>CM053028.1:566414247-566511762 GCA_028564925.1 Lithobates sylvaticus | reverse complement strand
AGAGTCCATGATATTGTTTATTCAGCGTTTCTCCCCCACTAGCCAGCAATTTCAGCTTGCGGTTCACATGCTATTCACATGCAGTATCTCCAATATCTGAAAGACAAAAAACTCTCCAACAAAACTAATTAGCAAGGTCCTTAAACATTGTTTGAAGTTAAAACAAAGGACTATTTACACATCCACAGTTTTAAACTAATCCACCCCCACTGCTAGAGAAGTGTCATTTGCATTCAAAAACAGATCTGGATAATGTAATCTGTTCAGCTGTTCCAATAATGTGTAATGTTCCATTTTCATCTTATCGTACTCAATCTTCAAGTGGTCATATTTCAGTTTTAACTGAGAAAACGGTATCCAGGTCTTAGACATTTTTTTATTATTATTTTGGTCAGCTGTTTTTTATATTAATATCACCTATATTTGACCTGGTGTCTCCTCTTTGATTGTTATCATAAGACATTATTTTTTCATCTCTATGTTCAGTATTTGTCCTAAACAATGTGGCTAAATCAATTTTTACAGCTTGCTCATTTGACTTTCTCCATAAATGGTCTGTCCTCAACAATACGTCTTCTAAATCATGAGGATTTGGGGTAACTAGTAAAATATTTTGTTTGATATCTTCATGCAAAGCATGTAGAAATATACTCATATGTAACAAGCCACCATGCTCAAATGCAAGATTATTACTGACCAATAATTCCATAATAGCTGTTATCCTTTGTGACAGTTCGTAGGGAGATTCTCTTTGCATTTGTTTGATCTTCCCATGAATAGTAACATCAGAACGCACACCATGCAAAACACATAATAATTCCAGTAATATGTCCCTTGTCCTCATAGGCTGAATACAGATGTGTTTAATTCTCATCCAAAGACTACTTCCTATAGAATGTTGTATAACTCGTTCTAAATCAGATGGGTTGAGATTGTACACATCTCTGACATTCTGCAAGTCACAAAACCATTTTAAAAATCTGTTTAAATCATGGCAGGGAATCATTCCTATTTCTTTAAGAATTGCATCTAATTCTTTTGGTTTCAAAGGCTTCATTACAAGCTGAACTTCACCTGCATTATTATTATTGTTATAAACTGTGGTGGTCATAGTGGGTGCAGCTGGCAATGAATTATCAGATTTAATATGAGGTTCTGTTTCATTTGATAGAATGTTTGTATTTGTGTTTTGCTGCAGATTCGATGCATATCTGCATTCCTGAGATCTCTTCTCTAATTCCATAATTCTTAATTTCAATCTCTCATTTTCCTCTGATAATTCATCACAACGTTTAGATTTCTCAAGCAACGCCAATGGTGACTGCATGCAATTTTAAATTAATAGTCTCACTTTCTGATTGGTTTTGTAACCTCTGACAAACCTTGTTGCTATTATCAACTGCACTCTGTAACTGGGTAATTTCCTCAACCTTATCCTTCAAAGAACTTTCCATTGTTAAACAGCAAGATAACAAGCCCTGTACAATGCAACCTTTTCTTTTACTTTCTGAAATTTTGCTATCAAAAACAGTTTTCTCTAAAAATTCATTCATCATAGTCCATGTCTGCTTATATTTTTCTGGAACTTCATAAGGACCGCCATGACGCTTAATACATTTTAACACCCATCTGTTAACTTTATCAGAACTGACACTAGCTTCACACTGAGTAAGCATTTTGACTATATTATTAATAATTAAAAAAAAGGAAATATTTTACTCACCGCATTAATTACTCCTTTAGCTTCCAGCTCAGGTCTTCTGGTACACGATACAGTCCTTTTTTGTTGTTTCCAGTCTCCAGAGAATAATTCTGGGGTTCCAAACTTGTTTGATTTTGTAGATCAGACTCTCTTATGTCACAACCAGACATTAGAGTCACAGCACAGGTCTTGGGTCTCCATCAGACTTCTGTCCAACTCACAGGATTGTTTTCATTGTTTTCACCACCGACTTCTGTTACTAAGTCCTGAAAATGCTCTTCTGGTCGCTTGAACGGCACCAATGTAGTGATCTCATATTATCGTTCTTATATGGTTTGTAGTTATTAAAAGTATTGTCCCCGCAGCAAACCCAATTTTCCCAGAGAGAAGCACTTTATTGACTTCTAAAACAGAACAGTCTTACAGATGATAAAAAATCCAACAGAGTTCATATGACAAGGAATATCTTCCCTAGACTTGTGCCTTCATGATCACAGACCCTCCTCTGAGATCTTTTCTAGACTGAAAAGCCAGCCTGAATGTCTTCTCAAATACTGGTCTGACACTGGGAGGGGGGGTCAACCAAATGTTTTTCATGAATACCCCCTCAAGTCTAATTACCATCAATAAATACTAGGTTAAAAGTCTATACCTCACACACACACAATTTGCATAAGATTTACACATCAAAGGGTCTTCTGTCCCTTTGATATGTTTAAATTCAGTTGGGTTTGACTCAACTGAATTTCTGGTACTTTAATACAATATCCTGCATAACTTGTCATTAACACATTACAACACCCCCTAAATATCCATCCCAGACCTGAAGGGTCTGCGGCCTGCCAGGTTGCGTGCTCGGATAAGGGTCTGGTATGGATTTTAAGGGGGAACCCCGGCCATAAAAAAAAATGGCGTGGGGTCCCCCCTCAAAATCCATACCAGACCCTTATCCGAGCACACAACCTGGCAGGCCGCAGGAAAAGAGATGGGGAACAGAGCGGCCCCCCTCCCTCCTGAACCGTACCAGGCCACATGCCCTCAACATTGGGAGGGTGCTTTGGGGTCAAAGCACCTTGTCCCCATGTTGTTAAGGACAAGGGCCTCGTCCCCACAACCCTGGCCGGTGGTTTGTGGGGGTCTGCAGGCGGGGGGCTTATCGGAATCTGGAAGCCCCCTTAACAAGGGGACCCCCAGATCCCGCCCCCCCTGTGTGAAATGGTAAGGGGTACAAAATTACCCCTACCATTTCACCAAAAAAGGTGACAAAAATGGTAAAAATAACAGGAGACAATTCCTTTATTAAAATCGTCTTTCTTCTGCTCTTCTTTCTTCATCCTTCGGTTTCTTCATCTTCTCCTTCCGGCATCTTCTTCCATCTTCATCTTCCTCCGATCCGCTTCTTCTTGTTCTGGTCTTCTCGTCCGGCATCTTCTTCCATGGCGTTGGCGTCTCTTCTCGGGTCGCTCCTCGCAATGGGAGGCTCCCGCTGTGTGAGGCTTCGCTGCGTGTGACAGTTTTTTTTATAACGGAGGGCACCTGGTGACCCCGCCCCCCTCTGATGCACGGGGACGTCATGGGGACTTCCCTATGGCTTTCCCCATGAGGTCAGAGGGGGGCGAGGTCACCAGGTGGCCCCGCCCTCCGTTATAAAAGAACTGTCAGCCGGAGCGAAGCCTCACACAGCAGGAGCCTCCCATTGCGAGGAGCTGCCCGACAGAAGAACAGACGCTGACGCCATGGAAGAAGATGCCGGACGAGAAGACCAGAGCAAGAAGAAGCGGATTGGAGGAAGAAGAAGGTGCAAGAAGATGAAGAAACCGAAGGATGAAGAAAGGAAGAAGGAAGAACAGAAGAAAGAAGACTTTAATAAAGGAATTGTCAAAGACCGTCTCCTGTCATTTTTACCATTTTTGGTGAAATGGTAGGGGTACTTTTGTACCCCCTTACCATTTCACACGGGGGGGGGGGCGGGATCTGGGGGTCCCCTTGTTAAAGGGGCTTCCAGATTCCGATAAGCCCCCCAGCCCGTAGACCCCCACAACCACCGGCCAGGGTTGTGGGGATGAGGCCCTTGTCCTCATCAACATGGGGACAAGGTGCTTTGGGGGGGACCCCAAAGCACCCTCCCAATGTTGAGAGCATGTGGCCTGGTACGGTTCAGGAGGGGGGGCGCTCTTGTCCCCCCCCTCTTTTCCTGTGGCCTGCCAGGTTGCGTGCTCAGATAAGGGTCTGGTATGGATTTTGCGGGGGACCCCACGCCATTTTTTTTATGGCCGGGGTTCCCCTTAAAATCCATACCAGACCTGAAGGGCCTGGTTATTGAATTTGGGGGGACCCCCCCGCTTTTTTTTTTTTATCAATGAATGACTGTTCTCTGTGTTAGGGAGCCGACAATTCATTTGCCGGCAATAGCCGCAAGTGATTTTAAATAGCTTTTTTTCCTGCAAAAATTACACTTTGTTTTACGAATCATTCGAATCATTCGTTATATCCGCTATAATAATTTCTTTCATATTAGTTGAAATTCGATATTTGGTAGTCGGATTCGAATAATTTGGCGACGAAATTCGTAAATGGAATTTCGTATTCCGTACGGAATTTGGATTAGAAAAAAACATACTACGGATTCGTAAATTCGTACGAATTTTTAAAAATTCGTACGAATTAAGAATTCGTACGAAACTAATCGCACATGTCTAGCCACGAGGATGGTGAGCAGTGACAGTGCATGCATCAGTGACACTGTACCTCTTGTCCACCTGTTGGAGCATATGCTGTGTGGAATAATGGACAGTGCACTTGAGGCAGAACAGAGGCAGGAAGAGGAGGACTTCCTTGCCTCTGAAGGCCCCCTTTATCCAGACAGTGTTCCTTCTCTCCCACCCATCACACAGGAAGAGGATGAGGAGGAGGATTGTGTCAGCATGGAGGTGGAGCCTGGCACTCAGCATCAGCAGTCTTTTAGGGATGATTTACAGTCCCAAGAAACCGGTGGACTTGTACGTGGCTGGGAGGAGGTGGCTGCGGATCATGTCATCCTTAGTGACCCAGAAGACTCCGGACCGAATGCCTCAGCTAACCTACGTTGCATGGCCTCCCTGATCCTGCAAAGCCTGCGGAAGGATCCTCATATTCTTTGGATCAAGGAGAGGGACCATTACTGGCTGGCCACTCTCCTTGATCCACGGTACAAGGGTAAGGTTGCGGACCTTATCTTGCTATCGCAGAGGGAGCAGAGGAGGAGACATCTTCGGGAGGCCTTGCAGAAAGGTCTGTGCAATGCGTTCCCAGAGACTGCGAGGTTACAAATTCCTGGTCCTGGACAACGAGTTGCTGAGGCTTCGGTCAGTAGCAGAAGGAGCGGTGGAGAAGGTGGCCGTCTGACCGATGCGTTCAGACAATTTTTTAGTCCGCAGCCCCAAGGTATGATCAGTTCCAGCAACCATCGCTAGCGTCTGATATACATGGTGCAGGAATACCTAGGGGCAAGGTCAGACTTGGACACCTTTCCCACCAAAAATCCTCTGGCTTACTGGGTCTTGAGGATGGATCACTGGCCAGAGCTTGCACAATATGCAATTGAGATACTGGCCTGTCCTGCATCCAGCGTTCTTTCGGAACGCACATTCAGTGCTGCTGGAGGCTTTGTCAACAATCACAGGGTGCGCCTGTCCACCAACTCCGTTGATCGACTGACCTTCATAAAGATGAATCAGTCTTGGATCACCACCAGCTACTAGGCACCTAAAGCTGATGTAACAGAATAACTTTGAAATGTCACATCCCTTCAAGACTGCCTATGCTGATGCTGAGTGACTGCCCTGTTATGTTGACTGACTATCCTCTTCCTCCTCAATGATCCTGATGATAGCTTGGAAGAACATTTTTGTTTCTGGGTGCCACCACCAGTGGCTAAGGCCCAATTTTTCAGCCCCTGTTAGGGGCGTGTAATTACGATTTTTTTATGCAATGCTTTGCAACAGGTCTCATTGCTGTGCTCCAAGTACAGTATCTGTGAGGGGTTGCAGTGTTGTGGCACCGGCACCAGTGGCTAAGGCCCAATTTTTCAGCCCCTGTTTAACAGGGGCGTGTAATTTCAATTATTGATCTAATAATTCACAGCAGGGCCCATTCCTGCACCCACCAAGAGTAACTGTGAGGGCTTACAGTGTTGTAGCACCAGCATCACCACCAAAGGCCCAATTTTTCCTACCACTGTTCAACAATGGCATGTAATTACAATTCCTGATACAACAGTTCACAGCAGGGCGATCCAGCGCCCACCAAGAGTAATGCCCCGTACACACGGTCGGAAATTCCGACGGAAAATGTCCGATTGGACCATGTTGACCAGATGTGGGCTCCATCTGACTTTTTCAGGAAAAAAAATTTGAGATCCTGCTCTCAAATTTTACGACAGCAAAATCCGATCAGACTTTTTCCGATCGTGTGTAGAGAATTCCGACAGACAAAGTGCCACGCATGCTCAGATCAAATTAGGAGACCAAACCTATTGGCTAATAAACTCTATGTAGTTCCGTCGTATGTAACGAACGTCACCACGTTCAGAATGATCAGATTTTCTGACAACTTTGTCCGACCGTGTGTATGCAACACCAGTGTCAGACAAAATCCGTCTGAAAAAAAACGACAGATTTTGTGGTCGGAATTTCCGACCGTGTGTACGGGGCATAACTGTGAGGGCTTACAGTGTTGTGGCAACACCAACATCTAAGGGGCAAATTTCTGAAGAGTATATACGGCAGGCCCCTACTTTCAAACATCCAGCTTACAAACGACTCCTACTTGCAAACGGAAGGAGACAACAGGAAGTGAGAGAAAATCTACCCCTAGGAAGGGAAATTCTATCCTGTTAGATTTAATATGGGAAAAGGTGTCTCCTCTCTACTGATGCTTTATCACCAATCCTTGTTTCAATAAAAAACCCACTTTTCCAAAAACATTTGTCATTGGGACAGAAAGTGAGGTGAAATGTTCTGAACAGGTGCACAGACAGCAAAACAAATGTTACAGGACTGATAACCCTTCCCTATGTTCTCCAAAAAGCTTAAAAATAGATTTTTTTGGCTGCAGCTACACTTAAAAATGTACCTGTTCCAAATCTACAGTCCCTGTCTTGTTTGCACCGCCTGTATACTGCTGTTTAGAGTATATAGGGTTTTAGGTATAGGGTTTTATTTTGGGTGCAGGGTTCCCCTTAATATCCATACAAGACCCAACATGACAAAGCCACAAGCAGTTTTAAATGGCTTTTTTTCCTTTACAAATGTCATTTTGTGCAGGGACAGTTCTAAACATGGGAAACACATGCCACTTCACAGGCATACTTTACACACCCCAGGTATGATATTTAAAGGAATATTTCACTTTTTTTTCACTTTATGCATCATTAAAATGACTGCTCCAGAAAAAACGTCCGTTTTTAAAACTTCTTTTTGCATTGATACATGTTCCCTGGGCAGGACCCAGGTCCCCAAACCTTTTTTAGGACAATAACATGCATATTGGCCGTTATAATTAGCACTTTAGATTTTGAACGTTCGCATCCATTGTAATTAATAGGGTTCTAACGGTTGTGCGAACTTTCGGTCCGTTCGCAGTTCTGGTGCGAACCGAACCGGGGGGTATTGGCTCATCCCTACTCTGGAATAGGGCAGGATGTCAAGCATTGGATCAGGCCCTGTGGACCACAGCTCATTAAGATTGGGGGTATAATCAACCAGGGGCTGAAAAGAGTGGAATAAAGGAAAGACTCATAATTACAAAAGTGGCCAACTCCCCCTGCACAAATAGTAAAAACTGTAACCAACTATTAATAACATTAAAGGAGCCGAGGAAGGAAGATCAGCGGTTGTATTACCACCCAATAAAACCAGAAAACAGGAAAAGGTAGACCCAGAAGGGAAAGAAGAAGGCCATACTAAAATAGAAGTTCTGAGTAAAACCATAAGATTTACAAACCTAACAATAGAAGATGCCATAGCTTTGGAGACGGGTTACCAAGAAAAAAATGAGTGGTTAGAAAGGTTGAGGTTAAAACTCTAAAAAAGGAAAACTGTTTAGTTTGTGCCGGAGCCAGACCACATTTAGCAACAGTCCCTTTTCCTCTAGATCACAATACAGATCCAGAAGCGGTTACTGCTTATCCGGGCAACTTTACTTGTTTTTCACTACCAGGGAACCGTAGCGGGGTGGATCTTGGGTCATTACCCAATGACTACTGTGTGGAGAGGATTAACATAGACAAAGGTGACTGGGTTGAACATGACATTCAGAGAGCTGATATCTGGTGGATGTGTGGGGATAAGAAACTGCGAGCTAGGATACCTGCCAATGCCCAAGGGGATTGTGCTATGGTCCAGCTGGCTATGCCCCTGAGGATCCTGTCAGAACACCCGTGGACTAAGAGTCACCAACGGTATCCGAGGGACACCTCTCCCATGGGGTCATTTGACTCTCAGATCTACATAGATGAGATTGGGGTTCCTCGCGGGGTGCCGGATGAGTTTAATGCCAGGAATCAGGCGACAGCTGGGTTTGAGTCTCTTCTCTGGTGGGTGACTATAAATAAAAATGTTGACTGGATTACCTATATATATTATAACCAACAACGATTTGTAAACTATACTAGGGATGCTGTGAAGGGCCTAGCTGAACAGTTGGAACCCACATCTCTAATGGCATGGCAAAACCGAATGGCTTTATATATGGTTCTAGCTGAAAGAGGAGGGGTATGCAAAATGTTTGGTAGCATGTGTTGCACCTTTATCACTAACAATACAGCTCCTGGAGGGACCGTGACCAGAGCCTTGAAAGGACTGACTGCTCTATCGAATGAATTAGCGGAAAACTCAGGTATTACTGATCCATTCACAAACTGGCTTGAAGGATGGTTCGGTAAATGGACTGGACTTATCACATCATGTTTGATTTCAATCGCAGTGGCTTTGGCTGTTTTGGTCACTTGTGGATGCTGCTGCATTCCCTGTATTCGAGGACTTTCACAAAAACTGATTGAAACTGCCGTCTCAAGAATGATGTATCAAACCCTTCCTACCTCTGAGGAGACCTATGTGGACATTAAAGCTCAACTTAATGACATACAGTCCGAAAGTGTATAACACAGGGACTATTATCGAAATGTGTTGAGATAAAATAGTCACACAAAGAGGAGGGAATGTTAGAAAAGTTTTAAATGTTTATTGTGTGACTATTTGAAAAACAATAATCCTGAGACTGATTTTTAATCCCACTTATGAGCACTTTGTATTAACTTGCTACATCGTTTGCTTTAACTAACTCCACAGTAAGTTGTAGGATGATTAAGCTTAACTAAATATGGTAGCATAAGATTGTACAGGAAACACTAATTAGCCAAATAAAGTACCACCTTGTACCAGGATGCTATCTGTGTTTCCTCAGCCAATAGAAGCGTAGAGGCTGTATTATGTAGGAATTAGGAGGGGGGAGTTACTTTCCTTTGTGTGATTCTTGCTGCATCCTTTGGTTCGTAAGGGTCACCCTTTTGTGTTACACATCTGGAATAAATTGTCTACTTCTCAAACCTTGGATTACGAGCATAATCCGTTTCAGGTGAATGCTACTCTTGACTGATCACAAGAGAAGAATAAACCTAACAGACCCCAATTTAGCCACTTAAACAAATAGTTTTGTTTTTAATTTCAACACCCCTGGAACTGTTTCTTCCATGATGAAGATCAGCCATGGAGTATATCTGAGGTGTATATCAGGGTGTGCTTCTTCCCCACATGAGAGCTGTGATGTCCAGCAACATTCATATAGAAGACATTTCCCACACTCAAGGCACTAATACACCTCGAGGGTTGTGTAGGATCCCTGATGTACAGGAAGACAGGACTTCAGTGAGGAACAATTCCCTCACTCAGGACAGGAATACGGCTTCTCCCCGTGTGAGATCTCTGATGTTTGCAAAGATTGGACTTCTGTGAAAAACATTTCCCGCACTCAGGACAGGAATACGGCTTCTCTCCTGTGTGAGATCTTTTATGCACATTAAGATGTGATTTAGAATGGAAACATTTCCCACACTCGGTACAGGAATACAGTTTTTCTCCTGTGTGAAATCTTTTATGCCTATTAAGTTCAGATTTAAAACAGAAAAACTTCCTGCACTCAGGACAGGAATACGACTTATCTCCTCTGTAAGATCTCTGATGGGTGTAAAGATTGGACTTCTGTGAAAAACATTTCCCGCAATCAGGACAGGAATACGGCTTTTCTCCTGTGTGAGATCTTTTATGCACATTAAGATGTGATTTAGAATGGAAACATTTCCCACACTCGGTACAGGAATACGTTTTTTCTCCTGTGTGAAATCTTTTATGCCTATTAAGTTCAGATTTAAAACAGAAACACTTCCCGCACTCAGGACAGGAATACGACTTATCTCCTGTGTGAGATCTCTGATGGGTGTAAAGATTGGACTTCTGTGAAAAACATTTCCCACACTCAGGACAGGAAAACGGCTTCTCTCCCCCGTGTGAGATCTCTGATGTCTGTAAAGAACGGACGTCACTGAAAAACATTTCCCGCACTCAGCACAGGAATACGGCTTCTCCCCTGTTTGAGATCTCTGATGTTGGTAAAGATAACAATTGACTGTATGTTCGGGTTCGGGTCCAGTGTTTCGGCGATGTAATGGCGCATTTTTAAAAGCTGCAGGGCAGCCAATCAACTTTTTCAGGGCAGCCAATCAACTTTAGTTTCACTGGTGTGCCCTTAGAAGCCATCACAGCCATGCCTACTAATGGCATGGCTGTGATTGGCCAGTGCAGCATGTGACCCAGCCTCTATATAAGCTAGAGGCACACAGCACAGCACGTCACTCTGCTTTACACAGTGTAGGGAAAGGTACCTGGCTGCTGTGAGGGAGAGAATTACATGCTAGGAGTCAGTCCAGATTCATGAAATATCTTCTAATTAGTCAGCGATCTACATAGATAGAGAGTGTAGGGCAAGGTTCCTGTGTCTGCTTTGAGGGAGAGAGAATTATATAGGAGTCCAGATTCAGAAATCAATTCTAATAAGTCAGCGATCTACATAGATTTACCTGGTTGGGTTGCAGTGCACAGTCTTTTTACACTGCCATGAGCCCAGTGCCAGACAAAATATAACTTTTATCTGCAAGCTCAGTGCACCAGCACTGCATATGTTACTGTGAGATACACCCTGTACATACTGTGGGTGTATTCTGCTATTGCAAAAACATTGCAAAAAAAATAAATTTTGCAGTGTTTTCTGCATATGTGCAGGAGTGACATATTCAATTGATCTATTTTTCTTCTATTGTGCTATTCCAAAAAAACATTTTTAGTGAAAATACTTTTGGAATAGCATTTTCTGCATTTTTGCAGGTTTTGCGATACACCCTGTACATACTGTGGGTGTATTCTGCTATTGCAAAAACATTGCAAAAAAATAAAATTTTGCAGTGTTTTCTGAATATGTGCAGGAGTGACATATTCTGCCCTGCAGCCAGTGTATTATCTGAACGTGTATTTAGCACGGCAGGGGGCGTTATCACAGACAAGCGCAGCCGCCTGTCCAGAGCCAATGTGGACAAGCTCACGTTCATTAAAATGAACCAGGCATGGATCCCACAGGACTTGTCCATACCTTGTGCAGAATAGACATGTATACCGGTGTTCTGACAAAAACTGTCCGGCCATCGGATAGTGTCCGGCCACTTACTGCGCAGGCGCAGCGCTTGCGCAGTACGGAGGACAAGGAGATTCACAAAATCTCCGAAGATGAACGGCGCCTGCGCAGTGAGTGCAGGTTCAAGCCCCACCATCCAAGTGGACATACGGTAGCACATAGTAACAGGGCACCTCATGGGCTCGCTTTGCTCGCCACGCTTCGGGCACGGCCTCGCTTGGCTCGGCTTCAACCTCGGATGATGTGGCTTGAACCTGGACTCACCACGCATCGTCTTCGGAGAGTTTTGAAATCTCCTTGTCCTACGTACTGAGCAAGCGCAGTACAGGGCGGACACTATCCGACGGGGGACAGAATTTGACACATCACCAGCCTTACCCAGCCATTGTTGTATTTTTGAACCAGTGTTGGCTACCTCATCCTCCTCCACCGCCGCTTCCACCTACACAGCCACATCCACCGCCACCTCAACCTCCTACTCCATATGGACCTCGTCCTCCTAGGTCAAGATTATAATTTTTTATTTTTTTAATTTCCAAGTATTTTATTTTCCCACTATCCTATCCATTAAATTAAATATTTTTTTCCAGAAAGGGCGTATTCTGGGGCATTACCACCATATGTGTGGCATCGTGCCATTGAGTTTCTGAGGTTCTTAAGGACTTCCTGTACCTCTTCTGCTGAGAAGGGGGCCTCCAGCATCTTATTTTTTATTTTTTTATGTTATTTTAAGTTATTTCCCTATCCACATTTGTTTTCGGAGCACTTGCCATGCTCTTAACATTTTGTTGCCATTTGCAGCCCTCTAGCCCTTTCCATTACTTTTTTAGAGCCATTGTAGTCTTCAAAAGTTCGGGTCCCCATTGACTTCAATGGGGTTCGGGGTCAAGTTCGGGTCAAGTTTGGTCCCGAACTCAAACTTTTTTCTGAAGTTCGGCCGAACCCAAACTGAAGACCACCATCATTGGGTTACTGACTCCTCCCTCATTATCACTTTCTGTTTAAGGGTCCAAAGTTGGAGGATGTTATCAAATTATTATCAACATGTAAAAGTCTGTGCGCCAATCAAATCATCAGAAAATGTCCAGCTGGTAGAAAATGGGTGTAACAAAAGAGAATACATATTATGTATATATAGCAGTGGGTAGAGGAGAGAGAGCAGAAGTCAGGACTATGTAATGTACAACATATTGTATAAGATACAACAGATAGGACTATATAGTATCAGAATGATGTAATGTACAACAAAGTATATAGTGCAGGGGTCAGAAGTATGTAATGTAATAATATTGGTAATCAGTGAGAAGTTGCAGAGGTCCCACACCGCTGCCTCCCATCTCCTGAGACTGCACTCAGTGACTTGGGTCTGAGACTATACAGACATATCCTTCCACCCGGCACAGCCAGCAGACAACAGAAGTAATCCTGGGAGAATTGTTCTTGCAGAGATCATGCTAGACCTGGGCATGAGGCAGCAGACCCAAAGCACATGCCCAAGGTGCCTAGGTAGAGCAACATCTATTATGAAAATCAAAAATGTTCTGCCAGCTGAACCCCAGAATCTCCATAAATGCAGTCTAGATACATAAATTGTGTCTGCAGCACAGAGAAGGAAGATGAGCCAAGAGAAATACAGGAATGCAGGACGGGGAACACAGATCAGGAAAGTGACCAGGGGATTACAGGCTGATATCACCCAGTCTTCGCCCTAATTTGGACCAATCAGTGAGCAGTATGGGTGGAGGAATGTATTCAGGGCCAGACAGGCCTACCGGGATACCAGGATATTTCCCGGTAGGCTGCCTGCCCTGGGGCCGCTTTGCAGCTCCTATGCTCCCCTGAGTCCCCTGAATGAATGAATGATTTGTATAGCGCTGCAACTGCAAACTGAATCGCCTCGAGGCGCTTGATCCGACCTGTGTCGATTCCTTATTAGAAGAGGCGGGTCTTGAGTTTCTTCCTGAAGGCCCGATGGTCTTTTTCCAAGCGGATGTTTGTAGGTAGAGCGTTCCATAGCCGTGGTCCTTGGACTGCAAATCTTCGTTCTCCCCTTGATTTGTACCGGGACTTGGGGACCCCTCTCTCTTGCTCCTGTGATCACGGAGCTGGCTGGGTCTGTGTTCTGCGGCCGCGCACCACGCTGTAACATGGTCCCACCCCCCTAGACCGGCTTGTGTGATAGTAGATAGAATCAGTGTTCCACCTATCACACGAGCGGGTCTAGGGGGGCGGGACCATGTTACAGTGCGGTGCGCGGCCGCAGAACACAGACCCAGCCAGCTCCGTGATCACAGGAGGAGAGATGCCTGTGAGTACAGCCCTAACTGTGTGCCTGGATAGGGGGATCGGCAGGGGGGCGGCATATAGCATATGCATATAATTAGCTTTCTATATTCCTCCATGCAGCCACTGAATGCTTGGAGGAGGGAGAGGAGGAGAATCAAGCATTCAGCGGCTGCATGGAGGAATATAGAAAGCTCATTTCCTCTATATGCCGCCCCCTGCTGATCCCCCTATCCAACTTCTTTTACTGCCCCCCAGCTCTCCTTGTGCTCCCCCCCAGTGCTCTCCTCCCCCACCACACTCTCCAGCCCCCCCCCCCTCTTAACCCCTGCTCTTTCTGCCTTCCCTGCTCTCCAGCTCTCCCCATCCTTCTCTAGCCCCCACCCCAGTGCTCTCCACCCCCCCACCCCCCACAGTGCTCTCCAGCCCCCCCCGTGCTCCCCACCCCCCACAGTGCTGTCCAGCCCCCCCCCCCGTGCTCCCCACCCCTGCTCTTTCTGCCCCCAGTGCTCTCCCCATCAGTCTCCAGCTCCCACCCCAGTGCTCCCCACCCCCCACAGTGCTGTCCAGCCCCCCGTGCTCCCCCACCCCTGTTCTTTCTGCCCCCGGTGCTCTCCAGCCCCCCCCCCCCCCCCATTGCTCTCCAGTTCCTGGGGTCCCCCTTAATGATTGACCACTTTTAACTGGAATTTGCTTATTTATACTGGCGTATAACACGCACATTCATTTTAAGAGGGAAGTTTCAGGGAAAAAAACTTAAATTTTAAATAAGGAACTTTGAAGCAAAATAAGGGTTAGTGCCCATCTGCAGCCTCACCATTGCCATCAATGCAGCCTCACTATTGCCATCAATGCAGCAGCCTCACCATTGCCATCAATGCAGCAGCCTCACCATTGCCATCAATGCAGCAGCCTCACCATTGCCATCAGTGCAGCCTGATCGATGCCCATCTGCAGCCTAGAGGGGACAGGGAGGGGGCGGGATGATCGCCAACAGATTACATGCAGTGAGAATCTCCTATGATAGACAGAACAGTGGTCCAATGGCGGCCCAGGAAACCGGACTTCCTATTACAGAAGCCGCCAAGTAAATAGGAGATTCTCACTGTATGTAATCGGATGGCGCTCGTCTCGCCCCCCTCCAAGGCAGCTAAAATGAAAATATTGGCATATAACCCGCAAACGCTATTTGCACCCCATTTTCAGGTTGAAAAAGTGAGTGTTATACGCCAATAAATACAGTATACACATTATATATATATATTCATATATATATATATATATATAAAGCCCTATGTGATTTCATATCTGTCTTTTCTGTATATAATACACTCTTCAAATGTGCTTTAAAATGTATGGTTTTCCCTTTCATGAACCAGAAAATAATGACGTTATGCTGTTGCGCTGGTATAATAATGCTGTGGGGCTGGTATGAAATTTTTTCCAAGGCTGAATTTTATTCCCAGTCCGGCCCTGAATGTATTTAGTGTTAATGACCCACCTGTGCTGATCTCTGTAGGAGTGTCCTCCTCTATAAATGTCCCCGTTATTCCATCCTCCTCCATAGACTGCTGATCATCCCTCATATACCTCTCTTCTTCTTCTGCTTTAACCTCAAATTCTATATCGATTGGATCTCCACTCTAAATCAAGAAAATGAGAGAGAATATCATCTGTAAGATATAAGATTTATTATTGTGACATCACATAGAAAATATACACATTGGTGTTGATTTACTAAAGGAAAATCCACTACGCACTACACGTGCACATGGAGGTGCAGTCGCTGTAGATCTGAGGGGAAGATCTGAAATGAGGGGAAGCTCTGCTGATTTCTGTCATCCAATCATATGAAGCAAAAATGCTGTTCTTTTTATTTTCCTTCTATGTTCCCCTCAGATCTACAGTGACTGCACCTCCAAGTGCACAGTGGATTTGCCTTTAGTAAATAACCCCCCCCCCCCCCCCCCCCCGTCTCCTCAAGTTCATGTTCTAGATGATCCATCCCACCAACCTTGTAACAGTGGGGGATGGTGTGACCTTCCTGTGTGGAATCCCGGGAATACAGAGGATGGGGACATTTCTCTGGTGGGTTCCTGGTATTTGGTGGCTCCATCATATCCTTGTGTCCTTCTGAAAACTCCTCCATCACTCCATACTCCTCATCCTCCTCTTCATACTCTTCTTTAACATCAATATTATCATCCCCGAGGTTTCCACTCTGAATATATAATAAAACATTCATTGTAACAAACATGCTGTTTATAAATCAGAACTACCAATAATTGTCAATCATCTACCTGATGATGGTGGGGGATGGTGTGACCTTCCTGTGTGGAATCCCGGGAATACAGAGGACGGGGACATCTCTCTGGTGGGTTCCCATTACTGGATCCATCTGTAGGAAACACACACACTGACTGAATACATTGTTTCTATGTGTTTATCAGATGATGGGGGATCTAGGTGGAGCCTCCGTACTGCTCTCTCCTTTACAATAAAGTCTCCTCTTACCCGGTGATGTGAGGGGCGGCTGATTGTCCATCATGACGTCCTTGTAGAGATCCTTGTGTCCTTCTAAATACTCCCACTCCTCCATGGAGAAATAGACAGTGACATCCTGACACCTTATAGGAACCTGACACACACAATGATACAGTCACCATCCAGACACATCCCTTGTCTGTTACTGGATAATCTCCCAGAATTCCCAGAATCCTCCTCACCTCTCCTGTCAGCAGCTCCATCATCTTCTTGGTGACTTCTAGAATCTTCTCCATGTTGTGTCTCTCAGGTTTTAGGGAGTCACATGGAGGCACTGTGATGGTCATATGATCACCTGACTTCACAAGAGGAAATCTCTGTATTGGAGAACCAATAGGAATATCATGTTAGAATCCCAGAATCCTCCTCACCTCTCCGGTCAGGTCTGTGTTTTATTAATAGAGATAATGAGTGATGTCATGTGACCTCCCAGAATCCTCCTCACCTCTCCGGTCAGCAGGTAGATGATCTCCAGGGTGAGGTTTAGTATCTTCTCAGTCATGTGACTCCGGTCCTCCTCCATCCTCATTGGTGGCGTCATTTCATCTATACAGGGGTCCTTGTAGACAGATAACTTTGGGAAATGAAAGTAAGAATTATTTGGATGGTGTTGGTCACACAATAATAGGATGTGGATGTGAGGGGGGTAATAGGAGGGTTGCTGTACATTTAAGCACTACTCCCCCCCAATGGGAACACATTCAGTTTGGCTGTTTAGTGTTTATTACATCTTGGAGGACCCGGGACCCTCTTGGTCTGCCGGATCAGATATTCCCTTTTCCCTGTTGGGTTTGTTTTCTTTCTGAACTGATTTTCAGCTGACACAGAATTCCTTTAAGAACAAGTGCTCACCAACGAGTGAAGGAATTCCCTTCTTCATCTTTCTTGATATTCCAGAACAAATCATGTAACCACTGAGACAATAAGATGGGTAAGGTTGCCAGTTCTGTAAGGTCTGAAAAGTAAGTAGAGGTGGGGTAGGAGGGCCATCAAAGACCCAGAGACCCCCCATCTGTCCCTCAGAGTCTCCTGAGCCCTCCAGCCCCCTATTCCCTCAGAGCCATCCAGCCGGACTATCCCCTTATAGGTCCCAGAGTCATTCAGCTACATTACCCCTTCAGAGGCCCCTAAAGTCTTTCAGCTTTACTAAACCCTCACAGCCCCTCAACTTCCCTCAGAACCCTCAGTATTTCCCTCCCTCTGACACCAATGATGGAACATATTCTTCATGGAAGGCTGCGGAATGTTTTCTTCCTCCTGACCAGCAATGTAAGGGGCTCTATGCTCCATACTCCTGACCCCTGCACTCCATCATTGTGTTGGATGCATATTGTAATGATTGCCCATTGGCTGCCTGTGTAGTGAAATAATTGCCCTTTGTAGGCCATGTATGGTCAGGATGGTCATTGTCCTGTCTATTTATTGTCAATGGTGTTTGTTTAGAGGAACATATTACTAGAATTTATCTCCAAAAGGAAGAGAACGTTCTGACCCTGAAGGGGTTAATCTACGTATTTCCACACTATATATGTGTGTATCATCATCTGCTGGAGATAAAAGACATCACAGTGACTATGGAGGAAGAGGACGGACATGATGGGGGGTTACTGGGTGTAAATAGAAAATAAGATCTTATTACCTCCTCTGCTGCCACTTCCAGCAATGTCTTCTCTCTACTTCCTCCCGACTCACCTCTCACCCGGAACTTCCTGTCTGTACCTGACATCACTTCCTGTATTCCATAGAGACCTCCTGTCTGGGTAGAAGTGAGATCACCACCTTGTGGAGCTCAGAGGGACTGCAGCCCCAAGAAAGGTCTCGTAGTGTGAACACGGCTTTCTGCTGAGTATGTATGTACTGTATATTATCCACCTATATAATTAATAAAACCTGTGTAACTGGCCGCTTGTCACTTTAAATCTTTGTTCAGCACTGAATACAGGTGGAACCTTTATTGCCTTACTTTTGTTCCCCTGGGGAATGTTTTAATCACCAGACACTTCCTGCTTCCTATAGTTTTGCAAGGGGCTTTTCTCATTAATTCAGCATCCAGGCAAGCAGCAGCACCTCATGGGAAGGAGATAATCTTTGGAAGTTTTCTAAAGTTTAAAGTTCAGCCCCCCCCCCCCCCCCGGCAAGCAGAGCAAGGTATGCAGTAAAAGATGCATTGTCAGTGTATATGTTTTTAGGCATAAATTGAGTACATGCTGTTAGTTAACCACTTGCTGACCGCCGCACGACGATATACATTGGCAGAATGGCATGTACAGGCAGGAGGGCGTATATATAAGTCCCTACCTGCCTGCGGGTGGGGGGCCCTCCAGTGCCTGCGGCGGTCGGCATCATTGGGGGAGCGATCGGAGATGAGGGGGAGGCCACTTATTCGTGGCCACCCCCTCGCGATCGCTCCCGGCCAATCAAACACTTCCTCTAGCCCTGTCATGTAAGCAGGGCTAGAGGAAGTGATGTCATCCCTAATATCCGCGGGTGGGGGGCCCGATCTGGCCCGCCCCCGTGCCTGTAATTGTCCGGGACATTGGGGGAGGGATCGGAGATGAGGGGGGGCACTCATTTGTGGCCACCCCCTCGCGATCGCTCCCGGCCAATGGAATGCTTCCTATGGCTCTGTATTGTGTACAGAGCTAGAGGAAGTGATGTAATCTCTCCTCGTGGTGGTCTTTTCGAACCGACGCCGAGGAGAGAAGACACGTGAGTTACACAACACTACACTTACACTACACTACACTAACAGTAGAACACTCTAGGCACACTTTTCACACCCCAGCCCCCCCCCCCGATTGCCCCCCTGCACCCCCTGTCACAGTGACACCAAAGCAGTTTTTTTTTTTTTTTTTACTGTTTACTGCTTTGGTGCATTGTGACCCTAATAACTGTTAGGGCAGTTAGATTTAGCCCCCTTTAGGTCTAGGAACCCCCCCTAATAAAGGTTTAACCCGTGATCACCCCCATCACCAGTGTCACTAAGCGATCGTTTTTTTTTGATCGCTGTATTAGTGTCACAGTTGACGCTAGTTAGGGAGGTAGGTATTTAGGTTTGCCCCAGCGTTTTATAGCATCAGGGACCCCCCCATATACTACCTACTAAAGGTTTTAACCCCCTGATTGCCCCCTAGTTAACCCTTTCACCAGTGATCACCATATAACTGTTACGGGTGATGCTGGTCAGTTAGTTTATTTTTTATAGTTTCAGGGCACCCGCCGTTTACTACCTAATAAATGTTTAACCCCCTGATTGCCCGGCGGGTGATATAAGTTAGGTTTTAGAGTCAAATAGGGTCTGCGTCGCCCCAGGCAGCGTCGGGTTAGTGCCAGTACCGCTAACACCCACGCACGCAGCATACACCTCCCTTAGTAGTATAGTATCTGAACAGATCGATATCTGATCTGGTCAGATCTATACTAGTGTCCCAGCAGTTTAGGGTTCCCAAAAACGCAGTGTTAGCGGGATCAGCCCAGATATCTGCTAGCACCTGTGTTTTCCTCCTCCTCCACCCAGCCCAGCCCAACCAAGTGCAGTATCGATCGATCACTGTCACTTACAAAACACTAAGCACACATAACTGCAGCATTCGCAGAATCAGGCATGATCCCTGCGATCGCTAACAGTTTTTTTGGTAGCGTTTTGATTCAGTCGCTAACAGTCAGGAGCTTTTTTTTTCCTGTGAGTCTCACTAGTGTACTACTAAACTTAGAGCCCAAAATGGCAAATCGAAAGTACACTAGTGAACAGGCCTACTTGTTTCTGAGTATGACAGATAGTGAAGAGGAAGTCACTCATCTGTCAGAATCAAGCTCAGAATATGACCCAGTAGACGACAGCGGCTCCATGACAGATAGCTCTGATGGCGGAGTTGTGGTCCCTGCTAAAGTCAGGCGTACCAGACCCCAAACTCCTTCTTCTGTTTTTGAGGTGCAGGAACCGCAGGTCGCTCGTAGGAAGCAGAGATGTACTAGAGCCGCTATTCCTTCTGGTGAACAGGCAAGCACCAGCGGCCTAGTACACCCTGGACGTACATCCAGCACTGCAGTATCACGTAATGATGTGGTGAGTCCCATAAGTGCAGTTCAAGCTGGCGAGGTGGCAAGAACAAGTAGTGTCCCACTGCCACCAAGCAGAAGACAAAGACAGGCCCATCGTGCCCATAGTGCCCTTCCTGCAGAATTTGCCAATCCTGATTGGGTGCCCACCACTTCTGCAGCACCCATACTTCCCCCATTCACTGGCCAACCCAGTATTCAGGTGGAAACAGTTGATTTTACGTCACTTGATTTTTTTTCGCTGTTTTTCACCGAAGATCTCTATAGATCTATTGTGGACCAAAGCAATTTGTACGCTGGTCAACACATCGCCGCTAATCCCCAGTTGTCCTCCCTTGCCAGAGATTGGAGACCAATTACGGTCCCTGAATTTAAGCTCTTTCTGGGCCTTTCCCTCATCATGGGCGTAGTTAAAATGGGTATGTTGCTTTCATATTGGTCCACTGAGCCAATATACCATATGCCAGTGTTCTCTGCTTCCATGGCCAGGGCACGATACGAGCAGATCTTGCAGTTCATGCACTTCAACGACAATGAACTCTGTCGCCCTCGTGGAGACCCTGCATACGATCGGCTCTATAAAATTCGGCCCCTCGTAAACCACTTCAACCAACGTTTTCCAGAATTGTTTACTCCCCATCAAGTTGTCTGCGTTGATGAGTCCCTGATTAAGTTTTCTGACCACTTTTCATTCAAACAATACCTTCCCAGCAAGCGTGCCAGATACGGGGTCAAGATGTATAAGCTCTGTGACAGGGCCACAGGCTATACATGTAGTTTTATGGTTTATGGAAAAGATAGTCACGTAGAGCCGACAAACTGCCCTGACTACATAGGAAGCGCTGGCAAGATTGTGTGGGACTTGGTGTCACCCTTATTTGGAAAGGGGTACCACTTGTGCGTGGACAATTATTACACGAGCGTGCCACTTTTTAGTCACTTGTTTGATAAGCAGATTGGAGCATGTTCTAATCACCGGGGCTTTCCCCAGCGACTTGTAGATTCCCCTCTAAGGCTGGGGGAGAGAGCCTGCTTGCAGTGTAATAATTTGCTCTCTATGAAGTGGAGGGATAATAAGAATGTTTTCGTTCTGACCTCCCTTCATGCAGACACGACAGTCCAAATTACTACGGCAACTGGTGTTGTGGAGAAACCCCTCTGTGTCCATGAATATAACCAAAATATAGGAGGGGTGGACCTCAATGACCAGTTGTTGGCGCCGTACCTAGTTGCCCGTAAGGCCAGGCGCTGGTACAAGAAAGCGTCTGTTTATTTATTTCAATTGGATTTTCTGAACGCTCATGTGCTATACAGAGCTTCAGGATGGACTGGATACTTCCTTAAATTCCAGGAAGAGATCGTCAGAGCCCTTCTGTATCCAGACGGTGCTCCACCTCACCTTCCCCAACCAAATGCAGTAAGCCGGCTGCATGAGAGGCAATTTCCTTATGTCCTCCCGAGTATCCCTACCCAACGAACTCCCCAAAGGAAGTGTCGTGTCTGCAGAAAGGGCGGATATAGGCGTGGCACCTGTTATTATTGTCCCCGCTGTCCTGACAATCTTGGTCTTTGCATTGGTGAATGTTTTGAATGCTTCCATACACTATTTGACTATTAGCGTAGGGTACAGCACTGCACAGACTAGGCACAGGTTCACAGGGTCTCCCAAGATGCCATCGCATTTTGAAAGACCCAAACCTGGAACCAAACCGTTTTTTAAAAATAAAAGGGTTAAAAAAAAACACAAAATAAATATAAAATAAAAAATAAAAAAATAGTTATTGTTTTATTGTTCTCTATCTCTCTATTCTCTCTCTATTGTTCTGCTCTTTTTTTTTACTGTATTCTATTCTGCAATGTTTTATTGTTAACCATTCCCACGATACATAAAGCCGTGACTCCAGCGCTGTCAGAGGTGATTTCACCACCACAGTTAAAAAAAAGAGCTTATATGCCAAAGCATGGGGGCAGCAGGGGCGGAGGAGCGATTTTCTCCTACCTTTTGCGGGTGGATGCCCCCATGCTTCGGCATATATATATTTTAGGCACAGGTTTATTTATTTTTTACTATGTTTTTTTTTGCATTTGCTTTGCAGGTATGGTATGGTAAGTCTTAAGCCCCATACACACGCGCGGATTATCCGAGGACCATGTCGGCCGGATCCTGTCGGTCGTACTTTGTCCGATGTTGGTGTTGCGTACACACGGTCGGACAACGTTGTCGGAATTTCCGGTCTGCAAGAACGTCGTGACGTAAGTCGTCTTCCACGAGATTAGAAAAGGGAAGTTCAGCACCACGTCAGGCACCCGTTGGGCTCCTTCTGCTGATCCCGTGTTTATCGCGAGTTAGTCGAAGTTTGGGAACTTAAGATTCGCGCTTCTCAGTTTTGTCACTCAGATCGTTACTGCTCTTCAGTTTGTGCTTGTCGTGCGTATCTGTTTATTAGTGCGTGTAGTCAGTTCGCATTTGTTGGTCATTGCGGCCTATATCTTGATATAGGACGCTTTGATTTGCACTGCTTATTGTCTGCTCGTTTCTGGTATTCATTTCGTTCTTTCAGGCCTTGCTGTTTATCTGTGCTTTCTGTTTGTCCGTTCTGACCAGCCGACCTTTTGTGAGCGATGTTTCCCGTGCGTACTCGTCGCCGAGTTCGGGCTGTACGCGGAATTGGTGTCGGCTTTTAGCTTTGACCCAAGACCCGTCCATGAACAGAGTGACGAGGAGTATGTGGACCAAGAAATTGGTTGCTTCAGCGTGATCAGTTCTCGCACATGCCTTTGCTTCGTGAGATCCGGGAGAATAATCCTGATGATTTCAGGAACTTTCTCCGGATGACGGACCCCGATTTTCACCGTCTTTTGGCTTTGCTGACCCCCTTTATCAGCCGGCAGGATACCTGCATGAGACAAGCCATTACTCCGGAGCAGAGGCTTGTTGCTACGTTGAGGTACTTGGCGACAGGGTGAAGCCTTCAGGATTTGAAGTTCTCTTCAGGTATCTCTCCCCAGGCCCTGGGAATCATTATTCCAGAGACCTGTTCTGCCATCATCCAGGTCCTGCAGGAGGACTATATTAAGGTAACATTTCTCCTTTACTATTCCCTTCTATGTATGCTCTGTTTGCTAATGTCTTGTATTTTTGACCTCCTTCCCTAATTACCATGATTGCAATATGTTCTAATATGCTGTGCCCCTTTTCTCCTTCATGCATTTTTCCCTTCACTTACCTCCCCAGCATGCTCTTCTGGCCCAATAGACACCTATGGCCTAGTCACTTAAGCAATGTATTTTGTCTGCTGCATAGTATTGTTTTCCCCCAAACACCCCCTAAAATATGCACAAATGTTTGCTGTGTGTTTTCCTTCATGTAGAGCCCCTTTTTTTTATTTGGTGGGGGGGGGGACTCATTAGGAACCCCCTCCCCCAACTGCTCTGTCAGATGGTACCAATCCTCTATCTGCTGGCTTTCCCAAGGTCAATACACACTATATACCTACCTCTTTATAGTGGGCATCTTTAGGGATGAATTCAGCAAAGCATGTAGTGCAAGGGGCTGTCTTCATACTTTCCAGTTCCTCTTTTTTTGTGTTCTTTCCCTCCTATTAGCTTGCTTGGTAATTTCAGAATGTCACAATGTGCTTTTCTTTTTTTTTGGGGGGGGGGGGTGTTTGAAATGTTATTTTATCTTTCCTGTGGGCTGCCAATAGTGTTAAGTACAGAGGGTCTGGCCAAACTAGCACACATTATTGAGCCATTTGGCAATCAATGAAGTGCAGAGGGTTACCTGTCCAACCCCCCCCCCCCCCAAAACCCTAGTTATTGCCAATGGCCCATCAGAAGTGGGGGATTGATGTGGGGTGAGTCATCTGCGATTTCTGTGCAAATACTTTCCAGCCTAAAATGTTAAAGTATGCTCTTGTTCCAAGATGTTGATTGTCTAATCTGCTTGCAATGTTTATGTGCAAAGTGACTAATTTTTTTTTTCTTGTTTCACTCCACAGTTCCCTTCCACGCCACAGGAATGGCAGACTGTGGCCTCCCACTTTGCCAGCCGTTGGGACTTTCCTAACTGCGGAGGGACAATTGATGGGAAACACGTCCGCATCGTCCCACCCCCCAACTCGGGGTCCTACTATTATAATTACAAGGGGTTTAATAGTGTCGTGATGTTGGCGGTGGTGTCGGCGACATACGAGTTTTTGTATGTGGACGTGGGGATGAACGGCCGGATCTCGGATGGTGGTGCCATTGCGCACACGGAGTTCTACTGGCGTCTCCAAAGTGGCAGTCTGTGCTTGCCACCTCCAGTGGAGAATGCTGAAGGACTCCCCTTCGTCTTTGTTGCAGATGAAGCGTTTGCGCTGACTCCCCATCTGATGAGGCCCTTCCCGATGAGGACCCTCACCCCAGACCAGAGGGTCTTCAATTACAGGCTGTCCAGAGCCCGCAGAGTGGTGGAGAACACCTTCGGAATCCTGGCAAGCCGCTTCCGCCTGTTTTTGACGGCTATTAACTTGGTGGAATACAAACTCAACCACATAGTTCTTGCCTGTTGCATATTGCACAACTTTTTAAAACGACACAACAGCAACTATGTGGTGCCCGTTGGCCCAGATGTGGAGGGCCCTTCCAATGCTGACCTCACAGCCCTTCAAGCGGCACGTCCAGGCTTGCCCCCTCTAAATGCCCGCGCAGTCCGCGAGCAATATATGGACTACTTTGTGGGTAGGGGGGCCATTGCTCTACCTGACGATGTGTGAGAGGCATTTTTTAATAAATATATTTTTGAAACCAACCTATGATTTCTTGTCATTTCCGTATTATTGCTTATTTGACCTTGAAATGTTTTCCCTTTAGCTTCAACAGTGGGAATGCACTTTCTGGCAAAAGGAGGTAACAGTCTCTTCTTCCCAAAAAAGATTCTTCTCATGTTGTGTGTTTGATACCTAATCTTTGGTCTAGAGAAGGTTTGAGGTGCATAGCTGACACCCAAAATACTCCTTTTCATCACCATGACAGAAATGTGTGTATTCACAAAAATGGTGTGCTACGTGTTTTCGTACAAAGCACTGTGGGTGTAATTTACATAAGCCAAATCCACTATGCACTACAAGTGCACTGCAAAAGTGCCCTGGAAAATACACTTGCAGTGCAAACTGGAATAGCCTTTAGTAAATAACACCCATTTCCCCCCAAATCCTTTACTTTTGACATAAATAATGCTTTTGTGTTTTTAAAGAAGGAAGACACATATTTTTTCAATTCAAAAAGTTTACTTACAACACATTCACAAGTGCCTTTCAAAACTTCTTGGCAAAACTGACAAGATCTTGGTTCTTTCGAACATTGTTTACTAACATTCCGCATTTGTTAAAACCAGGCATGGAGCAAAACAGAACAGACTGAACATAGGAACTTGCAAAGTTCAACTTTCTAAAGTGAAGACAAGATCAGACATGACTATATGTTCAAAGTGTGTTTGATCTTGCCTTCATCACATGGGGGGTCACCCCTGGAAAATGGAAAAATTTAGAACATGCACACAATTTGGGTCTCAAAATTGACATTAGATGGTAAAACACATGCCTAGAATGTTCAAAAGTGCAATTTCCCATCATGGGGATCAATGGACGTGTTTTGGGGTGCAACCCCTTCACCACACCCACTTTAGTAGTTAGTAAAGTGGTTGCACCCCCAAAACGTTGTCATTCATCCACCATGATGGGAGCTAGCACATGTTGACACAATGTGTGCATCTTCCAAATTTGCCACAGTTCTTAAGTTTCAAATGTTGTCACAAACAGCCACAAATGTGTGATAATTACTTTGTGCGTTTTCAGATTTTACCTAAAACATCAATGATGTTCTTCAATTTTTGCTGAACATCATTGATGTTTTTCTTGATCTCATCTAGATCTCGATTGCACCCCATTATCTCCCCGATGAGTACGTGTGCACTTTCAGTGGTGAAGTGCGATTCTTCTTCCACAACATCCACATCACCTAAAAACACAAAAAAAAAATGTCTCTTGGAAATGAGGCAGGCATACATTGATTAGCTTACCAGTAGCTGTGTTCTCCCACACTCACCTGTTGTGGTGACAAGTTCTCCAAGTTCGATGATCTCTCCTTCCTCCTCCTCCTCCTCTGCTTCTGGTCTTTCCCCTTCTTTGGGAGGTGTGGGTTTCCTGGTGTCCTCAGACGTCCCGAGTCTTCGCTCCCCTATGAGAATGTACAAAAGGAAGATTTAGCACAACAATCTATTGAGGGCAGAAATAGGAAATGTCAAACATTGCTTGGAAGTGAGGGACAATATTTTTTGGTGGCCAGTTTCAAATGACAACAACATGAATGTAGTCACTTTGTAAAGGTGCTAAACTTATTACCTTTTTGGTTGAAGTTTGTCTGATGGAGATACCCCTCTAGTATCCACTGGAGCACATGTGTGGAACAGCATAATAAAAAGGGGGTTTGGGTGTCCCAGCACTAGTGCTCTAGAGTCCAGATGGGTAAACAGCTACTGAGTGACCTCTCCTTTACATTGAATAAATTTGCTTTACATTCTTGATGACATCTCTATTGAAAACAAACTTCCTTTCACTACAAACTTCACCAAACGTCGTATTATAAGTGGCCGAACGATCGAGGTTGAGTACGATCGAATGGACACACACGAACATGACAGTGGCATAAAGATCGAGCTTGAGTACGATCGAATGCAGACGAACATGAAAGTGGCCATTTTCAAAGGTACAACATAGAAAAAATCCAACCACATGGAGCAGTATGCAAGCAAGAAATCAAACACAACTACTTACTTTTTTGAAGAATTCGCTTGATCTTTCTGTACTGATCGGGCTCCATCAGTTTCAGGTCTAACCAGCATTTCCTCAGTTGTTCCTTGGATCGTTGTACCCCAAAATTATTGTACAGCCTCCTCACAACTTTAGACATGATCTTGGCCTTTCTGACATTTGGGTTGAGGTAAGGCCCATACTTCCCATCATAGTCGCTCCTCTTCAATATGTCCACCATCTCCAACATTTCTCCAAAAGACATATTGGAGGCCTTAAATTTCAGCCTCCGGGATCGGGACGTTTCTGCCTCCGGCCCTTCCTCGTCCTCCTCCTCGTTGCTGTAATATTTAGGGCGCACCTGCTGTGTCCCCGCCATGTGCTTAACCCCACTGCACCGTAAAGAGAAGGGGCCAAGAGCACAGGTCCATGTCCCCAAGCTCTGGTACTATGAGAGGCTCCATTTTTTCAAAGACCAGGCTGATGTCAGGGAGTCACTCTCGACTCTTCCTTGCACGCGTCCTTCCACGCAGGCCACCCCTGATGAGGCTTCCGATGAGCAACCTGGGCCTTCCAGTCTGGAAGAGGTGGAGGAGCCCAGCTTGAGCCAGGTATAGTAGTTTTGTACCCATTTTTGTGAAAAAGGAATGATGTTCACTTAATTCAGGATCCCCAATTGCTTAGTTCCTAACGTGTTTGACATATCAACGGACAGTAGTGTTGGAGACATTTGGGGCAAGAATATAAACTGCAGGGCTGAGAATTGTATGGTTTTCTATTTGTAAACATTTTGCAACAGTCAATAGATGAAAATTGTGTGTGTTTGATGAACAAATAACTCAAACTATGTCCCTTTTTCATACACAGGAAGACCTCAGCCAGGAGGTGGCTGTGGAATGTGGCAGTCAGGAGGAGGCAGGGATTAGTGGCAGCGAAGAGGTGGGTAGTGGCAGCCAAGAGGGGGGTAGGCCTAGGAGCCTGACTGTCTCCCAAGTCCCTCCCCTCCGCCTTCCCTACAAAAGGGGCGAGAAGGGGGGGTGAGGTGGGAGAGTCAGCGCTCCGGCTGATCAGAGAGGCTTCAGCCTCCCTACATGCCACACCCACCTACGAGGAGGCCTTTGGCTCCTTGGTTGCCACTAAAATGAAGGATATGGAGGCGGGGCAACGCAGCATGTGTGAGGATGTCATCCTCAAGGTCCTAAATAAGGGGATGGCTGGGGGGATGACCACACTCACACATGTTTGTGATAGTGACCATGCTCCGCCTCCTCCTCCTCCTTCTGCCACCCCACCAGAACCACAGCGTGGAAGGAAGCGTGCAAGGAAGACCTGAGAGTGACGACCTGGAATCAGTCTGGTCTGAGAGAAGATGGAGCCTCTCGTAGTACCAGAGCCTGGGGACCTAGATGGCATCTGCTGCATTTCCGGATGTTTTGGACTTCAGGACCAGATAGCACTCCCTTATTATTAAGATAGGTACTCCTCAGGCCACCAATTTTTGAAGCTTAAAAAATGATGTTTGCCGTGGGTGTCCAAGTCTTTGCTAATTCCCCAAGTTTCTCCATCGCTGCGTTCCTCTTTGGTTTGTTGCTGAGACCTAAATAAAGGGATTTTTGATTTGAAAAAATCATTGCCTACGTGTTTTACTTTTCTACAATGACAGTTTATTTGTGAGTAGGCAGGTACATTTCACAAATCAGAAAGTCCAATTAACAAGGGGCACCAACAACAAACAACCTCCAATAAATCCTGAAAAAGAATAAATAAATAAGTTTGTGAGAAGTGAGTGTGAATAGGAGCAGCTAAAAACACGTCATTCTTCTTGCATTGTAAAGAAAAAGAGAATGCGCTGCATTAAAGACATTTTAACATTGCAGCGTGACGAATGTGCTGTGTCGATTAGGAAAGGTAGTTTTACCTGACCGAGCGCTTCCGTCACAGAATTTCTTCTGAGCATGCGTAGCACTTTGTCCGTCGGACTACGCTACACACGATCGGAATTGGTGTGATCGGACTTTGTTGTCGGAAAATTTGAGAGCAGGAGATAAAACTTTTTCCGTCGGATAATCCGATGGAAAATGTCCGATGGTGCCTACACACGGTCGGAATCTCCGACAACATTGTCCGATAGGACAGAATCCATTGGAAAATCCGACCGTGTGTATGGGGCTTTAGTCTCCAAATGCTTTACATTGTACGGGGGGACATGTGCGGGGCAGGGCAAATAACATTCCCCAGATTTAGTATGGCCCCCGTGACGATCGTCTGATGGAATGTCAGGGGGATGAACTCCCGCATTAAACGTTCCCTAGTGTTTAACTTCCTCAAATGGTACAGCCCGGATATCTGTATACTGCAGGAGACTCATCTCACTGGAGGCAAGGTTTTAGGCCTTAAAAAAACGTGGGTTGGCCATTATTACCATGCCACCTTTTCCTCATATGCCAGGGGTGAGTCTCCTGGTCCGTAAAAACTTGCCCTTTACGCTGCTGGACTTGCACCTGGATCCTGAGGGTAGGTTTGTGGCCCTGCATGCAGTTATCGCTACGATGCCCATGGTGGTGGGGGGGGGGGTTTATATACCTCCACCAGCATTGTTGTTGATATTGAATAAAATTGCTAAATTTGTGGCAGGCTGTGGCACTGATACTGTGATTATGGCGGGAGATTTTAACATGCCTCCCTGCCCCAGATTAGACAAGCTGACTCCGGACACGGCTGTGGACTCCCCTCTTTCTAGGTGGATGTCCACGTTCGGTCTCACGGATGTTTGGCGGTGGAAGAATCCCTCCCTGAGAGCATATACCTGCCAATCAGCCTCCTACAGAGCCATGTCTCGCATTGACCTGGTTCTTGCCACCAACTCCCCAAGGTACAGGAGATTTCTCATCTACCTAGAGGCATCTCGGATCACTCCCCACTGTTGCTTAAAATTAGTGTGAGGCCAGACCCCACCGACTGTCTATGGAGGCTATCCCGTTTTTGGGTTTCAGATGACCGTGTAGCTCCTGGGGCTGAACTAGCTGTGCAAGAGTACTGGAATGCCAACCCCCCTGCCACAACGCCTGCAGAGGGCTGGGAATGTTTTAAACATCATGTTAGGGAACACTACCAGTCAGCTATTGCTAGCACCCGACGTCAGACTGGCACTGCTCCAAGCTGAAGGTAGGGCTACTGCTTTAGAGAGACAGTATTCGACAACCAGGGACGAGGCCCTTAGATCTGACCTAAAGTGTGCAGTAAGGGAGGTCTCCCTTCTTCGAGTACAGGCCACCAAAAAACTTATGCTACCTCAGGCCCAACGCATTTTCGAACAGGGTGAGCGCACTGGAAGGCTCCTAGCCTGGCTGTCCAAAGAGCAGACGTTGTCGACCTCAGTGGCTAATATTAAGAATGGCTCTGGTCAATTGGTATCTGACCCCCATGCGTATGCTTCGCTTCATTTTATGAGGAATTATATGCGTCTAGGGCTCGTCATTCAGTTGCCGAGCTCGGGCATATGTAGAAGCTGTTGACCTACCCTATCTTACAAGAGAGACATGTGAGAGACTTGATGCTCCACTCACCCTCAAGAAAATACAAAATGCTATACAGTCATTGCAATCGGGGAAGACGCCGGGTAACAACGGTTTCCCAGTAGAATTCTACAAGGCACATTTGAAAACCCTTGCAGCCAGACTGTTGGAGGTCCTTTCTGCGTCCTTTGAGGCTGGCTCTCTACCACCGACTATGACCAGAGCTGTTATTGTGGTAATTCCCAAGCCTGGCAAGGACCTGGAACTTTGCTCCTCATACAGGCTCCTCAACGTTGATGCCAAGGTCCTTGCCAAGGTTCTTGCAACACGTCTTAACGCGGTCATCTTGTCTTTGGTCCACAGGGATCAGACTGGCTTTATGCCAGGCAAGGGCACCGACATTAATTTAAGAAGACTGTTCACTGTCATTGCGAGCCCTAATGCCACTGGGGCGGCCGCAGTGGTGGCCTCTCTGGACGCGGAGAACGCCTTTGACTCGGTGGAGTCTATGGCAGGTCCTTGGGAGATTTGGAATAGGGCCTAAGTTCATTAAGTGGATACGGCTACTTTACTCCAACCCGACGGCCAGATTACGCACTAATGGGGTCTTATCGGCCTCATTCCCACTCCACCGAGGCACCAGGCAGGGCTGCCCCCTGTCCACGGCTCTATTTGCTCTGGCGATCGAACCATTGGCAATACTACTGAGAGCTGCGGCGGAGGTGGAGGGCATTTCATTCCCCCCTTTGACTGAGAAGGTTTCCTTGTAAACGGACGACATGCTCTTGTACCTGCAAAATGACAAACGCGCTTTGAGGGCTGCCCTAACAGTTATTGACCGGTTTGTGGTGTTCTCCGGGGTCAGGGTGAATTGGGACAAATCACTCCTGTTTGACCTGAAGACAACTCCACCCTCACCAGACCCCCTTATCCCACTTAAACAAGTTACCCGCTTTAAATACTTGGGCATACAGATACAGAACAATTTGCATAGTTATTTGACTGACAATGTTTATCCCATACTACTTACCTTCACTCAGCGATGTTCTGTATGGAAGAACCTCCCCCTGACTCTGGTTGGGAGGGTTAACCTAATCAAAATTACTTTCCTTCCTAAAATGTTTTTCGCCACACCCCGGTCCCTATCCCGAATTCCTTCTTTGTTAAGTTAGACAAGGCTATCACATCATTCGTCTGGGCGGGGGCGACACCAAGAATTGCTAAACAGACATTACAGCTGTCACTCACGGAGCGGGGCCTCTCGTTGCCCAACTTTAAAAAGTACTATTGGGCGGCGGTACTGGTTACCGCGCGCTGGTGGTTTACTCAGGACAACACTAACCCGGCTGCAATCCTGGGTTCATATTAGACATGGGAACTGTCAAAAAATTCGTTTCGTTTCGTCCCGTTTCGTATATAAAAAAATTCGTAATTCGTGTACAAAATTCCGTTCGAATTCGTATGAAATACGAAATTCGGACGAATCTTATTTTTTTTTCGAATCGTTAGTAAAGTTACGAATCGTTACGAATCTTTAACGCGGCTAATGAATTGTCGGTTCTCATAACACAGAGAACAATTCGAATCCAACTACAAATATCGAATTTCAATTTCAAGTTACGAATCGTTACAAATCGTTACGAATAGTTACGAATCGTTAGTAAATCCAACTACAAATATCGAATTTCAACTAATATTAAAGAAATTATAATAGCGGATATAACGAATGCTTTGAATGCTTCGAATGAATTCGAGATTCAGTATATCTAATATAGAGAACTGTTCCTGCACAAAGTGTCATTTTTGCAGGAAAATTTAAAAACACTTGCGGCTAATAAAAAGTCAGCTACGTAACACAGAGAACAGTCATTCACTGATTAAAAAAAAAAGCATGGGGGTCCCCCCCAATTATATAACCAGGCCCTTCAAGTCTGGTATGGATATTAAGGGGGACCCCAACCAAAAAAAAAAAAAAATGGCGTGGGGTCCCCCCCCCCAAATATCCATACCAGACCCTTCAGGTCTGGGATGGATTTTAAGGGGAACCCCGGCCAAAAAAAAAAAATGGCGTGGGGTCCCCCTCAAAATCCATACCAGACCCTTATCCGAGCACGCAACCTGGCAGGCCGCAGGAAAAAAGGGGGGAAAAGAGCGCCCCCCCTCCCGCCTGAACCGTACCAGGCCACATGCCCTCAACATTGGGAGGGTGCTTTGGGGTCCCCCCCAAAGCACCTTGTCCCCATGTTGATGAGGACAAGGGCCTCATCCCCACAACCCTGGCCAGTGGTTGTGGGGGTCTGCGGGCGGGGGGCTTATCGGAATCTGGAAGCCCCCTTTAACAAGGGGACCCCCAGATCCCGCCCCCCCCCGTGTGAAATGGTAAGGGGTACAAAAGTACCCCTACCATTTCACCAAAAAAAGGTGAAAAAAATGGTAAAAATGACAGGAGACGGTCTTTGACAATTCCTTTATTAAAATCTTCTTTCTTCTTTCTTCATCCATCGGTTTCTTCATCTTCTCCTTCCGTCATCTTCTTCCATCTTTTTCCATCTTCTTCTTCCTCCGATCCTCTTCTTCTTGCTCCGGTCTTCTCGTCCTTCTCGTCCAGCATTGGCGTCGGCGTCTCTTCTCGCAGGCCGCTCCTCGCAATGGGAGGCTCCCGCTCTGTGAGGCTTCGCTCCGTCTGACAGGTCTTTTATAACGAAGGCACCTGGTAACCCCGCCCCCTCTGACGCACGGGGACGTCAAGGGGACTTCCCTATGGCTTTCCCAATTACGTCAGAGGGGGCGGGGTCATCAGGTGCCCTCCGTTATAAAAGACCTGTCAGTCGGAGCGGAGCCTCACACAGCGGGAGCCTCCCATTGCGAGGAGCGGCCTGCGAGAAGAGACGCCAACGCCGATGCCAGACGAGAAGGACGAGAAGACCGGAGCAAGAAGAAGCGGATCGGAGGAAGAAGATGATGGAAGAAGAAGAAAAAAGAAGAAGAAGAAGAAAAAAGAAAAAAAATGGCGTGGGGTCCCCCTCAAAATCCATACCAGACCCTTGAGGTCTGGGATGGATTTTAAGGGGAACCCCAGCCAAAAAAAATGGCGTGGGGTCCCCCTCAAAATCCATACCAGATCCTTATCCGAGCACGCAACCTCGCAGGCCGCAGGAAAAGAGGGGGGGACGAGAGCGGCTCCCCTTCCCGCCTGAACCGTACCAGGCCACATGCCCTCAACATTGGGAGGATGCTTTGGGGGTCTAAGACCCCCAAAGCACCTTGTCCCCATGTTGATGAGGACAAGGGCCTCATCCCCACAACCCTGGCCGGTGGTTGTGGGGGTCTGCGGGCGGGGGGCTTATCGGAATCTGGAAGCCCCCTTTAACAAGGGACCCCCAGATCCCGGCCCCCCCCCCTGTGTGAAATGGTAAGGGGTACAAAAGTACCCCTACCATTTCACCAAAAAAAGTGTCAAAAATGGTAAAAATGACAGGAGACGGTCTTTGACAATTCCTTTATTAAAATCTTCTTTCTTCTTTCTTCTGGTCTTCCTTTCTTCATCTTCTCCTTCTGTCATCTCCTTCCGTCATCTTCTTCCATATTCTTCCATCTTCTTCTTCCTTCGATTCGCTTCTTCTTGCTCCGGTCTTCTCGTCCGGCGTCGGCGTCTCTTCTCGCAGGCCGCTCCTCGCAATGGGAGGCTCCCGCTGTGTGAGGCTTCACTCCGTCTGACAGGTCTTTTATAACGGAGGGCACCTGGTGACCCCGCCCCCTCTCTGACGTCATGGGGAAAGCCATAGGGAATTCCACATGACGTCCCCATGCGTCAGAGGGGGCGGGGTTACCAGGTGCCCTCCGTTATAAAAGACCTGTCAGCCGGAGCGAAGCCTCACACAGCGGGAGCATCCCATTGCGAAGAGCGGCCTGCGAGAAGAGACGCCAACGCCGATGCCGGACGAGAAGGACGAGAAGACCGGAGCAAGAAGAAGCGGATCGGAGAAAGAAGAAGATGGAAGAAGATGGAAGAAGATGCCGGAAGGAGAAGATGAAGAAAGGAAGACCAGAAGAAAGAAGAAAGAAGATTTTAATAAAGGAATTGTCAAAGACCGTCTCCTGTCATTTTTACCATTTTTGTCACTTTTTTTGGTGAAATGGTAGGGGTACTTTTGTACCCCCTTACCATTTCACACAGGGGGGGGCCGGGATCTGGGGGTCCCCTTGTTAAAGGGGGCTTCCAGATTCCGATAAGCCCCCCGCCCGCAGACCCCCACAACCACCGGCCAGGGTTGTGGGGATGAGGCCCTTGTCCTCATCAACATGGGGACAAGGTGCTTTGGGGGGACCCCAAAGCACCCTCCCAATGTTGAGGGCATGTGGCCTGGTACGGTTCAGGCGGGAGGGGGGGGCAGCTCTCGTCCCCCCCCTCTTTTCCTGCAGCCTGCCAGGTTGCGTGCTCGGATAAGGGTCTGGTATGGATTTTGAGGGGGACCCCACGCCATTTTTTTTTTGGCCGGGGTTCCCCTTAAAATCCATCCCAGACCTGAAGGGTCTGGTATGGATATTTGGGGGGGACCCCACGCCATTTTTTTTTTTTGGCTGGGGTCCCCCTTAATATCCATACCAGACCTGAAGGGCCTGGTTATTGAATTTGGGGGGACCCCTACGCTTTTTTTTTTTTTTATCAATGAATGACTGTTCTCTGTGTTATGGAGCCGACAATTCATTTGCCGGCAATAGCCGCAAGTGATTTTAAATAGCTTTTTTTTCTGCAAAAATGACACTTTGTCATTCGAATCCATTCGAATCATTCGGCGACGAAATTCGTAAACGGAATTTCGTATTCCGTACAGAATTCGTATTCAAAAAAATTCGTACTACGGATTCGTAAATTCGTACGAATTTCAAAAAATTCGTACGAATTACGAATTCGTACGAAACGAATCGCACATGTCTAGTTCATATTCGGAACTCCCTAACCTAGTATACAGGGGCCTGAAATACAGCCCCCAGGTTACTACCCCCATGAAGACGACGATTGTGGTATGGAAGCAGGTGACGCCACAGCTTGCTGAGGCAAACACTCTCTCCCCACACACCCCACTATGGGGTTACCCCACAATGCCGCACCTCCAGTTTGTCCCGGATCCGCAGATCTGGGTCAGATACGAGGTCCGGACATTGCGTCACATTTATAGGGGTGGACGTCTCCTCTCCTTTGCTGATCTAAGGAGTAAGTATCACGTACCCCCTGGATGTTGTTTAGATACATGCAACCTAGGCATGTGGCGCACGCAGTTTCCTGATGGAATAAACCTTGCTACCCACTCAGTTGAATCTCTTCTATTGGCCTCGGAGATAGACCGTACGTTATCCTCCATATATCTCAGACTTACGTGTAAAACCGCTTCTAGCACTGATACGATATTTAGCAGGTGGCAAGCAGATATTCCAGACCTCACTGAGGAGGACTGGTCGGAGGGTCTACAACAATTCATTCCCATTATGATTTTGGCACGTGACAGGTTCGTACAGCTGAAGTTCCTCCATAGAGCGTACTATACGCCCCAGAGGTTGGCTTCCATCTACCCGGGAGCGGATGACCAGTGCCCCAAGTGCAAACAGTCGGTGGGATCCTTCTTTCACGTTGTGTGGGCATGTCCTGTCCTACAAACCTATTGGAGTGCAGTGGTGAGAGACATAAATGGGGTGACGGGATTGCACTTGGAAGTAGACCCAATGATATTCTTACTTGGCATAACTTATAATTTGACCACTACCAAGCACACAAAACTGATGATATTTTATGCATCTTATTATGCTAGGAAAGAAATCTTGTTCAGGTGGAAATTGGCAGACCCTCCTATGGTTAAGGCGTGGAGAGCCCAGGTAAATGCTATACTACCCCTATATAAGCTTACATACATAGGCAGGAACTGTCCCCACAAATTTGACAGAATCTGGGCATCCTGGGTCGAGGCTAAACACCTTACGGTTTAGCCCCCCCTCTGTTGGTTTTTCCTCCTGAGATGCTAGTGAGTGAGCAATGGTGATACAGCTTTCCTGTTACTGGATGAAGGTTCCAGACCAATGATGATATTTGCTCCGGGTACAGACGGCCCCTTATGGTGCACCTAGGATCTTAACCTTTGTTCCTGACCTCTGTCTCTCCTGTATATGTTCTTGCCTGGTTCCCCCTTCTCTCCCCACACCTCCTTCTTCCTCCCCTTCTCTCCTCTCCTTCCTCCCTATACCCCATACCCCCTCTTATCCCCCCATGCCTCCCTCACCCCTCCTTCTTCCCCCCTCCCTTTACCTCTCATCCTCCTGATTGATTCTGAACCTTGGAATCTGGCTGATTGATCTTATTCAACAAAGAGCGCGGCTTTGGACGAAGCTTGCGGTTTAGTGCAGACACTAGTAGGATTGTATACATTATGCAATAATTGTGGTTTTCCCTGTACCATCTCCTTGTTTAGGAACTGCAATTCTCCTCGTATGTATGTAGTGCATTGTAGGAATTCTCTTTGTATTTCTATAATTTATAGTTGATTGTTATTTTGACGTGTAACATGCTTTTACTCAATAAACATTACCTGTGTTAAAAAAAAAATAATAATAATTGTGTGGTGTTTTGGCTAAATATTTGGGTCATTGTTAATGTGGTGAGTGATCTCCTTCTCAAGTGTATAAAAGCCTGTATTCTTGTTCATATAAACAGTTCTTATTCTGGTTTACTCCAAGACTAGTGCTGTCTAGTTCTTGGGGTAACTATAGCCAGATCCACTGGTCTCGTGTTCAAGAGCTTGGGAAGCAGCTTCTTGGCAGAGATACCCAGTTGGGGTGTCCGCAGGGCCGGATTAACATAGGGGCTATTGGAGCTGCAGCTCCAGGCCCTTTTCTCAAGATAGGCCCATTTGCCCAAAAAAAAAAAAAAAATCAAAAAAAAAAAAAAAGATCGACTTTGAGGGTTGTAGCTCAGCGATCAGGAGTCACAGAGACCCCCACATTTGGTGGGTAGGTAGCTAAAGACCTACCCCAGCACTGGTTAAAATATGGGGCTGCTTTCATCTATGGTTCCGGAGATACAGGGATGCTTGCGCAGCCTGTCAGAAGCTCCATACAGAGCGGCCAGTTTAAATACAAGCCGGAACACTCTGCAGCAGACTGAGAGGATGAACTCACAGTGCTTCTAATAGTTATTTGTATATTACTTATGATAATTAAAGGGGGATTCCACCCTAAAGTGGAACTCCCGCTTTTCAGGACCCTCCCCCCCTCCGGTGTCACATTTGGCACCTTTCAGGGGGGAGGGGGGTGCAGATACCTGTCTAAGACAGGTATCTGCACCCACTTCCGGCATAAACTCCCGTTGGAGTTTACGCAAGTTCCTGTGTGGGCGCGCTGTCTGCTGGGACACACACGTGTCCCGGCAGACAGCGCTGAAGATTCTCATTGCGCCGCGCGACTCGCGCATGCGCAGTAGGGAATCGGGAAGTGAAGCCACTTCCTGATTCCCTCACCGAGAATGGCGCCGGCTACAGCAGAGAGCCGAGCGAGCGATCGGCCTCTGCTGCCGACACCGCTGGAACCAGGGACAGGTAAGTGTCCATTTTTTAAAAGTCAGCAGCTGCAGTATTTGTAGCTGCTGGCTTTTAAAAAAAAATGTTTCAGTACAGTCCCGCTTTAACCCCTTGCCACCCAGGCCCATTCTGACACTTCTCTCCTACATGTAAAAATCATCATTTTTTTTTGCAAGAAAATTACTCAGAACCCTCAAGCATTATATATGTTGTTTTAGCAGACACCCTATGGAAAAAAAAGGTGGCCTTTGCAACTTTTTATGTTACACAATATTTGTGCAGAAATTTTTCAAATGTTTTTTTTGGAAAGAAACTGTTTCATTCATAAAAAAAACCACTAAAGTTAGATTTTTTTTGTGTACCAAAGCGATGCTTTAAATTTTTTTACAGGTTACATGTTTAGAGTTACAGAGGAGGTCTAGTGCTAGAATTATTGCTCTCGCTCTAACGATCGCGGCATATGTAACCTGTGTGTATCTGGCTCTGATACTAACCAGTGCCTTACCAGCCACTGACTAGTATCTCTCCCCAGCCTGTCCCCACACACCCTCTCACCTGCTGACCTGCTGTGAATGGGGGAATCACTCCTGCAGTGTTATTGTGTTCTGCCAGTGAATACAATGATTAGTGTTGCTAACTAAAGCTGGCAGCACTGATTGTTTTGGGGAAAACCTGACAGGCTGGTTGTACTCAAGTCGGTTAATAGGTTGACTTGTGTAAAACCAGCTAGCCCATACATAGATCGACTATGGCTGGTCTCTGCTTAATTGGTGTAATGTCAATCCATGTATGGCCCGCTTAACCACTACACAGTCCCTAAACATCCTTCCACAAACCTTTACATTTTTCCTTCCCAGATTACTTCCTCCTCCTCTCCTATACATAGTGCCCCCTGTCATACTCTCCACACTTCTCTCCTGTACATAGAGCCCGTTGTCATATCCTACACACTCCTCTCCTGTACATAGTGCTCGCTGTCATACACTTCTCTCCTGTACATAGTGCCCACTGTCGTACCCTCCACACTCCTCTCCTGTACATACTGCTCACTGTCATACCCTCCACACTCCTCTCCTATACATAGTGCCCACCATCATACCATCCACACTCCTCTCCTGTACATACTGCTCACTGTCATACCCTCCACACTCCTCTCCTATACATAGTGCCCACTGTCATACCCTCTACACTCCTCTGCTGTGCATACTGTCCACTGTCATACCCTCCGCACTCCTCTCTTGTACATAGTGCCCACTGTCATACCCTCCACACTCCTCTCTGGTACATACTACCCTCTGTCATACTCCCCACACTCATCTCCTGTACATACTGCCCACTGTCATATCCTCCACACTCCTCTCCGGTACAAACTACCATCTGTCATTCCCCCCACACTCCTCTCCTGTACATACTGCCCACTGGCATACCCTCCACACTCCTCTGCTCTGCATACTGCCCACTGTCATACCCTCCACACTCCTCTCCTGTACATACTACTCACTGTCATACCTTCCATACTTCTCTCCTCTACATAGTGCCCACCGTCATACCCTCCACACTCCTCTCCTGTAATTACTGCTTACCGTCCTACTCTCCACACTCCTCTCCTATACATAGTGCCCACTGTCATACCCTCCACACTCCTCTCCTGTATATATTGCTCACTGTCATACCCTCCACACTCTTCTCTTATACATAGTGCCCACTGTCATACCCTCTACACTCCTCTGCTGTGCATACTTCCCACTGTCATACCCTTCACACTCCTCTCCTGTACATAGTGATTTCTGCCATACCCTCCGCACTCCTCTCCTGTACATACTACCCTCTGTCATACCCTCCACACTCCTCTCCTGTACATACTGCCAACTGGCATACCCTCCACACTCCTCTGCTGTGCATACTGCCTACTGTCATACCCTTCACATTCCTCTGCTGTACATAGTGCCTTCTGCTATACCCTCCGCACTCCTCTCATGTTCATAGTGCCCACTGTTAGACCCTCCACATTCCTCTCCCTCACCTGCACATACTTCCCACTGTTATACCATCTATACTTCTCCCCTATGCCTCTTACCCACAAAAAAAGTTATTTAAAATTATATTGAATATCCTCAATGTTACCAGCTCTAGAATGGGCACACTTTTGTTAGTTCAACTAAAGGAAATCTCAGTCATCATATTTGTTCTGCACCATTATTAGTACTTATTGAATTTTGTAATTACTATTGTGATGTATAGGGGAAAAAGACACTAACTGGAGATGATGTTTTGCTGCTCACCCCTGGGATGTGAAAACAAAAAAGAAAAAGTCCCCCCAAGAGGGATTGGTGGGGTTTTTAGGCAGCGTTTAGAAAATTCTCTGAAAGATATTGTTATATTCAAAATATGAATCTTTATTAGATTAAAGATGTTGCATGTGACATATAAATGAAGATAAAAATAGGAGGCATGGGTCCCAAATAGATAAAACAATACAGAAATTTTAAAAACAGATTTACACTAACAGACAAAAAGCTTTTACAACAATATAGTTTACATAACCAAATGTTGGGGTAAAAGTGAACCTGACGCGTTTCGACCCGTTTTAGTAAGGGTCTTCCTCAAAGGTAGTTTTGTCTGTTTGAAGAGAGAAAGGATAAGAACAATATATTGTAGCAATATTTCATTTGCATATATTTGTCTCCAATTGACCTTTCGCATCACATAGCATAATATCACATTGTACTGTGAAATATTTACCTAGTGTGTAAATTTCTATAGATTACTCCTTATATAAGACGGGGTTCCCTCTAGGTCGGTGTGCTCCAGGTCCTAGACAACGTCCCGCTATAGCGCCCCCCAGCGGGCGCGCGGCAGATGAGGCGATCCAACAACGGGACCTACGAGGGGTCACATCCAATGAATAGGCTACCCACGGATCCGTACATGGGCCAAACGGGCAGGGGAAGGGAGGTGGAAGGGGAGGGAAGGGAAAGGGGAGGAAGGGTTGAAAATGGGGTTCCTTGAGGTCCCCTGTTCTGCACATCTGTCATGGGATCCAAGATCATATACTTAGATGTATATCATAAGAGATTGCCATAACAATTAGACAATGTCTGGTACACTTGAAACAGTAGTAGAGAGGAATAGGATTTTTGAAGTAAAAGTGATTGTGCCATTGATGTGTTTATGGGTGGTGCAGGTTTGTGTGTCATTGTCTCTAGACTCGTGATTGGAGGTGGGAAGGAGAAAAGGAGAGGGGGAGAAAAGGAGGAAACAGATGGGGTGAGGAAGGGGGGGGGAGTGGGGGAGTGAAGGGAGGGAAAAGCGAAGGAAAGAGTGGGAACTGGAAAGGGGGTGAAGGAGGGGGGGGAGGAGAGGAAGAGAAGGGGGGGTGGGAAGGGGGGAGGGGGAAAAAAAAAAAAGGGGGGGGAAAAGGGGGGGGGGGGGGGGAAGAGGAGGGGAAGGGAGGGGGGGAGAGGGGAAAACCAATACATGGCATGCACATGTATAGGTGGACATAGGGATGCTGCAGCATCCACATGGGTAGGACAGGGAAAAGTGGGGTGGGACAAGGGTGGGACGGTGGAGGGACGAAGAGAGGTGTTGTGTGCAAGTGGGAGGGGGAAAGAAAGGGGGGGGAGGAAAAAGTGAAAAAGGGGGGGGGAAGCAGGAAAGGAGGAAAAAACAGGGCAAGAAAGGAGGGGGGATGGTGGAGAAGGGGGAGGGGGGAAGGGAATGGGGGAAAGACTGTGAAGGGAGGAAAAAAGAGGGGAAAGAGAGTGAAAAAGTAAGTGGGATGAAGTGCCAAAGGAATGGAGGGGGTTTATTATGATGTCAGTCAAGCCGCTGATGCTTAGTTGGGCACTGTGCTAGTGATGCTGTGGGTCGCTGGAATGAAGGGGTCCTAGAGTGGGGGTGTGTGTGGGTGAAAGTGTGAAGTGGTGCCATTGAGTGTGGTGTGGGGAGCTGGGAATTGGGACCATGGGGGGATTGTGAGTATGTGAGTGTGGGACAGGGGAAAGCATAAACAGGAAAAAGGTATACCAGTATGTCAGATACCAACAAGCAATATAGAGTTACCTAATAGAGTTGGTGTATCTTGCTCAGGTTGCGAGGTGCATGTAGAGGCCCATATGTTGCAAACCAGAGTGTGCTGTATTGATTGCGAGTTCCAAGGGTGGAATGCCCAGTCTGGGGATGGAAACAGGGTCATATACTGTGTCTAAGGTTGGTCCCAGAACAGAAGAGCATGGAACTAGGAGAGGTTCTACTCACTGTGTTTGTATGGCGTGGTTCTTGGATCATCACATGGAGATAGGTTTGCTTAACCTCCCCATGTGATATTTATGGGTGTGTACCTAATTAGAATCAGGTGTGCATATTAGAACACCATATGGTGTCAATTCAGGGCATCCCTGGGGAGGGGAGGGAAAGGGGGTGGAGAAGGGGAAGGGGCGGAGAGAACAGGGAAAGAGGGAAAAGATGAGTGGGAAGGGGGAAAGGAGGAAAAAGGGCAGGGAACATGAAAGGGAATCACCTTCCATCTACCATTCCTGTACCCGCAAAGGCCCACCCATCCGTGGGAGCCATGATGGCAACATATGCCATCTGGAGTGGCCTCCCCGGCGTCCGGGAGGTCCTTCCGGGGTCGCGTCTGCTACGCAATCGTCGCACCGGCGTGACATCCTGCATCACGTGCACGCACGAGGCCACGCGCATGCGCAGTGATCGGGAGAGGTCCGATTGTGTTCCGGGACGCCGCCAGCAAGGGGAGTGGTTCCCTGTCAGGGAGCCCGGGCACGCCCAGGCCACCTTGAGGGAACGTGATTGGAGGAGCTTGGATGGTAGGCGCTCCTCCTTACCCTTGCTGTGAGGTCACGTATGTGGAACGCCCCGCCGCCGCACGTACCCACCGGGATGGGGCAAAAAACAAGGGCGCCATCCATGGAGTCCGGAGCCCACTCAAACCACAGGGGGAACCCTGAAATAAAAAAGAGAATGCGAAGTTTTAACATAGGTTCACTGCCTATATAATATGGCAGATGGGAGACCATGGTTATCTCTATTATTGTCACATTCCCATTGGTTGTATGGGTCATAACTTGAAATTGTAGACATATTGGAATACAGAAAGAACATATAGAACATGTTGAGAGAACAGAGGACATGAGATCTCTTCAGATGACATTATCCACAATTTATATATGATTACGTTATAGGTAGTTTCAAATGATACATTGTTAGTGTTGTTCATATTTGGCTCAAAATTTGTCATATGAACACGCTACAGCCCTGTGTCTTAGTAGTACACAGTATATATATGGCCATGTAGCGGTGTGCATATAGCTGAAAATTGCTCATATTGGTTACAGTGTATAAATATGCATACAGTAATCAAAAAATGGAAAAAACATTCAATGGACTGTGGATAAACACTGAAAAAAGAGATTTACATTTGGAGGCCCATGTCTCAGCCCCAAAGTGTCACGGGGGGAAGGGTGTTTAACCACCCGAATATAAACTAAGAAGGGGAAAAAGACACTAACTGGAGATGATGTTTTGCTGCTCACCCCTGGGATGTGAAAACAAAAAAGAAAAAGTCCCCCCAAGAGGGATTGGTGGGGTTTTTAGGCAGCGTTTAGAAAATTCTCTGAAAGACATTGTTATATTCAAAATATGAATCTTTATTAGATTAAAGATGTTGCATGTGACATATAAATGAAGATAAAAATAGGAGGCATGGGTCCCAAATAGATAAAACAATACAGAAATTTTAAAACAGATTTACACTAACAGACAAAAAGCTTTTACAACAATATAGTTTACATAACCAAATGTTGGGGGTAAAAGTGAACCTGACGCGTTTCGACCCGTTTTAGTAAGGGTCTTCCTCAAAGGTAGTTTTGTCTGTTTGAAGAGAGAAAGGATAAGAACAATATATTGTAGCAATATTTCATTTGCATATATTTGTCTCCAATTGACCTTTCGCATCACATAGCATAATATCACATTGTACTGTGAAATATTTACCTAGTGTGTAAATTTCTATAGATTACTCCTTATATAAGACGGGGTTCCCTCTAGGTCGGTGTGCTCCAGGTCCTAGACAACGTCCCGCTATAGCGCCCCCCAGCGGGCGCGCGGCAGATGAGGCGATCCAACAACGGGACCTACGAGGGGTCACATCCAATGAATAGGCTACCCACGGATCCGTACATGGGCCAAACGGGCAGGGGAAGGGAGGTGGAAGGGGAGGGAAGGGAAAGGGGAGGAAGGGTTGAAAATGGGGTTCCTTGAGGTCCCCTGTTCTGCACATCTGTCATGGGATCCAAGATCATATACTTAGATGTATATCATAAGAGATTGCCATAACAATTAGACAATGTCTGGTACACTTGAAACAGTAGTAGAGAGGAATAGGATTTTTGAAGTAAAAGTGATTGTGCCATTGATGTGTTTATGGGTGGTGCAGGTTTGTGTGTCATTGTCATTGTGATGTATAGAGGAACATATGGCTTGTCAGCTACTCTAAATATAGCACTTGTGTCCCTGAAAATATTTTTGAAATGTTGGCAACTATGCACTTAGGCACTGCCCAAGGGCCACAGGGTGAGTAGGGGGCCCCATGAGAGGCTCCTGTGATATTAAAGTGGTAGTAAACCTTTCTAACATTACTACTTTTTAGAGGCCCTGAGGTAGGTTATGCCATAATGTACAAGTATGCACAGCATATTAGCACATTAGGGTACACTTACCTGTCAGACTGAGCCCTCCAGTGCTGTGCTGTGATCAATCCGCCAGGTCACGGGCTAGGGTGACCACATTTCCAAATTGCCATTCAGGGACACCCGCACCCGCCCAAAAAAGATGGTTTTTGATACTTTTTTCTGCCAATTTTTGGGACGGAGGGGGACACAGAGGGGGACAGCAGAACGGAGGGGGAGATGGAGGAAGAACAGCAGCAGAACAGAGGAGGACACGGAGGAAGAACGAAGGGGGACAGCAGAATGGAGGGGGACAGCAGCAGAATGGAGGGGGACAAAGTGTGAGTGTAACACAGTACAGTACACTAACCTGTCCTGACTCCTGCTCCTGGAAGTTTGTCAATGTCTGGCACTGACTGCAGGCGGCAAACTTGCAGACCTCGTGGGCAGGAGCCTGGAGGAGGACTCGGACGAGGCTCAGGCTGGCTGTTCAGGAGAGAAGTTGAACCGTTACTTCTCTGTGCACTGCTGGCAAGTGTCAATGTGCTGCAGAGCAGCGGAGAGTGGCTGCGCTGTGGGCAGCGGGAGTAGTCGGCCGTGGCCCCGGCCGGGACTGGCACTGACTGGGCACAGGCTGGATGATCCTCCTTACCAGCAATTAGGGAGTGACTGACTGTGGCTCTGTCGGGTCACTGGCGTGTGTCACTCTGTGCTGGCTGCTCTCTCTCTCAGAGGTGCGCGTGCTGCTCTCAGCCGTAGCGGGGTGCGGGTGCACGGCCCACACTGACTGCCCATGTGTCAGCCCTCAGGCCTCAGCTGACGTCACTGGTTGCTTGACACGGGGCGGCCCCTAGCCTAGCAACCAGCCTGGCAGCCTATGATGTGTCATGTGTGAGAGATGTGTACATGTTTATAAGGGTGGCGGAGTCGGCGGAGCAGACTGGTCTGGTGGTGTGTTTTTTTTTTTTCATTCCGGGACACTATATTGTCCCGGAATGAAGGTGCCCGGGACACGGGACAAAAATATGAAATCAGGGACAATCCCGGGCAATCCGGGACACGTGGGCACCCTATCCCGGGCGCTTCCATCTTCACCCGATCTTCCTTGCGGGTTCTGTGCCTTCGGTCACTTGAGTTGGCCGGGCTGTGTTGATGTCATTCCCACACATGCTCATGTGCATCCTCTTTCTCTCATCCCCCCTTTCTCTCTCATCCTCTTTCCCTTACCCCTCACACCTCTTTCATCCCCTTTCTCTCTCTCTCTCTCTCTCATCCTCCCTCCCTCTCTCTCTTTAATTTAATTTGTTACAACAAAAAATAGTTTGCATTTTTATTTATTGTTTATAAAAGGCCCCACCAAAATCTTCAGCACCAGGCCCATAATGTTCTTAATCTGGCCCTGGGTGTCCGGAGTCTGTCACAGTTCTATCTCACCTCTAAGTTAAGACTTTTTTTTTTGATGGTCTCTTACCCTTCATTCCCTTACTTAATTTAATGCCCATAATGACTGGTCAGTCTTCTCTACTTGTGCCTATACCCTCTTGCCTCTAAACTACTTTATCTAGCAGATGTGTACTACATATACCTGTGAACACTCCGGTGGAGAGTAGACAGTGACAAAATAACATCCACCAATCAATACAGTTTGATTAAGGGGAGTAAAATAGGTACCCTTTGCCCCAAAAATGTCTTACCAATTAAGGAAGTCTGATAACTCAAATGTAAGCAAAAGGCTGATTATCAGAAATTCCTGGAACGTCTCAAGCTCCTCGTTTTAGATTCTCAGGGTCACCTGTATATAACCTCCTAGGCAAAGCTCGCCATCTGATATAGAATTTTATTGATAGGCAACTCCTATCCTCATATTGATTATTGGTTCCAAATTAATAATAACTACTGCAGTAGGGAACAGACACAAAAGATACACTCCGCATATTTCCAAATAACTGAAGGTTTTTATACACTTGATTACATAGGTATCACATTAATATTACAATTGTACTTGTATGGTTACAAGGGGCGTATCATAGGCAGACTAATTATAATCAGGACTCGAAAGAATGCAAACATGTAATGAAAACATTATTATTGCCGTGTGCAATACATACAAAATAGAATACAATTATATACAGAACTTACACATTTCCTCTACAGTAAAAACATGCCCCAAATGACCTCTTTTTGTAAAGTAGACAAAGGCACCAGTACTGGAGTTTAATAATGCATCCGCTAACACCAGTGCTGGGGTTCAATAATGCGTCCGCTGACACCAGTGCTGGGGGTAAATGTGTCCACTGACACCAGTGCTGGGTTTAATAATGCGTCCGCTGACACCAGTGCCGGGGTTTAATAATGCGTCCGCTGACACCTGTGCTGGGGTTAATAATGCGTCTGCTAACATCAGTGCTGGGGTTTAATAATGCATCCGCTGACATCAGTGCTGGGGTTTAATAATGAGTCTGCTGATACCAGTGCTGGGGTTTAACCACCTCACTACAGTGTATTTTCACCCCCTTCCTGACCAAGCCATTTTTCAGCTTTCAGCGCTGACGCACTTTGAATGACAATTGCGTGGTCATACAACACTGTACCCAAATGAAATTGTTATCATTTTTCCCCCACAAATAGAGCTTTCTTTTGGTGGTATTTGATCACCTCTGCGGTTTTTCTTTTTTGCGCAATAAACAAAAGAAGAGCGACAAATTTAAAAAAAAAAAAATATTTTTTACTTTTTGCTATACTAAATATCCCCAAAAAATATATAAAAAAAACATTTTTTTCCTCAGTTTCGGCCGATACGTATTCTTCTACATATTTTTGGTAAAAAAAAAATCGCAATTAGCGATAATTGATTAGTTTGCGCAAAAGTTATAGCGTTTACAAAATAGGGGATAGTTTTATAGCATTTTTATTAATATTTTTTTTTTTACTAGTAATAATGGCGGTGATCAGCGATTTTTATTGTGACTGCGACATTATGGCGGACACATCGGACATTTTGACACATTTTTGGCACCATTGTCATTTATACAGCAATCAATGCTATTTAAATGCAATGGCAATGAAGGGGTTAACCACTATGGGGCGGGGAGGGGTTAATATGTTCCCTAAGAGTGTTTCTTACTGTGGGGGGAGGGGACTCACAAGGGGAGGAGACCGATCGGTGTTTCTCTGTACAGAGAACACACCATCGGCTCCTCTCCTCTGACAGGACCGTTGATCTGTGTGTTTACACACACAGATCAACGTCCCTGCTGTGTTACCGGGCAATCGCAGGTGCCCAGCGGACATCGCGGCCGCTGGGCACGCGCATCGGGTGCCCAGTGACACGGCGAGAGCGCGCGCGCTCCCTACAGTGCACAGAAGGGGAGGACGTCATATGACGCCCTCCCGGAACGAGAGCTGCGCCGCCTGGCCGTCATTTGACGGCCGGCGGTCGCGAAGCGGTTAATAATGCGTCCGCTAACACCAGTGCTGGGGGTTAATAATGCGTCCGCTAACGCCAGTGCTGGGGTTTAATAATGTGTCTGCTCACATCAGTGGAGATTAATAATGCGTCCGCTGACACCAGTGCCGGGGGTTTAATAATGCGTCCGTTGACACCAGTGCTGGGGTTAATAATGCGTCTTCTGACACCAGTGCTGGGGTTTAATAATGCATCCGCTGACATGAGTGCTGGGGTTTAATAATGCATCCGCTGACATCAGTGCTGGGGTTTAATGCGTCTGCTCACATCAGTGGAGTTTAATAATGCGTCCGCTTACACCAGTGCTGGGGTTTAATAATACGTCCGCTGACACCAGTGCTGTTGTTTAATAATGCATATGCTGACACGAGTGCTGGGGTTTAATAATGCATCTGCTGACACCAGTGCTGGGGTTTAATAATGCATTTGCTGACACCAGTGATGGGGTTAATAATGCATCCGCTCACATCAGTGCTGGGGTTTAACAATGCTTCCGCTGACACCAGTGCTGGGGGTTAATAATGCGTCTGCTGACACCAGTACTGTTGTTTTTGAAGTGTGCATGGTGCCCCCATGGGATATGAAAACTTGTCTTGTGGCCCTCAGGTAATTTGAGTTTGAGACCCCTGCTCTAAAGCAAACAATGGTTAACAATAAAACACAATAACGATATGAGATTAACTCAATAAAAAAACAACCTTTTTTTTAACTGAAATCTATACCAAAAAAGTGAAAAAAATATACGCTGAATCAAAGGAGCAATCCTTTCACTGACCACACAGGCCCCTCATGCTTGGCCATGCACATTTTTTTAAACTGTGGATAAGAAATCTCCTCCTACAGTGCTGCAAGCATGGATGTATGTATTCTGAGAGCAACATCCTGCTGCTGTCAGAATAAACAGATCAGTGCTGCAGCTGATTGGTGTTCCTGCAAGTAAATTACAATGGATAAAGCGTAACTCCACATTTGTTGAGAAAAAAAACATTCCCCTCTGGGTGATCTGTGTACATTGCAAGGATTATAACAATCAGTGCACACTCTGTGTACAGGACAACTCCAGGTAGCCATATTGCAATGTATTCTCAGAAAATTACATTGGCTGCAGATTGAAAAATAAAGGTAATTTTTAAATAACATTCAATTACAATAGGATTAGTGTCGCAATTATATGCACTATGTAATTTTTTCTTTAGCTGCTTTTTTCCCCATGCATGTGGACTTACCCTTTAACCACTTCACGCAAATTGCTGTAGCCGTACGTCGGTACTTTGATGCTAAATACCATTGTTATGGCAGCAGCTAACTTACATACAGTGGTGTGAAAAAGCGTTTGCCCCCTTCCTCATTTCCTGTTCCTTTGCATGTTTGTCACACTTAAGTGTTTCGGAACATCAAACCAATTTAAACAATAGTCAAGGACAACACAAGTAAACACAAAATGCAATTTGTAAATGAAGGTGTTTATTATTAAAGGTGAAAAAAAATCCAAACCATCATGGCCCTGTGTGAAAAAGTGATTGCCCCTAAACCTAATAACTGGTTGGGCCACCCTTAGCAGCAACAACTGCAACCAAGCGTTTGCGATAACGTGCAATGAGGCTTTTACAGCGTCCTGGAGGAATTTTGGCCCACTCATCTTTGCAGAATTGTCCTAATTCAGTTACATTAGTGGGTTTTCGAGCATGAACGGCCTTTTTAAGGTCATACCACAACATCTCAATAGGATTCAGGTCAGGACTTTGGCTAGGCCACTCCAAAGTCTTCATTTTGTTTTTCTTCAGCCATTCGGTGGTGGACTTGCTGGTGTGTTTAGGATCATTGTCCTGCTGCAGAACCCAAGTTCGTTTCAGCTTGAGTACACGAACAGATGGTCGGACATTCTCCTTCAGGATCTCTTGGTAGAATTCATAGTTCCTTTTATCACGGCAAGTCTTCCAGGTCCTGAAGCAGCAAAACAGCCCCAGACCATCACACTACCACCACCATATTTTACTGTTGGTATAATGTTCTTTTTCTGAAATGCAGTGTTCCTTTCTACGCCAGATATACTTGGACACACACCTTCCAAAGCGTTCCACTTTTGTCTCATCGGTCCACAGAATGTTGTCCCAAAAGTCTTGGGGATCATCAAGATGTGTTGTGGAGAAATTGAGACGAGCTTTGATGTTCTTTTTGCTTAGCAGTGGTTTTCTCCTTGGAACTCTGCTATGCAGGCCATTTTTGCCCAGTCTTTTCCTGATGGTGGAGGCATGAACGCTGACCTTAACTGAGGCAAGTGAGGCCTGCAGTTCCTTGGATGTTGTTGTGGGGTCTTTTGTGACCTCTTGGATAGTCGTCGCTGCGCTCTTGGGGTATTTTTGGGCGGCCGGCCACTCCTGGGAAGGTTCACCACTGTTCCATGTCTTCGCCATTTGTGGATAATGGCTCTCACTGTGGTTCGCTGGATTCCCAAAGCTTTGGAAATGGCTTTATAACCCTTTCCAGACTGATAGATCTCAATTACTTTCTTTCTCAATTGTTCCTGAATTTCTTTGGGTCTCGGCATGATGTGTAGCTTTTAAGGATCTTCTGGTGGACCTTACTGTGTCAAGCAGCTCCTATTTAAGTGATGCCTTGATTGTGAACAGGTGTGGCAATAATCAGGCCTGGGTGTGGCTAGAGAAATTGAACTCAGGTGTGGACACCACAGTTATAGTATGTTTTACAAGGGGGGCAATCACTTTTTCACACAGGGCCATGATGGTTTGGATTTTTTTCACCTTTAATTAAATTGCATTTTGTGTTTACTTGTGTTGTCCTTACTATTGTTTAAATTGGTTTGATCCGAAACACTTAAGTGTGACAAACATGCAAAGGAACAGGAAATGAGGAGCAAACACTTTTTCACACCACTGTAGTTACATATTAAAAAAGGTTGAAAAAAGACACAAGTCCAACCAGTGTGTGATTATATGTCAGTATACATTGTATATCCCTGTATGTAACGGTCATTTAGGTGATTATCTAATAGTTTTATTAAGACTATCAATGCCCTCCGCTGAGACCACCACCTGTGGAAGGGAATTCCACATCCTTGCTGCTCTTACAGTAAAGAACCCTCTACGTATTTTATAGTTAAACCTCTTTTCTTCTAATTTTAATGAGTGGCCACGTGTCTTGTTAAACTCCCTTCTGCAAAAATGTTTTCTCCCTATTGTGGGGTCACCAGTATGGAATTTGTAAATTGAAATCATATCCCCTCTCAAGCGTCTCTGCTTGCAATCTTTCCTCATAACTAATATCCTCCAGTCCCTTTATTAGCTTTGTTGCCCTTCTTTGTACTCGTTCCATTTCCAGTACATCCTTCCTGAGGACTGGTGCCCAGAACTGGACAGCATACTCCAGGTGCGGCTGGACCAGAGTCTTGTAGAATGGGAGAATTATCGTTTTATCTCTGGAGTTGATCCCCTTTTTAATGCAAATATTCTGTTTGCTTTGTTAGCAGCAGCTTGGCATTGCATGCCATTGCTGAGCCTATCATCTACTAGGACCCCCAGGTCCTTTTCCACCCTAGATTCCCCCAGAGGTTCTCCCCCCAGTGCATTCAGATTTTTGCCACCCAAATGTATTATTTTACATTTTTCTACATTGAACCTCATTTGCCATGTAGTTGCCTATCCCATTAATTTGTTCAGATCTTTTTGCAATGTTTCCACATCCTGCAGAGAAGTTATTGCCTTGCTTAGCTTAGTATTGTCCGCAAATATAGAGATTGAACTGTTTACCCCATCCTCCAGGTCATTTATGAACAAATTAAATAGGATTGGTTCCAGCACATAACCCTGGGGGACCCCACTACCCACCCCGACCATTCCGAGTACACCCCATTCATCACCACCCTCTGAACTTGCCCTTGTAGCCAGTTTTCAATCCATGTACTCACCCTACGGTCCATGCCAACGCACCTTATTTTGTACAGTAAACGTTTATGGGGAACTGTGTCAAATACACCACATCTATGGGCCTTCCTTTATCTAGATGGCAACTCACCTCCTCATAGAAGGTTAGTAGATTGGTTTGGCAAGAACAATTCTTCATGAATCCATTCTGATTACTGCTAATGATACTGTTTTCATTACTAAAATCTTGTATATATTCCCTAATCATCCCCTCCAAGAGTTTACATACTATTGATGTTAGACTGCCATAAACCATTTTTTTTCAAGAACAGCATGCATTTCTCTTTAAAATAAAAGTGGTCTCTGCGGCGGATTTACCGTAAGATCACTTTTATCGGTTGCGGGAGAGGGCCCCCCACCCTCCAAGGTGGCCAGTGAAATGTATGATAGACTCATCTACATAGATGGTTTGTTGGGCCATATACACATCTGCAAATTTCTGGGAGAGGTAGTTTATGAGGGGCAGAATTTTGTAAAGCTGATCATATTCAGGGTCACCCCGAGGACAACAAAATGTGTGATCACTAAAACGCATTATCGTCTCATATCTATGCTTGACCATTGCAGAAGAGAACACGGGCATTTGATGAATCGGATCTCTGGACCAATATGACCACAACTCATTCTTTTTAGTAATGCCCATGTTGGGTGTGAGGCCCAAAAAAGTTTTACAATTATAAACCTTGATAGGTCTCCATGGGAATTGCCTTGCAAGAGTTGAATTTGGGTTGGTGGCGATGTACGGTTGTGTGTATAAATTCCTTCAGCTCACAACAGATCGATACAGATTTTCTGTGAAAAACATAAAAAAATTAAAATCTAGAGGAGTTGGTAAATTTGCTGTTTCCACCTGAATTCCGGGTTGGGCAGTAAATGGGGGAAGTACGGAGCACTGCACAATCTGTGGGCTGCCAGTCAGCATTTGCAAGCACATCTGGAAGAACACTATGGGCTCTATGGGTCTGTGGTCAAATTCTTGGTGTCTGCAGGATGCTACTAGTGCTAGCCACCTCACCAGCTTAGATTGCAAAAGACTAGGATGTACTAGGCCGCTGGTACCTGCCAGCTCACCAAAAGGTAGTGGGGCACTAGTACTGGCATCCTGCTGCATATTAGGCAAATCAAGTGTTCCTAGTACTTTAGCTACCCGAGGTTGGGTACACCTGACCTTAGTGAAAAATAAATGAAATCCTTGCGCCAAAGAAAAATATTTTAAGTGCGTACTAAAAGAAAAGACTATAGCTGCTATCCCCCGTGCTAGATTAAAAAATTCTAGTGTAAGTATGGTAAATGTGATGAGGGGCGCAGATTAACTAATAAATATTTCCACTCCACTAAAAAGGATGCAAAGATCAAAATAGTATAATCCCATTTATTAAAATAAAGTGAATAAAAACAGATGCCAAATGGCTGCTTACATTCAGAGGTGCCTGAAGCGGATTCTCCATCCTATTACGAGCGCAATAGCCCCAGTGCCGGGCATAGGCAACTCTGAATGTAACTTTCTTCCATCATTGAAGACGGTATATGTTTAGGACTTGTAAAGCACTTATGACTGCACTTGTTAAGCACTATCTCATGTAAAATGGATGCATCTTGTGGTTTTGGGTGATTCCAATTTTTGTCTATTATTTATCACTGAGAAGTGGCAATATTTACTTAGTTAATCAGCGCCCCTCATCACATTTACCATACTTACAGTTGACCTTAGCAGGGTCCTCTACTCCTTCCTCTGAGCTCCCTGTCAGGGTGCCGCTGCTCTCTACAGGTTCATATTCAGAGCCTGATTCTGTCAGTGAGGACTTCACCTTCGCTCTCAGATGTCATACTCAGAATCTTGTAGGCCTCTTCACTAGAGTACCTTTGTTGGGACATTTTGGCCACTAAATTCACAGGTACCTAGTGTGACTCACGGGAAAAAGAGCTCCTGGCTGTCAGGGACTGCTTACTACTACAAATGTAGCAAGGTCTCCGGCCTCCTTCAGGCTAATGAGAACCTCCAGGGCCAGAGATAGCTGCTATCCTTCTGTATATGGTGCTAATGAGAACCTCCAGGGCCAGAGATAGCTGATATCCTTCTGTATATGGTTGGTTGTGAGGCATAGTGGGTGCAAGGTGGAAGTTTTTGGGTGCCAGACACTTCTTGAATGCAAGAGATGTTTATTTCTCTTACAAACTTTTTGGGGGAAAGAGGGTTAGGGCCAGGACACCCTTAAGTAGTTGCAAGATTAATTAGCAGACTCCGAGACTTCCATAGGAGGACAGCCCTGCAGGTAAAGGCACTCAGCATTACGCCACATCTGCATGTTCAGGAATGCTGTCTCCTATGGCAACAGTCTTTAACAGTTCCTAACACAAAGCATAACAGTTCTCTCAGCTTCACTACAATCACTCCTTGTAGTTTTTCAGCCCACTGAGCTCCCGGTCTCTCACTAGATCCTTTGATTTACTGACTCTGAATCCCTTGAGCTCCTCCAATGTTCACAGTGGTATCTTCCTCAAGCGTCACCCCCACCTCCCTAGCTTGGAACCCCTGATACTTCACAAGCTTCTCCCCACTGGTCTGCTCGGTCCCTGGCTTGACACACAAGGCTGCTATACAAGTGTCACCTCTGCTGGTTGGGTCCCTGGCTTGATCACTGTCGGAAGTTTCCCAATTCTCTGTCCCTGGTAATAAGCTGGTTGGTCCCTTTGTGGCGACAGCTTTCCCTCTACCTCCAACCACGACAGCTTCCCCTCTACCTCCAACCACGACAGGTTCCCCGGCTATCAGAACCGTCACTTCTGGTTGGACTGAAAGCTGCAGTCCCAACCCTGCGCTGCTCTCCTAGCAGCCAGATGTGCCCGGGATAGGCTCAACCTCTGGCCTAGCAGCCCGGGCCAACACAACACACGTCCGCCCAGACAGCCATCCAGGTGGCACAGAACCCTGATCACCTGACTCCACCCGAATATATAGGTTCTCCCAGCAGGCCAAGGGATTCAAGAAAACCCCTGCCCATTGGCTGAGATACCACATATACCCATAACCTGACCTTGGGTTGCCCTTCTCATATCTAGCACCACCAAGTGCCCGGCCACCTAGTGGTAGAAGAGAAAAGTGCAACAAGGCCAAACTTAGGGAGAAATCAATAGATCTCTAACAATCAACCAGGATAACTACTCCTGGCAAGTAAATTTGTGAGGAGCTCCCTGACTAAACTCCAGGGTGCTACACAAATAAAACTTACCTGCTAGTGCTAGAAGAGATCAGGCCTGATTCTGCTAACACTGCGGTTATGTGTGCAACGTATCAGAGGTGCCGGTGATCTACTGACACTGCACTTGTTGGGGGCAGAAGGGCTGATCCTGCCAACACTGCGTTATTAGGGTCACTATACTAAGGGGGGGACACTAATATAGTTCTGTTCATGATCAGGATATTGATCCATACAGACACTATACGAGTAATGGTGGTGATCAGGATATTGATCATACAGACACTATACTAGTAATGGCGGTGATCAGGATATTGATCCATACAGACACTATACTAGTAATGTTGGTTATCAGGATATTGATCCATACATACACTATACTAGTAATGGCGGTGATCAGGATATTGACCCATACAGACACTATACTAGTAATGTTGGTGATCAGGATATTGATCCATACATACACTATACTAGTAATGGCGGTGATCAGGATATTGATCCATACATACACTATACTAGTAATGGCGGTGATCAGGATATTGATCCATAGACACTATACTGGTAATGGCGGTGATCAGGATCCTATAGCGTGAATGCGATAGTGTGCGGGCAATCTAATGCTTGCTGACCCTGGCGCTATCTGATGTAACAAGTGACCCTAATACAGCGATTGGTGAAAAATACTGTACACTGACGCTGTACTAATGGCACTGGTTGGGTGACAGGGGGGATCAAAGGGTGAATGAGGGCAATCAATGGGGTTAAATGTGCCAATCTAAGGTGTGTGGGTGTAAAGTGGGGTGATTATACTCACAGTGTGGTGTTCTCTTCTCTTCCTGAACCGAAAAGGACTCAGGAAGAGAAGAAATCACAAGATAGCTCCCCGTGTTTACAAAATAAAACACAGGAGTGATTTGTCATTGGCTGCAGGTGATCAGCAGGGTACAGGGCAAAATCATTGGCTGGGACCTGCTGACAAACTTGTCCTACAGCCAATGACAGTGGAGGTTTCTGGGTGTGCGCATGCATGGGTGCGGACCTGGAAGAAAGCCATGACATAAAAGTACATTACCAGACCTGTATGAGCCGCCCATCCATTGTATTTTTACAACACTTCATCCATGTCTTTGGTGATCTCTGATCTCCTTATCAACTGTTTCTTCCATGATGAAGATCAGCCATGGAGTATATCTGAGGTGTATATCAGGGTGTGCTTCTTCCCCACATGAGAGCTGTGATGTCCAGCAACATTCATATAGAAGACATTTCCCACACTCAAGGCACTAATACACCTCGAGGGTTGTGTGGGATCCCTGATGTACAGGAAGACAGGACTTCAGTGAGGAACAATTCCCTCACTCAGGACAGGAATACGGCTTCTCCCCCGTGTGAGATCTCTGATGTCTGGAAAGATTGTACTTAGATGAAAAACATTTCCCGCACGCAGGACAGGAATACGGCTTTTCCCCCGTGTGAAATCTCTGATGTGTGGAAAGATTGGACTTATCTGAAAAACATTTCCCGCACTCAGGACAGGAATACGGCTTCTCTCCTGTGTGAGATCTCTGATGTATGTAAAGACTGGACTTCACTGAAAAACATTTACCGCACTCAGGACAGGAATACGGCTTTTCCCCCGTGTGAAATCTCTGATGTGTGGAAAGATTGGACTTCACTGAAAAACATTTACCGCACTTAGGACATGAATACGGCTTCTCTCCTGTGTGAGCTCTTTTATGCCTATTAAGATGGGAATTAGAATGGAAACACTTCGAGCAGGAATATGATGGTCCATCTACACTGTGTGGTGCCGGATGTACATTTGAGGTAGCCGGGTAAAGACTGGACTTCGCTGAAAAACATTTCCCACACTCAGGGCAGGAATAGGGCTTCTCCCCCGTGTGAGATCTCTTATGTGTGTCAAGATGTGACTTCTGTGAAAAGCATTTCCCGCACTCAGGACAGGAATACGGCTTTACCCCCGTGTGAGATCTCTGATGTGTGGAAAGATTGGACTTAGATGAAAAACATTTCCCACACTCAGGACAGGAATACCGCTTTTCCCCTGTGTGAAATCTCTGATGTTTGTAAAGATTGGACTTCGCTGCAAAACATTTCCCACACTCGGGACATGAATACGGCTTCTCTCCTGTGTGAGATCTTTGATGTGTGTAAAGACTGGACTTCTGTGAAAAACATTTCCCACACTCAGGACAGGAATACAGCTTTTCCCCTGTGTGAGATCTCTGATGTGTGTAAAGAATGGACTTCACTGCAAAACATTTCCCGCACTCAGGACAGGAATACGGCTTCTCTCCTGTGTGAGATCTTTTATGCTCATTAAGTTTGGATTTAAAACGGAAACACTTCCCGCACTCAGGACAGGAATATGGCTTCTCTCCTGTGTGAGATCTTATATGCACAATAAGATGTGATTTAAAACGGAAACACTTCCCACACTCAGTACAGGAAAAGCTCTTCTCTGTTGGAAGGACGGCCCCGTCCCTCACAGTCTGAGGTTCCTCAGGATAAGAGGAATACGATGGTCCATCTACACTGTGTGGTGCCGGATGGACATTTGAGGTAGTCGGGTTTTCTCCTGGACTATACTGTGTGATGTCCTCATCTTCTACTTTACAGTCTGGAAACAAAGTGAGACAATCCTCTGAGGTTTTCCTCATCTCCCGTCCATCTACTAAAATAGAAATACAAAGATTATTACTATATAAATAAATATATAAAATGGGGCGCCAGCATAAGTGGAAAGGTTAATAAAATAACAAGAGTAAATTAAATAGATAATCAGGTAAAAATGTGGCGCTGATACACGTCTACCACTCCAAGGGGGATCATCCAGCCAAGGTGGCTCCAGACACAGCGTCCAAAGGAATTAATGGAATAAAAGAAGGAGTATAGCTTCAAATAATAAATAAGGCTATACAGACAACCTCAGGTGGGTGAATCAAACAATATAAATAAATAACCCTTGTGTCCAAGAAAAATAAAAATAGTGCAAAGTAAGGACTAAAAGTGGCAATAAATAATCAAATATACAATGGTGAATAACCTGCATAAGCCACAATTCGATTAAAAAATATTATTAATAATGCACAAAGCAAACCGTGAATAAATGCACCTGTGTGTTAAAAACAAACAGCACAAATAAACCTGTGTTGAAATATATATAATAACGTGAGTCCAGGATAAAAGTGTATATATAAATAAATAAATAAACGACAAGTCCTGTGCAATCAAGCGGATATTCCCATATATGGTGCACAATTCCTAAACAATGTCCAGGTGAGGTGGTGGATATGGTATTTGTGATAGTCTTTAAGAGAAAAAAGTGATGCTCCTTAACATGCAGGTGTCCTGGTCTGTTTCCCCCAACCCCTTACCTTAAAGGTAAGGAAAAACAACCTTACTGGGCTCCTCCGGATCTGTTCCTCTGACTGGGTCCCTGCCAGCTCCTCTCAGGCGGACATGTGAGTAAACAGATAGATGCAATCCATTGTGTAGTATTTCAAAAGGTTTAATAGGTATAAGCAATAGATAACTTACAGTACATGCAGAGTTAATGCAGCGGTGGATGAAAGGAGAGTCAGAGCCTGGTGACGTTTAGCTGTGTGGGATCTCGGCCGGGAACCCACACTGTGTGTTTTTTCATCCACCGCTGCATTAACTCTGCATGTACTGTAGGTTATCTATTGCTTATACCTTATCTATTGCTTATACCTTATCTATTGTTTGTTTTTAACACACAGGTGCATTTATTCACGGTTTGCTTTGTGCATTATTAATAATATTTTTTAATCGAATTGTGGCTTATGCATGTTATTCGCCATTGTATATTTGATTATTTATTGCCACTTTTAGTCCTTACTTTGCACTATTTTTATTTTTATTGGACACAAGGGTTATTTATTTATATTGTTTGATTCACCCACTTGAGGTTGTCTGTATAGCCTTATTTATTATTTGATGCTATACTCCATCTTTTATTCCATTAATTCCTTTGGACGCTGTGTCTGGAGCCACCTTGGCTGGATGATCCCCCTTGGAGTGGTAGACATGTATCAGCGCCACATTTATATCTGATTATCTATTTTAATTTACTCTTGTTATTTTATTAACCTTTCCACTTATGCTGGCGCCCCATTTTATATATTTATTTATATATTTATTCCCATGTACTGTCGATGTGTGAACACCCTGATGGTGGCTGCGGCATTGGTTGTTATTGTTGTGTAGCTGATTCATTTCAGCTTTCTCCCCTCCCCCCACCCCCTTTTTTGGTTTGCGCAGTTGCACCCCTCCTTTTGCAAAGATTATTACTAGACATGAGCTGATTGGTTCCCCTAAACCAGGACTCCGCCCACATCAGGCAGCTTTGTCTCTGAGGATCTTACAATTCCCCCCTCAAGGTAACTAGTAAATGGGTCCTCTGATCTCCTACCAGTTCATCTCTTTATTCATGGACCTTAGTCAGAGAGCGAGGAAACAACGAGAACTGTCTTTTATAGGGAGTGACAGTGATGAGGGGATTATAGGACGAGTGTCCCCACCCCCTCTATCACTCATTGCCATCTTCCCAACACCAGAAGTCCTGCACTTCCTTATTTAGTCCATGATTTAGTCATGAATAACAGAGGGGCTGAGCCCCACCAGAGGTCAGAGAGTGAGGATGGGGGAGAACAACCAAGATGAAGACTGGACTTATCCTGAAAACCCCCATCATTGGGTTATTGACTCCTCCCTCATTATCACTTTCTATTTAAGGTTCCAGAGTTTGAGGATGTTATCACATTATTAGCACTCTCTCGTCCCCCCCCCCTCTTTTTCTGCGGCCTTCCAGGTCGCATGCTCAGGTAAGGGTCTGGTATGTATTTTTAGGGGGACCCCCACGCCATTATTTTTTAAATTTTGGCGGGGGGCTTCCCATAAAATCCATACCAGACCTGAAGGGCCTGCTATAGAATTTGGGGGTACCCCACGCATTTTTTTTAATTTTGGTTCGGGGTTCTCCTTAATATTCATATCAGACCCAAAGGGCCTGGTAATGCACTGTGGGGGAATCCCAGGCCCTTTTTTTTTTTATGACTTTTATGTGTGTTGCAGAGACCCGACAATTCATTATAGCAGCTAGCGCTAGTACTTTTAAATGACTTTTTTTTCCTTTAGAAATGTAATTTTGCACTTGGACTGTTCTAAGCACGGGAAACATGCGCCCTTTTACAGGCATACTATATACACCCACCAGGTACGAAATTTAAAGGAATATTTCACTTTTATTGTTTCACTTTAAGCATCATTATAATCACTGCTCCCGAAAAAACTGCAGTTTTTAAAACAGTTTTTTTTGCATTGATACATTTCCCCTGGGGCAGGACCCGGGTCCTGACAATAACTTGCATATAAGCCTTTAAAATCAGCACTTTTGATTTCTCCCATAGACTTTTAAAGGGTGTTCTGCGGCTTTCGAATTTGCCGCGAACACCCCAAATTGTTCGCTATTCGGCGAACAGCCAATGTTCGAGTCAAACTCACGTTCAAACCAAACAGACAGCTCATCACTAGCCAGGAGTATGTAATGTACAACAAACAGTAAATAGTGCAGGGGTCAGGACTATGTAATGAACAACATAGATTATATAGTGCAGGGGTCAGGAGTATGTAATGTACAACATACAGTATATAGTGCAGGGGTCAGGAGTATGTAGTGTACAACAGAGTATATAGTGCCGGGGTCAGGAGTATGTAATGTACACCATAGTGTATATAGTGCAGGAGTCAGGAGTATGTCATGTACAATATAAATTATACAGTGTAAGGTTCAGGACTCCTAATATTGGTATTCAGTAATGAGTGGAACATTAAATGTTTACAAGTTGCAGAGGTCCCACACCGCTGCCTCCCATCTCCTGAGACTGCACTCAGTGACTTGGGTCTGAGACTATACAGACATATCCCTCCACCCGGCACAACCAGCAGACAACAGAGCAAGTAATCCTGGGAGGATTGTTCTGTCAGAGATCTTGCCATACCCGGGTATGGGGCAGAAGACCCAAAGCACACACCCCAGGTGCCTAGGTAGAGCAACATTTATGGTGAAAATCAACCTTTTGCTGCTAACTGACCCCCAGAATCTCCATAAATCCAGTCTAGATACAATGATTGGCTGCCTGTGTTAGTGTAGGTGTGTGTCATGGTGTTGCGGCTCCGCCCACTCAAGTGCATACCGCCGAGTGCATAGAAGCCGAGAAGGAAGATTATCGGAGAGAAATACAGGAATACAGGACGGGGAACACAGCTCAGGAAAGTGACCAGGGGATTACAGGCTGATATCACCCAGTCCCCGCCCTACTCTGGACCAATCAGTGAGCAGTATGGGTGGAGGAATGTATTTAGTGTTAATGACCCACCTGTACTGATCTCTGTAGGAGTGTCCTCCTCTATAAATGTCCCCGTTATTCCATCCTCCTCCATAGACTGCTGATCATCCCTCACATACCTCTCTTCTTCTTCTTCTGCTTTAACCTCAAATTCTATATCGATTGGATCTCCACTCTAAATCAAGAAAATGAAAGTGAATATCATCTGTAAACAATAGGATTTATTATTGTGACATCACATAAAAAATATACACATCATCTCTAGGAGTCCATGTTCTAGATGCTCCATCCCACCAACCTTGTAACAGTGGGGGATGGTGAGATCTTCCTGTGTGGAATCCCGGGAATACAGAGTACGGGGACATCTCTCTGGTGGGTTCCTGGTATTTGGTGGCTCCATCATATCCTTGTGTCCTTCTGAAAACTCCTCCATCACTCCATACTCCTCATCCTCCTCTTTATACTCTTCTTTAACATCAATATTATCATCCCCGAGGTTTCCACTCTGAATATATAATAAAACATTCATTGTAACAATCATGCTGTGTATAAATCAGAACTACCAATAATTGTCAATCATCTACCTGATGATGGTGGGGGATGGTGTGACCTTCCTGTGTGGAATCCCGGGAATACAGAGGACGGGGACATCTCTCTGGTGGGTTCCCATTACTGGATCCATCTGTAGGAAACACACACACTGACTGAATACATTGTTTCTATGTGTTTATCAGATGATGGGGGATCTAGGTGGAGCCTCTGTACTGCTCTCTCCTTTACAATAAAGTCTCCTCTTACCCGGTGATGTGAGGGGCGGCTGATTGTCCATCATGACGTCCTTGTAGAGATCCTTGTGTCCTTCTAAATACTCCCACTCCTCCATGGAGAAATAGACAGTGACATCCTGACACCTTATAGGAACCTGACACACACAATGATACAGTCACCATCCAGACACATCCCTTGTCTGTTACTGGATAATGTCCCAGAATTCCCAGCACAGCTCACCTCTCCTCCATCATCTCTCTGGTGACTTCTAGAATCTTCTTTGTATTTCTCTATTCTATCAGGGAGGGAGGTGGAGGCAATGTGATGGTCATATGATCTCCAGACTTCACAGGAGGAAAACTCTAGATCTGAACACAAATAGTAAAATGAAATGTTATTCCCAGAATCCTCCTCACCTCTCCATTCAGGTCTCCATTTTATTAAAGCCTCACTTCAGTCTGAGAAATAATTTACCCACACAGGACCCCCACACTATGCAGGATAAAAGCTTGTAGCAGGAATTCTGATGTCATTACATACAATGCAGGACCAACAGTCCCACTTTGCTAGTGAGGATGCCAAGGATCCGCCCACATCCTAAGAGCATCATAAAAAAAGCTAGAGGGACATTAGGAGGAGGAGGAGCTGTAAGGGTCAGTGTGATGTCATAGGACATATAGGCTCTGGATGGAGGGACATTGGGAGGAGAAGCTGTGAGGTCAGTGTGATGTCATAGGACATATAGACTCTGGGTGGAGGGACATTGGGAGGAGGAGCTGTGAGGTCAGTATGATGTCATAGGACATATAGACTCTGGATGGAGGGACATTGGGAGGAGGAGCTGTAAGGTCAGTGTGATGTCATAGGACATATAGGCTCTGGATGGAGGGACATTGGGAGGAGGAGCTGTGAGGTCAGTGTGATGTCATAGGACATATAGACTCTGGATGGAGGGACATTGGGAGGAGGAGCTGTGAGGTCAGTGTGATGTCATAGGACATATAGACTCTGGAAGGAGGGACATTGGGAGGAGGAGCTGTGAGGTCAGTGTGATGTCATAGGACATATAGGCTCTGGATGGAGGGACATTGGGAGGAGGAGCTGTGAGGTCAGTGTGATGTCATAGGACATATAGACTCTGGATGGAGGGACATTGGGAGGAGGAGCTGTGAGGTCAGTGTGATGTCATAGGACATATAGACTCTGGATGGAGGGACATTTGGATGGGGGGATTTGAGGGGTCCTCTATATGAGGCTCCAGTACAAACCAAATCATTGTTCCTGGGTGTATCCTTCCTCTCCCAAACTGAAGAGTGAACTCTGACCTTTACCATACAGAAATCTGTCAGGAATCTGTGAAAGTAAGCTCTCATGTGATGTGCGGAGGAACAGAGTGTAAATAGCAGACAATTTTCTCCAGAGCTCCTAATGGTGAGGATGGACATAATGAAGGAGATGAGGGGGAGGGGAGGAAGTCACTTATGGTGATCATAGAGACATGGAAATTCAGCTGGTTCAGCAGGGATCGGTCACATTTCCATCCATGTGTGGTCACTGCTGGATAAAAGTCACTCGATCAGCGGCTGGAGCCAATAGCTTCATCACTGATCTGTGTATTCTGAGAGTGGAGGAGCGCCCCCTATTGTCAGAATACAATAGTGCAGCGGGGAGGATCCCCCATCCCCCTCCAATGTGTGGATGGGGGAATCACTTTTTCAATCAGCCCTAGGGTTGCCACCTCATCCCTTTAAACCCGAACACCTATGAATTACACGGGATCTGAGTCTAATTTAATGCAGATAAGGCACCAAGTGAGTTTAATTACCACCTTAATCAGCCAAAGAACCCGTGTAATTCATATGTGTTCGGGTTTAAAGAGATGAGGTGACAACCTGACTGAGCCCACTGGCTGAACGATAAAACTGAACCATGTATAACCAGCTTTGGAGGGAAGATATATTAATCATCAACTGATCTCCCTGAAGGGGTTATTCTACATATTACCTCCTCTGCCACCAGATCCTGCAGTGTCTTCTCTTTACGTCCTTTCAAATGGAATGTCCTGTGTACATGACATCACTTCCTGTCTGTATCAGACATCACTTCCTGTCAGTATTCCATAGAGTCTTCCTATCTGGGTAGAAGTGAGATCACCACCTTGTGGAGCTCAGAGGAACTGCAGCCCCGAAAAATTTCTCGTAGTGTGAACAGGGCCTTGTGCTGTGTGTGTATGTACTGTATATCCTTCCCCTTTCTCTCCTCTCTGAGTGTGTATGAAGAGGCAGAGCTCTGAGTGTGTATGAAGAGGCAGAGCTCTGAGTGTGTATGAAGAGGCGGAGCTCTGAGTGTGTATGAAAACGAGGAGCCCTAAGTGTGTATGAAGAGGCGGAGCTCTAAATATGTATGAATGTGCGGAGCTCTGAGTGTGTATGAAGGGGCGGAGCTCTTAATGTGTATGAAGAGGCGGAGCCCTTAGTGTGTATGAAGAGGAGGAGCTCTGAGTGTGTATGAAGAGGTGGAGCTCTGAGTGTGTATGAAGAGGCGGAGCTCTGAGTGTGTATGAAGAGGCGGAGCCCTGAGTGTGTATGAAGAGGCGGAGGTCTGAGTGTGTATGAAGAGGCGGAGGTCTGAGTGTGTATGAAGAGGCGGAGGTCTGAGTGTGTATGAAGAGGCGGAGCTCTGAGTGTGTATGAAAACGAGGAGCCCTAAGTGTGTATGAAGAGGCGGAGCTCTAAATATGTATGAATGTGCGGAGCTCTGAGTGTGTATGAAGGGGCGGAGCTCTTAATGTGTATGAAGAGGCGGAGCCCTTAGTGTGTATGAAGAGGAGGAGCTCTGAGTGTGTATGAAGAGGTGGAGCTCTGAGTGTGTATGAAGAGGCGGAGCTCTGAGTGTGTATGAAGAGGCGGAGCCCTGAGTGTGTATGAAGAGGCGGAGGTCTGAGTGTGTATGAAGAGGCGGAGGTCTGAGTGTGTATGAAGAGGCGGAGGTCTGAGTGTGTATGAAGAGGCGGAGGTCTGAGTGTGTATGAAGAGGCGGAGCTCTGAGTGTTTATGAAGAGGCGGAGCTCTGAGTGAGTATGAAGAGGCGGAGCACCTGCTGGAACAGCGGTCAGAGGAGGAGGAGTCTAGGAGGGAGACTGACAGAAAGCGCAGCAGCTTTGCAGGAGTGAGCGAGGAGGATCCAGTTCCTTTGCCATCGGAGGTGAGGAGAGTGTGAAGGATGTTGGTGACTCTGGTAGATGAAAAGCTGGGAGTCATATTGCTCTGGTGAGTGGGGAAGCACCACTAAGGGGGCGCCCTCACCATCACGTGTGTAAGAGGTGGAAGAAGGCGTGGCTACACTACAGCTGGCACAGTTTGGAGCACCGAGAACTTTACACCTTATCAGCTTTTCATTGATTGGTGGATTTTAGGGAGCAATAAGTTAATTGAAGTACCGTATATACTCGAGTATAAGCCGAGTTTTTCAGCACATTTTTTTGTGCTGAAAGTGCCCCCCTCGGCTTATACTCGAGTCAAGCACTTTTCTGCAGCAAAAAAAAAAAAAATTCCGACCCGACTTTGGGGCCCCGTATCTCGGGGCCACTTGGGTCTAGGAATCCCAAACTTGGTGTGCAAACCCAGTGGACCTAGCACTATAACATATCCAAATATGGGGTCAGTTCAGAAAATGTCATTCTCTGCTGCAGAAAAGTGCTTGAGATTTTCTGACCCGAATTTGGGGCCCCATATCTCGGGGACACTTGGTGCTAGGAACCTCAAATGTTGCATTCCAACCCAGTGGAATTAGCACTACAACATATCCAAAGATGGGGTTCCTAGCACTAGGTGACCCTGAGATACAGTCGGTCAACTTCACCATAAGATCAGTGAAGTAGGTGTAAAGTGGAAGCAGTAGATCTGCAGAGAATATTATTTGAGCCCCTAGCACTTTATATATGAATGTCTCCACATATTTTAGTGTATTTGTGATGATTTATGTGCACACACAATAGGACAGCGCTGTGACACATAATGCTCTTCTAGGTGATAAAGGGAATACTTAACTTTGTTACAGCAGCAGTCCGGTATAAGTTATTTTTGTAGGTATTTGAGTTGTTACACATAGCGCAGGTTTTATTCTATTTATATTGGTGAATCATCACAAGTACCGATCACTCACTGTGTGTGTTCATTCAGAAAAGGAAGGGGCTGGTAAATGACATATTTAATAGCCCCTTCCCCCACTCTCTATCCTGAAACATCCGCCTGTGTGTTTACAGCCACTGGCAGGAGGGGCGGGAGGGGAAATGACAGCGCTTGGGGGCACACAGGGGGCTGGCAAGCAGGAAGTATCAAATAGTGGACAGGAGCATATGATCTGTGTGGTGGGGTAAAAGGAGGGGGCAATTACAAGAACTGATCTCCTTGGCTTCTCTCCCTGCAGTCACTGAAAGCCGGCAGGAGGGAGAGGAGGAGAAGCAGCTTTCAGCAGCTGCAGGGAGAGAAGCCAAGGAGATCACTTGTTGTAATTGCCCCCCTTCCCCCACCACACCGATCACATGCTCCTGTACACCATGATTGCTCCTGCTGCCCTCTCTTATCTGTGGGGACACACGGCTCTCCTATCACTGCCTCTCACATGGAGTGCAGAGAGGGGATGTCAGTTTCCTTCAGTTTAGGTGTGGAAAACTGCAGACATGTTGCATAACCCCACACAGCACCGCATCACACAGCACCGCACCGCACATCACAGCACCACACATCACACATGGGTTTTGGTGTGAATCAGACATAGAAAACAATTGTTTTCTATGTGTCTTGCACAGATCTGCATTTCCCTAGAGCAGAACAATGCGGATCTCAGCAGATGGTGTGAATAATGACCCCCAACTCTAAACTGATGACCTGTAAAGACTTCTAAAGTGTCACCGATGAGAAATGTTTGATATCTCAGATCTTCATCATTACACGACACACACTCTTTATTTTTCTTCATTCAATACATTTTTTTATAATTTTAACAAGATTGCAGTCATAAAATCAGGGAAGAGTAAAGGAAGAAATCCAATTGGTCAGGAAAATGACTTGTCTGGAATGTGGAGGCGGAGTCATTATTAATTTGTGTACAATACAATACACAACGTGTAACGTAAGAAGGCTGGCCGCAGACTAGCCTGTATTTGTAGGAGGAGTCTGAGGGGTATTTATCCCTCCTTCTCTGTCTGATTCTGCGTCGGCTGGTATTCTGGGTTACAGCCGACGCACATCATTTCCGGGTGGCCGCATCACTTACGGTTTTCCCTCACAGAGCGGCGGTCGGCTACAGGAGTCGTGGAGGTTCTTCTGCAGGTGCTATGCCCGGCTTCATTCAGGGGAGCCGCCCGCCGCCACTTCTTCCGGGCTCACGCTGGGCTTCATTCGGGAAGGGGCTGCCACTCGCCTGCTCAACTCTCCCAGGCAATCATCAGAGGGAGGGCTTCCCACACACTGCTCCCAGCACTCACACACTGGGCATCATGGGGGTGTTTATTCCTTCCGCTCACACCTCCCACTCGCCGGGAAACATTGGGGGGCATCCACCCCCCCCGCTTACTCCTCCCGGTGCTCATCACAGACCTTGGGGTCACAGATCTAGGGGAAGGGGGGTGCAATCCACCAGATGGGGGGCTGATTTGTGGGTTAGCTTCCACGGTCATTTCATGATTCATGCCTCACATCGTTTTCTGTCATAGCGGTTCTGTCAGCGTGTTCTGTCACAGCCGTTCTGTCAGTTGCGTGTTCTGTCATAGCGGCCTCGGTCATTAGCGTGTTTCTATCTTAGCGTGTTCTGTTCAGTAACGGGTTTCGTCATTAGCGTGTTTCTGTCATTAGCATGTTCTGTCATTAGTGTGTTCTGTCGTAGCGGTTCTGTCATTAGGGTGTTCTGTCATTAGCGTGTTTCTGTCATTAGCGTGTTTCTGTCATTAGCATGTCTGTCAAGCATGTCAGCGCCATGCAGGTACGGAATACGCCGGTAGCCATTTCATCTTCATTTGTTTCCATTTCTCATTGTACTTTCGCTCAGATTCTTTGCATACCTGGTTTTAGTTAGCTAGGGCTCACATCTCAGGATCTGTCACATCTACAGATCCATACGGGCTGAGGTTTTGTTTTAATGATTGTTCACCACAATCTTCTCGCCCGTATGCCTTACGTCATGATGCACGTTTATTTCTTTACACCTGTACAACTACCCACCACGGTCTGTGGGTACACTAGTCCTGAGTATTCAGGTTCAGCTACCTGTCTTTGTGCTGCAGGTTACTTGGGCTCACTTACTTCATACACTAGGGTGGGGGTCTTCATCAGGTTCATTCATGCGCTGTGGTCTCATCATCACTGACTGCTCATGTCCTCACACTTGGGTAGGCACAGAGGAGGTGTTGTTTTTTTTTTTTCTGTCATAACGTGTTCCGTCTTAGCGTGTTCAGTCTCAGCATGTTCCAGTCTCAGCGGGTGCTGTCATAGTGGGTTCAGTCGTAGTATGTTCCAGTCATAGTGCTTATGTCATAGCATGCTCTGTCGTAGCATGTCGGTGTTATGCAGTCACGGCATACACCAACAGCCATTGCATCTTTGTTTCCTTGTCTCATCGTACTTTTCGTTCAGGTTTCTCGTATACCTGGGTTTAGTAAGCCAGTGCTCACATCTCAGGATCTGTCACGTCTACAGATCCATACAGGCTGAGGTTTCGTTTTTAAAAGATTGTTGACCACAATCTTCTCGCCTGTATACCACACATCATACGATGCACGTTCATTTCTTACATCTGTACAACTACCCACAACGCTCTGTGGGTACAATGGCCCTGAGTGTTTTGTTTTTACCTGTCTCTGCACTGCAGGTTACTCGGGCTCACTTACTACATACACTAGGGTGGGAGCTGTCATCAGGTTCATCCACGCGCTGTGGTCTGGTCATTACTGCTCATGTCCCTATGCTCAGGTAGGTACAGAGGGGTGGTGTTCTCATGTCTGGTTGTCTGTTGTCACTTTCTTTGTGTTTTCCCTGGGTTGGGCATGCCGCACGTTTTGGGGGTACATATTCACGTTTATCCCTTCTTCTCCACGTGGGGGTACTGAACATGATAGCACTCCATCACCAAGGAGTTATTCCATACTTAAGCACAGCGCAGCTTCGGCACAGGGGTTTCCTTTTCCGGCCTCAGTCGGGAAGACGGTGCGCTTTAGATTGTTTCCAATTGCATCCCAGCTACTCTCATACACCAGCATGGTACATGTTCTGGGCATTATTCTTTAAGTACAGATTCATTCGTGCTAAACATGCTCTCCACTGCCTCTTACAATTACAGGACAGGATGGAGGTGATCGAAAGTCGTCAGTCAGAGGCGGGGTGTCCGTTCACCCCCAGCCCCTGCATTCCTGCAGGCAAGATCAGCATCTCCTTAGTTCACCCATCTTGTCAATCCTTCTAGTTCAATATGTCTGAGCCAAGCAATGTTTCTTGTCAGGGGCTGTGTTGGAATCTCTTGTGCCCGGGCTTCAGACAACCCCCGTCAGAAGAATTTTTCAGGCCCACACGCAGGCATCTTCACTATCTCGTCAGAGTCTTTCGTATGTAGTATCTTGGCATCAGCAGACAGTCATGCTTTCATTGTTAATCAAGGTACTGGAGGCAGTAATTTTCATGGGGCCCTTGGTCTGGATCTTCACCTTCGTTCCGAAGAGGGTGGGTCTGCCCACCAGTGTGTCCAGTGGCAAGTTTTCAACATCGTTTGTTAAATTTTGTCTGTCTCTTTCCTGTGGAAATATTTTCATCGAAGTACTCGTCCATAGAGTTTGATGATTCAGCACTTTCTTCAGTTGGGGGGTGTTTTGGCTATCCAAGCTGATTTCACTAATGCTTTGAAGCTTTCATCAGACCTGCCCGCTGCTAGGGTACGATTAGTAGCACTAGAGTCGTTTTTACCGCTAGGTTACCCTTGGGTCAAAAGAAGTCCTTGCTTTGATACTAACGTCCCTTTGTCAGACCACAAAATGGTAGATCCGGGCCAAATATTGATTATATTTGGGTTCCACTCTTGGTGCTAATCTCTTGATTGCGAGGTTGCCTGGTGAATTGGTCTGGTATGTCTGACCTTTCATCTTTGTCTGATCCCCAGCCTGTTCCTAGGGGGGCTCACAGTCACTTGGGTATGCTGAATCAGGCCTTGAGATTTATTCCTCAGGATGGAGTCTGGCCCTCCTTCCCCTGTTTCAGGACTCCGACTCGTTTGTCAGTTTACAAGCAGAAGCGCGACCCGATTGAATTCACGTGGGACCAGTTTTCTGTGTTTCTGGTATGTTTTTCTCCATGTTATGGATGCATATTATCACAGCGTGTTGACCTTATCCATCAATACCAGCAAACATTTCTATCAAGTATCCAGCACTTCAGACCCCTGCAAACTCCTGTCAGCTCGTCCATGTTTGCAGCTCACCCTCTCAAACTTCCCCATACCAAGTATAGACAGACAGGCCAGGGGTTCGTGGGTATTCATAGAGAAACTTGTCTGATGTCTAGTTTTCAACTGTGGTTGACCTTTGCAATTATTTTGCAAGGCTTCTCTGGGTCAACCCTTTCTCCCTTTTCCCCTATGTATCCTCTCGCTACAAGCAGTTTGTTCCCATGCCTGTGTTTCTCAGAAAGTTCCAAACAGGGGGGTCCCTTCTTATCATCAATTCATAGGATGCTGGTTTTCCTGCTGTTATAAATGATACATACTGGATCCATACACTGAGGCCATCCAGGCGTGTGCTGCTCTACTAGACGGATTGTTACCTACCCTTCATCAAGCTTTCTTATCACACCAACTTTTGTGTCTTTTTGCCCTCTTTTAGGCGTACTGACCAGCAAGGCCAAGGCACACCTCAGGCCTTGGTAGTTAGGGTATCGCATTTCCAAGTCAAGACTCGGACTACAAATTATTACAACAAAGTATTGTAGAAAAGATCACACCATAGAAAATGGGGGAAAGTAGAAAATAAACCCAGATATGAAGGTGACATTTGTGTACAAGGAACACCTTAACAATTACCACCATTTTGTTCTCCAAGGCCTCTGCTTTCAGAAAATATGTGTTTGGGGGTTTTATCTAATCTTCAGGCCCAAAATCTGCATTTTACCATGTGTGAAAAAATAATGCAAAACCAGCTCTGGCAGTGAAAGGGTTAATGTGAGCTAGATGGGATCACTCTGCTGTGGTCACACTCTAATCATTAGAGCTCACCCTAGCTGCAGCCTGGTAATAACATTGCAAGGATGTCTATTCATTTATCTGCTACATACTTCCCATCTTTAAATAAACGTCTCCTGACATTTAGGGGTCTATTCATAAATAATTTATGTAGCGGGGTCGTACCCCTTTTAGGGGAAAAGACTACATTCCCCATAATTCCCCAGGCTCCCGGGCTGCTTGTTTCCGCCCGAGAGGCTGCTGGGGGAGGTGATAAAAAGGAGGAGGAGAGACCGCCTCTTCCTCTTTTGATTGGGCTTCCTCCTGTGACTGGTCTCCCTCTCCTGACTGTACTGGTGACGCGGAGACTGGTTCCTGAGGAGACACCTGTGCGGACCGGGCCTGCTGAAGGCCTGAAGCCTGGGCCTTGCAGCAGGCAGAGTGAGACTCTCATCCCTCAGAGTCAGCAGCAGCGGAGCGGAGGCTTTGCCCTACAGTCGGTCGGTCGGAGCTGAGGACCGGAGCGCAGGGGGCTGTGACGGAGGAGACCGGACGCCGCCATTGGAGGGACCGGAGCTGAGGACGGTACCCCAGGATTGGTGAGAGAGCTGAAAGGCTCATCCTGCATTGCTACACGCATTTTCATGCCTATTGAACTGCCAAGGCACAATTTACCTCAGAGCAGCAAATGTTACTTTCTGTGGATTACAAATACACCATTTAAAGCTACATGTGCACCACCTCTACAGATCTATTGCCGGTGAAGAATACTGTACTTATACAAGGACTGAGCTCTATTGCTAGGGATCAGGCCTGGTCCATTAGGTAGGCGCAGATAGATTTATTGCACCTCAGGGGTGCATAGCAGACGGTCGCTACACTTGGCGCTCCGTTTCCCCATTGCTAGTCTGATACATATATGTGTACATGTTAAAGTGCATATTGCAGGGACCTGCTAAAGTATTGCAAGTTAAATGTTAAATGCATGTTACTATTTCTTTTCATTACTGCCAAAGTAAAGCCAGTTATTCTTATCTCAGCAGTCTGCTTGTGAGTTCATACCCATTACACTTAGAGTATAAGTGATATTTATATGTGCATAGATACATACCCCTTTACTAACTGTGCCAGAGCGGGTAGAGCAAATTGCGGGGGGTTGGTGGAGCTGTACTCAGGGACCCAAAACAAATCAGCGGCCCTCTTAACTGGGGGTATCGCTACATTTACATAATAATTCACCCAATGAAAATACATGTACATTCCTTCTGTGTGAATGAGGGGAAAATGGAGTTTAATTGGCTGTTTGCTGGTTGAATAATTTCCATTGATTTAAAATAGAAAATACTACATTTGCCACTAGCTGGAGATAATTGCTATTATACTTAGCGCCATCTAAAGTCCAAACATAGTATTTCTCATTCTAATTCAATGGTTAGTCTAATAGTGTTGGCTTATTTAAGTTCTATCCTCCAGTGTGTACTGTACTGATAAGTGTATGAGTATGATCTCAGGTATTAGTATGAAGACATGTCTGATGAAGGAGACTAAGAGGTCTATTATTCAAAAAAATGTATTGAACTAATGTGACAATCATTCATCCAGCTGTTACAATTTCTAGCTGTGATTTAACACAGTGATTTACTATGATCATCAGCTCCATCTAGTGGCCAGAATTAGATATTTTTCCTGAAATACCTCAATTAGTGCAATACTGCATTATGGTCATTAGATGGAGTCAAGGAAATTAGAGTATGGAAAAAAATACAGCCAATATTCATCATGGCTGGGAGAATGCCGGTCATAACCGTTAAAATATATATTTTTTAAAACGGACCTCTAAGTGTTTGTGAAATCTTCCACCACAAAATGTACTCAGCCAATGAGAGGTAATTACTCCATTTTTATTTTTCTCCTACTATCAATGGCCAACACGGTACAACACTTCATCCATGTCTTTGGTGATCTCTGATCTCCTTATCAACTGTTTCTTACATGATGAAGATCAGCCATGGAGTATATCTGAGGTGTATATCAGGGTGTGCTTCTTCCCCACATGAGAGCTGTGATGTCCAGCAACATTCATATAGAAGACATTTCCCACACTCAAGGCACTAATACACCTCGAGGGTTGTGTGGGGTCCCTGATGTACAGAAAGACAGGACTTCAGTGAGGAACAATTCCCTCACTCAGGACAGGAAAGTGACTTCTCCCCCGTGTGAGATCTCTGATGTCTGGAAAGACTGGACATCTGTGAAAAACATTTCCTGCACTCAGGACAGGAATACGGCTTCTCTCCTGTGTGAGATCTCTGATGTGTGTAAAGATGGGACTTAGCTGAAAAACATTTCCCGCACTCAGGGCAGGAATACGGCTTATTCCCTGTGTGAGATCTCTTATGTCTGGAAAGATTGGACTTATCTGAAAAACATTTCCCCCACTCAGGACAGGAATATGGCTTCTGCCCTGTGTGAGATCTCTGATGTCTGGAAAGACTGGACTTCATTGAAAAACATTTCCCGCACTCAGGACAGGAATACGGCTTCTCCCCCGTGTGAGATTTCTTATGTCTGGAAAGACTGGACTTCATTGAAAAACATTTCCCGCACTCAGGACAGGAATACGGCTTCTCCCCTGTGTAAGATCTCTGATGTTTGTAAAGATTGCACTTCAGTGAAAAACATTTCCCGCACTCTGGAGAGGAATATGGCTTCTCCCCCGTGTGACATCTCTGATGTCTGAACAGACTGGACTTCTGTGAAAAACTTTTCCCGCACTCAGGACAGTAATGCGACTTCTCCCCCGTGTGAGATATCTGATGTGTGTAAAGATTGGACTTATATGAAAAACATTTCCCGCACTCAGGACAGTAATGCTGCTTCTCCCCCGTGTGAGATCTCTGATGTGTGTAAAGTTGGGACTTCTCTGAAAAACATTTCCCGCACTCAGGACAGGAATAATGTTTCTCTCCTGTGTGAGTTATTTTATGCCTATTAAGATGGGATTTAGTATGGAAGCATGTCCCACACTCGGTACAAGAATACGGTTTCTCACCTGTGTGAAATATTTTATGCCCATTAAGTTCAGATTTAAAACAGAAACACTTCCCGCACTCAGGACAGGAATACGGCTTTTCTCCTGTGTGAGATCTCTGATGTGTGTAAAGATTGGATTTATCTGAAAACAATTTACCGCACTCAGGACAGGTATACGGCTTCTCCCCCGTGTGAGATCTCTGATGTGTGTAAAGATGGGACTTCTGTGAGAAACATTTCCCGCACTCAGGACAGGAATATGGCTTCTCTCCTGTGTGAGATCTTATATGCACATTAAGATTGAATTTATAACGGAAACACTTCCCGCACTCAGTACAGGAAAAGCTCTTCTCTGTTGGAAGGACAGCACTGTCCCTCACAGTCTGAAGTTCCTCAGGATAAGAGGAATACGATGGTCCATCTACACTGTGTGGTGCCGGATGGACATTTGAGGTAGTCGGGTTTTCTCCTGGACTATACTGTGTGATGTCCTCATCTTCTACTTTACAGTCTGGAGACAAAGTGAGACAATCCTCTGAGGTTTTCCTCATCTTCCGTCCATCTACTAAAATAGACATAAAAAGATTATTACTAGACATGAGCTGATTGGTTCCCCTAAACCAGGACTCCGCCTACATCAGGCAGCTTTGTCTCCAAGGATCTTACAATTCCCCCTCAAGGTAACTAGTAAATGTGTCCTCTGTAGGGCGGCAACTAATGATTATTGTCAGAATTGATTAGTTGGCCGATTACTATTTTGATTAATCGACTAATTGGATAAAAACCTCAAAAAAGGTTGGTGTATAATTTGGTTAATATTCTTGAATATCTATATACAGCGGTTAATATAAATATCCAGATATATAGTTGGATATTTAATCCACTCTGAGAATAACAGACAGATAGATGTATTATTAGAGGGAGAATCTGCTACATATCAGAATCAGAGATCAACATTATTAAAATGTAAAAAAGAAGTAAATCGCTGTTTTGCAGTTGATCAGACAGGAGTGTAATATAATATGATGGATGAGAGACTCCCTTGTCATAGACAGGTAGGTGGGTACAAGCTCCCTGCACCTGATGTCACTTATGCTGGCCGAACACAAACAAATTTTTCTTTCAAAAAAAACATTCATCCAATTTTCTAACCATTAGTGGGGTCAAATCGACATTCGTTTTCCACCACAGTGACGGGAAAATTTGGAGTAGCAGAGCAGAAAACTTTTCTCCATCAAACAAATTTTCACATTGTGTATGTGGTTTGTGGTCAGAAGTTACATTCATTTTATAATTGAATGTTAAAAGCAAGTGGAATTTTTGAACTACACTCATCCATTCATCGAATGTACAAATAATTTTCATACAAATATTTGTGTGACTATTCTCGTCCAAAAATCGATCCGTGTGTGGCCAGCATAGGACATTTAGTAGCAGCAGCATGATTTTTGTTTAATCATCCGTTATGATGGGGTTAAAAAAAATATCCCTTTAGAGTACAAAAACAGCAGATAATCACTACTATAAGGGATTCATTTATACTGTGAAATAGTGAAAGTAATATATCTTATATCATATATATAATAATAAATATACCCAGAAGTAGGATATATGGGGATTTTACCTGGGAGTCACACATGAAGATATATGGAGGTTAGAGGGGGGAGGGGGGACTTTTATATTAAAGTAACACTGAAAGCTGAGACTTTTTTTCATGGATATAATTTTATATATAATGCACAATACTAGTAAACTTTTACTTTATATAATAGTAATGCCTTCTATCACCTCCAGTCTATCAGCCTCCACCTTCTCTGGGGTCAGATGCTGATCTTCCCTGTACAGAGACCATAAAGTCTTTGTAAATGTTGGATTTCTTTTTTAAACAAACTTGTCATACTTACCTCTAGGGATTCACAGAAATTTTGGCGGCTGAAAAAAAACTGCAGAAAAATAGTGTTTTCGGCACATCGCCCAAAGGAAAATATTGCCGATAATGGAGTGGTAAATGGGGCCACCCATTGTAGGGGTGTCATCCTGGAGTGCCCCAGTCCTGTCCTCTCCTTCCCTCTCTCCTCTCTCCCACAGACCGGCGATCTCCGTGTGTCACAGAGCTGAATTGCCCGCATCACAGTAACAATGTCCCGCCTCCTGTGATAGAAGGCACACTGATCCAATTGTGGGGCATTGAATCTGTGACGTGATCACAGGAGGCGGGACATTGTTACTGAGACCCGGGCAATTCAAATACAGCTCCGTGACACACGGATATTGCCGCTTTAATCCGGGCACTGGCAGGCTGCATGATGGGCACTGGTGAGGTTGCATTGATCTCCTGCATCATGTCTGCAGTCTTTGACCATCTCCTGTATCATGTTCACAGTCTCTGACCATGTCCTGTATCATGTCCGCAGTCTCTGACCATCTCCTGTACTGTCTGCAGTCTCTTACCACCTCCTGTATCATGTCTGCAGTCTCTGACCATCTCCTGTATCATGTCTGCAGTCTCTGACCATCTCCTGTATCATGTCTGCAGTCTCTGACCATCTCCTGTATCATGTCTGCAGTCTCTGACCATATTCTGTCACATGTTCACAGTCTCTGACCATGTCCAGTATCATGTTCGCAGTCTCTGACCATCTCCTGTACTATGTCTGCAGTCTCTGACCATCTCCTGAACTGTGTCTGCAGTCTCTGACCATCTCCTGTACTATGCCTGCAGTCTCTGACCATCTCCTCTATCATGTCTACAGTCTCTGACCATCTTCTGTATCATGTTCACAGTCTCTGACCATGTCCTGTATCATGTTCCCAGTCTCTGACCATCTCCTGTATCATGTCTGCAGTCTCTGACCATCTCCTGTACCATGTTTGCAGTTTCTGACCATCTCCTGTATCATGTCTCAGACCATCTCCTGTATCATGTCTGCAGTCTCTGACCATCTACTGTATCATGTCTGCAGTCTCTGACCATCTCCTGTATTATGTCTGCAGTTTCTGACCATCTCCTGTATCATGTCTGCAGTCTCGGATCATCTCCTGTATTATGTCTGCTAGAGGTGCACCAAATAGATATTTTGCTAATACTATAGCAGTGTGTTTAAGTAAGAGATTGCAGACATGATACAAGAGATGTCAGAGACTGAGGACATGCTACAGGAGATGGTTAGAGACTGTGGACATGATACAAGAAATGGTTAGAGACTGAAGACATGATACAAGAGATGGTTAGAGACTGGAGACATGAAACAAGAGATGGTTAGAGACTGGGGACATGATACAGGAGATGGTTAGAGACTGGGGACATGATACAGGAGATGGTTAGAGACTGGGGACATGATACAGGAGATGGTTAGAGACTGGGGACATGATAAAGGAGATGGTTAGAGACTGGGGACATGATACAAGAGATGGCTAGAGACTGCAGACATGATACAAGAGATGGTTAGAGATTGCAGACATGATACAAGAGATGGTTATATATAAATGGTGGTTGTACATACAAATATAAATATTTTTTAAAAACTGTAAATTTGGTATCGGTTTTCAGCCTAGTGCATCCTTCATTTTAGGCACCAACATTTCCATACAGTGCACCCCTACTTAACTCCTCCGTGTAATGGTCTTGCACAGAGCAGCACTAATTCTCCTCTTCTAGATCCCCCCCAGGGACTTCTGGCTCCTCCTACCTTCAGAGTTCCCCTATAAGAAGCCGCAAAGTATAGTATAGAGTTCTCCAATAGGAAGACACAAAAGTATAGTAAAGAGTTCCCCTATAGGAAGCTACAAAGTATAGTATAGAGTTCCCCTATAGGAAGCTGCAACGTATAGTATAGAGTTCCCCTATAGGAAGCCACAAAGTATAGTATAGAGTTCCACTATAGGAAGCCGCAAAGTATAGTATAGAGTTCCCCTATAGAAAGCCACAAAGTATAGTATAAAGTTCCCCTATAGGAAGCCACAAAATATAGTATAGAGTTCCCCTACAGGAAGGTACAAAGTATAGTAGAGAGTTCTCCTATAGGAAACTACAAAGTATAGTATAGAGTTTCCCTGTAGGAAGGTTCAAAGTATAGTATAGAGTTCTCCTATTGGAAGATAAAATAAACTTCTGCCTTTAGAATCACTTGCTTCCTTCTCTTGCCCAGGACTACATGTCCCAGGAGGCATTGCTCCTCACACATTCAAGTTCTCAGGCATTTACTGACATATATGGATTGTGTACAAAGCTGTATTTTCTGATGTGTAAATAAATAATGCATTCTGTATGCAGGCTAATTAATCGACTGACCAAGTAATCGATTATGAAAATAGTTTACAACCATTTTCATAATTGCATATCATCGATTAGTTGTTTCAGCCCAACATCTCTGAATCTCCAACAGATTATTTCTTTATTCATGGACCTTAGTCTGAGAGTGAGGAAACAACGAGAACTGACTTCTATAGGAGTGACAGTGATGAGGGGATTATAGGACAAGTGTCCCCTCCCCTCTATCACTCATTGCCATCTTCCCAACACAAGAAGTCCTGCACTTCCTTATTTTGTCCATAATTTAGTCATGAATAACAGAGGGCTGAGCCCCACCAGAGGTCAGAGAGTGAGGATGGGGGAGAACAACCAAGATGAAGACTGGACTGATCCTGAAGACCACCAGCATTGGGTTATTGACTCCTTCCTCATTATCACGTTCTGTTTAAGATTCCAAAGTTTGAGGATATCATCACATTATTATCAACATGTAAGTCTGTGCTCCAATCAAATCATCAGATATAAAATGACCAGCTGGTAGAAAATGGGTGCAAAAGAAGTCAGGACTATGTAATGTACAACATATTATATAGGATACAACTGTTAGGACTATATATTATCAGAATTATGTAATGTACAACATAGAGTACATAGTGCAGGAGGGTCAGGAGTATGTAATGTACAATATAAAGTATACAGTGTAAGGGTCAGGACTCATAATATTGGTATTCAGTAATCAGTGTAAGATTAAATGTTTACATGAGACAAGTTGCAGAGGTCCCACACCGCTGCCTCCCATCTCCTGAGACTGCACTCAGTGACTTGGGTCTGAGACTATACAGACATATCCCTCCACCCGGCACAGCCAGCAGACAACAGAGCAAGTAATCCTGGGGGGATTGTTCTGTCAGAGATCATGCTAGAGCCGGGCATGGGGTAGAAGACCCAAAGCACATGCCCAAGGTGCCTAGGTAGAGCAACATTTATGGTGAAAATCAACCTTTTGCTGCCAGCTGAACCCCAGAATCTCCATAAATGCAGTCTAGATACATAAATTGTGTCTGCAGCACAGAGAAGGAAGATTATAACCCAGTCCCCGCCCTACTCTGGACCAATCAGTGAGCAGTATGGGTGGAGGAATGTATTTAGTGTTAATGACCCACCTGTGCTGATCTCTGTAGGAGTGTCCTCCTCTATAAATGTCCCCGTTATTCCATCCTCCTCCATAGACTGCTGATCATCCCTCACATACCTCTCTTTTTCTTCTGATTTAACCTCAAATTCTATATCGATTGGATCTCCACTCTAAATCAAGAAAATTTGAGGAAATATCATCTGTTAGATATAAGCTTTATTATTGTGACATCACATAAAAAATCATTTACTGAAGGCAAATCCACTACGCACATGGAAGGGCAGTCGCTGAAGATCTGAGGGGAAGATCTAAAATGAGCGGAAGCTCTGCTGATTTATATCATATGCAAGCAAAAATGCTGTTTTTTATTTTCCTTCTATGTTCCCCTCAAATCTACAGCGACTGCACCTCCAAGTGCACAGTGGATTTGCCTTTAGTAAATAAACCCCCCTGTCTCCTTAAGTTCATGTTCTAGATGATCCATTCCACCAACCTTGTAACAGTGAGGGATGGTGTATTCTTCCTGTGTGGAATCCCGGGAATACAGAGGACGGGGAAATCTCTCTGGTGGGTTCCTGGTATTAGGTAGCTCCATCACTCCATACTCTTCACCCTTCTCTTTATACTCTTCTTTAACATCAATATTATCATCCCCGAGGTTTCCACTCTGAATATATAATAAAACATTAATTTTAACAAACATGCTGTGTATAAATCAGAACTACGAATAATTGTCAATCATCTACCTGATGATGGTGAGGGATGGTGTGACCTTCCTGTGTCAAATCCCAGGAATACAGAGGACGGGGACATCTCTCTGGTGGGTTCCCATTACTGGATCTATCTGTAGGAAACACACACACTGACTGAATACATCAGGGGTCTTCAAACTACGGCCCTCCAGTTGTTCAGGAACTACAATTCCCATCATGCCTAGTCATGTCTGTGAATGTCAGAGTTTTAAAATGCCTCATGGGATGTGTAGTTCTGCAACAGCTGGAGGGCCGTAGTTTGAGGATCCCTGGAATATATTGTTTCTATGTGTATATCAGATGATGGGGGAATCTAGGTGGACCCTCTGTACTGCACTCTCCTTTACAATAAAGTCTCCTCTTACCCGGTGATGTGAGGGGTGGCTGATTGTCCATCATGACGTCCTTGTAGAGATCCTTGTGTCCTTCTAAATACTCCCACTCCTCTATGGAGAAATAGTGACATCCTGACACCTTTTAGGAACCTGACACACACAATGATACAGTCACCATCCAGACACATCCCTTGTCTGTTACTGGATAATGTCCCAGAATTCCAAGCACCGCTCACCTCTCCTGTCAGCAGCTCCATCATCTTCTTGGTAACTTCTAGAATCTTCTGCATGTTGTGTCTCTCAGGTTTTAGGGAGTGACATGAAGGCACTGTGATGGTCATATGATCGCCAGACTTCACAAGAGGAAATCTCTGTATTGAGGAACCAATAGGTTAGAATTCCAGAATCCTTCTCACCTCTCCGGTCAGTTCTGTGTTTTATTACTAGAGATAAGAGTGATGTCATGTGACCTCCCAGAATCCTCCTCACCTCTCCAGTCAGGTCTGTGTTTTATTAATAGAGATAAGAGTGATGTCATGTGGCCTCCCAGAATCCTCCTTACCTCTCTGCTCAGCAGGTAGATGATCTCCAGGGTGAAATTTAGTATCTTCTCAGTCATGTGACTCCGGTCCTCCTCCATCCTCATTGGTGCCGTCATTTGATCTATACAGGTCTCCTTGTAGACGGATAACTTTGGGAAATTAAAGTAAGAATTATTTGGATGGTATTGGTCACATAATAATAGAATATGGGTGTGGGGGGAATAGGAGGGTTGCTGTACATTTAAGAACTACTGCCTTTATGCCCCTCTAAAAATTTCTCCATCTATTTTGTGTCTTCAACATATGTCTTGATCAGTGAGATGGTGAGGTGAAGGCCCTTCGCTTGCTGGCAGGAGTTCTTTAAGAAGCTCATATAAAAGTAAGTGCAGGTGGGGTGGGAGGACCATCAGAGACCCCTATGAGCCTTGCAGCCTGACTACTCTATTAGAGGCCCCCACAGCCCTTCAGCCCCACTAACCTCTCAGAGTTGTTCAGCTCTATTACTTCATAAGAGACCCCCAAAGTCCTTCAGCTACACTTCCTCCTCAGGGGTCCTAGAGCCTTTCAGATGAGGTAAACCTTCGGAGGCTTGCAGAGTCCTTTAGTACCACTACCTCCTCAGAGACCCTACTTTACTCTGAAAAAGTGCCGGAACTACCATGGTTGCAAAGGCCACACCTGCCACCGGGCCCTGGAATTCTGCCACCACGGGGAGGGCACCAAGACAGCAGGAAAGAGTCCTGGGATCAGTGGAGTCTTCCCTGATGATCGCCAAGTAGGATTGCTGAGAACAGGGTGTGAAGTACATTCAGCCTTTGCAGAGCCCCCTTGCTGTCCCTGATCTGCCCCCAACGTGGGCACAGCACCCTCCAACATCAACAACAGCTTGAAGTTCTACATACCGAATGGACTCTGCGCCAGCTCTGAGGGACCATTCACTGATGCTAGCTACAGGGTCCGGAGCATGGCGAGTGCCTGTATGTGGGGTGGGGGTCCTCGGTGTGTGTGGGGCCCTTGAGATGTGTGGAGGGGCAGGATCAGCTCTTTGCACATCTCCAACTCCTCTCCTACCTCTGCCAGCTGCTCTCTGGAGTTTCTGCTCAGCTTTCTGCCCCCCCATCTCTTCTCTTGTGCCCCTGCCAGGTCTGCCCATATTATTGCCCCTCCATCTGTCCCACCCATTCCTATCCATCCTCCTCATCTCATCCCCTTCCTGTACCTCATCCCACCCTTTGTCATCACTTGGAAACTTCAGTGGCTGCATTGTGCCAGATTTGGGGTCACAAAGAGCAAAGCACCTCGCTGGGCACTGCAGGAAGCGATCGGTGGAGGTAAGCCCTGTGTGTGCGATCAGAGGTGAGCTCTGTGCGTGCGATCGGCGGGGGTGAGCCCTGTGCGTGCGATCAGAGTAGGTGAGCCCTGTGTGTGCGATCGGCAGAGGCGAGCCCTGTGTGTGCTATCGGCAGAGGTGAGCCCTGTGTGTGCGATCGGTGGAGGTGAAAAGGTCGCAGAGGTCGTACTTGCGATAGGGCTCTGCTGTTCCACTATAATGGGGGGGCAAAGAGCGCAGGAATGGGTCCCACTGCAGAAGTAAAGGGCAACAGAATCAGTGGAAAGGGCCCTAGGACCAATGGAGCCCTTCATGGTTTCTTGCACCAGGGCAATGAAGGTTCTAGTTACGCCTCTGCTCAGAACCCTCAGTATTTTCCTCCCTCTGACACCAATGATGGATCATATTCTTCATGGAAGGCTGGGGAATGTTTTCTTCCTCCTGACCAGCAATGTAAGGGGCTCTATGCTCCATACTCCTGACCCCTGCACTTCATCATTGTGTTGGCTGCATATTGTAATGATTGCCCATTGGTTGCCTGTGTAGTGTAATAATTGCCCTTTGTAGGCCATTTATGGTCAGGATGGTCATTGTCGTGTTTATTTATTGTCAGTGCTGTTTGTTTAGAGGAACATATTACTAGAATGTATCTCCAAAATGAAGAGAATGTTCCAGCCCCATAAATAGGTGAATGTTCTGACCCTGAAGGGGTTAATCTACAAATAAATGTTTGGGCAGTGCTTGCACTATGGACAAAATATCTGAATCCACAACACAATAGTTCCAATAAAACTTTCTGATAACAAAGTGTCAGACAACTTCTGGGGTAACCTGGCAGCACTTACAACCCTGGCTGTAGATGATAGGTGTGCTGGGCTCTGTAGTCCCACAGAGTTCATGGTGCCTGTGAAGCAATAGACGCCTCTATAGCAGTAAATAGGGAATACCGACATAAGGAGCAGAAGAGCCAATCCACTGCTAGAGTACTCGGGCAGATGGCGGGCCGGATTCCCCTTAGATGTAAACAGAGAGGGTGCCTCTCCTAACCTGGGGACATCCGATGTGTTTGGATTGGAAAACATCAATCATTGTCCAGGAGGGCTATTGGCAGATGAAGAGGTTAAAATGCGCTCCTACCCCCACCTAGATTCCTTAACCATTTATAGCCCAGAATAAGAAATTGTCCCGATGTGCAGCTACAGAGATCAGGAAATGTCTCACTGCCTGTGATTAGTGCAGTACCGACTTCCTGGCGGGCTCTGCACGTGGGCTGTGCGAACACGCGGAGCTCATCTTTAGTACAGACCATAAATTCCCTCATTGTAATATACGGGGCTATTCTACATTTCCACACTATATATGTGTGTATCATCATCTGCTGGAGATAAAAGACGTCACAGTGACTATGGAGGAAGAGGACGGACATGACGGGGGGGTTACTGGGTGTAAATAGAAAATAAGATCTTATTACCTCCTCTGCTGCCACTTCCAGCAATGTCTTCTCTCTACTTCCTCCTGACTCACCTCTCACCCAAAACTTCTTGTCGGTACCTGACATCACTTCCTGTCTTCCATAGAGACTTCCTGTCTGGATATGAGTGAGATCACCACCTTGTGGATTTTAGCGGAACTGCAGCCCCAAGAAATGTCTCATAGTAACCATTTCTTTTAACCACCTCAATATTGGACACTTTTTTTTTTTTATCCATAAATTTTAAATTTTATCAAAAGAGAACATAACAATTAAGATTTTGCAAATGGTACATATCATTGTAATGAAAAAACATTGTAAAAGCATATAAAGTAGGTTTAATTCAAATCTTGATGGCCCAATCCAGCCTACCCCAAATGGGTTCACGCTGTAGGTCTGGGAGGTCTCCACATTGAGCCGCTAGTCAGCCTGTACAACTATAAGTAAGGGAATAACATTGGGAAGGGGGAGGGTAACAATATAGGAAAATCAGAGAGTAGAGGATAACACAGAGAGTGTTCTACATCCGCCTATTACTTAGTTAATTGAACAGATTATTTCAGACTGTGGGGTAAGTTAGAATTTGCATTCTTTTATATAGTTGGAGGCTCTGGGGTGGGATATCCAAGTCTTCAATTTTTTACTAAATGTGGTAATGGAATGATTTTTGTAAGCAAGTGTAGCGATACCCCCAGTTAAGAGGGCCGCTGAATTGTTTTGGGTCCCTGAGTACAGCTCCACCAACCCCCGGCAATTTGCTCTACCCGCTCTGGCACAGTTAGTAAAGGGGTATGTATCTATGCACATATAAATGTCACTTATACTCTAAGTGTAACGGGTATGAACTCACAAGCAGACTGCTGAGATAAGAATAACTGGCTTTACTTTGGCAGTAATGAAAAGAAATAGTAACATGCATTTAACATTTAACTTGCAATACTTTAGCAGGTCCCTGCAATATGCACTTTAACATGTACACATATATGTATCAGACTAGCAATGGGGAAACGGAGCGCCAAGTGTAGCGACCGTCTGCTATGCACCCCTGAGGTGCAATAAATCTACCTGCGCCTACCTAATGGACCAGGCCTGATCCCTAGCAATAGAGCTCAGTCCTTGTATAAGTACAGTATTCTTCACCGGCACATGTAGCTTTAAATGGTGTATTTGTAATCCACAGAAAGTAACATTTGCTGCTCTGAGGTAAATTGTGCCTTGGCAGTTCAATAGGCATGAAAATGTGTGTAGCAATGCAGGATGAGCCCTTCAGCTCTCTCACCAATCCTGGGGTACCGTCCTCAGCTCCGGTCCCTCTAATGGCGGCGTCTGGTCTCCTCCGTCACAGCCCCCTGCGCTCCGGTCCTCAGCTCCGACCGACCGACTGTAGGGAAAAGTCTCCGCTCCGCTGCTGCTGACTCTGAGGGATGAGAGTCTCACTCTGCCTGCTGCAAGGCCCAGGCTTCAGGCCTTCAGCAGGCCCGGTCCGCACAGGTGTCTCCTCAGGAACAAGTCTCCGCGTCACAAGCACAGTCAGATGAGGGAGACCAGTCACAGGAGGAAGCCCAGTCAGAAGAGAGAGCCCAGTCAAAAGAGAAAGAGGCGGTCTCTCCTCCTCCTTTTTATCACCTCCCCCAGCAGCCTCTCGGGCGGAAACAAGCAGCCCGGGAGCCTGGGGAATCATGGGGAATGTAGTCTTTTCCCCTAAAAGGGGTACGACCCCGCTACACACTCCCCCCACTTTGAATCTTTGGTCCCCAAAGACAGTGTTCAAATTACAAGCTTTCTCGGAAACAACACGTTCACATAATTTAGACAGGGGAGCTTCCCACCAACTAACATAAGATGGGGAGCTGTCCTGTCTACAGGTCACTTCATTGTGGGCGACCTGTTTAACTGTGCCAGAGAGTGAGCTGGGGTTGCCCTCCACCAAATGAACAGTGGATGGGTCAGGGCGTTCAGCACTTCTCCTTGCTGTGGTAACAGAGTCCTCTGAACTTTTTCCCATTTGGGGGTAAGTTAGCTTCTTGGGAGGCCTCACAACTCTGTGAGATCTCTGTTCTCTTGGGACTTCTTCAAGAACACATTCTGGCAACATCTACTTCTTCTTCTTCTGAGTAGAGACCAGGGATATCTTCCCAGCATTCAGGCACAACACTGAATGGAACAAACTCTGTGGCTTCTGGGTTCAATGTTCTATCTTCCACATCTTCAGTAAGTGGAAGGTCTATGGCAGAATTTCCTGGAGTTGAGGAAGGCCATAGCCATTCAAGTTCTCCTCCTTCTTCCTCTGGTTGGGGGTCCTGTCCATCCCTAACTTGGGATGTTTGAGACCGAGTATTAGGCCTGGGGGTATCCAGAATGGAAACAGATTCAGGTACATCTCTTGCTGGAGGCATTCTGACTGCTTCAGTGAGTGGAAGCAAGTGATTCCTATGCCAGGTCTTCAAAGGCCCCACTCTCCCTTCTGGCTTCAACTTGTAGACAGGCAATCCAGGTAGCTTTCTACAAATGATATATGGTTCTGATCTCCATCTATCAGCAATCTTGTGTTTTCCAGGGATCCCTAGGTTTCGTAACAGTACACGGTCCCCAGGCTGTAGGTCCTGTACTCGAACCTTCAAGTCAAAGTTCCTCTTGTTTCGGGCCCCCCTCTGGTCAGAGGCCGCTTGAGCTTTCTCGTAAGCTATCTTCAAACTGTGCCTCAGTCTGTCCACATATCCTTTGTGGGAGGCAGCAGAGGCATGGTCTAAGGATATGCCGAAGGCCAAATCCACTGGCAATCTTGCTTCTCTCCCAAACATAAGTCGGTAAGGGGAGAACCTGTCACATCACTTGTGGTGCAGTTGTAGGCATGCACCAGAGCTGAAATGTGTTGACTCCAATGTTGCTTCTTCTCTGTTTCCAAAGTTCCCAACATGTTCAATAGGGTCCTGTTGAACCTTTCAGGCTGGGCATCACCTTGAGGGTGATAGGGTGTAGTTCTAGTCTTCTCTACTCCCAGAGAATCTAGTAGCTTCCTGATCAGGCGACTCTCAAAGTCCCTTCCTTGGTCTGAATGGATCCTCTGTGGTAGTCCATAAGGAACAAAGTACTTCTCCAAAAGTACCTTGGCTACTGTAGAGGCCTTCTGGTCCTTGGTTGGGAAAGCCTGAGCATAACGGGCGAAATGGTCGGTTACCACCAGAACATTTCCCAATCCACTCAAATCGGGTTCAAGGCAGAGAAAATCAATGCATACCAGATCCATTGGGCCTTGACTTTGTAGATGGCCCATTGGGGCAGCTTGATGAGGTAAAGTCTTTCTCTGAATGCATCTTGCACAGGAATGGCAATACTCTTCCACTTCGGCCCTCATGCAGGGCCAATAAAACCGGTCCCTGACAAGTTGGAAGGTTCTCTCTGCTCCCAAGTGACCATGCTGGTCATGTAGGGCAATCAGCACAGTCTCTCGATGCTTTTCGGGGAGAAACAACTGCCACTTATCTTCTGGGCCATCAGAGGGGCCCCTTCGGTAGACTACCCCCTGATGCACCTGTAACTTGTCCAACTCCCTCCTCAGTAAGCGAGCTTCTTTGGAAGGGTGAAGTCGAAGTCCCTCTGGACTCTTGTCTTCCAGTGCCTCCAGGACCAATTTCCCCATGGGATCTTCCAATTGGTCACACCTTAACTCTTTCTTGGACAACTTCGGCAGGCACTCTCCTGCTAGTTGAGTTACCCCACAGTAACACTTTGGGACTCCCACTGTGGTAACTCCTATCTCTTCCGCTCTGGATCCTCCTCGGGCTTGGAGTTCAGCCCCCTGACAAAGGGCTCGCACTCCTTCTGGTGCCACTTGGGTCCAGTCTTCCCAGTCATCGACCCTGACATGGGATCTTCGGGACAGGGCATCTGCATCCCTATTTCCAGCACCTGGTCTGTACTTGAGGCTGAAATTGAATCCAGACAACGCCGCCAACCATCTGTGTCCAGTTGCATCCAGCTTGGCGGTGGTGAATAGATAGGTCAAGGGGTTGTTATCTGTCTTTACAGTAAACTCTGCCCCATACAGATAGTCTCTCAGTTTGTCAACAACTGCCCATTTGAGGGCTAAGAACTCCAACTTGTGGGTGGGATAGTTCTTCTCGGAGGGGGTCAGGCTCCGGCTCACATAGGCCACTGGTCGTAGCTGGTCTTCATACTCCTGGTAGAGTACTCCACCTAGGCCCTCATGGCTGGCATCAACATGTAGCTCATATGGTCTAGTGGGATCAGCGTAGGCCAAAACTGGGGCTGTGGTGAGACTTCTCTTCAAGGTTCTGAAAGCCTCTTCACACCTTGAGTTCCATTGGTCTTGGACCGACTCACTGGGCCTCCTAGGCCCCAATCCATCTTCCTCTCCTTCTGTCTTGAGCAGCTCGTTGAGGGGCTTTGCAATGCGGGCAAACCCATCCACAAACCTGCGGTAGTAGGAGCAGAACCCCAAGAAAGACCGAAGTTCTGTAACTGTTGTGGGCCTTGGCCACGAAGTAACTGCCTCCAGCTTCTCAGGGTCTGTAGCCACTCCTTTTTCAGACACTATGTGTCCCAGATAGTTCACAGAAGACTGATAGAACCGACACTTCTCGGGAGAAAGTTTGAGTCCCTCTTCACTGAGCCTCTTCAGTACTTTCTCCAATCTGGCTTCATGTTCTTCCAAAGTCTTTCCAAAGACAATGACATCGTCCAGGTACACAAGGACTTCTATGAGGTTCATGTCTCCAACTGTCCTTTCCATAAGGCGTTGAAATGTAGCAGGAGCTCCAGATAGGCCCTGAGGCATCCTGTTGAACTCAAAGAATCCTACTGGGGTTATGAAGGCCGTCTTTTCTCTGTCTTCTGGATGCATGGGGATTTGGTAATACCCACTCTTGAGGTCCATCACACTGAACCACTTAGCTCCAGATAAACTCTGTAAGGCATCTTCTATCCGTGGCGTGGTATACTGGTCAGGAATGGTCCTCCTGTTGAGAGTTCTGTAGTCAATGCAGAGCCTCAATGACCCATTCTTCTTCCTGACTACCACAATTGGGGAGGCATAGGGGCTTCTGGACTCCCGAATCACTCCCGTCTTCTTCAGTTCCGCAAGCTGCTCCCTCAGATCCTCCAGATCTGCTAGCGGGACTCGCCTGACTCTCTCTCTGAATGGCTTGTCCTCTTGCATGCGGATTCGGTGGGTGGCACTCCTCGCACACCCCACATCAAACTCATCTTTAGAGAAAATCTTCTCCCATCTGGTCAGCTGGGCCTTGGCTCTCTCTTTCCAAGCTCCAGGTAGGTTAGGGTTTTCCATGGAGAGTTTCTTCCAAACATCTTCTCCTTCACCCGTCCCCTTCACTTCTGACCAGCCAACTGGGACAGCAGGACTCACCTGTCCCAGAAGCATCCTGGCAGGGATCTCCACGGGCCGTTCCGTGGGGTTCCTCACACTGACAGGGACTCTTCCTCTTGCCTTCTTCAGGTCCTTCAATGAAATTACTTCTGGTATCACTTCCAGACCTGAGTGACCCTCCATTGGGTCGGGTTCCAACATCACAAAGGGGCCAGGCTGCTCCCAATTAAGTTTCACCGTGGCTCTCATGCAGGTCACCTCTCCAGGCTGCAACACTGCTCCTTCTTTTCCAAGCCTCCATACCCTTCCTATCCCCTCACTTGGGGTCTTCTGCTCTAGGACCAACCGCTGGTAGGCTGCCTTCAGCATGGGATGGATCTTGGGAGCTGGAAGGTTCTCTTTCTTCACCAGGGGTGTCAGAAGCCTTCTGACTAGGTCCGTGTTCGTCCCTATAATCAGGGACGTCTTGCTGGTTCCTGGTGGGCGGGGACACACCACTGCTAAGGTGTCAAACACTTCAGTCTTCCCAGCTACGGATGGGTCAAAGGTCAACCGTATGGGTAGGTAGCCATCATAGGGGAAACTCTGAGTTCCCAATCCCCTTATCTCCAACTCTTCTATCTTCTGTATGGGCAGATGACTCAGGTATCTGTCGTAGATGTCCCTGTACAATAGGGTCACTTGTGCTCCAGTGTCTAGGAGGGCCTTCGTGTACACTCCTTCCACCTGGATAGGTACAGTAGGAGATGGGCCAACCAGCTCTTCTGGGTAGGGCCGAGTTGATGCTACCTTCTTCTTTGGGCTCTTTCCTTCACAAGCACTGGCTTTGCGCTTGATCCTTTCTTGAGCCTGATATGCATTGATTTTCTCCCTCTTAGTGGGAGTGTGAACCCGTTGAGGGACCTTGTTATCTCTCACTTTTAAGGGTTCTCGCTTTGGAGTGCTGTGTCTCTTCGGAGGGGTCTTGCTCCCTTTTTCTGGAGTGTACCTTGGTTGAGGATCCCTGGGATCCTTCCGAGGGGTCTGGTCTCCTCGCTTTCTCTTCACGTTATACTTCTTGGAGCTCACTGAAGGTGATGGGCACCCGGTTGACTCCTTCACCGGGGCCCTTTGGCGTTTCCCGCCGGCTGGCGGCTATCTGTTTTCTTCTTTTTGGGACTGGAAGATACAGCTGCAATATGACCAATTCCTCCACAGTTAAAACAGATCATCTCACCGTAGTCAGGTGGGGATGCCGGTGCTGAAACAGCTGGAAACAATTCCCTCCTGCTTGTTTCTTTCTTGGGACTGGGCGTCTCTTTCGCCACTAGAGACGTCAGTATCTCCATCATCTGGGACATCTGCAACTTCAGGGCATCTACTTCTGTCTCTCTTTCAGGGGTTAAGGCCGACCTGACCGTGGCCACTGGAAGTTTTGTAGACCCCATCACTTGCTTTTCCCGTTTCTCTTCCAACATGGCCTCTTCTTCTCTGACCATTCGAATGAGATCAGGGTAGTCCAGGCTCTTCCCATCCTGCCGGGTACGTAGTATTAGTGCGACAGGGTCCAGGGGTTGGGCTCCCCTCATCACCTGCTGGGCACGGGCTTCATCTACCTTCCCCGGATCTATCCCCTTCTTTAGGATAATCCTATGCAGGATCTTGTCTATACGTCCCATATACTCTGACAGCTTCTCCCCTGTCTTCTGGTAACAGTGTTCCAGTTGATAGGTAAGTTCTGTGACTTTTTCTGTCCCACCAAACACACCTTCCAGGATGTCTATGTAGTCCTGGGCAGTGCAGACCTTCTTACTCGTCTTCAGGTTGCGTATGGCCTCTAAGGCGGGCCCTTTTAGGCTCTCAACAATCCTTTGCTTCTTTCTGCCTTCTGAGACCTCCCATTCTTCTAAGGCCTGCGTGGCACCATCTAACCACTCTTCAAATCCCTCTTCTCCCGAGGGTACAGGTGTCTTTCCTGAAAATATCCGTAGTTTCCTGTATCCCGACATCGGGTAATCCCCGGGGTCTCTTCTGCACTGAGTCACAATCTCCCCTAGGACCGCGCACAGTTCTGCACTAAGAGTGGTCTGTGCGGGTGCGGGACTTTCCGCGCCCTTCTGCTCTTCCTTCTTTGGGGATAGCATAGTTTTCCCTGGAGAACAGTCTCCCTTGCGCGGCCGCGCATGCAGCAATTGATAGGCCTGACCATCCGGTGCCTGTATGCCTTGGCTCCTGAACTGCTCTGGAATCTCTTCCTTCCATTCTATTAAGGCGTATGTACACCCAGCATCATTTTTCATGTCCATTATCCATGACTTGTGGCATGGGGACAGGGACATTATGAGCTGCTTGACCGCCTCTCTCTGCCATATCCCTGGCAGTTCAATGACTGCTGCTGCGGCTGGATCAGTGGCCCATGTTGCGGACCACCGTCCCACTTCTATCGGGTCCATGCCGGTACCTTCTGGCGGCTTTTTCCCGCTGACTCAGGATCCCAGATTACGAGCCCCCACGTGTAGCGATACCCCCAGTTAAGAGGGCCGCTGAATTGTTTTGGGTCCCTGAGTACAGCTCCACCAACCCCCGGCAATTTGCTCTACCCGCTCTGGCACAGTTAGTAAAGGGGTATGTATCTATGCACATATAAATATCACTTATACTCTAAGTGTAACGGGTATGAACTCACAAGCAGACTGCTGAGATAAGAATAACTGGCTTTACTTTGGCAGTAATGAAAAGAAATAGTAACATGCATTTAACATTTAACTTGCAATACTTTAGCAGGTCCCTGCAATATGCACTTTAACATGTACACATATATGTATCAGACTAGCAATGGGGAAACGGAGCGCCAAGTGTAGCGACCGTCTGCTATGCACCCCTGAGGTGCAATAAATCTACCTGCGCCTACCTAATGGACCAGGCCTGATCCCTAGCAATAGAGCTCAGTCCTTGTATAAGTACAGTATTCTTCACCGGCAATAGATCTGTAGAGGTGGTGCACATGTAGCTTTAAATGGTGTATTTGTAATCCACAGAAAGTAACATTTGCTGCTCTGAGGTAAATTGTGCCTTGGCAGTTCAATAGGCATGAAAATGTGTGTAGCAATGCAGGATGAGCCCTTCAGCTCTCTCACCAATCCTGGGGTACCGTCCTCAGCTCCGGTCCCTCTAATGGCGGCGTCCGGTCTCCTCCGTCACAGCCCCCTGCGCTCCGGTCCTCAGCTCCGACCGACCGACTGTAGGGAAAAGTCTCCGCTCCGCTGCTGCTGACTCTGAGGGATGAGAGTCTCACTCTGCCTGCTGCAAGGCCCAGGCTTCAGGCCTTCAGCAGGCCCGGTCCGCACAGGTGTCTCCTCAGGAACAAGTCTCCGCGTCACAAGCACAGTCAGATGAGGGAGACCAGTCACAGGAGGAAGCCCAGTCAGAAGAGAGAGCCCAGTCAAAAGAGAAAGAGGCGGTCTCTCCTCCTCCTTTTTATCACCTCCCCCAGCAGCCTCTCGGGCGGAAACAAGCAGCCCGGGAGCCTGGGGAATCATGGGGAATGTAGTCTTTTCCCCTAAAAGGGGTACGACCCCGCTACACAAGCATTAATTCAAATTGTGCTTGTGTATTCAGTCTGGTTATAACAGTAGATAGGTTGGGTGCTTCTGTAGATTTCCAGAGGTTGGCCATTGTAAGTCTTGATGCTATTAAGATGTGGACCACTATAGTTCTATGTATAATGGGATATTTCTCAAGGTCAATACCTAATAGGGCTGAGGCTTGAGTAAGCCTGGAAAGGTTTCCTGTTATATCTGCTATAAAGGATGAAACTGAGTTCCAAAAGCTTTTCAGGGTTTTGCAACTCCAGAGGGTATGTATAAGATTTCCAGTTTGCTCATTACACCTCCAACAAATATCGGTTGTGGATGGGTACATTTTAGATAATTTATAAGGGGTTAAAAACCACCTGTTAATTATTTTCTGGGCATTGTCCCATTGTTCTATGCATGAAGATGATTTGTTCATTATTTGGAGAGATTTTGATCTAAATCTCTCTCCCATTTCAACATGTGAGCATTTTTATTGGCTGGTTGGGAGGATTGTATCTCATAGAAGAGGGAATATTGGACACTTTCAACCCCCTTTCATACAACATTGTACACATATAACAGTTTTATAATTTTTTTTCACACAAATAGAGCTTTCTTTTGGTGGTATTTAATCACCGCTGGGTTGTTTATTTTTTGAGCTACAAATGAAAAAAGACTGAACATTTTTCTTAGTTTCTGTTATACATTTTATTTTTATAAATTTGATTGAAATTTGCAAATTACAAAAGACAGAGATGACAAGACACCTCAACAGACAGAGGGTAGCAGATAGCAGATACAAGGAATGAGAATATATTTGAAAACCACAACTGAGGCAACAACCGATAGGAAAGTAGGGTATCAAACGTTGCTAAGCTCAAGGAGACGTGGATGGATGAGAAGAGAGGAAGGGTGATAGACCTCACATAGGGTCCAGAAAGGTGCCCTAAAAGCAGTGCATCTCCTGACCCTAAGATAAGGCTAGTGGTTGGAATGAAGAATATAGCTAGATCTAGTTACTAGAACTCTCAGAACGTTGCAGGTGTTTATGAATAAATGAAGTAAACTGATCCATGTGCAAATTCATATACAACATAAAGTGCTTTGTCCTTAAGATGCTGTTCCCTGCAGATCCACTGCTTCCACTTTGCACCTACTTCTTTAATCTCATAATGTTTACTGTTATATTAAAGTAGAAACCTGTGAAAAAAATAATGTAATCATACAATATTTTGTGCTAAATATAGTGTTCTCTGCAAGTCCACGGCTTCCACTTTGCATCTATTTCTATGAACTTATTTAAAAAAATAAAAATAAATCCACCAATCAATGAAAAGTTGATAAGGTGTAAAGTTCTCAGTGCTCCAAACTGAGCCAGCTGTAGTGTAGCCACGCCTTCTTCCACCTCTTACACACGTGATGGTGAGGGCGCCCCCTTAGTGGTGCTTTCCCACTCACCAGAGCAATATGACTCCCAGCTTTTCATCTACCAGAGTCACCAACATCCTTCACACTCTCCTCACCTCCGATGGCAAAGGAACTGGATCCTCCTCGCTCACTCCTGCAAGTCTGCTGCGCTTTCTGTCAGTCTCCCTCCTAGACTCCTCCTCCTCCGACTGCTGTTCCAGCAGGAGCTCCGCCTCTTCATACACACTCAGAGCTCTGCCTCTTCATGGACACTCAGAGCTCCGCCTCTTCATACACACTCAGAGCTCTGCCTCTTCTTCATACACACTCAGAGCTCCGCCTCTTCTTCATACACACTCAGAGCTCCGCCTCTTCATACACACTCAGAGCTCTGCCTCTTCATGCACACTCAGAGCTCCGCCTCTTCATACACACTCAGAGCTCCGCCTCTTCTTCATACACACTCAGAGCTCCGCCTCTTCATACACACTCAGAGCTCCGCCTCTTCATACACACTCAGAGCTCTGCCTCTTCTTCATACACACTCAGAGCTCTGCCTCTTCATACACACTCAGAGCTCCGCCTCTTCATGGACACTCAGAGCTCCGCCTCTTCATACACACTCAGAGCTCTGCCTCTTCTTCATACACACTCAGAGCTCCGCCTCTTCATACACACTCAGAGCTCCGCCTCTTCATACACACTCAGAGCTCTTCCTCTTCCTACACACTCAGGGAGGAGAGAAAGGGGAAGGATATACAGTACAGTGGAACCTCGGTTTACAAGTAACGCGGTTAACAAGCATTTTGAAAGACAAGCAACTTTCTTTTTTTTTTTGATGGGCACTTCATCGGTGCCCATCATTGCCGCCTTATCAGTGCCCCACAGTGCAGCCCCATCAGTGAAGGAGAAAACGTACTTATTTACAACGTTGTGAAACAAAAAAAAAAAAACATATTTAAAAAAAAAATTGGTCTTTTTTTATTTGTTTAGCAAAAAATAAAAACCGTAGAGGCGATCAAATACCACCAAAAGAAATCTCTATTTGTGGGAAAAAAATGATAAAAATGTAAGTTTGGAACAGTGTTGCATGACCGCGTAATTGTCATTCAAAGTGCGACCACGTTGAAAATTGGTCTGGGAAGGAAGGTGTATAAGTGCCCCCCCCCCCCCGGTATTGAAGGGGTTTCCTTCTCAGTGATCTCCCTAGAAGCTCTTCTACTTCCTCACAAACACAGAAACATCCTCTTCCTCTTTATGTTTTGTCTGTATAAAATCAGTAATCATCTGATGAGGGTCACGGTGCTGTCCATAAGGATCTGACAAAAATCAATATATTCCTGAGCCCTGGTACTCACATGAGTGTCCTTGTAAGCTCTAATGATAATGGATGCTGGTGGTCTTCAGCTTTCCATGATGCTCTGTTCTTCCTTTTCCTCTGAGCGGGTCCATTCCTCTATCACTTGTTGTGCAAAATCTTTCCACACCTCAAAGCTTTCTTCACAAGCGGGGGCAGGGAGCACCCCTGAAAAAGCCTTTAATTTGCGATAAGAATCGGCATGTAAATTCTGACCGATGACTTCAGTGACTTTTAGCAGCAGGTGCTCAATATTTGTTTCCTGCTTAGCGGCTGTAGCAGTCACCAGAGTTTCTCCTGATGAAGCCGTTGTATTCAATGGTTCACACTTTACAGGCAGGGCTGGTAACTTCCGCCTTACTGGAGGTGAGATTACTGGAAATACTACAGCACAACCAATTACATCAGCCCCCTTTGGATATGTGCAAAAGGGCCCTTTAACCGCTTCCCGACCGCCTAACGACGATATACGTCGGCAAAATGGCACGGGCAGGCAGAATCACGTACCTGTACGTGATCGTGCATGTGCCTGCCTGTGGGTCGCGCGCGCACCGCTAGCGGCGCGCTCGCGACCCGGTCGGGAGCTCCGTGACCCCGGCCGCGGGACCAGCGGACCCGATCGCCACTGGTGTCCCGCGATCGGGTTACGGAGCTGAAGAACGGGGAGAGGTTTGTGTAAACAAACCTCTCCCCGCGCTTCCTACACTGACTGTCAGTGATCGGCGGTTCCCTGTCATCGGGAACGCCGATCAATGACGTCACACGTACAGCCACGCCCCCTACAGTAAAATGAACACAACACGTCACACTGACTCCTCCCCGCCCCCTAGTGGTTAACCCCTTCACTACAACTGTCATTTACATAGGAATCAGTGCTATTTAAATAGCACTGATTTCTATATAAATGACAAATGTCCCAAAAATGTGTCAAAAATGTCCGATGTGTCCGCCATAATGTCGCAGTCACAATAAAAATCGCTGATCGCCGCCATTACTAGTAAAAAAAAAATATTAATAAAAATGCTATAAAACTATCCCCTATTTTGTAAACGCTATAACTTTTGCGCAAACCAATCAATAATCGCTAATTGCGATTTTTTTTACCAAAAATATGTAGAAGAATACGTATCGGCCGAAATTGAGGAAAAAAAATGTTTTTTTATATAT
>CM053028.1:566366607-566413762 GCA_028564925.1 Lithobates sylvaticus | reverse complement strand
ACGGTTAAAGACTGTTGCCTTAGGAGACAGCATTCCTGCACGTGCAGATGTGGCTTCTTGCTGGATGCCTTTCCCTGCACGGCTGTCCTCCCATCTCTCCCACTCCCTACCCTTCCCTATTGTTAATGACCATCTACAGCATTTTCAGGTGAAAATTATTGACTTCATATGGGGGTTGAAAGAGCTAAGAGGGTCCTACTTCATGCTTGTGATAAAGGTGGTCCTGGTCTACCAAACCTATTATGGTTTTATCAAGCTGCTCAACTAGCCCACATCTCAATCATATATTCCCGAGTTACTAAACCCGATTGGGTGGATATGGAATGACAGGTGTTACACCACTTCACTCTGGACTACCTAATGTGGTGTCCTCCTTGTCCCCCTATCTTGGCTCCAACTCTCTCTCATTCAGTAACCCTATAGGATGGCCTTTGAGGTCTCCCATAGTTGGTCTCTGATAGTCATCCATTAGTCCATCTGTTTCATAACCCTCAATTTCCTCCAAGCATGGACACCAAAGCTTTTAAATGGTGGCTGAACAAAGGGTTGTATAGGATTGGTCACTTTTTCAAGTCTTCAGGTCCGATCTTTCTTGGTTTTTGTATACATAGACTGGATATGCCCCTGACAGAGAAGTTCAGATTTCTCCAAATCTCCCATTTTTTACACTCTTTATGGGTGACTAAACCTGGACCTCCCAGAATCACGACCTACGAACAATGGTGTGACCAGACCATGGAGCAGAACGTGTAATATCTGTGATCTACAAGTCACTATCCGCTGATCCCCTCTATATGGTGGGATGGAAGAGAGACCTCTCACAGGTATGGGACTTGGAGGAATGGCATGGGGCCTTCTCTCACTCCTACCAAGGGTTGTTACACATTACCTTGGTGGAGGCGAGTCTGAAGGTCCTGATGTGATGGTACCTAAGTCTGTCCAAAGCTAAACTTTACCTGTCAGGATCCTTCCCTCTGTTCCAGAGGTTATGAACACACAGGCTCAATGTTACACACATGGTGGGACTGCCCTAAAATTAGAGGGTACTAGAATAAGATTCTTTATTTGATACGTAAGATTACAGGTCTCTTTATACCCAAATCTTCCCATATCTCCTTACTCAACTTTCCAGTGGAAAGATCGGCTAATGCCGCGTACACACGATCGGAATTCCGGCCAGAAAAAGACAGATGAGAGCTTTTGATCGGAAAATGCGACCGTGTGTAGGCTCCATTGGAATTTTGGTGGCCGAATTTCCGCCAGCAAAAAATTGAGAGCATGTTCTCAATTTTTCCGACGGAAAAGGTTTCTATCGGAAATTCCGATCGTCTGTAGCAATTTTGACGTGCAAAATTCCTACGCATGCTCGGAATCAATTTGACGCATGCTCGGAAGCATTGAACTTCATTTTTTTCGTCTCGTAGTAGTGTTGTACGTCACTGCGTTCTTGACGGTCGGAATTTGGTGTGACCGTGTGTAGGCAAGACAGTTTGAGCGGAATTCCAACGGAAAAACCCTCATGCCACGTACACACGGCCGGAATTTCCGATGGAAACAGTCCGATGGGAGCTTTTCATCGGATTTTCTGTCCGTGTGTATGCCCATCGGTCTTTTTCTGTCGGCATTTCCAACGGACTTTGGATTGAGAGCCTGTTCTTAATTTTTCCGACGGAAAACCTTTCTATCGGATTTTCCGATCATGTGTATGCAATTCCGACACGCAAAATTCCGACGCATGCTCGCAAACAATTCGACGCATGCTCAGAAGCATTAAACTTCCCTTTTATAGTGCTGTCGAACATGTTGTATGTCGCGGTGTTATTGACCGTCGGAATTTGGTGTGACCGTGTGTAGGCAAGACAGTTTGAGCGAAATTCCGTCGGAATTCCGACTGGAAAACCATCAGAGCTTTTTCCGACGAGAATTCCGACCGTGTGTACGCGGCATTAGTGAGCAGCAGTTTATATTCTTCATTCTCCTCAGAGAAAACGCAGTACTGTTCGGGACACTTTTTTTATTTGCACTAACATACAATTTTTAAGGACAAGCTTTCGGGGTGTGTCCTCTTCTTCTAGGTCCAAACAGTACTGATTCACAAATGTTTTAGCAGAATGTTAGAAAAAAAAAAACACTCTCTGAGGGAAAGGAAAAAACAACCACATACAAACCAGTTTCCATGGCGATGGTAATAAAACTGGTTAAGGAACAACCTCCTTCATACAACGTGTTTAAAACCGCAAAGAGGAATTTGGATTTGGGCCTTCCTTTATAGGCTGGATAAAAATGCTTTATAATAACCCGAGTGCTAAAATTGGGATTAATAATGAATACTCATAAAAAATACCATTAAAGAGAAGGACTAGACAGGGCTGCCCAATGTCTCCCTTGATTTTTGTTCTTGTAATGGAACCATTGGCGATAGCAATAAGAGCAAACCCTGAGGTAAAAGGATTCTCGAGGAGGTCGGGGGAGGAAAAAATAGCATTGTATGCGGACGATGTTCTTCTTTTCTTGGGAGACACTGGGCAGGCCTTAAATAAAGCTCTGAGCATTGTGGATGAATTTTATCTGGATTGGTGATAAACTGGGAGAAGTCGGAGCTTCTGCCGGTGGGACCATAGCTTGCTGGAAAGTATGACAATGCTGGAGATAGAAACTATGTTGGACAAATATCATGCATGGAATACATAAATAGTTTTTTTTTAAATATTTTGTAATGGAAGAAAATAAAGAATAAATAATTAAAAAAAAAAAATTATATATACACATACATATATATATACACACACACACACACACACATATATATATATATACAACATCCTAAGAGCATCAGAAAAAATGGAAGAAGGAGCTCACAGACAAATGAGAATATTGCTCAGCCAATGGGAGATTATCTCAGAATGACTTACATAATGAAGGAGATGAGGGGGAGGGGAGGAAGTCACTTATGGTGACCATAGAGACATAGAAATTCAGCTGGTTCAGCAGGGATCGGTCACATTTCCATCCATGTGTGGTCACTGCCGGATAAAAGTCACTCGATCAGCGGCTGCAGCCAATAGCTTCATCACTGATCTGTGTATTCTGAGAGCGGAGGAGTGCCCCCCATTGTCAGAATACAATAGTGCAGCGGGGAGGATTCCCCCATCCCCCTCCGATGTGTGGATGGGGGAATCACTTCAGTTTTTTTTCTCTCATCCCGCTGGCTGAACGATAAACCTGAACCGTGTATGGCCAGCTTTGGAAGAAAGATATATTAATCATCAACTGATCTCCCTGAAGGGGTTAATCTAGGTTTCCACACTATATATATATATATATATATATATATATATATATATATATATATATATATATATATATATATACCCTTCTCCTCAGTCTTCACAAGGGAATCGGGGGGCTTTAGTAACCAAAACTGCAGTGTTTATCCTCATGACACGTCACAGGAAGCACCTCCATGGTTATCAGAGGGGGACAATGTCTCACAGAGAGGAACTGATGTGGGGGGGGGGTACAGAGAGGAACTCATGTGGGGGGGGGGGGGGGGGGGTACAGAGAGGAACTCATGTGGGCGGGGGGTACAGAGAGGAACTGATGTGTGGGGGGGGTACAGAGAGGAACTGATGTGGGGGGGTACAGAGAGGAACTGATGTGGGGGGGTGTACAGAGAGGAACTGACGTGGGGGGGTGTACAGAGAGGAACTGACGTGGGGGGGGGTACAGAGAGGAACTGACGGGGGGGGGGGGGGTACAGAGAGGAACTGACGTGGGGGGGTACAGAGAGGAACTGATGTGGGGGGTACAGATGTGCAGGGGGGCCTAGTCTGTCCATATACCTGTGGATCACATCTGGCGTGAGGAAGCGAGACGATATCGCTTCAAGGGGTTTTACCGGGGTGATGCACGCAGCTGCAGGCACCCCCCCAGTACTGTTCTTTAGAGCGGACAAAATGAGGTTTCGCCTAGCATGTCAAAAATCTTTGCACCAGCCCCGCTCACCCCCACCGATTGAATGCACAGGACTCACCCCCGCCAATCGCACGCACAGGGCTCTCCAACCCCACCCAGATTCCTTAACCAGTTATAGCCCAGAAAAACTCCTATATCATCATTAATGATGAGCTCCGACGTGTTCGCACAGCCCACGTGCAGAGCCCGCCAAGAAGTCAGCACTGCGCTGCGCTAATCACAGGCAGTGAGACATTGTCCCGATGTGTGGCTGCAGAGATCGGGAAATGTCTCACTGCCTGTGATAAGCGCAGTGCAGTTCTGACTTCCTGGCGGGCTCTGCACGTGGGCTGTGCGAACACGTCGGAGCTCATCATTAATCATCATATATCACTAAATTCATACAAAACTTCATTTATGATAATCAATAACTGTAAAAACGATATAAAATACAATAAAAAATTTATAAAAAACACATGAATCAAAAGCAAACAGCTCAATATTCAGTCCAGCCGGAGTAATTGTACTGAACTGAAAAATCCATTTCCATCTGGACGTCTGTTTGATAAAATTGCCCCCCCCCCCCCCACACTCCGGGTTCACCATCTCATCCCCCCAATATCCAGTCCCTTTCAGACTCCTATTGTGAGACTCATCATAGTGTCTCTGGAGGGATCGCTGATCATTCCTGTGTAAAATCTTACAGAAATCTTCCCTAATCCCGACCTTTAATTATCATTTCATTCCCCACATACAATGTCTGGAACCAACATTTACTGACATCAATAACTCCCCTCGTGGTACAGACCATAAATTCCCTCATTGTAATATACGGGGTTATTCTACATTTCCACACTATATATGTGTGTATCATCATCTGCTGGAGATAAAAGACGTCACAGTGACTATGGAGGAAGAGGACGGACATGATGGGGGATTACTGGGTGTAAATAGAAAATAAGATCTTATTACCTCCTCTGCTGCTTCATCCAGTAATGTCTTCTATTTCCTGCCGCATGGAACTTCTTGTCTTTGTTCTATATCACTTCCTGTCTGTACCTGACATCACTTCCTGTCTGTATTCCATAGAAACTTCCTGTCTGGATATGAGTGAGATCACCACCTTGTGGAGTTCAGAGGAACTGCAGCCCCAAGAAATGTCTCATAGTAACCATTTCTTTAAAATATCTTACAGGGCGACCACAGAAGTTCAAATATAACACAAAAAAGTAAGAAAAAAATAGATACAGTTCTTATGCAACCAATTGTTTAACAAAGATATTTTTATTACATATAGAAACGTCTTAAAAGACACAGAACACAAGGTCACAACAAATGTATAGCTAATAAAACAGATACCCCCCAAACCAATCCTTTTGGTGAAGAAAATGCAAAAAATACAACCAAATGCATATATATATATATATATATATATATATATATATATATATACACACTCATAATGAAGATGTTAAAGATAAATTGCAAGGATGTCATGGTCACATAGGAATGGTGATTGAGATCTCTCAAAGTAATAGCAATTCCTCAAATGTCTATATGAATAAAATAATTAATCCTGGAGTGAAAAAAAGCTGTAAAGCAATAAATAATATATAAACTGGGTCATCACTTCATCCATAAAGACATTTTGATCCCAGACCTTCTAGATCACATAGAAGGAGGACTCATCGAGGATTTCATACATTTGTTTGGAAGGATAGAAGAATCCTCAGAAGGGATCATGTAGGATGACAGGAAAGTCTCCTGACTGGTGAGATCATCCAAACATAATGATGACATCCATGAACTGGAGCTCGTTGGGGTGATAAAGCCAATCTGTAAACACTTTGTAGACGTTATCCAAGAACTCAGCACACTCCAGGTCTAGAAAGTCTCCAGGTGGATTTAGCCTGTCATTTATCATAGGTAGAAATGTCCACACATTATATATAAAACTTGTACCGTGTCCCCAGGCCTCCAGGGGGATTTAGATTGGAATTAACTGCTTCCTGTCAGGCCTATAGCAGAATGATGGCCGAGTCTCCCATCCTCAGTGGACATCATATGAAGTCCTCCTAGTCAAGTGGCCACCCTGCAGCTCCACTGAATGATAGATTATTGGACTGGGCTGGCCCCAGTACCTTGTAAAAGTTGTGACCAATCACAGCCATCACATGACAGTTGTACACAATGAATGACTTTCATTCGTAGCCATTCATTGTGTACCGTTGTAATGATCTCTGTGACTGGTTACAGTGATCACATGGTACAGACAGGGCCTATCACATCTGTACCATGTGATAGCTGTGACCAATCACTGCTATCACAGTTGTACACCCAGTGTCATTCATAAAAACGATGGCTTATAGCAGTGATCATCAAAAAAAAATATTGACCACCTCCCCAGAGTAGTACAGGGTCAATATGTTAACACTGCATGTGTCACAATGTAAAAAAAAAAAAAAAAAAAAGAAAAAAAAATTGTAAAAAAATTGAAAATATATATAATTTTTATTTACATACTGCCACAAGTCAATATTAGTATCACCACCACACAAGTATGATGATGTTTTACTGCTCTGTTAACAGTATGTAAAAAAGATGTAAAAAATATACCAGTATATATTTTGTTTTCTTCATTTTTAATTGTGACAAAAAATTACAACTTCAGCAAAAATTAGGATGCCTTTTACTTATTACCTTGGACCGTCTACTTTACAAAAAAGGGGTCATTTGGGGGTATTTGTGCTGCCCTGGCATTTTAAGGGCCTCAAGAAATGAGATTGTCCGTCATGACATCAGGATTGATCAAATGTAAAATATATATATCATAGTTTGTAGACTCTATAACTTTTACACAGACTAAATATTAACTAAATACACAGATTTGGGTCATTTTTACCAAGGAAATGTTGCAGAAAACTTTGTGGCCTAAATTTATGAATAAATATTATTTATTTGCAACGTTTTATAACAGAAACTTAGAATTTTTATTTTTATTTTTTTCACTTATATAGCATAAAATAAAACCCCAGTGGTGATTAAATACCACCAAAAGAAAGCTCTGTCTGTCTCAGAAAATGCTACAAATTGGGTACAGTGTTGGATGACTGAGTAATTGTCATTCAAATAGTGACAGCACTGAAATCTGAAATGGACTGGGCAGGAAGGGGGGTAAAAGTGTCCGGGATATTGAGATGGATTTCCACGAAGCCGGTCCTTATCTGACTCCCCCATATGGTTTTCGGAATTCTTCAGCAAAAAGATACATTTTGGTAATGCAAATTGTCTCTCAAGCAATGCAAACTGTCTCACTGCTTTTCTGACACTTCTATATCTGAGGTAATAAACCTGAGAGGTTTGTTTTTTACACTCGGCCATTTGTGGTGAATGATTCTCACCTCCTTTTGGGATCTAAAAGTAACTCATCATTTACCACTTTGGACTGTGTCTGTCTTTGACTGTTATTTTTCTCCTGCTATCAATGGCCAACACGGTACAACACTTCATCCATGTCTTTGGGGATCTCTGATCTCCTTATCAACTGTTTCTTACATGATGAAGATCAGCCATGGAGTATATCTGAGGTGTATATCAGGGTGTGCTTCTTCTCCACATGAGAGCTGTGATGTCCAGCAACATTCATATAGAAGACATTTCCCGCACTTAAGGCACTAATACACCTCGAGGGTTGTGTGGGATCCCTGATGTACAGGAAGACAGGACTTCAGTGAGGAACAATTCCCTCACTCAGGACAGGAATACGGCTTCTCCCCAGTGTGAGATCTCTGATGTCTGTAAAGACTGGACTTCTCTGAAAAACACTTCCCGCACTCAGGACAGGAATAAGGCTTCTCCCCCGTGTGAGATCTCTGATGTGTGGAAAGATGGGACTTATCTGAAAAACATTTCCCACACTCAGGGCAGGAATACGGCTTCTCTCCTGTGTGAAATCTCTGATGTCTGTAAAGATTAGACTTCATTATAAAACATTTCCCGCACTCAGGACAAGAATAAGGCTTCTCCCCTGTGTGAGATCTCTGATGTTTGTAAAGACTGGACTTATCTGAAAAACATTTCCCGCACTCAGGGCAGGAATACGGCTTCTCCCCCGTGTGAGATCTCTGATGTGTGTAAAGATGGGACTTCAGTGAAAAACATTTCCCGCACTCAGGACAGGAATACGGCTTCTCCCCCGTGTGAGATCTCTGATGTATGGAAAGACTGGACTTATCTGAAAAACATTTCCCGCACTCAGGACAGGAATGCAGCTTCTCCCCTGTGTGAGATCTCTGATGTGTGTAAAGATGGGACGTCTGTGAAAAACATTTCCTGCACACAGGACAGGAATACGGCTTCTCCCCCGTGTGAGATCTCTGATGTGTGTAAAGATGGGACGTCTGTGAAAAACATTTCCCGCACACAGGACAGGAATACGGCTTCTGCCCCGTGTGAGATCTCTGATGTGTGGAAAGATTGAACTTATGTGAAAAACATTTCCCACACTCAGGACAGGAAAACGGCTTCTCCCCTGTGTGAGATCTCTGATGTCTGTAAAGACTGGACTTATCTGAAAAACATTTCCCGCACTCAGGACAGGAATATGGCTTCTCGCCCGTGTGAGATCTCTGATGTGTGGAAAGATTGAACTTATGTGAAAAACATTTCCCACACTCAGGACAGGAAAACGGCTTCTCCCCTGTGTGAGATCTCTGATGTGCGTCAAGAGTGGACTTCACTGAAAAACATTTCCCGCACTCAGGACAGGAATACGGCTTCTCTCCTGTGTGAGATCTTATATGCACATTAAGTTTGGATTTCGAAGGGAAACACTTCCCACACTCAGTACAGGAAAAGCTCTTCTCTGTTGGAAGGACGGCACCGTCCCTCACAGTCTGAGGTTCCTCAGGATAAGAGGAATACGATGGTCCATCTACACTGTGTGGTGCCGGATGGACATTTGAGGTAGTCGGGTTTTCTCCTGGACTATACTGTGTGATGTCCTCATCTTCTACTTTACAGTCTGGAGACAAAGTGAGACAATCCTCTGAGGTTTTCCTCATCTCCCGTCCATCTACTAAAATAGAAATACAAAGATTATTACTAGACATGAGCTGATTGGTTCCTGCTGTGCTCCAATCAAATCATCAGATATAAAATGTCCAGCTGGTAGGAAATGGGTGTAACAAAGGAGAATCCATATTATGTGTATATATAGCAGTGGGTAGAGGGGAGAGAGCAGAAGTCAGGACTATGTAATGTACAACATATTGTATAAGATACAACAGATAGGACTATATAGTATCAGAATGATGTAATGTACAACAGAGTATATAGTGCAGGGGTCAGGAGTATGTAATGTACAATATAAATTATACAGTGTAAGGGTCAGGACTCATAATATTGGTATTCAGTAATCAGTGGAAGATTAAATGTTCACATGAGACAAGTTGCAGAGGTCCCACACCGCTGCCTCCCATCTCCTGAGACTGCACTCAGTGACTTGGGTCTGAGAATATACAGACATATCCCTCCACCCGGCACAGCCAGCAGACAACAGAACAAGTAATCCTGGGGGGATTGTTCTGTCAGAGATCATGCTAGACCCGGCATGAGGTAAAAGACCAAAGCACATGCCCAAGGTGCCTAGGTAGGTCAACATTTATGGTTAAAATCAACCTTTTTCTGCCAGCTGAACCCCAAAATTTCCATAAATGCAGTCTATATCCATAAATTGTGTCTGCAGCACAGAGAAGGAAGATTATCACCCAGTCCCCGCCCTACTCTGGACCAATCAGTAAGCAGTATGGGTGGAGGAATGTATTTAGTGTTAATGACCCACCTGTACTGATCTCTGTAGGAGTGTCCTCCTCTATAAATGTCCCCGTTATTCCATCCTCCTCCATAGACTGCTGATCATCCCTCACATACCTCTCTTCTTCTTCTGCTTTAACCTCAAATTCTATATCGATGGGATCTCCACTCTAAATCAAGACAGTGAAAGAGAATATCATCCGTAAACAATACGATTTATTATTATGACATCACATAAAAAATCCACACATCATCTCTAGGAGTTCATGTTCTAGATGCTCCATCCCACCAACCTTGTAACAGTGGGGGATGGTGTGATCTTTCTGTGTGGAATCCCGGGAATACAGAGGACGGGGACATCTCTCTGGTGGGTTCCCATTACTGGATCCATCTGTAGGAAACACACACACTGACTGAATACATTGTTTCTATGTGTTTATCAGATGATGGGGGATCTAGGTGGAGCCTCCGTACTGCTCTCTCCTTTACAATAAAGTCTCCTCTTACCCGGTGATGTGAGGGGCGGCTGATTGTCCATCATGACGTCCTTGTAGAGATCCTTGTGTCCTTCTAAATACTCCCACTCCTCCATGGAGAAATAGACAGTGACATCCTGACACCTTATAGGAACCTGACACACACAATGATACAGTCACCATCCAGACACATCCCTTGTCTGTTACTGGATAATGTCCCAGAATTCCCAGCACCGCTCACCTCTCCTGTCAGCAGCTCCATCATCTTCTTGGTGACTTCTAGAATCTTCTGCATGTTGTGTCTCTCAGGTTTTAGGGAGTCACATGGAGGCACTGTGATGGTCATATGATCACCTGACTTCACAAGACGAAATCTCTGTATTGAGGAACCAATAGGAATATCATGTTAGAGTCCCAGAATCCTCCTCACCTCTCCGGTCAGGTCTGTGTTTTATTAATAGAGATAAGAGTGATGTCATGTGACCTCCCAGAATCCTCCTCACCTCTCCGGTCAGGTCTGTGTTTTATTACTAGAGATAAGAGTGATGTCATGTGATCTCCCAGAATCCTCCTCACCTCTCCGGTTAGCAGGTAGATGATCTCCAGGGTGAGGTTTAGTATCTTCTCAGTCATGTGACTCCGGTCCTCCTCCATCCTCATTGGTGCCGTCATTTGATCTATACAGGTCTTCTTGTAGACGGATAACTTTGGGAAATGAAAGTAAGAATTATTTGGAGGATGGTATTGGTCACACAACAATAGGATATGGGTGTGTGTGTGGGGGGGGGGGGGGGAATTAGGAGGGTTTCTGTACATTTAAGAACTACTGCCTTCATGCCCCTCTAAAAATGTCCCTGTCTATTTTGTGTCTTCAACATATTTCTTGATCAGTGAGATGGTGAGGTGAAGGCCCTTTGCTTGCTGGCAGGAGTTCTTTAACCGCTTCCCGACCGCCTCCTGCACATTTACGTCGGCAGAATGGCGCGGCTAGGCAAAAGCATGTACAGGTACGTCCCCTTTAATTGCCTAGCCGTGGGGTCGTTCGCGACCCGGTCGGGAGCTCCGTGATCACGGCCGCAGGACCAGCGGACCCGATCGCCGCTGGTGTCCCGCGATCGGGTCACAGAGCTGAAGAACAGGGAGAGGTCTGTGTAAACAAACCTCTCCCCGCGCTTCCTACACTGCCTGTCACTGATCGGCTGTTCCCTGTCATCGGGAAAGCCGATCAGTGATGTCAGACGTACAGCGACGCCCCCCTACTGTAAAAAAAAACACAACACGTCACACTTAGCCCCTCCCCGCCCCTAGTGGTTAACTCCTTCACTGCCAGTGTCATTTACATAGGAATCAGTGCATTTAAATAGCACTGATTTCTGTATAAATGACAATGGTCCCAAAAATGTGTCAAAAATGTCCGATGTGTCCGCTATAATGTCGCAGTCACAATAAAAATCGCTGATCGCCGCCATTACTAGTAAAAAAAAATATTAATAAAAATGCTATAAAACTATCCCCTATTTTCTAAACGCTATAACTTTTGCGCAAACTAATCAATAATCGCTAATTGTGATTTTTTTTTTTTACCAAAAATATGTAGAAGAATACGTATCGGCCTAAACTGAGGAAAAAAAAATGTTTTTTTATATATTTTTGGGGATATTTATTATAGCAAAAAATATTGATTTTTTTTCAAAATTGTCGCTCTATTTTTGTTTATAGCGCAAAAAATAAAAACCGCAGGGGCGATCAAATACCACCAAAAGAAAGCTCTATTTGTGATAAAAAAAGGATGCCAATTTTGTTTGGGAGCCACGTCGCACGACCGCGCAATTGTCAGTTAAAGAGACGCAGTGCCGAATCGCAAAAAGGGGCCTGGTCCTTTGGCTGCAAATTGGTCCGGGGCTGAAGTGGTTAAGAAGGTCATAAAAGTAAGTGCAGGTGGGGTGGGAGGACCATCAGAGACCCCTATGAGCCCTAAAGCCACCTCTTACCTCAGAGCCTTGCAGCCTGACTACCCTCTTAGAGGCCCCCACAGCCCTTCAGCCCCACTAACTTCTCAGAGTTGTTCAGCCCTATTTCTTCCTAAGAGACCCCCAAAGTCCTTCAGCTACACTTCCTCCTTAGGGGTCCTAGAGTCTTTCAGATAAAGTAAACCTTCAGAGGCTTGCAGAGTCCTTTAGTCCCACTACCTCCTCAGAGACCCTACTTTACAAGTGGCGGAACTACCATGGTCGCAAAGGCCACACCTGCCACCGGGCCCTGGCATTCTGCCACCACGGGGAGGGCACCAAGACAGCAAGAAAGAGTCCTGAGATTAGTGGAATCTTCCCTGATGATCGCCAAGTAGGATTGCTGAGAACAGGGTGTGAAGTACATTCAGCCTTTGCAGAGCCCCCTTGCTGTCCGTGATCTGCCCCCAACGCGGGCACAGCACCCTCCAACATCAACGACAGCTTGAAGTTCTACATACCGAATGGACTCTGCGCTGGCTCTGAGGGACCATTCACTGATGCTAGCTACAGGGTCCGGAGCATGGCGAGTGCGTGTATGTGGGGTGGGGGTCCTCGGTGTGTGTGGGGCCCTTGAGATGTGTGGGGGGCAGGATCAGCTCTCTGCACATCCCCAACTCCTCTCCTACCTCTGCCAGCTGCTCTCTGGAGTTTCTGCTTAGTCTTCTGCCCCCCCCCCCCCAATCTCTTCTCTTGTGCCCCTTCCAGGTCTGCCCATATTATTGCCCCTCCATATGTCCCACCCATTCCTATCCATCCTCCTTATCTCATCCCTCTGTCACCCCTGCCCATTCCCCCCTCTGACTGGCACCCCATTTGAGACACCCTTCCCCCCATTCCTGTACCTCATCCCACCCTTTGTCATCACTTGGAAACTTTAGTGGCGGCATTGTGCCAGATTTGAGGTCACAAAGAGCAAAGCACCTCGCTGGGCACTGCAGGAAGCAATCGACAGAGTTGAGCCCTGTGCGTGTGATCGGTGGAGCTGAGCCCTGTGCGTGTGATCAGAGGAGGTGAGCCCTGTGTGTGCGATCGACGGAGGTGAGCCCTGTGTGTGCGATCAACAGAGGTGAGCCCTGTGTGTGCGATCGACAGAGGTGAGCCCTGTGTGTGCGATCGACAGAGGTGAGCCCTGTGTGTGAGATCGACAGAGGTGAGCCCTGTGTGTGAGATCTGCAGAGGTGAGCCCTGTGTGTGCGATCGGCAGAGGTGAGCCCTGTGTGTGAGATCGGCAGAGGTGAGCCCTGTGTGTGAGATCGGCAGAGGTGAGCCCTGTGTGTGCGATCGGCAGAGGTGAGCCCTGTGTGTGCGATCGGCAGAGGTGAGCCCTGTGTGTGAGATCGGCAGAGGTGAGCCCTGTGTGTGAGATCGGCAGAGGTGAGCCCTGGGTGTGAGATCGGCAGAGGTGAGCCCTGTGTGTGAGATCGGCAGAGGTGAGCCCTGTGTGTGAGATCGGCAGAGGTGAGCCCTGTGTGTGAGATCGGCAGAGGTGAGCCCTGTGTGTGAGATCGGCAGAGGTGAGCCCTGTGTGTGAGATCGGCAGAGGTGAGCCCTGTGTGTGAGATCGGCAGAGGTGAGCCCTGTGTGTGAGATCGGCAGAGGTGAGCCCTGTGTGTGAGATCGGCAGAGGTGAGCCCTGTGTGTGAGATCGGCAGAGGTGAGCCCTGTGTGTGAGATCAGCAGAGGTGAGCCCTGTGTGTGCGATCGGCAGAGGTGAGCCCTGTGTGTGCGATCGGCGGAGGTGAGCCCTGTGTGTGAGATCGGCGGAGGTGAGCCCTGTGTGTGAGATCGGCAGAGGTGAGCCCTGTGTGTGAGATCGGCAGAGGTGAGCCCTGTGTGTGAGATCGGCAGAGGTGAGCCCTGTGTGTGAGATCGGCAGAGGTGAGCCCTGTGTGTGAGATCGGCAGAGGTGAGCCCTGTGTGTGCGATCGGCGGAGGTGAGCCCTGTGTGTGAGATCGGAGGAGGTGAGCCCTGTGTGTGAGATCGGCAGAGGTGAGCCCTGTGTGTGAGATCGGCGGAGGTGAGCCCTATGTGTGAGATCGGCAGAGGTGAGCCCTGTGTGTGTGAGATCGGCAGAGGTGAGCCCTGTGTGTGAGATCGGCAGAGGTGAGCCCTGTGTGTGAGATCGGCAGAGGTGAGCCCTGTGTGTGAGATCGGCAGAGGTGAGCCCTGTGTGTGAGATCGGCAGAGGTGAGCCCTGTGTGTGAGATCGGCAGAGGTGAGCCCTGTGTGTGAGATCGGCAGAGGTGAGCCCTGTGTGTGAGATCGGCAGAGGTGAGCCCTGTGTGTGCGATCGGCAGAGGTGAGCCCTGTGTGTGCGATCGGCAGAGGTGAGCCCTGTGTGTGCGATCGGCAGAGGTGAGCCCTGTGTGTGAGATCGGCGGAGGTGAGCCCTGGGTGTGCGATCGGCAGAGGTGAGCCCTGTGTGTGAGATCGGAGGAGGTGAAACTACCAGATCACAAAGGTCGTACTTGCGATAGGGCTCTGCTGTTCCACTATCATAGGGGGGCAAAGAGAGCAGGAAAAAGTCCCACTGCAGAAGTAAAGGGCAACAGAATCAGTGGAAAGGGCCCTAGGACCAGTGGAGCCCTTCATGGTTTCTTTCACCAGGGCACTGAAGGTTCTAGTTACGCCTCTGCTCAGAACCCTCAGTATTTTCCTCCCTCTGACACCAATGATGGATCATATTCTTCATGGAAGGCTGGGGAATGTTTTTTTTCCTCCTGACCAGCAATGTAAGGGGCTCTATGCTCCATACTCCTGACCCCTGCACTCCATCATTGTGTTGGCTGCATATTGTAATGATAGTGCCACAGAGTTCATGGTGCCTGTGAAGCAATAGATGCCTCTATAGCAGTAAATAGGGAATACCGACATAAGGAGCAGAAGAGCCAATCCACTGCCAGAGTACTCCGGCAAATGGCGGGCCGGATTCCCCTTAGATGTAAACAGAGAGGGCGCCTCTCCTAACCTGGGGACATCCGATGTGTTTGGTTTGGAAAACACCAATCACTGTCCAGGAGGGCTATTGGCAGATGAAGAGGTTAAAATGCGCTCCTACCCCCACCTAGATTCCTTAACCATTTATAGCCCAGAATGAGACATTGTCCTGATGTGCGGCTACAGAGATCAGGAAATGTCTCACTGCCTGTGATTAGCGCAGTTACCTGGCGGGCTCTGCACGTGGGCTGTGCGAATATGCCAGAGCTCATCCTTAGACCATAAATTCTCTCATTGTAATATACGGGGTTATTCTACATTTCCACACTATATATGTGTGTATCATCATCTGCTGGAGATAAAAGACATCACAGTGACTATGGAGGAAGAGGACGGACATGACGGGGGGGTTACTGGGTGTAAATAGAAAATAAGATCTTATTACCTCCTCTGCTGCCACTTCCAGCAATGTCTTCTCCCTACTTCCTCCTGACTCGCCTCTCACCCGGAACTTCTTGTCGGTACCTGACATCACTTCCTGTCTTCCATAGAGACTTCCTTTCTGAATATGAATGAGATCACCACCTTGTGGATTTTAGCGGAACTGCAGCCCCAAGAAATGTCTCATAGTAACCATTTCTTTTAACCACCTCAATATTGGACACTTTCTTTTTTTTTTATCCATAAATTTTAAATTTTATCAAAAGAGAACATAACAATTAAGATTTTGCAAATGGTACATATCATTGTAATGAAAAAAACATTGTAAAAGCATATAAAGTAGGTTTAATTCAAATCTTGATGGCCCAATCCAGCCTACCCCAAATGGGTTCACGCTGTAGGTCTGGGAGGTCTCCACATTGAGCCGCTAGTCAGCCTGTACAACTATAAGTAAGGGAATAACATTGGGAAGGGGGAGGGTAACAATATAGGAAAATCAGAGAGTAGAGGATAACACAGAGAGTGTTCTACATCCGCCTATTACTTAGTTAATTGAACAGATTATTTCAGACTGTGGGATAAGTTAGAATTTGCATTCTTTTATATAGTTGGAGGCTCTGGGGTGGGATATCCAAGTCTTCCATTTTTTACTAAATGTGGTAATGGAATGATTTTTGTAAGCAAGCAATAATTCAAATTGTGCTTGTGTATTCAGTCTGGTTATAACAGTAGATGGGTTGGGTGCTTCTGTAGATTTCCAGAGGTTGGCTATTGTAAGTCTTGATGCTATTAAGATGTAGACCACTATAGTTCTATGTATAATGGGATATTTCTCAAGGTCAATACCTAATAGGGCTGAGGCTTGAGTAAGCGTGGAAAGGTTTCCTGTTATATCTGCTATAAAGGATGAAACTGAGTTCCAAAAGCTTTTCAGGGTTTTGCAGCTCCAGAGGGTATGTATAAGATTTCCAGTTTGCTCATTACACCTCCAACAAATATCGGATGTGGATGGGTACATTTTATTTTATAAGGGGTTAAAAACCACCTGTTAATTATTTTCTGGGCATTGTCCCCGTGTTCTATGCATGAAGATGATTTGTTCATTATTTGGAGAGATTTTTTTCCACTGTTCCCAGGAGAAGTTTTGATCTAAATCTCTCTCCCATTTCAACATGTGAGCATTTTTATTGGCTGGTTGGGAGGATTGTATCTCATAGAAGAGGGAATATTGGACACTTTCAACCCCCTTTCATACAACACTGTACCCATATAACAGTTTTATCATTTTTTTCACACAAATAGAGCTTTCTTTTGGTGGTATTTAATCCCCGTTGGGTTGTTTATTTTTTGAGCTACAAATGAAAAAAGACTGAACATTTTTCTTAGTTTCTGTTATACATTTTATTTTTATAAATTTGATTGAAATTTGCAAATTACAAAAGACAGAGGTGACAAGACACCTCAACAGACATTGGGTGGCAGATAGCAGATACAAGGAATGAGAATATATTTGAAAACCACAACTGATTGAGGCAACAACCGATAGGAAAGTAGGGTATCAAACGTTGCTGAGCTCAAGGAGACGTGGATGGATGAGAAGAGAGGAAGGGTGATAGACCTCACATAGGGTCCAGAAAGGTGCCCTAAAAGCAGTGCATCTCCTGACCCTAAGATAAGGCTAGTGGTTGGAATGAAGAATATAGCTAGATCTAGCTACTAGAACTCTCAGAACGTTGCAGGAGTTTATGAATAAATGAAGTAAACTGATCCATGTGCAAATTCATATACAACATAAAGTGCTTTGTGCTCAAGATGATGTTCCCTGCAGATCCACTGCTTCCACTTTGCACCTACTTATTTAATCTCATAATGTTTGCTGCTATATTAAAGTAGAAGCCTGTGAAAAAAATAATGTAATCATACAATATTTTGTGCTCAATATAATGTTCTCTGCAAGTCCACGGCTTCCACTTTGCATCTATTTCTATGAACTTATTTTAAAAAAGTATTAAAAAATCCATCAATCAATGAAAAGTTGATAAGGTGTAAAGTTCTCGGTGCTCCAAACTGTGCCAGCTGTAGTGTAGCCACGCCTTCTTCCACCTCTTCCACACGTGATGGTGAGGGCGCCCCCTTAGTGGTGCTTCCCCACTCACCAGAGCAATATGACTCCCAGCTTTTCATCTACCAGAGTCACCAACATCCTTCACACTCTCCTCACCTCCGATGGCAAAGGAACTGGATCCTCCTCGCTCACTCCTGCAAGTCTGCTGCGCTTTCTGTCACTCTCCCTCCTAGACTCCTCCTCCTCCGACCGCTGTTCCAGCAGGAGCTCCGCCTCTTCATACACACTCAGAGCTCCACCTCTTCATACACACTCAGAGCTCCGCCTCTTCATACACACTCAGAGCTCTGCCTCTTCATACACACTCAGAGCTCCGCCTCTTCATACACACTCAGAGCTCCGTCTCTTCATACACACTCAGAGCTCCGCCTCTTCATACACACTCAGAGCTCCGCCTCTTCATACACACTCAGAGCTCCACCTCTTCATACACACTCAGGGCTCTGTCTCTTCATACACATTCAAGGCTCCGATTCATCATACACACTCAGAGCTCCGCCTCTTCATACACACTCAGAGCTCCGCTTCATCATACACACTCAGGGCTCCGCCTCTCCATACACACTCAGAGCTCCGCCTCTTCATACACACTCAGGGCTCCGCCTCTTCATACACACTCAGGGCTCCGTCTCTTCATACACACTCAGGGCTCCGTCTCTTCATACACACTCAGAGCTCCGCCTCTTCATACACACTCAGAGCTCCGCCTCTTCATACACACTCAGAGCTCCGTCTCTTCATACACACTCAGAGCTCCGTCTCTTCATACACACTCAGAGCTCCGTCTCTTCATACACACTCAGAGCTCCGTCTCTTCATACACACTCAGAGCTCCGCCTCTTCATACACACTCAGGGCTCCGCCTCTTCATACACACTCAGGGCTCCGTCTCTTCATACACACTCAGAGCTCCGTCTCTTCATACACACTCAGAGCTCCGTCTCTTCATACACACTCAGAGCTCCGTCTCTTCATACACACTCAGAGCTCCGTCTCTTCATACACACTCAGAGCTCCGCCTCTTCATACACACTCAGCGCTCCGCCTCTTCATACACACTCAGCGCTCCGCCTCTTCATACACACTCAGCGCTCCGCCTCTTCATACACACTTGGAACCTCGGTTTACAAGTAACGCGGTTAACGAGCATTTTGAAAGACAAGCAACTTTTTTTTCAAAATTATTTTTTTAAGTGATTTTTTTTTTTAATTATTATTTTTTTTAAATGATTTTTTTCTCAAAAAATTTTTTTTTTTCAAAAATGATTTTTTGTTTCTAAAATTTTATTTTTTTCACTTTTTTTTTTTTTTTCAAAAAATAGTTTTTTTTTTCAAAAATATATATTTTTTTGATATTATTTTTTTTTAATAAAGTTTTTTTTTTTTTTTCAAAAATGATTTTTTGTTTCTAAAATTTTATTTTTTTTTCACTTTTTTTTTTTTTTTTTTCAAAAAATAGTTTTTTTTTTTCAAAAATATATATTTTTTTGATATTATTTTTTTTTAATAAAGTTTTTTTTTTTTCAAAAATGATTTTTTGTTTCTAAAATTTTATTTTTTTCACATTTTTTTTTTTTTTCAAAAAATAGTTTTTTTTTCAAAAATATATTTTTTTTTTTATATTATTTTTTTTTAATAAAGTTTTTTTTGAAAAAAAATTTTTTCTAAAATTTTTTTTTTTTCTAAAATTATCTTTTTATTTTCTAAAATTATTTTTTTTTTCAAAAAAGATTTTTTTTTCTAAAATTATCTTTTTATTTTCTAAAATTTTTTTTTTTTTTTCAAAAAAGATTTTTTAGGCTGTGGGAGTCACTCACCCACTTCATTGTTTTTAGCAGCAGTCTCATTTTTGTCTCTGTTTAACTTTACTCTTAGAAGGGGAACTAAAACGGATATCAGATTTCTGTTTCTTTACTTCAGTCATAGTTTCAGGAAAAGTAAAGCTTCTCCTTCTCAAAACCACTCTTAGGACCGGTGACATTGTGTGATGTGGCAGTAGCCCCTTTATTATTTGAGCAGTCCTTAATTTGTCAACATCCATAGGAGAGATTCCCTTCTCAGGGATCTCCCTAGAAGCTCTTCTCGCTCCTCACAAACACAGAAACATCCTCTTCCTCTTTATGTTTTGTCTGTATAAAATCAGTAATCATCTGATGAGGGTCACGGAGCTTCCATAAGGATCTGATGAGGGTCACGGAGCTTCCATAAGGATCTGATGAGGGTCACGGAGCTTCCATAAGGATCTGATGAGGGTCACGGAGCTTCCATAAGGATCTGATGAGGGTCACGGAGCTTCCATAAGGATCTGATGAGGGTCACGGAGCTTCCATAAGGATCTGACAAAACACCAATATATTCCTGAGCCCTGGGACTCACATGAGTGTCCTTGTAAGCTCTAATGATAATGGATGCTGGTGGTCTTCAGCTTTCCATGGTGCTCTGTTCTTTCTTTTCCTCTGAGCAGGTCCATTCTTCTATCACTTCTATCACTGCAAAATCTTTCCACATCTCAAAGCTTTCTTCACCAGCGGGGGCAGGGAGCACCCCTGAAAAAGCCTTTAATTTGCGATAAGAATCGGCGTGTAAATTCTGACCGATGACTTCAGTGACTTTTAGCAGCAGGTGCTCAATATTTGTTTCCTGCTTAGCGGCTGTAGCAGTCACCAGAGTTTCTCCTGATGAAGCCGTTGTATTCAATGGTTCACACTTTACAGGCAGGGCTGGTAACTTCCGCCTTACTGGAGGTGAGATTACTGGAAATACTACAGCACAACCAATTACATCAGCCCCCTCTGGATATGTGCAAAAGGGCCCTTTAACTGGATTTAAATCCACCTCACTGAGACAGAGATAATGGGTATACAGTTCATAACTCTCATCTTCCTCTCTTTTATCCACAAGAGAGGCCGACTGCAAGGTTTCATTTGCTTGTAGCGCCCCCTACAGTCTATGGAGGCTCATAGTGTTAGGTACACAGGAAATAGCAAATATCCTTTTAGGTGGAAGTCCCTCTTCCAGGGTCCACTGCCTCACAGCCTCTGTTGAGAACAGCGACATGGTCGTTCCTTAATGTCCTGATCTAAGATATTTATCTCAGCAGTGCCTCCAATTATAGCGCTATTCTTCTCTCTCTCTGTGGCTACTGAGGTATGATGGAGCCACCTGTATAGTATTTAGGAGCAGAGTCTTCATAATCTGTGTGATCAGGACAGGATCTCTAACAAGCGCAGGGCCTCCACTCGATTGGGGCTTGTGAAAAGCAAGTGAAATCCCAATTGAGAAATATATCTTCACATAGACAGTAATCCACACAGCATTGTATTTGAAGGTCCATGTATTGAAGAAATAACATTCAGGGAACCATCTAACATAAAGTATTTTCCAAACAGGAACATGAAATCATTAACAGTCTCTATGTATGTCTCAGTGAGGGGAATCTGCAGTATTTACACATTCTGTGTCCTCTTAGCAGGAATTTACTGTTCTCTCTCCACATGTCTCTCCCTCCACCCACTTACCCACAAAACCCCTTGCCATCCTCTGCTCTTCTTGATGACCTCATCCTCGGTGAGAGAGAGAGCATAGCAACCATATTGGAAAAGGGAAAACAAACACTGCATAACACGAATATACACTTGGTAAATGGGCAAAGAAATGATCACATCACTACATTAGCATATACGAGGAAGTGTTCTTACTTGGAGAGATCTCCACCACCATTTCTATGTAAACATTACATACATGCAATTTATGTTAGCATATTCATTATGAGTGGACTGATATATATATATATATATATATATATATATATATATACATACATATATATATATATATATATATATATATTTATATTTATGCTTTTTGATATATTTTTGCAATTTCTTCACCAAAAAGTTCAATTTCGGGAGTTATGTTTTTAACCTTGCCCTGTTATACAGGACTGCTTATTATGGGACGTTTCTTGGGGCTGCAGTTCCTCTGAACTCCACAAGATGGTGACCTTACTTCTACCCAGACAGTAAGTCTCTATGGAATACAGACAGGAAGTGATGTCAGGTACACACAGGAAGTTTCCGGGTGAGAGGTGAGTCGGGAGGAAGTAGCGAGGAGACATTGCTGGAAGTGGCAGATGACGAGGTAATAAGATCTTATCTTTTATTTACACCCAGTAACCCCCGTCATGTCCGTCCTCTTCCTCCATAGTCACTGTGATGTCTTTTATCTCCAGCAGATGATGATACACACATATATAGTGTGGAAACCTAGATTAACCCCTTCAGGGTCAGAACATTTCCCCACTTACGGGGCCAGAATGTTCTCTTCATTTTGGAGATAAATTCTAGTAATATGTTCCTCTAAACAAACAGCACTGACAATAAATAGACAAGACAATGACCATCCTGACCATACATGGCCTACAAAGGGCAATTATTACACTACACAGGCTGTTGGTCTCTGATGGTCCTCTCACCCCACTTGCACATACTTTTCTGACCTCCTTAAAGGAGAAGTCCAGCCTGAGATCGCTTGGCTGGGCTTCTCCTATGGATTACAGGAGTGCAATTCGTTTTGCACTCTTGTGACCTGTTTTCAGCAGAGATCGGGCTGAAGTCGGCTCTCTGGTGACATCACTGGAATCAGTCCAGGCACCGCATCATCATGACAATGAAGTCTGGATCTGCCAGGTGCCGGGACTGATGGCCATCTCAGCCTCTCAGTGAGACAACTGAGAGACTGAGACGGACACTCCCCTCCCTCCACAGCTCCAGTGAGCGCGGGGGGCGAAGCTGTGAGAACCGAGCCATCCCAGATGTTAGATCGATCGGTTCTTAGTGAAGAGGCACAGGGGGACCGATGCTTCGACCACCTTCCGTATAAAAAGGTATTTATTAAAAGCATCAGATGATGCTTATTCAAGCGAAACGTGTCGGGACTGTATGCTGACTTACTCAACACCGCTGTTTATGTCCTAACAAGCGCTTGTAACTTTGGAAGCATGTAAGTGCATTTCCTACCATATGTTTTAATAAATACCTTTATACGGAATTACACTATGTTCCTCCCTCTCTTTCCATTTATGGCTTGTTTGGCGAGCTTTGTTATTCTCTGATCCCACTACCTGTGAAAGATCGCTGGAAAGATTCGATCTGTTAAACGATCGCTGGAAAGATTTGATCTGTTATTGTTAACTGGGGATCCTTGGAATTATACTACTAAGCCTGTTTGACCCACCAAGTGTATACTTGTGCGCGTCATAGCTTTCTGGTAAGCAGTTTGTGCTGTCGGTGGTGGTTCACCTTTTTCACTTGCTCGATTGGACACATTTATTTTTCAGCCACTTATATTTGGACTGCACTTTTTTGGATATTTATGTGGACTTTTGTTAGATTTGATTCAGTTCTAATTAGTCACCTAATACTCACCTTTCTGTATATCACTTATATCACTATATGTTAATGTGTGGTATATAGTTTGATGTGATCATTTTCTGTTGTTTATATACTATATTTGATAGCGCTGCACTTATTCTTCACATATTTAGAGAAACCAAACAAACCCAACAGAGAAAAGGGAATATCTGATCCAGCAGTCAAGAGGGTCCCCCACCTCAAAAATGTAGCAAACAGTCCAAACTAAATGTGTTCCCATGGGGGGGGGGGGGGGGGTCAGTTGTTAAATGTCCAGCAACCCTCCTATTCCCCCCTCACATCCACATCCTATTATTATGTGACCAACACCATCCAAATAATTCTTACTTTCATTTCCCAAAGTTATCCATCTACAAGGAGACCTGTATAGATCAAATGATGGCACCAATAAGGATGGAGGAGGATCGGAGTCACATGACTGAGAAGATACTAAACATCACCCTGGAGATCATCTACCTGCTGACTGGAGAGGTGAGGAGGATTCTGGGAGGTCACATGACATCACTCTTATCTCTATTAATAAAACACAGACCTGACCGGAGAGGTGAGGAGGATTCTGGGAGGTCACATGACATCACTCTTATCTCTATTAATAAAACACAGACCTGACCGGAGAGGTGAGGAGGATTCTGGGAGGTCACATGACATCATTCTTATCTCTATTAATAAAAACACAGACCTGACCGGAGAGGTGAGGAGGATTCTGGGAGGTCACATGACATCACTCTTATCTCTATTAGGCCCCTTTCACAAAAACAGCCCCATTCACTCCAGTGTGAAAACCGGCGGGCTTTCACACTGGAGCGGTTAGCTAGCAGGATGGCAAAAAAAGTCCTGCTAGCAGCATCTTTGGAGCGGGATAGGAGCCGTGTATTCACCGCTTCTATACCGCTCCTTCCCATTGATTTGAATGGGACACCGCGGCAATACCGCCGCTACGGCGGCACTCTGCGGGGGATTTTAACCCTTTTTTTGGCCGCTCGCGGGGGGTAAAACCGCACCGATATCGGCCGAATCCCGCGGGCAAAACGAGGGTAAAGCAGCGCTAAATATAGCGCTGCTTTACCGTCACCGCGGCTCCCACCCCAGTGTGAAAGGGGCCTTAATAAAACACAGACCTGACCAGAGAGGTGAGGAGGATTCTGGGAGGTCACATGACATCACTCTTATCTCTATTAATAAAACACAGACCTGACCGGAGAGGTGAGGAGGATTCTGGGAGGTCACATGACATCACTCTTATCTCTATTAATAAAACACAGACCTGACCGGAGAGGTGAGGAGGATTCTGGGAGGTCACATGACATCATTCTTATCTCTATTAATAAAACACAGACCTGACCGGAGAGGTGAGGAGGATTCTGGGAGGTCACATGACATCACTCTTATCTCTATTAATAAAACACAGACCTGACCGGAGAGGTGAGGAGGATTCTGGGATTCTAACATGATATTCCTATTGGTTCCTCAATACAGAGATTTCCTCTTGTGAAGTCAGGTGATCATATGACCATCACAGTGCCTCCATGTGACTCCATAAAACCTGAGAGACACAACATGGAGAACATTCTAGAAGTCACCAAGAAGATGATGGAGCTGCTGACAGGAGAGGTGAGGAGGATTCTGGGAATTCTGGGACATTATCCAGTAACAGACAAGGGATGTGTCTGGATGGTGACTGTATCATTGTGTGTGTCAGGTTCCTATAAGGTGTCAGGATGTCACTGTCTATTTCTCCATGGAGGAGTGGGAGTATTTAGAAGGACACAAGGATCTCTACAAGGACGTCATGATGGACAATCAGCCGCCCCTCACATCACCGGGTAAGAGGAGACTTTATTGTAAAGGAGAGAGCAGTACGGAGGCTCCACCTAGATCCCCATCATCTGATAAACACATAGAAACAATGTATTCAGTCAGTGTGTGTGTTTCCTACAGATGGATCCAGTAATGGGAACCCACCAGAGAGATGTCCCCGTCCTCTGTATTCCCGGGATTCCACACAGGAAGGTCACACCATCCCCCACCATCATCAGGTAGATGATTGACAATTATTGGTAGTTCTGATTTATACACAGCATGATTGTTACAATGAATGTTTTATTATATATTCAGAGTGGAAACCTCGGAGATGATAATATTGATGTTAAAGAAGAGTATAAAGAGGAGGATGAGGAGTATGGAGTGATGGAGGAGTTTTCAGAAGGACACAAGGATATGATGGAGCCACCAAATACCAGGAACCCACCAGAGAGATGTCCCCGTCCTCTGTATTCCCGGGATTCCACACAGGAAGATCACACCATCCCCCACTGTTACAAGGTTGGTGGGATGGAGCATCTAGAACATGGACTCCTAGAGATGATGTGTGGATTTTTTATGTGATGTCATAATAATAAATCCTATTGTTTACGGATGATATTCACTTTCATTTTCTTGATTTAGAGTGGAGATCCAATCGATATAGAATTTGAGGTTAAAGCAGAAGAAGAAGAGAGGTATGTGAGGGATGATCAGCAGTCTATGGAGGAGGATGGAATAACGGGGACATTTATAGAGGAGGACACTCCTACAGAGATCAGTACAGGTGGGTCATTAACAATAAATACCTCCCTCCACCCATACTGCTCACTGATTGGTCCAGAGTAGGGCGGGGACTGGGTGATAATCTTCCTTCTCTGTGCTGCAGACACAATTTATGTATCTAGACTGGATTTATGGAAATTCTGGGGTTCAGCTGGCAGCAAAAGGTTGATTTTCAGCATGATCTCTGACAGAACAATGAATGGGGTGGGCAACTACATGGCAAATGAGGTTCAATGTAAAGAAAAGTAAAATAATGCATTTGAGTTGGCACAAATATGAATACAATCTTTAGACTGGGGGGAGAACCTCTGGGGGATCTAGGATGGAAAAGGACCTGCGGGTCCTAGTAGATGATGGGCTCAGCAATGCCAAGCTGCTGCTAACAAATAAAACAGAATATTGGCATTAAAAAGGGGATCAACTCCAGAGATAAAACGATAATTCTCCCGCTCTACAAGACTCTGGTCCGGCCGCACCTGGAGTTTTCTGTCCAGCTCTGGTCACCAGTCCTCGGGAAGGATGTACTGGAAATGGAGCGAGTACAGAGAAGGGCAACAAAGCTAATAAAGGGTCTGGAGGATATTAGTTATGAGGAAAGGTTGTGAGCACTGAACTTATTCTCTCTGGAGAAGAGACGCTTGGGAGGGGATATGATTTCAATGTACAAATACCGGACTGGTGACCCCACAATAGGGACAAAACTTTTTCGCGGAAGGGAGGTTAACGAGACTCGGGCCACTCATTAAAATTAGAAGAAAAGAGGTTTAACCTTAAACTATGTAGAGGGTTCTTTGCTGTAATAGCGGCAAGGATGTGGAATTCCCTTCCACACTCAGTGGTCTCAGCGCGGAGCATCGATAGAAACTATTAGATAATCACCTGAACGACCGCAACATACAGGGATATACAATGTAATACTGACATATAATCACACACATAGGTTGGACTTGTGTGTTTTTTCGACCTCACCTACTATGTAACAATCCCCCCAGGATTACTTGTTCTGTTGTCTGCTGGCTGTGCCGGGTGGAGGGATATGTCTGTATAGTCTCAGACCCAAGTCACTGAGTGCAGTCTCAGGAGATGGGAGGCAGCGGTGTGGGACCTCTGCAACTTGTCTCATGTAAACATTTAATCTTCCACTGATTACTGAATACCAATATTATGAGTCCTGACCCTTACACTGTATAATTTATATTGTACATTACATACTCCTGACCCCTGCACTATATACTCTATGTTGTACATTACATCCTTCTGATACTATATAGTCCTATCTGTTGTATCTTATACAATATGTTGTACATTACATAGTCCTGACTTCTGCTCTCTCCCCTCTACTCACTGCTATATATACACATAATATGGATTCTCTTTTGTTACACCCATTTCCTACCAGCTGGACATTTTATATCTGATTATTTGATTGGAGCACAGCAGGAACCAATCAGCTCATGTCTAGTAATAATCTTTTTATTTCTATTTTAGTAGATGGACGGGAGATGAGGAAAACCTCAGAGGATTGTCTCACTTTGTCTCCAGACTGTAAAGTAGAAGATGAGGACATCACACAGTATAGTCCAGGAGAAAACCCGACTACCTCAAATGTCCATCCGGCACCACACAGTGTAGATGGACCATCGTATTCCTCTTATCCTGAGGAACCTCAGACTGTGAGGGACGGTGCCGTCCTTCCAACAGAGAAGAGCTTTTCCTGTACTGAGTGTGGGAAGTGTTTCCGTTTTAAATCCCATCTTATTGTTCATATAAGATCTCATACAGGAGAGAAGCCGTATTCCTGTCCTGAGTGCGGGAAATGTTATTCAGATAAGGCCAATCTTTACACACATCAGAGATCTCACACGGGGGAGAAGCCATTTTTCTGTCCTGAGTGCGGGAAATGTTTTTCAGTGAAGTCCAGTCTTTACAAACATCAGAGATCTCACACAGGGGAGAAAACGTATTCCTGTCCTGAGTGCGGGAAATGTTTTTCAGTGAAGTCCAGTCTTTATAGACATCAGAGATCTCACACGGGGGAGAAGCCGTATTCCTGTCCTGAGTGTGGGAAATGTTTTTCAATGAAGTGGCATCTTGACACACATCAGAGATCTCACACGGGGGAGAAGCCGTATTCCTGTCCTGAGTGCGGTAAATGTTTTTCACGGAAGTCTCATCTTTACAGACATCAGAGATTTCACACGGGGAGAAGCCGTATTCCTGTCCTGAGTGAGGGAATTGTTCCTCACTGAAGTCCTGTCTTCCTGTACATCAGGGATCCCACACAACCCTCGAGGTGTATTAGTGCCTTGAGTGCGGGAAATGTCTTCTATATGAATGTTGCTGGACATCACAGCTCTCATGTGGGGAAGAAGCACACCCTGACATCAGTGGTGGCCCGTCCACCCCCCCCCCCCCCCCCCCCCATCCAGGCAGCCACAAAAAAAAAAAAATGTAAAAAATAAAAAAAACGTTTTTATTACTGGCCCTTTAAAAAAAATAAAAATACAAAAAAAAGTTCCTTAAGTGCACTGTGTTCGGACGCCGGACACAGTGCCCTTATGGGAAGCGCCACGTCTATGCAATCACGAGATTGCAGATGTGGCGCTACATTTGCGGGCTTTTAGCCCGCCTTGTGGCGTTTTCTGAAGCGCCGAGTAGCATCCGCCCGGCCATAGTAACATACACTACAGGCGCCGGGCGGAATCTACTTCGGCGCTTCAGATTTCATTGACATCTGACCTCACTTAGATGTCATTTCCTGACTCTGTCTCCCATTGTGCCCGGGAGAGGAACCAGGAAGTATCATCACTGCTGCCAGTGGAAGGAGACACTGCATGAGAGGACAACAGCAAGGTAAGTACAGAGGTTGCATTTAATGAGATTTCATTTGGGGGGGACACAGGCAGGTTGCATTTGGGGGGGACAACAGGCAGGTTGCATTTGGGGGGACACAGGCAGGTTGCATTTGGGGGGACACAGGCAGGTTGCATTTGGGGGGGCACAGGCAGGTTGCATTTGGGGGGGGGGGCACAGGCAGGTTGCATTTGGGGGGGTGACACAGGCAGGCTGCATTTCGGGGGGGGGGGGGGGACACAGGCTGCATTTCGGGGGGGGACACAGGCTGCATTTGGGGGGGGGGGGCACAGGCTGCCTTTCGGGGGGGGGGGGGGGCACAGGCTGCATTTGGGGGGACAGAGGCTGCATTTGGGGGGACAGAGGCTGCGTTTGATGGGACAGAGGCTGCATTTGATGTGACAGAGGCAGCATGTAAGGAGGGACTCTGCTGGGGATGCCTGATGCAAGGAGGGACTCTGCTGGGGATGCCTGATGGCATCTGGTTGTAGGCGATGTGGCTAGTGACACGCTCAGGGCTCCCACTGATTCTGCATTATGGTGAGTTGAATGATTAATTTTTATATTACAATGTAATAATAGAAATGATGCGCTTCAATCATCCTGACACCATAACAACCATGGTGCCGGGATGATTGAAGTGCTAACACCAGGTGTTTGGAGTATCTTTATCTGCTGATTGTTAAACTTTCTAGAATACACATTTCTATTGTTGTGTAGGATCTGGGCCTGCTGTCCCTTTATTCCTCTCTCCCTCCATCCCTCGTTCATCTCAGACGCTAACTACACCACCTTAGATCCACGCCCACTATTTTGCTCAAACCACGCCCATTTTCACCAAGTGGGAGGGGTCAAAGAGGAAGGGCGGGGTCCTACAACTTCACCAGCCGCCACTGCCTGATATACACCTCAGATATACTCCATGGCTGAACTTCATCATGGAAGAAACAGTTGATAAAGAGATCAGAGATCACCAAAGACATGGATGAAGTGTTGTACCGTGTTGGCCATTGATAGCAGGAGAAAAATAAAAATGGAGTCATTACCTCTCATTGGCTGAGCACATTTTGTGGTGAAAAATTTTTCACAAACACTTAGAAATTTATTTTTAAAATAATTTTTGGACAAATGTGAGAAGCGATCAATCCAGTCTTGACAAATGTTGGTTGTATTTTTCTTCATACAGAACTTTCCTAGGATCTTTTTCTCCATCTAGTGCCCATAGTGCAGTATTGCACTATTCTTTCTTTTTTTTAAACATTTCAGGAAAAATGTCACATTATGGCCACATAAAAATGGAGTCATTACCTCTCATTGGCTGAGTACATTTTGTGGTGGAAGATTTCACAGACATTAATGCGGCGTACACACGATCGGAATTTCCGATGGAAACAGTCCGATGGGAGCTTTTCATCGGATTTTCCGACCGTGTGTATGGTCAACGGCCTTTTTCTGTCGGAATTTCCGACGGACTTTGAATTGAGAACCTGTTCTCAATTTTTCCGACGGAAAACCTTTCTATCGGATTTTCCGATCGTGTGTAGGCAATTCCGACACGCCAAAAATCACGCATTCTCAGAATCCACTACGAGACGGAACCGCTCGGTCTGGTAAAACTAGCGTTCGTAATGGAGCTAGCAGATTCTTCACACTGGGTTTTTTTTTTTTTTTTTTTTTTTAAAATAAGATTTTATTGAAGATCGTATACAATACAGAAATGAAAGTTTACAAAAGTCCTTCAATTGCAGAATATTTCACAGTGAATAATACTGAGAACAAAGAATACAACAGTACCAACATTGGAACTAAAGTAGCGTGACCCAGAAATTTACTTTCCTTGCTGTGATTCAAACAACGGCTACCTATGGGTTGATTAGGTACAAATATGAAGAAGATTGACAAAAAGCACAATTAAGATAAGTCGGTGTATCCAGGGGTCAGGAATAGTGGGGGATAGCTGGCGGGAGTGGAGGTGTTGAGTCGGGGGGAAAGGGCGTTGCGGGAATTTATGTAAAAGATCTAACCATGGTGCAGTGTCACCACTACCATGCACCCCTGTGGGGAACTAGCTGTGCACGGGTGAGTGGACAGAAGGAGGTTGAGTGGTATGCATTGTATCTACGGTATGTCATTGAGGTGTGTCAGAGGAGCCCTTGTGAGAGTAATATCGACTCAGGTATGGGGTATTGTTGACAGTACTGGAATTGGGTAGGATGGCGGCATACCCCTAAGGTGGGAGGTATAGCTAGCCGAAGCGTATAATATCTGGCATGGTATAAAGGAATAGTGATGTAGAGGTGGACTGAGTTTTATATCTTAAGCGGGGGCTTGAGGGGAGGGGGGTGAGACTGATTCGTGGTCTAACAGTGAAGCGCGATACCTTTCAGAGGTGACCGTTCAAGTGACTCCTGTGGTTTGAGAGGTACCAACTCCTATGGGGTTCCTGAAATGCGACCAACAGGACCATGTAATGTGGTATTTGTTTGGGATTTCTTTGGCCTGATGGATGAGTCTTTCCATTTCTGCGACCCTGTCTACTCTATCAATCCATTCTGCGACGGTGGGAGTTGTAGTAGTTCTCCAGTGGGTAGGAATACACATGGTGGCGGCATTTATGAGGTGTAGGGCAAGGGATTTTCTATATGAGGATTGCGGTATAGTGGTGTGGTGAAGTAAGTATTGGGCTGGAGAGAAGTCCGGGGAATAAGTTGTAATGTCAATAATTAATTGGTGTATGGCTGTCCAGAAGGGCTGTATCAGGGGGCAATCCCACCATATATGGAGCATCGAACCGGTGGCATTGTTACATCTCCAGCATATAGAGGGAACTCCTGGAAAGCATTTATGCAGTATGTCTGGGGTCCTGTACCATTTTGAGTATAATTTGTATCTATTCTCCTGTGCGGAGGCGTTCACCGAGCCTTTATGCATGTGTTCAAAGATATTACCCCAGTCACGTTCGGAGATATCTACGGCTAGTTCGGATTCCCAGTGGTGTTGTTGGATTCTGTTTGGGTTTTCTTTAAAGAAGAGAAGTTTGTACACTTCTGATACGAGGTGTTTTTGGGGTTCCGATCTATTACATATATCTTCGAAGGGGGTGAGTTCCCTGCACCAGCGGGCAAGTGGTTGTGTGTGATGGATGAAGTGTCTGATCTGGAAATAGTTAAATAGGGGTATATGAAGTTCCGGAAGAATTTGTGGGAAGTCTGAGTGTGTGCGGAGAGACCCATTGTGGAAGAGCTGATGAGCTCTGAGTGGTACGGTCGAGAGGGGTGTTCGTTGGTTATACGTGTACAGGCCTGGTGGAAAGTCTGGGTTCTGGTTCAGGGGGGTCATGGGTCCTGGAGGGGGGGCTATATCCAGCAATCTGCCAGACTGGTGAAAGATCTGTATAGTGGGACCAATTAGTGGGTGTGTAGAGTAAGTAGTCGGAATGAGTCTACGGGGTATCCAGGGTAGGTGAGAGATCGGCATTGGGCCGTAGGCACTTTCAAGGCGTACCCATGCTTTAGTATGCGCGTGTACATGCCAGTCCACTAATCTGGTGAGGTGGCAAGCCCAATGGTATTTTCGGATATCTGGGAGGCCTATCCCTCCCGAATTTTTCGGAGTGGTTAATCTATTCCAGCTCAGTCTAGGGGTATTGGAGGACCAGAGGAAGGTTCTGCACATTTTCCTATAGGAGGCGAAGAAGGAGGGTGGGAGTTTTATGGGTATAGCTTGCATAAGATATAGTAATCTGGGGAGGACATTCATCTTTAGAATTGAGGCTCTGCCGAACCAGGAGAAGCGACCCGTGTGCCAGCCTTGCAGATCTCTTTGGAGTTTCTGTAACGTTGGTAGGAAGTTAGTGGAGTAAAGGTCTGACAGCTTGGTGGGGAGTTTAATACCTAGGTACGTTAGAGCACGTAGTTCCCAATTGAAGGGGAAATTATGTTTGCATTGGGAAACTAAGGTATTTGGAAGGGTGACATTGAGGGCTTTCGACTTTTCAAAATTTATTTGAAGGTTTGAGATGTTTTTAAATAGTGTAAAGTCTTTAAGGAGGTTGGGTATAGTGGTGACCGGGTCGGATAGGAACAACAGGATGTCATCTGCATAAGCAGCCAATTTGTAGTGTTCCTCGTGGATGGAGATTCCCTTTATATCTGGATTGGCCCTTAACCTGCGAAGGAGTGGTTCCAGGGTGAGGACGAAGATGAGGGGAGAGAGTGGACAACCTTGGCGGGTACCATTGGTAATGGAGAAGGCGTTCGACAGATGGCCATTGACTCTAATTCTAGCAGTGGGAGTGGAGTATAGTGCAAGGATCATGTTGAGCAAGTGTGGAGGGAATCCCAAAGCTTGTAGTGTGGCAGTCATGTAGTCCCATGCCACCCTGTCGAACGCCTTCTCAGCGTCTAAAGAGAGAAGGAAACCTGGGGAAGAAGTTGTCGTTAACCAGTGGTGTATGTTGATGGCTTTCAGGGTATTATCTCTGGCTTCCCTGCCAGGGATGAAACCGACTTGGTCCGCTGAAATTAGAGTGGGAAGAAGGGGGAGTATACGATTGGCTATGATCTTGGCATAAAGTTTTACATCTACATTAAGAAGTGAAATGGGGCGATAATTAGAAACCATTGTAGCGTCTTTGTCAGGTTTGGGGATAAGAGTGATATGTGCCTCTAAGATTTCGGTTGTAGTTTGTGGGGAGGTCTTAAGATCATTGAATGCGGATACGAAGTGGGGGATAAGAGTAGCTGAGAAAGCTTTGTAGTATGTGGCCGTGAGACCGTCGGGGCCCGGGCTTTTACCCGTCTTTAGTTGTTTTAGAGCCGTTAAAGCTTCTGTCGTGGAGATAGGTAGATCTAAGTCAGGTTTTAATTCTTCCGCGAGAGGAGGAGGGCCATATTGGGATAGGAAGTCGGTTATGGCTTTAGTCCGGTCAAGAGTAGGGTTATTGGATGTCTGATTGGGGAGGTTGTATAACTTTGAAAAGTATTGAACAAATTGGTTGGATATTTCTTCTGTAGTGACCAGGGCTTTACCAGCAGGGGTTTTAATGGTGTGGACAGTATGGGCTGCTTTTTTAAGTTGGAGTGCTCTCGCTAGTAATTTGCCCGCCTTGTTGCCGAATTCATAAAAGATTTTTTGACTGAGTGCATATTTTCGTTTCAGTGTTTTTGTAGATCTGTTAGAAGGTCTTCCCTTGCTTGCAAAAGATCGGTATAGCATTTGGCGGCTAGAGAGAGCTTGTGTGCTCGTTCGAGAGTGTGTATCCGTGCGGACAGTTCATCTATACGTGTTTTCCTAAGCTTGTTTCTTCTGGCAGCTAGTGAAAGGAGTTCACCCCTCACAACGCATTTGTGTGCAGCCCACACAGTCGTGGGTGAGGTGTCTTCCGACACGTTCTCGTCAAAGTAGTGGGAGAGTACTTCGGTTATGGCTGTCGAGTTAGCTAGGTCCATCAGAAGGGAGTCATCTAGACGCCAGATTGCTGTCTTGGGGCGGGTCGATGGGAGTGTCAAGGTCATGGTTATTGGATGGTGATCGGATAGCAACATCGGTTCAATTGTTGCTGCAGTGAGGGAGGTTAGATCATTTTGGGAGAGGAAAAAGTGGTCGATCCTAGAGTATTTTTTGTGTGGTGGGGAGAAAAAAGTGAAGTCTTTAACGTTAGGGTTTAAGGTACGCCAGGTGTCGTGAAGGGTTAAGTTGCTCAATTGGGTCTTGATAGCACGAAGTGCTCTGTATGGTATACTGGACGAGCCATTAGAGGTATCTAAGGAGGGGGTCAGGGGGACATTGAAGTCTCCACCTAGGATCAAGATCCCAGATTTGAATGCGGTCAGTTGATGTAGGGTTTTACGGAAAAATGATACCTGTTGGGAATTAGGGGCATAGATTTTTGCAATTGTTATTGGTCTATTTAGGTATGAGCCTTTAAGGAAAATGAATCTACCTTGATCGTCGCTTTGTGTTGCGGTAATTTGTATAGGGCAAGTCTTAGAGATTAGGATAGAAACCCCTTTAGATTTAGCGGTATTGTTTGTGGCGTGGTAAACCGTGGGGAAGTTGTGATCGTGGAGTTTGGGTATGTTATCTGTTCTAAAGTGGGTTTCCTGAATCAGGGCTATGTGTGTTTTGTGTTTACGCAAGGAGTACAGTAGTTGGGATCTTCTCTCAGGTGTATTGAGCCCTCGAATGTTCATGGAGCATAGTTTGAGTCTCGTAGAGGAAGGTGTGGTAGGGTGTCCAGCCAGGGGGGGGTTAGTAGCAGCCGCCATCAGGGGGAGTAGGAATTAGAGATAAGGGGGTCTTAGTAGGTGAAGTGAGGTCTAGCGTGGGAATAGTTGGTCAGAATATCGACCAATGGGGGGGGATCACTACGAGGAGGTGGGTCCTTCGGACGTCCTCGGTTGTGGGAACGGATCTAGAGTGTACAGGGCATAAGCGGAACGGGCAAAACCCGTACGATACCCGAAACGCTGTCTGCCACCGTGTGGGGGTTGGCTCAAGTCGAACGCCGAAGAGTGTGTGATGAAGACTCATCAAATGTCCCGTCGCCACAGGGAGTTTGGGCGTTGAAGGAGGAGGTAGCGAATGTGTAGGTGAAACCAACAGGAAGATTGAGTAAGATTAGAGCGTCTGTGGGTAGAGGAGGGGCTTATTGAACCTTAAACACTGGTGATCGTATCTATATACAGGCAGGAGAATATAAATGACATTCATGTAGTGGGTTTAGATTATAGGGTCTGGAGGTGAGGTCACCACCCGCTGCGTCGTGGGGAGCACACCTCCAGAGCCACAGGAGTACCAGGTAGGTGGAAGTGTAAGAGAATTTAGGCATACCATGAAAACAATGCATAAAAATGGGAGTACCGTATAGGACGGGTAGAGATCATCAGCTTGCATTAAAAAAAAAAAAAAAAAAAATATATAGAAAAGTTCAGGTCTTGTAGAATAAACATAACAAGGTTCACCTGAATAGGAAGTCCCATCGCAGTGCAAGTAGAGGCTGTTTGCTTGTGTTCTTGCTTGCGAAGCCGGTCCATCTTACCAGTCTGTGGTCGGTCTCTCTCAAAGGTAGGTATAAGGAGTACCTGGAGCATCTTCATGGATATGGGGTGTACCTGAGCGTCTGGGCAGCCCATGGCATGCGGGGGAGCATTTTAGTCAGCGGTGCGAAGGAGTTGGGCGAGCTGAGGGGCATTTCCATCTACGTTCAGGTAGAGCTGAGCGCGCTGTCCAGGTGTGACATCAATTTGGGTGGTGCAGGATCCTCGCAGGGAGACGTGGGGAGTGTAGTTCGGAGCAGCAGCTGCGGATGACACTGGCCGTAGATGGCATGCCTGAGGGTTTTGCGGGGAGAGCATTCACACCCGTCCTATGTGGGCCATAGTAGCCGGGAAGGACTGCATGGATCGTGGCCCGTTAGTGGAGCGAGCGGGAGGCCTTTGCACAGCTTAAATTGCTTCTAAGTCCAGGTCAAGCGGCCGTTTAGCCTGTCTGTTCTGTGAGCAGACCCTCTGTAGGGTAAAAAACTAAAGCGCCGGATGTATTTACCGGGGTGACGTGCGTACCTGATTTTCCAGACGTCATGGAGGAGCGGAATTTCCGGTGGTGCGGAGGTGTCGGGCGAATGGAGGGGAATCCTTGCCCAATATCAAGCAGAGCCCAGATCGCCAGTGGATTCCGCGGAGAGCGATCAGATGGTTGTGTGATGCATTCTGCCTTTACGTAGATGGCGTAGGAAGACCAGTTGAGGGCGCGTAGTGTGATTGCGTCATCGCGACCGGCGGTGTGAGATAGTCGCAGGGAATCCTGGGGATTGTAGTGCGGAGCAGTAGACGTTGCTGTAATTTGTATTGGTTAGTAAAAGATTACTGTGTGGGGGGTGTTGAAGCCCATTCTAATGAGACTGTAGAGCCCGGGAAGGCTAATGCAGGTAAAAATAAACAGTTAAAAGTAAAAAAAAAAAAAAAAACAACAATCAAAAAAGAAAACAGCCCACTGTATAATTAAGCACAGTGTAATCCATCGGATCAACAAATAACTGGGCAGAGTCCCGTCCAGTAAACTTGTGCTGACACAGCTGCGTAATGGGGATCAGACGTCTGGGTTCAGTGGTCCCTGCGGGCTCTCCTGGAGATCGGTGGTGTGGTGGGACTCAGGGTTCCGTGGCGTCTATGTCCCAAGGGGGATCGCCTTCTGCGGTGTCCGCTGTCTTGGGAGTCCATCGGTTCATCATGGGGCTTGTCCATTTTGACCACGGAATGACGGAAGGGGGCATACCAGTTGGGGACATCTACAAGATGGATGCCGAGGGTGTTGCAGAAATGAGGTAAGTCTTCTGGAACTTTAAGAAGAGCTGTGCGCCCTTGATGTGAGGCAGAGAGGCAGAAGGGGAACTTCCATTTATACAGTATCCCCTTTCCACGCAGGGCATCCAGTAGAGGTTTCAAGTCTCTACGGTGTTGTAGGGTGATGCCCGAGAGATCCTGGTATATTTGAATAGGTGCAGCATCAAAAGAAAGTTGAGGTCTGCTCCGTGCCTGACGCAGGACTTCCTCCTTAACTTTGTAATCTACCAGGCAACATACAATATCCCTAGGGGGATCAGAGTCTCTCCCTCTCGGTTTTAAGGCCCTGTGGATGCGTTCCATAGCAATGACTGATTGCGGAGGTCTGTTCAAGATTTCATTAAAGAGCCTGGTGACGGCTGTGGGGATCTGGTCACCCTCAATGGATTCCGGCATACCTCTGACCCTTAAATTGTGGCGTCTTCCTCTATTGTCGAGGTCTTCTAAGTGCCTCTGCATGTCCCTCATCTGGAGGGTGTGGGAATCAATTTTTCTGGTGGCTCTACGGATCACTGTTTCTTGCCTGTCAGTGATTTTTTCCACCGTTTGAATCCTGTCAGTCAGCGCGTGGATATCAATGCGAAGCTCTGAGATGGCTGCCGAGAGGGTTTCCTTAATGTCAGCGGCAATCGAGCGAAGATCCTGAATGTTGATTTGAGAGTGGGGGGGGTCAGTCAGTCCTCCCTGTGCCGGTGGTCCTTGCGGAGTTGCGGGTGAGGTGGTGTCCGACATGAGGGGAGCCAAGATGAGCGGAGGTGAAGCTTGTGAGCGGTTCTGTGAGGAGCTATGGCGGGAAGATGCCGCGCTGTTCCTCTGATTCCGGAACATCTCCGGTATATTCTGGCTCAAATTCCCGTCCTGAGCACGGGGAGAGCGGGATCGGGAAGCCGACGCCTGTCGGGAAGCAGTTCCCATAGCGGTATACCGTGCAGGAGCGAAAATGACCTCGTTAGGCAGATAATTAGTTCTGTGGCGACGGGAGCTCAGGATTCAAGTGGCCATCTCCTAGAACGGCCAAGCCACGCCCCCGGGTTTTTTTTTTTTTTTAATTCTTCAATGCGCCGCTCATTCTCTTCTTTATAATGCTAGAAGAATGAAGTGGTTTTGCTGCTTATATTCACACGGAGTTTTTACAAACGTATTTCTTTATTATTTCTTGGTCTCTCCAGAATAATATTTATATTAGAATTTAAGCCAGATCTGCATGAAATAGATATAATTTTTTTAAGTGTTTTTTTTTCTTTAATAAGAATATTTGTATTATTGTATTATTTTCTTGTGCTCTCCTTTTTTTTAATGTTATGTTTCCACAACACCATTATTATGTATTATTTGTAAACCTGTTTGTTGTTGGTGTCCCTTGTTAATTTTGACATTGTATTTTTGAAATGTACCTGCCTACTCCCCCAAAATAAATTGATTTGCTCTTTGTATTAAAACACATAGGCAAGTATTTTCTGAAAACAAAATAAAAATGTATTTCACATCATAATTACAAAATAAAGATAAAGGCAACACAGGAGAAATTGCTTAAATTTGTGAAGACCCGGGTCCCCAAGGCAGACATCAAATAAACTGATAGCTGAGAAGTCCATACAAAAAGGAGGACAATGAGGTCCAGGAGTCCCAGAGAACCGGAGCAGCAGCAGATGGTATATGTACCCAGTCTGTGGTCCTACAACAGGATGTGGGTTCTTTGAGACGTGAAGGCAGGGGATCACTTTCTGGTCTTCCGTAGAGCCTTCCCTGCAGCCTTCAGAGCAGCCTTCCCTGGAGGCTGTGGCTCTGGAGGTGGCATTGTGGCAGGAGGAGGAGGAGGATGGGGAGAGAACAGAGGTGTTGGTCATCTGACATTTCCCCACTTAACCCCTTCTGTATAGTATCGAAAATGATTCTTTCACACTTTCGCCGTTGGCCCTCCTCCATTTGTTGCAAATTAGAGGCAATATACATGCCATAGGCCTCCGTAGCATCAATGGGGGATCTGAGGGAATCGTTAGCCTCCCTGATCAGGGCCAGTGCTGCCTCCTCTGTTTTTGTGCCCTTCCTCTGGCGTTTGTAGGGAAGGATGAGGGGAGGAATCTGGGATTGGGTGTGACTGGGCCCTGCCACCTCCTGGGTGACACTTCCCCCTGCCTCCTCCTGTGTGCCACTAGCCAGAGCCTCGTCCTGGCTGAGGTCATCCTGTGTATGAAAAAGGGACATAGTTTTAGTTTTTTGTTCATCAAACACAAACAATTTTCAGCTCATGACTGTTGCAAATTTAATGTTAAGAAATAGAAAAGACTATCATTGTGAGCCCAGCATTTTTCCTTCCTGTCCTAATCTTTTTTGGCCACTTCTGTCTATAAATCTGTGAAACACTTTTTGTTATTCATTCATTTATTAGCAATAAGAACATCTACTTACCAACAATCTTTTTTTTGCACAGCTAAATTATGTATAAAAAACCTTTACCTGGCTCCATTTGGGCTCCTCAATCTCCTCCTGTATGGCAGGCCCAGGTTGGTCCACAGATGCCTCAGAATAATATTTATATTAGAATTTAAGCCAGATCTGCATGAAATAGATATAATTTTTTTAAGTGTTTTTTTTTCTTTAATAAGAATATTTGTATTATTGTATTATTTTCTTGTGCTCTCCTTTTTTTTAATGTTATGTTTCCACAACACCATTATTATGTATTATTTGTAAACCTGTTTGTTGTTGGTGTCCCTTGTTAATTTTGACATTGTATTTTTGAAATGTACCTGCCTACTCCCCCAAAATAAATTGATTTGCTCTTTGTATTAAAACACATAGGCAAGTATTTTCTGAAAACAAAATAAAAATGTATTTCACATCATAATTACAAAATAAAGATAAAGGCAACACAGGAGAAATTGCTTAAATTTGTGAAGACCCGGGTCCCCAAGGCAGACATCAAATAAACTGATAGCTGAGAAGTCCATACAAAAAGGAGGACAATGAGGTCCAGGAGTCCCAGAGAACCGGAGCAGCAGCAGATGGTATATGTACCCAGTCTGTGGTCCTACAACAGGATGTGGGTTCTTTGAGACGTGAAGGCAGGGGATCACTTTCTGGTCTTCCGTAGAGCCTTCCCTGCAGCCTTCAGTGCAGCCTTCCCTGGAGGCTGTGGCTCTGGAGGTGGCATTGTGGCAGGAGGAGGAGGAGGATGGGGAGAGAACAGAGGTGTTGGTCATCTGACATTTCCCCACTTAACCCCTTCTGTATAGTATCGAAAATGATTCTTTCACACTTTCGCCGTTGGCCCTCCTCCATTTGTTGCAAATTAGAGGCAATATACATGCCATAGGCCTCCGTAGCATCAATGGGGGATCTGAGGGAATCGTTAGCCTCCCTGATCAGGGCCAGTGCTGCCTCCTCTGTTTTTGTGCCCTTCCTCTGGCGTTTGTAGGGAAGGATGAGGGGAGGAATCTGGGATTGGGTGTGACTGGGCCCTGCCACCTCCTGGGTGACACTTCCCCCTGCCTCCTCCTGTGTGCCACTAGCCAGAGCCTCGTCCTGGCTGAGGTCATCCTGTGTATGAAAAAGGGACATAGTTTTAGTTTTTTGTTCATCAAACACAAACAATTTTCAGCTCATGACTGTTGCAAATTTAATGTTAAGAAATAGAAAAGACTATCATTGTGAGCCCAGCATTTTTCCTTCCTGTCCTAATCTTTTTTGGCCACTTCTGTCTATAAATCTGTGAAACACTTTTTGTTATTCATTCATTTATTAGCAATAAGAACATCTACTTACCAACAATCTTTTTTTTGCACAGCTAAATTATGTATAAAAAACCTTTACCTGGCTCCATTTGGGCTCCTCAATCTCCTCCTGTATGGCAGGCCCAGGTTGGTCCACAGATGCCTCAGCTTGGGTAGAGGGAAGGCTGGAGGGAAGGCTGGTTGGAAGGCTGGAGGGAAGGGGTGCCGGAAGATTAGAAAGTGATTCCCTGCCCTCCATCTGGTCATCTATAAACCTCATCCTGCTGTAGTACCACAGACTGGGTACATACACCTTATCTGCTGCTACTCCGGACCTCAGGGACTTCTGGACCTTCTGGTACTCCTTCTTCTTATAGGTGCTTCTCAAGCTACCTATTTTTGCCTCAACAAATTTGATGTCTGCATCGGGGACCCGGGTCTTCACAAATTGAAGCAATTTCTCCATCGTTGCCCTCCTAGCTGGCTTATTGTGGTTCAAGGGGTTTTTCACCTCCCAGAGATTTCTCATATCCCTGTATTTATCTATGAATTCCCCAAGGAATTCGGGGTCCTTAAATGGGAGCATTTTCTCTGCAAGACCAAATAAAATACAAAAATAAAAATCTCAGGATAATCTTTCAACACAATATAGGCATCAATCTAGATTCAGTATAGGCCGCACATGACTCCAAAAAGTTTGTAATCTTACCTTCGTTCTAACGTTCGTCGTTGTTCGACGTTCTTGGTGGCGTCCATTCCTCCTTCCCGTGCACACAGAACGTAGTTACGACACACACGTGTTTGAAGCTTTATGTACACTGCGCATGCGTGAATCTCCGCCCGCGTCGCCCGCCCCTGACGTTCTTTCTGGAATATTCGCCGCCCAGTCTCTTTCGTTGAGGTGGGAGCGGAACATGGCAGAGACACAGCAGGTGCATAATAAGAGCAGTAACGAGGAGGAGGATAGCCGGAGCCTGAAACGTCACGATCGAGGAGGAGATTTAAGGCCTCAAATATGTCCTTTGTGGAGATGATGGAGATGGTAGACATTTTGAGGAGCAACGACTATGACGGGAATTACGGTCCGTACCCCAACCCAAATATGAGAAAGGCCAAGATCATGACTAAAGTTGTGAAGAGTCTGTACAGTAATTTTGGGGTACGACGAACGAAGGATCAACTGAGGAAACGATGGTCGGACCTCAAATTAAGGGAGCACGATCAGTATAGGAAGATCAAGAAAGTTCTTTGAAAAAGTAAGTATATTATGTCGTGTGTACCTATTATTAATATTGCATGCTGCGCCATGTGTTTTCCCCTAATAAGGACTTGTACAGTCCAAAATGGCTACTTTCATGGTCATACGCAGTAATCGTTCGTTATAAACCTCGTTCGTTATCCAAAATACGATGTTTTCACAGATGATTAAATACTGTAGGACCTTCCATTTTTCACATTTATCCAAAAGAGTTTTTTAGGACATTGTTGTCTAGATGTGTTTGAACCTAGAAGGAATATCAATCTTCATTCAGTGTAATGTATGTAGAGGACACTCTGCAGCTGTTTACACATCTGGACTCAGGTGCACATTTTAGGGTCTCAAACACAGGTACTCCAGTGGATACTTTGGGGTGTCTCCAGGTGGGAAAATTATCCAAAAAAGGTAAGTATTCCAGCCTGAGGAATTAAGGGAATAAATCATGTGTTCAGCTTGGAATTCTGCCCAAACAGACAATTGTCCCCCACTTCCAAGCAATGTTTATCATTCATATTTGTTGGCTCAAATATCTGTGTGATAAGTATACCTTTTGTTTTATTCTCATAGGGGAGCAAAGAATTGGGAAATATCATGTCCCCAGGGACCGGCCATCTCCGGAACAAAAGGAACAGAGGTCACCACCAGAATATGAGGATGTGGAGGATGGAGAAGTGGTCGAGATCGAGACCACAACAGGTGAGTGTCTGACACCCCAGATTCAGGTAATCAGACATGTATGCCTGCCTATTTATAATACATGGTGTGTTTTTTTATTTTTAGGTGAAGTACAGGTTGTGGAAGAACAGTCACAGTCACATCATTTCACCACTGACAGTGCCCAAAGGCTAATCCAGGACATCATGTTTTGTAGTCAGGATTTAGAGATAATTCGCAAAAAAACTAGGGATATTGAAGTGAAACTTAAAAACATGATTGATGTCCTTGGGAGAATCTAATTTTTCACAAAATGTCCAACCTTTTATTTTTGCTGTTTTGTAAATGTTGTAAACTTTTTGAATAAAAGCCTAATTTTGAAGATGCACACAGTATGTCAACATGTGCTATCTGCCATCAGGGGATATCAATGTACGCCTTTTGGGCTTGCAACCCCTTCCTCAAAACTCAAGTTGGTGAGAGGAAGGGGTTGCACCCCCAAAACACATACATTGATCCCCCATGATGGGAGATAGCACATGTTGACATTAGGCATGGGATCAGGATGTAAATCCCCAGTTTGCCTGAAAATTTGTGTGCATCTTCAAAATTAGGCTTTTACAGGGGTGACTGCGCCCCATCTGATGAAGGCAAGATCCACACATTTTGGACAATGTAATGTGTGATCTTGGCTTCCCAAGTTTTTCTACGTGGAACTTTGTTATGCACCAGAGTTGTGTATTTTATTTTTGGAAACATGGCTGTTTATGTAACGTAACCCCAATTTTTGGGGGTGAAAATGCAAAACTTGTTATTTTTGTATAAAAAAAAAAAACATGTCAATGTGTACGGAGTAAAAAAAATAATTTTTGCTCAACCATGTGTGCCTTCTTCTTTCAATACCATTTCTTTGGTGTTTAAATTGGTGTTTACAGTGACAATGGGTGTTTAGATAATAATGTACAAACCACTTGGCACTACAAGTGCACTAGGAGACACAAAAAAAAAAACACAAGCAGGAAATTTAAAGCAAGATTTTTCTAGATAATTCAAGGTAAAATTTATTCAAGCACTGCTGGCAAAGCAATGGCTCCCCTCCCCGAAAAATATTCAGAATAATTTTCCCGCACTTCACGGGCACTTTGGGGGGGCAAGCCAGGACGGGCCGCTTCCAGGGACGTGAGTGATTGTAGCCCAGCGTCAGGCCCAAGTGTTACCACATAATTGGGGTTTGTGGTTTGTCCGTTTAAAAAATTGTGCAAGATGCAACTTGATACCACGATGGTGTTCAGTTTATATTCGGCCATATTAATGGCCGTTTGGAACAGGCGGAACCGGCTGGCCAGAATACCAAACTCATTCTCCACGACTCTTCTGGCTCTGGCCAGCCGGTAATTAAATACCCTCTTCTCCGGGGTGAGGGTCCTCTGGGGGAACGGTCGCATCAAATGGTTTGCCAAACCAAACGCCTCGTCTACCACGAAGACAAACGGGAGTCCCTCGACATTCTCCTCCGGGGGTGGCAATCCCAAGCCACCACTCTCGAGACGTCGGTAGAACTCCGTCCGGCAAAACACTCCTCCATCCGACATCCGACCATTCCGCCCCACGTCCACATATAGGAACTCATAGTTCGCCGCCACCACCGCCATCAACACGATGCTATTGAACCCCTTATAGTTGAAATAGTATGACCCCGAATGGGGTGGTGGGACGATGTGGACATGCTTCCCATCGATTGCCCCTCCGCAGTTAGGGAAATCCCACCGCTGGGCAAACTGGGAGGCCACAGTCTGCCATTCCTGTGGCATGGAAGGAAACTGTGGAGTCAATCAAGAAAAAGATAATTAGTACATTTGATAATAAACATTACAAGCAGATTCTACACAAACATTGTTGGCAAACATCAGTATAACATTTCTTGTAGTATTTAAAGGCTAAAATATAAGGTCCACTTATCAGATTCCTCCCCCCCCTCTGATGGCCCCTTGTAAATATTTTAGGGGGGAGGTATGTTTTGGACAGGTAACCACCCTCTCCACTACGTAATGGAGTAACAAAGTAATGTGTGAAAGTTTGGCCAATCCCCTCCTTAATTACACTATTGGCAGCCCACTGGACAGGTAAAAAAAAAAGGAAAATGGAAGCACATTTTTGGATTCTGCTATTACCTATCACAATAATAATAGGAGGAGAAGAATTAAAACAGTAGCATTTGAAAGTATTGAGGCAGGCCCTGGCACTACATGCTTGGAAAAATTAATCCATAAATATGACCACTATAGAGGTAGGTATAGTGTGTATTGGGTTTGGCAAAGTCAGCACATAGAGGATTGGTATCAGCTGACTGAGCAGTTGGGGGAGGGGGGGTTCAAAAAAGATTTAGGGCACCACAAAACAAAGCCTCAGGCCCTCTGAAGGAATTTAAGGACAACTATAACATTTGCACACATTTTAGGGGGTGTTTAGGGTAAAGCATTACAATGGAGCTGACAAAATACATTGTTAAGTGACTAGACTATAGGTATATATGGGCCCCAGATAGCATGCTGGGGGGGGGGGTAAGTGAAGGCAAATATGCATGAAGGACAAAAAAGGAGCATACAAAAATCCAACATGCATGAGGACAAAGGGGCACAGCATATTACAGCATATTGAAGTCCTGGTAATTAGGGAACAAGGAAAGAAATACAATACATGAGCAAACAGGAAATACATAGAATGTGATGTTAAAGAATACAACTTACCCTCATATAGTCCTTCTGCAGGACCTGGATGATGGCAGAACAGGTCTCTGGAATGATGATCTCCAGAGCCTGGGGGGAGATGCCTGTCGAGAACTTGAGGTCCTGCAGGCTTCTCCCTGTCGCCAAGTATCTCAACGTGGCAACTAACCTCTGCTCCGCAGTGATGGCTTGCCGCATGCAGGTATCCTGCCTGGTAATATAAGGGGACAGCAAAGCCAACAGACAGTGAAAAACGGGGTCCGTCATCCTGAGATAATTCCTGAAATCATCAGGGTTATTCTCCCGGATCTCACGAAGCAGAGGCATGTGCGAGAATTGGTCACGCTGGAGCAACCAATTCTTGGTCCACGAACTCCTCCTCGCCCTGTTCATGGACCCGGCTTGTGTCAAAGTAAGAACCCCAACACCAAGCCCCCGCACAGCACGAACTCTACGACGAGTACGTACACGTAACATCGCTTCTAAACGGTCGGCTGATCAGAACGGACTAAAGAAAGCACTGATAAACAGCAAGGCCTGAAAGAATGAAATGCAAATCAAGCAACGAGCGGACAATAAGCACTGAAAATCAAAGCGTACTATATATAAATATATAGGCCGCAAAGACAAACAAATGCGAACTGACTACACGCACTGATAAGCAAATACGCACCGACAAGCACAAACTGTAGAGCAGGAACGATCTGAAGCACAAGTCTGAAAAGACACGAATCGTCTATAGCGAAACTTCTACTAACACGCGATAAACACGAGATCAGCAGAAGGAGCCCAACGGGTGCCGGAGATGGTGCTGAACTTTCCTTTTATAGTCTCGTCGTACGTGGTGGACGTCACCGCGTTCTTGGCGGTCGGAATTTGGTGTGATCGTGTGTAGGCAACACCGATTGAGCGGAATTCCGTCGGAAAAACCGACACAGTTTTTTCCGATGAAAATTCCGATCGTGTGTACGAGGCATAAGGCCCAATTTTTCAGCCCCTGTTTAACAGGGGCATGTAATTACAATTTTTGATGCAATGCTTTGCAGCAAGGCTCATTTCTGCACTCCAACTAGAGTATCTGGAATAGGTTGCAGTGTCGTGGCACCAGCACCAGTGCCTAAGGCCCAATTTTTCAGCCCCTGTTTAACAGGGGCATGTAATTACAATTTTTGATACAATACTTGTATCAAAAATTATCTGTGAGGGGTTACAGTGTTGTGGCACCAGTGCCTAACGCCCAATTTTTCAGCCCCTGTTTAACAGGTACATATAATTACAATTCTTGATATAATATTTCAAAGCAGGGCCCGTTCCAGCGCTCACCGAGAGTAACTGTGAGGACTTACAGTGTAGTGGCACCACCACCACCAAAGGCCCAATTTTTCTACCACTGTTCAACAATGGCATGCAATTACAATTCTTGATATAATGGTTCACAGCAGGGCGCTCCAGTGCCCACCAAGAGTCACTTTAAGGGCTAAAGCCCCATACACACGGTCGGATTTTCAGATGGATTCTGTCCTATCGGACAATGTTGTCGGAAAATCCGACCGTGTGTAGGCACCATCGGACAGTGTACCTCGGATTGTCCGACGGACAAAGTCCTATCTCCTGCTGGATAGATTTTCTGACAACAAAGTCCGATCACACCAAATCTGACCGTGTGTAGCGTAGTCCGACGGACAAAGTGCTACGCATGCTCAGAAGAAATTCTGTGACGGAAGCGCTCGGTCAGGTAAAACTACCTTTCCTAATCGACACAGCACATTCGTCACGCTGCAATGTTAAAATGTCTTTAATGCAGCGCATTCTCTTTTTCTTTACAATGC
>CM053028.1:566328118-566366129 GCA_028564925.1 Lithobates sylvaticus | reverse complement strand
AGGTGTGATCTTCCTGTGTGGAATCCCGGGAATACAGAGGACGGGGACATCTCTCTGGTGGGTTCCCATTACTGGATCCATCTGTAGGAAACACACACACTGACTGAATACATTGTTTCTATGTGTTTATCAGATGATGGGGGATCTAGGTGGAGCCTCCGTACTGCTCTCTCCTTTACAATAAAGTCTCCTCTTACCCGGTGATGTGAGGGGCGGCTGATTGTCCATCATGACGTCCTTGTAGAGATCCTTGTGTCCTTCTAAATACTCCCACTCCTCCATGGAGAAATAGACAGTGACATCCTGACACCTTATAGGAACCTGACACACACAATGATACAGTCACCATCCAGACACATCCCTTGTCTGTTACTGGATAATGTCCCAGAATTCCCAGCACCGCTCACCTCTCCTGTCAGCAGCTCCATCATCTTCTTGGTGACTTCTAGAATCTTCTCCATGTTGTGTCTCTCAGGTTTTAGGGAGTCACATGGAGGGAGTGTGATGGCCATATGATCACCAGACTTCACAAGAGGAAATCTCTGTATTGAGGAACCAATGGGAATATCATGTTAGAATCCCAGAATCCTCCTCACCTCTCCGGTCAGGTCTGTCTTTTATATAATAGAGATAAGAGTGATGTCATGCGACCTCCCAGAATCCTCCTCACCTCTCCGGTCAGGTCTGTGTTTTATATAATAGAGATAAGAGTGATGTCATGTGACCTCCCAGAATCCTCCTCACCTCTCCGGTCAGGTCTGTGTTTTATTAATAGAGATAAGAGTGATGTCATGTGACCTCCCAGAATCCTCCTCACCTCTCCGTCAGGTCTGTGTTTTATTAATAGAGATAAGAGTGATGTCATGTGACCTCCCAGAATCCTCCTCACCTCTCCTGTCAGCAGGTAGATGATCTCCAGGGTGAGGTTTAGTATCTTCTCAGTCATGTGACTCCGGTCCTCCTCCATCCTCATTGGTGCCGTCATTTGATCTATTCAGGTCTCCTTGTAGACGGATAACTTTGGGAAATGAAAGTAAGAATTATTTGGAGGATGGTATTGGTCACACAACAATAGGATATGGGTGTGGGGGAATTAGGAGGGTTTCTGTACATTTAAGAACTACTGTCTTCATGCCCCTTTAAAAATGTCCCCATCTATTTTGTGTCTTCAACATATTTCTTGATCAGTGAGATGGTGAGGTGAAGGCCCTTTGCTTGCTGGCAGGAGTTCTTTAACCGCTTCCCGACCGCCTCCTGCACATTTACGTCGGCAGAATGGCGCGGCTAGGCAAAAGCACGTACAGGTACGTCCCCTTTAATTGCCTAGCCGTGGGGTCGCTCGCGACCCGGTCGGGAGCTCCGTGACCACGGCCGCAGGACCAGCGGACCCGATCGCCGCTGGTGTCCCGCGATCGGGTCACAGAGCTGAAGAACAGGGAGAGGTCTGTGTAAACAAACCTCTCCCCGCGCTTCCTACACTGCCTGTCACTGATCGGCTGTTCCGTGTCATCGGGAACGCCGATCAATGATGTCAGACGTACAGCGACGCCCCCCTACTGTAAAAAAAAAACACAACACGTCACACTTAGCCCCTCCCCGCCCCTAGTGGTTAACTCCTTCACTGCCAGTGTCATTTACATAGGAATCAGTGCATTTAAATAGCACTGATTTCTGTATAAATGACAATGGTCCCAAAAATGTGTCAAAAATGTCCGATGTGTCCGCCATAATGTCGCAGTCACAATAAAAATCGCTGATCGCCGCCATTACTAGTAAAAAAAAATATTAATAAAAATGCTATAAAACTATCCCCTATTTTCTAAACGCTATAACTTTTGCGCAAACTAATCAATAATCGCTAATTGTGATTTTTTTTTACCAAAAATATGTAGAAGAATACGTATCGGCCTAAACTGAGGAAAAAAAAAATTTTTTTATATATTTTTGGGGATATTCATTATAGCAAAAAGTACAAAATATTGAATTTTTTTCAAAATTGTCGCTCTATTTTTGTTTATAGCGCAAAAACCGCAGGGGCGATCAAATACCACCAAAATAAAGCTCTATTTGTGGAAAAAAAGGACGCCAATTTTGTTTGGGAGCCCGTCGCACGACCGCGCCATTGTCAGTTAAAGAGACGCAGTGCCGAATCGCAAAAAGGGGCCTGGTCCTTTGGCTGCAAATTGGTCCGGGGCTGAAGTGGTTAAGAAGGTCATAAAAGTATGTGCAGGTGGGGTGGGAGGACCATCAGAGACCCCTATGAGCCCTAAAGCCATCTTTTACCTGAGAGCCTTGCAGCCTGACTACCCTCTTAGAGGCCCCCACAGCCCTTCAGCCCCACTAACTTCTCAGAGTGGTTCAGCCCTATTTCTTCCTAAGAGACCCCCAAAGTCCTTCAGCTACACTTCCTCCTCAGGGGTCCCAGAGTCTGTCAGATGAAATAAACCTTCAGAGGCTTGCAGAGTCCTTTAGTCCCACTACCTCCTCAGAGACCCTACTTTACTCTGAACAAGTGGCGGAACTACCATGGTCGCAAAGGCCACACCTGCCACCGGGCCCTGGCATTCTGCCACCACGGGGAGGGCACCAAGACAGCAGGAAAGAGTCCTGAGATTAGTGGAGTCTTCCCTGATGGTCGCCAAGTAGGATTGCTGAGAACAGGGTGTGAAGTACATTCAGCCTTTGCAGAGCCCCCTTGCTGTCCCTGATCTGCCCCCAACATGGGCACAGCACCCTCCAACATCAATAAACAGCTTGAAGTTCTACATACCGAATGGACTCTGCGCCGGCTCTGAGGGACCATTCACTGAAGCTAGCTACAGGGTCCGGAGCATGGCGAGTGCGTGTATGTGGGGTGGGGGCCCTCGGTGTGTGTGGGGCCCTAGAGATGTGGGGGGCAGGATCAGCTCTCTGCACATCTCCAACTCCTCTCCTACCTCTGCCAGCTGCTCTCTGGAGTTTCTGCTCAACCTTCTGCCCTCCCCCCATCTCTTCTCTTGTGCCCCTTCCAGGTCTGCCCATATTATTGCCCCTCCATATGTCCCACCCATTCCTATCCATCCTCCTTATCTCATCCCTCTGTCACCCCTGCCCATTCCCCCCTCTGACTGGCACCCCAGTTGAGACACCCTTCCCCCATTCCTGTACCTCATCCCACCCTTTGTCATCACTTGGAAACTTTAGTGGCGGCATTGTGCCAGATTTGGGGTCACAAAGAGCAAAGCATCTCACTGGGCACTGCAGGAAGCAATCGGTGGAGGTGAGCCCTGTGCGTGTGATCGGTGGAGGTGAGCCCTGTGTGTGCGATCGGCGGAGGTGAGCCCTGTGTGTGCGATCGGCGGAGGTGAGCCCTGTGTGTGCGATCGGCAGAGGTGAGCCCTGTGTGTGCGATCGGCAGAGGTGAGCCCTGTGTGTGCGATCGGCAGAGGTGAGCCCTGTGTGTGCGATCGGCAGAGGTGAGCCCTGTGTGTGCGATCGGCAGAGGTGAGCCCTGTGTGTGCGATCGGCAGAGGTGAGCCCTGTGTGTGCGATCGGCAGAGGTGAGCCCTGTGTGTGCGATCGGCGGAGGTGAGCCCTGTGTGTACGATCGGCGGAGGTGAGCCCTGTGTGTACGATCGGCGGAGGTGAGCCCTGTGTGTACGATCGGTGGAGGTGAGCCCTGTGTGTACGATCGGTGGAGGTGAGCCCTGTGTGTGCGACTGGCGGAGGTGAGCCCTGTGTGTGCGATCGGCGGAGGTGAGCCCTGTGTGTGCGATCAGCGGAGGTGAGCCCTGTGTGTGCGATCGGCGGAGGTGACCCCTGTGTGTGCGATCGGCGGAGGTGACCCCTGTGTGTCCGATCGGCAGAGGTGAGCCCTGTGTGTCCGATCGGCAGAGGTGAGCCCTGTGTGTACGATCGGTGGAGGTGAGCCCTGTGTGTGCGACTGGCAGAGGTGAGCCCTGTGTGTGCGCAAGATCGGAGGAGGTGAGCCCTGTGTGTGCGATCGGCGAAGGTGAGCCCTGTGTGTGCGATCGGCGGAGGTGAGCCCTGTGTGTGCGATCGGCGTAGGTGAGCCCTGTGTGTGCGATCGGCAGAGGTGAGCCCTGTGTGTCCGATCGGCAGAGGTGAGCCCTGTGTGTACGATCGGTGGAGGTGAGCCCTGTGTGTGCGACTGGCAGAGGTGAGCCCTGTGTGTGCGCAAGATCGGAGGAGGTGAGCCCTGTGTGTGCGATCGGCGAAGGTGAGCCCTGTGTGTGCGATCGGCGGAGGTGAGCCCTGTGTGTGCGATCGGCGAAGGTGAGCCCTGTGTGTGCGATCGGCAGAGGTGAGCCCTGTGTGTCCGATCGGCAGAGGTGAGCCCTGTGTGTACGATCGGTGGAGGTGAGCCCTGTGTGTGCGACTGGCAGAGGTGAGCCCTGTGTGTGCGCTAGATCGGAGGAGGTGAGCCCTGTGTGTGCGATCGGCGAAGATGAGCCCTGTGTGTGCGATCGGCGGAGGTGAGCCCTGTGTGTCCGATCGGTGGAGGTGAGCCCTGTGTGTGCGACTGGCAGAGGTGAGCCCTGTGTGTGCGCAAGATCGGAGGAGGTGAGCCCTGTGTGTGCGATCGGCGAAGGTGAGCCCTGTGTGTGCGATTGGCGGAGGTGAGCCCTGTGTGTGCGACTGGCAGAGGTGAGCCCTGTGTGTGCGCAAGATCGGAGGAGGTGAGCCCTGTGTGTGCGATCGGCGAAGGTGAGCCCTGTGTGTGCGACTGGCAGAGGTGAGCCCTGTGTGTGCGCAAGATCGGAGGAGGTGAGCCCTGTGTGTGCGATCGGCGAAGGTGAGCCCTGTGTGTGCGATTGGCGGAGGTGAGCCCTGTGTGTGCGATTGGCGGAGGTGAGCCCTGTGTGTGCGATCGGCGGAGGTGAGCCCTGTGTGTGCGATCGGCGGAGGTGAGCCCTGTGTGTGCGATCGGCGGAGGTGAGCCCTGTGTGTGCGATCGGCGGAGGTGAGCCCTGTGTGTGCGATCGGCGGAGGTGAGCCCTGTGTGTACGATCGGTGGAGGTGAGCCCTGTGTGTGCGATTAGCAGAGGTGAGCCCTGTGTTTGCAAGATCGGAGGAGGTGAGCCCTGTGTGTGCGATCGGCGGAGGTGAGCCCTGTGTGTGTGCGATCGGCGGAGGTGAGCCCTGTGTGTGCGATCGGCGGAGGTGAGCCCTGTGTGTGCGACTGGCGGAGGTGAGCCCTGTGTGTGCGCAAGATCGGAGGAGGTGAGCCCTGTGTGTGCAAGATCGGAGGAGGTGAGCCCTGTGTGTGCAAGATCGGAGGAGGTGAGCCCTGTGTGTGCGATCGGCGGAGGTGAGCCCTGTGTGTGCGATCGGCGGAGGTGAGCCCTGTGTGTGCGATCGGCGGAGGTGAGCCCTGTGTGTGCGATCGGCGGAGGTGAGCCCTGTGTGTGCGATCGGCGGAGGTGAGCCCTGTGTGTGCGATCGGCGGAGGTGAGCCCTGTGTGTGCGATCGGCGGAGGTGAGCCCTGTGTGTGTGCAAGATCGGAGGAGGTGAGCCCTGTGTGTGCAAGATCGGAGGAGGTGAGCCCTGTGTGTGCGATCGGCGGAGGTGAGCCCTGTGTGTGCGATCGGCGGAGGTGAGCCCTGTGTGTGCGATCGGCGGAGGTGAGCCCTGTGTGTGCGATCGGCGGAGGTGAGCCCTGTGTGTGCGATCGGCGGAGGTGAGCCCTGTGTGTACGATCGGTGGAGGTGAGCCCTGTGTGTGCGATTAGCAGAGGTGAGCCCTGTGTGTGCAAGATCGGAGGAGGTGAGCCCTGTGTGTGCGATCGGCGGAGGTGAGCCCTGTGTGTGCGATCGGCGGAGGTGAGCCCTGTGTGTGCGATCGGCGGAGGTGAGCCCTGTGTGTGCGATCGGCGGAGGTGAGCCCTGTGTGTGCGATCGGCGGAGGTGAGCCCTGTGTGTGCGATCGGCGGAGGTGAGCCCTGTGTGTGCGATCGGCGGAGGTGAGCCCTGTGTGTGCGATCGGCAGAGGTGAGCCCTGTGTGTGTGCAATCGGTGGAGGTGAAACTACCAGGTCGCAAAGGTCGTACTTGCGATAGGGCTCTGCTGTTCCACTATCATGGAGGGGCAAAGAGAGCAGGAAAGGGTCCTACTGCATAAGTAAAGGGTAACAAAATCAGTGGAAAGGGCCCTAGGACCAGTGGAGCCCTTCATGGTTTCTTGCACCAGGGCACTGAAGGTTCTAGTTACGCCTCTGCTCAGAACCCTCAGTATTTTCCTCCCTCTGACACCAATGATGGATCATATTCTACATGGAAGGCTGGGGAATGTTTTCTTCCTCCTGACCAGCAATGTAAGGGGCTCTATGCTCCATACTCCTGACCCCGGCACTCCATCATTGTGTTGGCTGCATATTTAATGATTGCCCATTGGCTGCCTGTGTAGTGTAATAATTGCCCTTTGTAGGCCATTTATGGTCAGGATGGTCATTGTCGTGTCTATTTATTGTCAGTGCTGTTTGTTTAGAGGACCATATTACTAGAATTTATCTCCAAAATGAAGAGAATGTTCCGGCCCCATAAATAGGTGAATGTTCTGACCCTGAAGGGGTCAATCTACAAATAAATGTTTGGGCAGCGCTTGCACTATGGGCAAAATATCTGAACCCACAACACGATAGTTCCAATAAAACTTTCTAATAACAAAGTGTCAGACAACTCCTGGGGTAACCTGGCAGCACTTACAACCCCGGCTATAGATGATAGGTGTGCTGGGCTCTGTAGTCCCACAGAGTTCATTGTGCCTGTGAAGCAATAGATGCTTCTATAGCAGTAAATAGGGAATACCGACATAAGGAGCAGAAGAGCCAATCCACTGCCAGAATACTCCGGCAGATGGCGGGCCGGATTCCCCTTAGATGTAAATAGAGAGGGCGCCTCTCCTAACCTGGTGACATCCGATGTGTTTGGTTTGGAAAACACCAATCATTGTCCTGGAGGGCGATTGGCAGATGAAGAGGTTGAAATGCGCTCCTACCCCCACCTAGATTCCTTAACCATTTATAGCCCAGAATTACATCTTTTATATCATCATATATCACTAAATTCATACAAAACTTCATTTGTAATCATAAATAACTGGTAGAATTATATAAAAATGCATAAAACAGATAAATCAAAAGCAAACAGCTCAATATCAATATTCAGTCCAGCCGGAACAATTGAATTCAGCTGAAAAATCCATTTTGATTCCCGTCTGGACGTCTTTTTGATAAAATAGTCCTCCACCCCCCCCCCCCCCCCACTCTGGGTTCACCATCTCACCCCCCCCCCCCCCCCCCCCAAAAAAAATCCAGCCCCTTTCAGTGTCTCTGGAGGGGCGCTGATCATTCCCGTGTAAAATCTTACAGAAATCTTCCCAAACCCAACCTTTAATTATCATTTCATTCCCCCCACATACAATGTCTGGATCCGACATTTACTGAACTCAATAACTCCCCTCGTGGTACAGACTAAGGATGAGCTCCGACGTGTTCGCACAGCCCACGTGCAGAGCCGGCCAGGAAGTCGGCACTGCACTAATCACAGGCAGTGAGACATTGTCCCGATGTGCGGCTGCAGAGATCGGGAAATGGCTCACTGCCTGTGATTAGCGCAACGCCGACTTCCTTACGAGCTCTGCACGTGGGCTGTGCGAACACGCCGGAGCTCATCCTTAGTACAGACCATAAATTCCCTCATTGGAATATACAGGGTTATTCTACATTTCCACACTATATATGTGTGTATCATCATCTGCTGGAGATAAAATACATCACAGTGACTATGGAGGAAGAGGACAGACATGACGGGGGGTTACTGGGTGTAAATAGAAAATAATATCTTATTACCTCCTCTGCTGCGTCTTCCAGCAATGTCTCCTCTCTACTTCCTCCCGACTCACCTCTCACCCGGAACTTCCTGTCTGTACCTGACATCACTTCCTGTCTTCCATAGAGACTTCCTGTCTGGATATGAGTGAGATTACCACCTTGTGGAGTTTAGAGGAACTGCAGCCTCAAAAAATGTCTCATAGTAACCATTCTTTTAACCACCTCAATACTGGACACTTTCAACCCCCTTTCATGCAACATTGTACCCATATAACAGTTTTATCATTTTTTTCCCCCACAAATAGAGCTTTCTTTTGGTGGTATTTAATCACCGCTGGGTTGTTTATTTTTTGAGCTACAAATGAAAAAAGACTGAACATTTTTCTTAGTTTCTATTATACATTTTTTTATAAATTTGATTGAAATTTGCAAATTACAAAAGACAGAGGTGACAAGACACCTCAACAGACAGAGGGTAGCAGATAGCAGATACAAGGAATGAGAATATATTTGAAAACCACAACTGATTGAGGCAACAACCGATAGGAAAGTAGGGTATCAAACGTTGCTAAGATCAAGGAGACGTGGATGGATGAGAAGAGAGGAAGGGTGATAGACCTCACATAGGGTCCAGAAAGGTGCTCTAAAAGCAGTGCATTTCCTGACCCTAAGATAAGGCTAGTGGTTGGAACGAAGAATATAGCTAGATCTAGCTACTAGAACTCTCAGAACGTTGCAGGAGATTATGAATAAATGAAGTAAACTGATCCATGTGAAAATTCATATACAACATAAAGTGCTTTGTGCTCAAGATGATGTTCCCTGCAGATCCACTGCTTCCACTTTGTACCCCTACTTCTTTAACCACTTCGCATCCGGAAGTATGACGGCCTCCACTTTGCGGGGGTATATCTGAAGGATGCCTGTAGCTACAGACATCATTCAGATATTGCCGTTTTCAGCCGGCGATTCCCTGCACCATGAGAATGATCATAGCGGCTGTTCCGCCGCTTGATCGTTCTTATGGGTGGCGGGAGGGGACGCCCCCCCCTCCCGCCGCCCTCCGGTGCTTCTACCGACTCACCGCTTCCATCGGTGAGTCGGACACAGGATCCGCCGGCCCCCGGATGATGACCATAGAGATTTCCGGCGGACCAGATGGTCGCCGGAGTCTCTATGATCGTTCGGAGGCCGGGCGCAATGTTATGACGTCACGCCCGGCCTCTGCATTCAAATAACGGCGCCGCCTCCGCTGGGAAGCGGTGATCGTTTTTTTTTTTTTTTTTTTTTAATTTCAGGCTTCCCAGCCTAGAGGTGAGAGGTGGGGTCTTATTGACCCCCATATCTCACTGTTAATAGGTCCGATCAGGTAATATTCCTATTACAAGGGATGTTTACATTCCTTTTAATAGGAATAAAAGTAATCAATTTTTTATTTTTTTTTTTTGTAAACTGTCAAACTCAAAAAATAAAAGTCAAATTAACAATAATAAAAAAAATTTTTTTAAAGCGCCCCTGTCCCCGTGAGCTCGTACGCAGAAGTGAACGCATACGTAAGCCCCGCCTACATATGAAAACGGTGTTCAAACCACACATGTAAGGTATCGCCGCGAACGTTAGAACGAGAGCAATAATTCTAGCCCTAGACCTCCTCTGTAACTCAAAACATGTAACCAGTAAAAAATTTAAAGCGTCGCCTATGGGGATTTTTAAATACCAAAGTTTGGCGCCATTCCACGAGCGCGTGCAATTTTGAAGCGTGACATGTTGGGTATCTATTCACTCGGCGTATCTTCATCTTTCACATTATGCAAAAAAAATTGGGCTAACTTTACCGTTTTGTTTTTTTTTAAGCATGAAATTGTTTTTTTTTTTTCTGAAAAAAACGTGTTCGAAAAATTGCTGCGCAAATACCGTGCAAGATAAAAAGTTGCAACGAGCGTCATTGTATTCTCTAGGGTCTTTGCTAAAAAAAAACATATATAATGTTTGGGGGTTCTATGTAATTTTCGAGCAAAAAAATTATGAATTTTACATGTAGGAGAGAAATGTCAGAATTGGCCTGGATGCGAAGTGGTTAATCTCATAATGTTTGCTGCTTTATTAAAGTAGAAACCTGTGAAAAAAATTATATAATCATACAATATTTTGTGCTCAATATAATGTTCTCTGCAAGTCCACTGCTTCCACTTTGCATCTATTTCTATGAACTTATTTTAAAAAAATTAAAATAAATCCACCAATCAATGAAAAGTTGATAAGGTGTAAAGTTCTCGGTGCTCCAAACTGTGCCAGCTGTAGTGTAGCCACGCCTTCTTCCACCTCTTACACACGTGATGGTGAGGGCGCCCCCTTAGTGGTGCTTCCCCACTCACCAGAGCAATATGACTCCCAGCTTTTCATCTACCAGAGTCACCAACATCCTTCACACTCTCCTCACCTCCGATGGCAAAGGAACTGGATCCTCCTCGCTCACTCCTGCAAGTCTGCTGCACTTTCTGTCACTCTCCCTCCTAGACTCCTCCTCCGACCGCTGTTCCAGCAGGAGCTCCGCCTCTTCATACACACTCAGAGCTCCTCCTCTTCATACACACTCAGAGCTCCCCCTCTTCATACACACTCAGAGCTCCGCCTCTTCATACACACTCAGAGCTCCTCCTCTTCATACACACTCAGAGCTCCTCCTCTTCATACACACTCAGAGCTCCTCCTCTTCATACACACTCAGAGCTCCTCCTCTTCATACACACTCAGAGCTCCGCCTCTTCATACACACTCAGAGCTCCGCCTCTTCTAAAGTGATCTGTGATCACGATCCGAGTAAGGGGCGGGTCCCGGCCCCTTACCATGTGATCAGCTGTCAGCCAATGACAGCTGATCACACGATGAAAACAAAAGCTTGGTGATCACCGGCTCATTTTAAAGGGACATCGGTCCCTAAAAGTCTGAGGCAATTATGCCTCATGTAATGCCCATAAGTGCCACCTGACAATGCCCATAAGTGCCACCTTTCAATGCCCATAAGTGCCAGTCAATGCCCATAAGTGCCACCTGTCAATGCCCACCAGTGCCACCTATCAATGCCCACCAGTGCTGCCAATCAGTGCCACCTAAAAGTGCTGCCTATCAGTGTAACCCATCTGTGCCCATCACTGCCACCTATCGGTGCCCGTCACTGCCGCCTCATCAGCGTACATCAATGATGGACAAAAATTACCCATTTAAATTTTTTATAACAAAATTTAAAAAAAATTATTTTTTTTTCTTTTTCAAAAATATATATATATTTTTCAAAAATATATATATATTTTTCAAAAATATATATATATTTTTCAAATATATATATATATATTTTTCAAAAATATATATATATTTTTAATGATTTTTATTTTTTTAAATGATTTTTTTTTAAATCATTTTTTTTTTTTTAAGGTTTTTTTTTCCAAATTTTTTTTTAAATAATCTTTCTTTCTAAAATTTTTTTTTTTTTAACAGCTTCCACATTGGAACCCACAATCATAGGTGCATACGAGTTACCCCCAGGTGGAGGGCTCACATAAGCAATGACTTTAAGTGGGGGATCCTCATCGGCTATCACACCAGGAATGCAAAGCTTAACTTCTAGACAACCATCCATAAAAACAGGATTTTCTCCCACACCATAAACAGGCATAGTGTCCATAGGTTGGAAAGGGAGGTGGTTTTATGCCCCGTGCACACGGTCGGAAATTCCGACAGAAAATGTCCGATCAGACCATGTTGTCGGAAAATCCGACCGTGTGTGGGCTCCATCGGACTTTTTCCGACGGAAAAAATTTGAGATTCTGCTCTCAAATTTTCCGTCAACAAAATCCGATCAGACTTTTTCCGATCGTGTGTAGAGAATTCCGACGGACAAAATGCCACGCATGCTCAGATTACTAGACCAAAGCTATTGGCTACTAGCCTCTACGTAGTTACGTCGTACGCAACGAACGTCATCATGTTCAGAATGGAATGAATTTTCCGACAACTTTGTCCGACCGTGTGTATGCAACACCAGTGTCGGACAAAATCCATCGGAAAAAATCTGACGGATTTTGTGGTCGGAATTTCCAACCGTGTGTACGGGGCATAAGTGTTGCCTATAGAAGGGCCTGTATATGATAGTCAGCAGTTATGGTCTAGAGCCCTACGGACGACATGAGTAAAGATGACATATAGGAACAACACAAAACTCACCAACATGAAATAGACCTGAAAGTGTGCCTTGGTCTACCGTATGGTACACCAAAATAAGGGGGCATACCCTAGATAAAGAATGATAAGAAGTAGTTATGGAATAATGTGGAATGAGTATTCAGTCTGAGGTAAGAATACTTGGAAGAGGCTTTTAAAAGGGGAGGGTGGGTGGGTATCACGCACAGGAAACCGACAAAGACCGGCGGCCTTTGGGCTGCTTAAATACCCTCCGGGCTCCTCCCATAACTTCAGGCCGGTACCCGGCCTTCCAATTTATGGTCTAGAGCCCTACGGACGACATGAGTAAAGATGACATATAGGAACAACACAAAACTCACCAACATGAAATAGACCTGAAAGTGTGCCTTGGTCTACCGTATGGTACACCAAAATAAGGGGGCAAAAACCTTCAGGTAGGGGATAATTATTTATTAAGGTAATGTCACTGAGTAAGACGAGCAAAGGCCTGAGCCACCTCTAACTGTGGGTTTAGGAATGTAGCGAGAGAAGCAGGCCGATTCCGCCGACCCAGTTCCTTGATCACATGGTCCGGAACCCCCTGTCTTGAGGCCGTCGTGGCCGCCCCAATCCGGAATGAATGCCCGGAGTACTGGCTGGGGTCCAACTGAAGATTGCCGAGAAGGACCCAGACATGTTCCACGAACTGCGACGAGTTGAGGGGTTATACCGGAAAGGGTAGAAGCGGACTGGACCCTGGGCGGTCGGATAGCAGTGCCGTCAAGCGGTTTAACACGGCAACTGGGCACCAGTTGTTGTGAGTCCTGTACAGGTGAACATCTACTGCGGAACCTCGCTGCTGAGTTTTGGATGTCGCCAAGTGAAGGACGTAGTGATCCTGGTGGCGGCAGAGACTACTTCTATGCGAGGCTGGACCGGCTGGGTGGCTGCGAGTGAACTCGCTGGCCGTAGAAACCCATAAAACGCCATGTGTATCGCAGCCTGCAGGACGGTGCTGAGGAGGAGACCTATCCAGGATGTCAGACATTCCCTTGAAGATCTCCCCCGTGGTAGGCAGCCGCTTCGGGCTGACTGGCGGCTGGTGTTTCTGCACTCCCCGTAGTAGAGCCCTCACTGCGTGGCAGGAGAACACCGAAGGCCTCGCGGGGTCTTGAAGCGACAAGTAGTGCGGCACCCCGGCCACGTACTGGCGTATCGTGCTGTGTGACAGTGCTAGGTGAGAATGACAATAAGCGCTGAGTTAAACTTCCCTGGAATGAATGAGCAGTAAACATTGAACTGATGCTGTAGGGACAGCTGGACCAGTCTGCGGAGGAAGGACATGACGGGCCTGGATTTAGGCCTGCCCTTGCTGCTGATCTTGGCTGTGGCTTGATTGTCTGTCGTGAAAGCCACAGTCTGTCCAGACCAATGGTGACCCCATAGGTGAGCGGCTGCTACGATGGGGAAGAGCTCAAAGAGGGCTGACGTGGTAGTGAAGCCTGGTGTGGCTAGTAATTGAGGAGGCCAAGGGGCGGCGAACCACAAATGGCCAAAAATGGCGGCGCATCCTGTGGATGTCGCCGCATCGGTCACCACCTGAGGTGACTGCGTGGACACGACTGGGATGAACAGGGACACACCGTTCCAATTACCAAGAAAGTGTTCCCCCATGGCCAGATCTGCCCTGGCTGCCCAAGGGCTACTCTTAGACCCGAAGGTCAAATTGGTCGCGAAACAATATCGCTCCCTCCACTTGATGAGGGGACGAGCGAGTTGAGACTGGGAGCGACGGAAGAATGAGGCGCTGACAGATCATACACCAGACGTTTTATTTGAAAAAATATTCCCTGTACAAGCCCGATAGGGCTAACCCTCCAGATGTTAAAGGGAGACTGACTGAACGGGCCTATCAAGAAGTCCCGATCCAACTCCGTCTGCAGAAGGACGTCAATCGCTGGCTCATCTGTTGCTGCTGAGCGTAGGTTCGGACATTCGTGGGTGGAGTGGGGCAGGGTGATGAGCCCGGTATGAAACCCATCGGTGAAACCCCGGATGAGGTAGCTGGCGAGTGACGGAGTGAGGTGTGAGGTCAAGTAAACACCGAGCCAAGGGCATTGACCCGGCTTAGTCGTGGTTCTTCTGTTTGACCTCACATAGAATCCTGGGGTGCGCCCTCTGGCATAGGGTGCAAACGTGCAAGAGCCGGCACTGGCTGAAATTGCAGGAGCCGTAATTGAAATTGTTGCAAATGGCGGCTCCCCCAACCATCCGCACCGGACGTCCCAACTTGTCCACCTTTTGCCCTTGCGCCGGGGCCTGCTGAGCCTGGCTCGTGCTGGTAGAGGCCGTGCTAGCTATCGGATGGACAGAGGCTATGTTGGCACACCAGACCGTGGTGTGGGACGCTGACTGACAGACAGCACATAGCGGGGAGCGAAGACCCGCGAAGTGGCGGCAGAACAACTCCGTGTCCACTACGCTCCAGTCCGTTGTCAAATGAAACTGTGAGAATCTGGCTGCGGCTTTGGCCGAGAAGGACCGATGATAGTCGTAGAACGCTGAGCCACCGTATTTGTGGCCCAGGTCTACGATCAAATGGAGGTAGAGGTCCAGTTCCTCCCGTCTGCCGGGGGAGGCTGAGCACAGCACGTCCCTAAACATGCCGAAAGCGAGCGTGAACTCGGGCACCGTGAGCTTTCTGTTGAGCCTCGGATCCTTCGCTTTCAAAACCACCGAGACGTCCCCCCAGGTGTAGGCCTTGTTCTCGGCCAAGTCATGGACCGAGATCATGAGTGAGGCCAGGTTAACGTCTCTGCCCTCTAAAATGTCCTTCCTTACGCTGGGTGGCACCAGGTGGGAAGGGTGAACGGTAGTCGTGGCAAGCTCACTACCTGCGGCCGGTGCACTGATGGCTGGGACCACCGCAGGGTCCGGAACCGTGGCAGCCGGGCTAGTCTCTAGACGAGACACCCTGTCCTGGACCTCAACGATTGAGGAAGACAGGGAAGACACGAGGGTGTGTAGCTGAGCGACGGCGGCTGAAATCGATTCCAGAGACGCCTGCTGGCTGCTGGGGCTTGCTGCGGCCGGTGGTGGGAAGAGGAGCCTGAATAGCTCCGCCTTCCTGGCCGCGGCCGAGAAGGGTATCCCTCTGCGTCTCAGCTCGGCGGACAGCCTGGGAATTGTCCATGCCCTAAGGGACTGGACACTGCCAGCCTCGGAGGCTGATGCCGGAGATAGCGGGGTGGTGAGGTCATCGCTGCCGACTGATGACATGGCGGCTGCCAAGACCCGTTACTTAGTAGACTGGTCACGTGTCTGCAGGCTGGGCCTATAAAGAGGTGACAAGCAATGAGTTTGAATGTGTCACCTATGATCTACGTACCTGCCATGAGAAAGCAGGAGCCCCTCGTGCCCCAGCGTTTTTTTTTTTTTTTTTTTTTTTTTTACCTGCTGGAACCCTGATCAAGCTGGTGCAGGTGGACCTACTGAATCCGACTGACCTGAGAGAGTGTGAGAGAAAGTACCTATTTAAGAGCCTAAACTGCTGCCGTCCAGAGCGACGGAACCCAACGTAGATGATAACAACAGGCGATAGTGACTTAAGTCGACTGCCGAGACCGCTGTGGGATCAAATGACAGATGACAACACGAATGACTGACTTGACATGTTGCCTTAACTGAACGAACTTCCCGTGACAGGGCCCGGCCTGTTCGTACCGTATGGGGGTGCCTGTGAGCCGGACTCTGGAGCACGTACAGGAATGAGGCAACCGTGACACGAGGCTAACTGCCTGGGTATTGCTGAGGCCGAACTGTGACAACCAGCTGCCACCGGGTCCGACTCCAAGCTCCCTTTTTTTTTTTTGTAGAAATGCGGCCGGCCTAGGGCACGCCGGCGCGAATTCGTACAGGCAGGTGACCAATTAACGTCGGGGCGTGGTAAGGTGACACAGAAATTATATAACATGACAAGGACAAGAGTCAAAGTCTCTTTTTTTTTTTTTTTTTTTTTTTTTTTTGCGACTCCGCCCCTGGCGCATGTATTGAAATGAGGCCGGGCCTAGGGCACGCCGACACGAATTAGTGCGAGGTAGTGACTGCATTCATGCCGGGCGTGGTAAGGTGACTGAAATGCGATACCATGACAGGGGCAAGAATCAGGAATGTACGCAAACCAGTGATGCGATTCCGCCCTTGGCGCATGTATTGAAATGAGGCCGGGCCTAGGGCACGCCGACACGAATTAGTGCGAGGTAGTGACTGCATTCATGCCGGGCGTGGTAAGGTGACAGAAATGAGATACCATGACAGGGGCAAGAATCAGGAATGTGCGCAAACCAGTGATGCGATTCCGCCCTTGGCGCATGTATTGAAATGAGGCCGGGCCTAGGGCACGCCGACACGAATTAGTGCGGGGAAGTGACTGCATTCATGCCGGGCGTGGTAAGGTGACAGAAATGATATACCATGACAGGGGCAAGAATCAGGAATGTACGCAACCAGTGATGCGATTCCGCCCTTGGCGCATGTATTGAAATGAGGCCGGCCTGGGGTACGCCGACACGAATTAGTGCGAGGTAGTGACTGCATTCATGCCGGGCGTGGTAAGGTGACAGAAATGATATACCATGACAGGGGCAAGAATCAGGAATGTACGCAACCAGTGATGTGATTCCGCCCTTGGCGCATGTATCGAAATGAGGCCGGGTAGTCGTGCATCTGGATCGCCCCGATCGGAGCATGTATGGATGCGACCGGACCAGGATCGAAGCGATGGCATGAACGCCCTGTTTAACTGATGCGAAATGATTTAGCATGACCGAATGGCCTGATACGTTAGCCATGTTTGAAATGATGAAATGATTGTCATGCTAACACGTGAAATGTTTCGACACGGTCGAAGTGATTCGTACAATTAGTATGCCAACAGTGCTTCGGAATGTGAATAGCGATTTGGTACGCTCGCTGGCGCCACTGATTCGAATAATGGCAGGACATGAACGATGCGTGTGAGTGCGAACGGCACCCGTGCGTGAGTCGTGTTTGAACGATTCGAAGACTGCGTAGCACGACCGCGTAAGGGAACCCTTGAGTGCCGGATGCGGCATCGGTCGGAGTGTTTCGTGGCGGCGGCCCTGAATGTGCGTGCCGCTAGATGGCTCCCGACCGTGTACAACCAAAAACGTGCGAGTGAGTGTTTAGGTTTCGAGACAAGCAGCGCGTGGTTCGTGAGCTACGCAGACCACAGTTTAGTGACATGATAAGCAGTGCATGAGAACGTAAAACATGGGAGCCGAAGCCCTACCTGCGACAGCCGAACCAGACTCTTTGAACGAACTGCGACTCGGCGACACGAGTGCGACACGAAGGGACAACACGACTTACGAACACGGAACGCGGGACTGCAACAAGAGGAGACGGACAGACGAAAACGGAGCTCACGAACCGGCACCAACAGCGCTTGTCTCGAACGAGTCGGTCCTAGACGTCTGACGTATCAGATATCACGCACAGGAAACCGACAAAGACCGGCGGCCTTTGGGCTGCTTAAATACCCTCCGGGCTCCTCCCATAACTTCAGGCCGGTACCCGGCCTTCCAATTTATACTACAGCACAACCAATTACATCAGTCCCCTTTGGATATTTGCAAAAGGGCCCTTTAACTGGATTTAAATCCACCTCACTGAGACAGAGATAATGGGTATACAGTTCATAACTCTCATCTTCCCCTCTTTTATCCACAAGAGAGGCCGACTGCAAGGTTTCATTTGCTTGTAGCGCCCCCTGCAGTCTATGGGGGCTTATAGTGTTAGGTACACAGGAAATGTCCTTTTAGGTGGAAGTCCCTCTTCCAGGGCCCACTGCCTCACAGCTTCTGTTGAGAACAGTGACATGGTCGTTCCTTAATGTCCTGATCCAAGATATTAATCTCAGTAGTGCCTCCAAATATAGTGCTAATCTTCTCTCTCTCTGTGGCTACTGAGGTATGATGGAGCCACCTGTATAGTATTTAGGAGCAGAGTCTTCATAATCTGTGTGATCAGGACAGGATCTCTAACAAGCGCAGGGCCTCCACTCAATTGGGGCTTGTGAATAGCAAGTGAAATCCCAACTGAGAAATATATCTTCACATAGACAGTAATCCACACAGAATTGTATTTGAAGGTCCATGTATTGAAGAAATAACATTCAGTGATGAAGGGATATTTAGTTTAACTACTTCTTTGTATTATAGTCAGCTTCCATTTTGTGTGTCTCTAACATCCATTTTGTGAAGTATGCTCAAGTCTTGCTAATCTAGTTTCGTTTTTCCATAATACTGTAATCTTCTGTTTGAGTTTCATATTCTTGTAAAGCACGTGATATTTTAGAAATAATTAGTTTCACTGTGGGCGTCAGACTGTACTTGTGCGTCTCTGTATATGATTGGATAATCTGTTAAAGGGCGGTACTTTCTTAAAGCCCCTCTTATATTCACACCCAAGAATAAAGATTAGATTTGCTCGGAGAGAAACCTGCTGTGTATATGTTTCTTTATCTCAAAGGGCAAATCTCCCAGATCTGGTATTCGGATTGCACGGTACACCAAAGCAGAGAATACCCCTAATCTTGATTTATTTCCTTTCAGTTTGGGGGCTTGTCCCGGGATCGATTATTATATGTCGGGTGAGTAGACTTGATATATATCTTCTCTCACCGTGACCTCTATTTAGAAATCGTTCCTTTAACGGGACCTGTGATTTATGTAGAAATAGTTTTTAGACTTTGAAGAAAGTCAAGCGCTGTTGAGATAACAGCGACAGCCTTAAAAGGGGGCTGGATGGGCTTTAGGAAGCCCATTAGATAAGAGCTATTCTGTGTAATAGCATATGCTTTAGAAAAAAGCAACTGTTCGGTGTGAACAGGGAGGATTCTGTGTAGTCCTCTTTATAAGTCTGCGCAGCCGTCTGTTCGGGGGTGAACAGTCGTTAATGTGGACCTCGGTAGGTCCCAGGAAGGACTCTGTGAAGTCCATAGGTCAATGATAATACAGTACTGTAATTACAAAACAAAAAAAAAAGTCTGCTAAGGTGTGCTGGACAAAACCGATCTCTTTGCTTTTCTTATCTTTTGCGTAGAGGATAAGCTAATTTGTAAACTGTCTGTGTGGAATTTGTCAGCGTTTGTAAGGTAAGACAACGCCTTCCACTGCTCCGTGTTATCATAGGACTTAGATTTAGGGGCGACAGACGTGCCTTTTCATTCTTTTGTGATTGATGGAAGTTCCCGATCGAAACGCAGAGTAATGCTACAGTATCCGGTGATGTATTGATGTTTATTCTTAATGATTTATGTATGAATGTTTTGACTAGAGAGTTAGCAGAAAATAGCAGTGTTAATAATATTTTCTTAAGGTAATGATTCCTTTTGCTGCTATGCAGGGAAAGTCAAGATTTGGATGTTTGGCTTTTTGCCAACATGGTTCAAGTACTTATATCTCGCTAAACGTAATAGATATTGTGAAGAATTGTTTGCGGCATTGGTAGTACAGAAGTTACAAGTACTGTTTGAGCCTGTTGGCACTCTGCCAAAAAAAATAAAAAATAATTTGAAATAAAAAAAAAAAAAAAAAAAAAAATTGTTTGGTTATAAATAATAAGAAAAGTAATAATGTATGGAGCTTGTCTATAAAAGAAGATGCTGTGGGAGATCTCTGGCTGGCCCGGGCGCCCTATGGCATCCTAGCCCAAAAGCTGCCCACGATAGGTTAGCAGAGCCATGGGATGGTGAATTTAGAGGTTAAATTAACTTTCTCCATGCCTTTATCATGCGCCCCGCCTCCTCCCCCTTACATTCCATAACCAGATAAGAGCAGCACAGACACAAGGACACAGAAAATAGCAGAATGAGTTTGAAACACCACACACAAAAAAAAAAAAAAGAGGATGGCTTACAGCCAATAGTTGAAGATTTCTTTTTATAAAGGGATCTTACCTTGTTCTATATTAACAAAAGAGAAGGTAAGAAAAGTAAAGAAGGCAATTGTGACTATAGGTTTGTACAAGACCTAAGGGCCATCAATAGCCTAGTGGTACCGATTGCCCCAAAAGTGCCTGACGTGCCATCAATATTTACCGCCATACATTACGATGCAGAGTATTTTACTGTGATTGATTTATTGAACGCATTTTTATTTCCGTCCCTGTGGATGAGGAGGCACAACCAATCTTTGCTTTATGTTTTTTTTAAAACCGCCAACTAACATGGTGCAGAATGCCCCAGGGCTATATAGACTCCCTTGCGGGCCTATTCCAAACTACTCTCAGAGCTTGGATACCAGGATATTGTTCATCCCTGCTGCAGTATGTGGATGAATTCCTCGTCTGCAGTTCTACTCGGGTGGCCGCCCTGGAGGATGGGAGGGATCTTTTGAAATGTATTTTTGAAAGTGGTCACAAAGTCTCAAAGAAAAATTGCAATGGTGTCAGAAAAGGTTGAATATTTTGGTTTTGTACTCTCAAAAGGAGGAAGGAAAGTCAATCACAGAAGAGCTATGGCTCTTGTGGGTCTGCCCCGCCCACTTGCTAAGAAAGACATGTTCACCTTTCTTGGTAATTATGATTGGTTACTGCCGCCAATGAGTACCTGACTGTTCCTACTACAATCTCCTGAGACAAGCCACAGGTTTACACATGCCAGATTGTATAAAATGGTCAAATGAAATGTGCAATGCTTTTGTGTATTTGGAAAATGCTATGGTAATGGCTCCAGGGCTCGGCCTCCCTAACTAGGAAAAATGTTTAATTTGTTTGCAGAAAAAAAATGTTTCATTTGTTTGCAAGGGAAAATTGTAAGGACGTGTCAGGTGTCCCCGCTCAGGAGCATGGAGGCAAGTTGCGCCCTATTTTTTTTTCAAAGATGGTTCCGGTGCAGGTTCAAGGCATGCCTGTGTGTCTCAGAGGCATCCTATTCGATGATGGTTTTGAGATGGCCACTTCTTTCACTCTGGGGCACGACACTACACTTCACACCACCCACAATGTATGAAAAATGTACATACACAGCACATGTCTGCTCAAAAGGTTGAGCGGCTATGAGTTGATCTTGATGTCCAATCAAAAATTGCACATCAAATATGCTTCTCCCACTTCAGGACCAGCACCAATACAAACGCCCTTTTAGGATTAAAAGGAGAGCAGAATGAGGTTGTGCCACAACATGATTGCATAGACCTCATTCACCAAGACACATCACCCAGGTCTGATGTATCTTCCACAACACTGCAGAGCATACACAGGCCAACAAACAGATAGCCAAGGGAAATGCTCTGGCTGATTAGCTGCTAAATAAGCTGCTACTTCACAAAATGCACAGATCCAAATGCCCATGCTAGCACCAGAATTGTTTTTTGTTTTTTGATCAGGTTATTTCAGATTTGCAGGTATGGCAAACGAAGCTGATCTCAGAGGTTGGGACATAATAGGTGTGCAGAAAGATCCAAAGACTGGACTTCTCTGCAAAGAGGGGAAGCCATGTATACCAGTAGCTAGTGCATCACTTTTTGTAGCTAGTGCATCACTTTTTATGCATCATTTTTATTTCCCATTTCCATGGAATAGGTCACAGAGGCTGGAAAGCCACGTGTGAACTATTGGAGAAAGACTTTTACATTACAGAACTTTCCTGGCCAATTTTATGTAGCAAGATGCATCACATGTATCAGGAACAACCCACACAAGGCCGAACATGAACACCTGATATATCCAACAATTCCTTTTACACATTTGCAGATTGACTTCACACACATGCCCAAACTAGGCAAAAGACAGGAATATTTTTTGGAAATTGTGGACAAGTTCTCAAGTTGAGTTGAACTTTTTGTCACCACAAAAGAAGATGCACAAACAGTAGTGAGGATCCTCGTTCAGGAAATCATTCCTCGATGGGGATGCCCACTTCTAAACTCAGACAGACAATGGACCTACATTTGTATCAAGGGTCTGCCAGGACTAAGTAAAAACTCTCAAGATAGAACGGAAGTTTCACATTCCCTAACACCCTCAAAGCTCAGGGATAGTAGAAAGAATAAACAGAACAATAAAAAGACAAAATAAGAAAGGCCACAGGAGGAACCTTTGCCAACTGGAAGAAGGTCCTCCCAGCAGTCCTGGCAGAAATAAGAATGACCCTTCCAAGACAACAGTGTATTCACCTTTTGATGTCTTGATGGGTCGACTTTTCCCCACCCACCCCCATGGGCCAGAGCACATTTAATGATAGAAAAGGGAGATTTAGACTTATTACAGGAAGAATATGTAAGGTAATTGGTTGAAACATTGTAAACAGTTGAGAGAAATGTTGCTCGCACCTTTTCTTTTTCTTCACAGGAAACTACTCACCCCTTCAAATTGGGAGACACCGTGGTGGTCCAACAGCTGAACAGAAATAAGAAGCAAGAGTATCCCTTTGGACCTCCTACCACAGTGGTTGCAGTGACCAGAACAGCCATCCTAGTGGAAAATTGCCAGTCCTGGATCCATGCCAACAGAAAAAAAAAAAAAGGTTGCCCAAAGCCCCAAGAGCAAGAAGGAGATCTTGGATACAGGAGGCCCTCAAGCAGAAGTCCAAGCAGATGAAGGAGTTCCTGGGAAAGCAGGTCCGGCCAGAGAAGATGACCTCGCTTACTTCACCACAGACTTCTGACAAGGCATTCTGCCCACTAATCCTGATCTCTCTGACAGTGTTCCTACCCACCTGGATCACCACTAACTGTATCTACCACCCTGAAGATTTGGGTGCAATTAAAAGTATCTGTGGGAACACACACACACACACACACACACACAAGAACATTATATTGACACAAGCTAGAACCAAGAGAGAGAGATTGGAGATAGTTTTACTGATAAGATGCTTTTGCTAAAATTTAAGTATGCTTATGCTAAAAATCAGGGTATGAAGAATGTTGAATATGTAGCATATTAAGCGCTGCGCAAACTGTTATATAAATCCTGTATAATAATAATAATAATATTACATCCTAGCACTGCCCGAATTGCCCTTTTGGCTGTACCTTTAAATGTTTCCTCCTTTCTCAATGAGACTCCTCCTGTATTCTTGACTAACATATCCACTCTGTACATAAACAACATTGTTACCTTTCCAATAGCAGGTAGAAGTCATTCCCCTGTTTGGTGTTTTAATTTAGGGAATGAGACACAGACTAACCCCTCTTTCTGCAGCAGGTCAATATTTAATATCTCCATGTGCGAATCTGGAGTCTCTGCCCCTGCCTGCTCACTGTTACAAGTAATTGACCCAGGGTTAAACTTTACTTTGCATAACTTTTCTTTTTCTCTAAAAATGTAGGTGCTATATTACACTAATTTATAATCGCAACACAGGACAAGTACACTCATGAGTTTGTCGCTAAGAGACCTTTTGCACTGGGACAAAGTATCCATGTATGCTGTAGGAAAGTGTGTTATCCCTGGGTGCCCCTCCATGTTAGGGGATGGTGTTACCTTGCATCCTTGTTATCTGTCATGGGAGTGGTAGGGGATTATAAAAGGGGACATCCACTAGAGGCCAGCTCCAGCAGGGATCTAGGGACATTGCTAAAACATGGAGCCCATTTGCCAATGCAGGATTTGAGCTTGGAGGTATATTTTTATGGTTAAAAGACATTGTCCTTGTTATGGTATTTATCCTTGCTCTGATTCTTTACCTCTGTTTTAAATTTGCACTTACATAATTGTGCACCTTCAATCTCCTGCTGATAAGGTTCTATCTCACATGACATACATGAAGAGTCATCAGGCAATCTATGCCACAGCCCCAAAGAAGTATTAAAGCACAACATAGAATGTAGAGATCATCTTATATGATCTAAGAGGGGATTGAAGGGATATTTAGTTTAACTACTTCTTTGTATTATAGTCAGCTTCCATTTTGTGTGTCTCTAACATCCATTTTGTGAAGTATGCTCAAGTCTTGCTAATCTAGTTTCGTTTTTCCATAATACTGTAATCTTCTGTTGAGTTTCATATTCTTGTAAAGCACGTGATATTTTAGAAATAATTAGTTTCACTGTGGGCGTCAGACTGTACTTGTGCGTCTCTGTATATGATTGGATAATCTGTTAAAGGGCGGTACTTTCTTAAAATCCCTCTTATATTCACACCCAAGAATAAAGATTAGATTTGCTCGGAGAGAAACCTGCTGTGTATATGTTTCTTTATCTCAAAGGGCAAATCTCCCAGATCTGGTATTCGGATTGCACGGTACACCAAAGCAGAGAATACCCCTAATCTTGATTTATTTCCTTTCTATTTACACCCAGTAACCCCCGTCATGTCCGTCCTCTTCCTCCATAGTCTCTGTGATGTCTTTTATCTCCAGCAGATGATGATACACACATATATAGTGTGGAGACCTAGATTAACCCCTTCAGGGGCAGAACATTTCCCCACTTAGGGGGCCGGAACATTCTCTTCATTTTGGAGATACATTCTAGTAATATGTTCCTCTAAACAAACATCACTGACAATAAATAGACAAGACAATGACCATCCTGACCATACATGGCCTACAAAGGGCAATTATTACACTACACAGGCTGTTGGTCTCTGATGGTCCTCTCACCCCACCTGCACATACTTTTCTGATCTCCTTAAAGGAGAAGTCCAGCCTGAGATCACTTGGCTGGGCTTCTCCTATGGGTTACAGGGGTGCAATTCGTTTTGCACTCTTGTGACCTGTTTTCAGCAGAGATCGGGCTGAAGTCGGCTCTCTGGTGACATTACTGGAATCAGTCCAGGCACCGCATCATCACGACAATGAAGCCTGGATCTTCCAGGTGCCGGGACTGATGGCCATCTCAGCCTCTCAGCGAGCCACTCAGCCTCGCAGTCCCCGCCCCTCCACAGCTCCAGTGAGTGCGGGGGCAGAGCTGTGAGAACCGAGCCATCGCAGATGTTAGATCGATCGATTCTCAGTGAAGAGGCGCCGGGGGACCGATGCTGCATCCACCTAGGTAAGTATGAATCTGAAAGAAAAAAAATCATACTTCTCTTTTAAAGACCTTCTGCCAGCAAGTGAAGGAAGCCTTCACCTCACCATTTCACCGTTCTAGAAATATGCTGCAGGATACAAAATAGACCAAGAGAACAAACCCCTCCCCCTGCTGTCCTCCTACCAGCACTGAAATAAAAATCACACACCAGTAATGTGCACTACAAGGTCCAGCCCAACAGACAGCAGTCTATGGTAACAGCATGATGAGGACAAATGTTCATTCCAACATACAAGGGTCCTGCAGCTTGTCAGATAAAGATCCGGGAAGATCCATGAAGCTCAAACAACAAAGAAATGACAGCGCGAGATCCTCATTAGAATGATGAAGTCATTTATTCCATAAAACAAATAGTACACTTACATGTTACAATCTTCATAATCAGCATAGATGGCAGACGGGTTACTATTTGAGAGAACAAAACTGACTCCTCCCCCACAGTTCTGTACTCCACCAGCAGGATCTCCCTGCTATCCAATCCGATCCCTTCTCTTACTGCAGAGAGTGACAGTGACATCACTCCGATCAGTCAGCAGGCTGCCGGAGATTGGAGCCTTGCAGCCGGAGTTCTGGCAATTATTCTTATTAACTGACAACTCCGACCAAAAGTCAGCAAGATCCCCTTCCTGAACATCATGATGACCCGACATTGTCCTCACAGCACTGCCTCAGAGCAAACAAGTCAAAGGAAGGATCGTATTTATCATTCCTTGTTTGCAGATCTAAAACTAAACAAAACCAGTTCAGAAACTAAACAAACCCAACACAGAAAAGGGAATATCTGATCCGGCAGCCAAGAGGGTCCCGCACCTCAAAAATGTAGCAAACAGTCCAAACTAAATCTGTTCCCATGGGGGGAGTAGTTATTAAATGTACAGCAACCCTCCTATTACCCCCCTCACATCCACATCCTATTATTGTGTGACCAACACCATCCAAATAATTCTTACTTTCATTTCCCAAAGTTATCCGTCTACAAGGAGACCTGTATAGATCAAATGACGGCACCAATGAGGATGGAGGAGGACAGGAGTCACATGACTGAGAAGATACTAAACCTCACCCTGGAGATCATCTACCTGCTGACCGGAGAGGTGAGGAGGATTCTGTTAGGTCACATGACATCACTCTTATCTCTATTAATAAAACACAGACCTGACCGGAGAGGTGAGGAGGATTCTGGGAGGTCACATGACATCACTCTTATCTCTATTAATAAAACACAGACCTGACCGGAGAGGTGAGGAGGATTCTGGGAGGTCACATGACATCACTCTTATCTCTATTAATAAAACACAGACCTGACCGGAGAGGTGAGGAGGATTCTGGGAGGTCACATGACATCACTCTTATCTCTATTAATAAAACACAGACCTGACCGGAGAGGTGAGGAGGATTCTGGGAGGTCACATGACATCACTCTTATCTCTATTAATAAAACACAGACCTGAACGGAGAGGTAAGGAGGATTCTGGGAGGTCACATGACATCACTCTTATCTCTATTAATAAAACAGACCTGACCGGAGAGGTGAGGAGGATTCTGGGATTCTAACATGATATTCCTATTGGTTCTTCAATACAGAGATTTCCTCTTGTGAACTCCGGTGATCATATGACCATCACAGTGCCTCCATGTGACTCCCTAAAACCTGAGAGACACAACATGCAGAAGATTCTAGAAGTCACCAAGAAGATGATGGAGCTGCTGACAGGAGAGGTGAGCGGTGCTGGGAATTCTGGGACATTATCCAGTAACAGACAAGGGATGTGTCTGGATGGTGACTGTATCATTGTGTGTGTCAGGTTCCTATAAGGTGTCAGGATGTCACTGTCTATTTCTCCATGGAGGAGTGGGAGTATTTAGAAGGACACAAGGATCTCTACAAGGACGTCATGATGGACAATCAGCCGCCCCTCACATCACCGGGTAAGAGGAGACTTTATTGTAAAGGAGAGAGCAGTACGGAGGCTCCACCTAGATCCCCCATCATCTGATAAACACATAGAAACAATGTATTCAGTCAGTGTGTGTGTTTCCTACAGATGGATCCAGTAATGGGAACCCACCAGAGAGATGTCCCCGTCCTCTGTATTCCCGGGATTCCACACAGGAAGGTCACACCATCCCCCACCATCATCAGGTACATGAGGAACAATCACTAATAGTTTTGATTAAGACTGCTTTCACACTAAAAGCGCTGCTCGTTTTAGCGGTACTTTAGCGCTATTTTCAGCCACCAGCAGGGCGCTTTTAACCCCGTTTTCAAATAGCTTTGGAAGCACTGCCCATTCATTGCAATGGGATGGGCGTTTTGAGAGCGCTAAATACATTGCTCCCAACCTGCCCTAAAGATGTTACTTGAAAGGTCACACTGCAGTGAATAGGAGGCGGTTTTCAGGCACTTCGCAGAGGCTATTTCTAGCGCTAAAGCACCTGACAACTGCCCCAGTGTGAAAGGGATCTTATACACAGCATGTTTGTAACAATGAATGTTTTATTATAAATTCAGAGTGGAAAGCTCGGGGATGATAATATTGATGAAGAGTATAAAGAGGAGGATGAGGAGTATGGAGTCATGGAGGAGTTTTCAGAAGGACACAAGGATATGATGGAGCCACCAAATACCAGGAACCCACCAGAGAGATGTCCCCGTCCTCTGCATTCCCGGGATTCCACACAGGAAGATCATACCATCCCCCACTGTTACAAGGTTGGTAGGACAGAGATTATCAAACACACTTATAGAGACAATGTGTGGATTTTTTATGTGATGTCACAATAATAAAGCTTATATCTTACAGATGATATTCACTTTCATTTTCTTGATTTAGAGTGGAGATCCAATCGATATAGAATTTGAGGTTAAAGAAGAAGAAGAGAGGTATGTGAGGGATGATCAGCAGTCTATGGAGGAGGATGGAATAACGGGGACATTTATAGAGGAGGACACTCCTATAGAGATCAGCACAGGTGGGTCATTAACACTAAATACATTCCTCCTCCCATACTGCTCACTGATTGGTCCAGAGTAGGGCAGGGACTGGGTGATATCAGCCTGTAATCCCCTGGTCACTTTCATGAGCTGTGTTCCCCATCCTGTATTCCTGTATTTCTCTCGGATAATCTTCCTTCTTTGTGCTGCAGACACAATTTATGTATCTAGACTGGATTTATGGAGATTCTGGGGTTCAGTTGGCAGAAAAATTTTCATTTTCACCATAGATGTTGCTCTACCTAGGCACCTGGGGTATGTGCTTTGGGTCTTCTGTCCCATACCCGGGTATGGCAAGATCTCTGACAGAAAAATCCCCCCAGGATTACTTGTTCTGTTGTCTGCTGGCTGTGTCGGGTGGAGGAATATGTCTGTATAGTCTCATAACCAAGTCACTGAGTGCAGTCTCAAGAGATGGGAGGCAGCGGTGTGGGACCTCTGCAACTTGTCTCATGTAAACATTTAATATTCCACTCATTACTGAATACCAATATTATGAGTCCTGACCCTTACACTGTATAATTTATATTGTACATTACATACTCCTGACCCCTGCACTGTATACTCTATGTTGTACAGTAAATCATTACCATACTATAAAATCCTATCTGTTGTATCTTATACAATAAGTTGTACATTACATAGTCCTGACTTCTTTTGCACTCATTTTCTACCAGATGGACATTTTATATCTGATGATTTGATTGGAGGACAGACTTTTACATGTTGATAATAATGTGATAACATCCTCAAACTTTGGAACCTTAAACAGAAAGTGATAATGAGGGAGGAGTCAATAACCCAATGATGGAGGTCTTCAGGATCAGTCCAGTCTTCATCTTGGTTGTTCTCCCCCATCCTCACTCTCTGACCTCTGGTGGGGCTCAGCCCCGCTGTTATTCATGACTAAATCATGGAGTAAATAAGAAAGTGCAGGACTTCTTGTGTTGGGAAGATGGCAATGAGTGATAGAGGGGGTGGGGACACTCGTCCTATAATCCCCTCATCATTGTCACTCCTATAAAAGACAGTTCTCGTTGTTTCCCTCACTCTCTGACTAAGGTCCATGAATAAAGAAATGAACTGGTAGGAGATCAGAGGACCCATTTACTAGTTACCTTGAGGGGGGAATTGTAAGATCCTCAGAGACAAAGCTGCCTGATGTGGGTGGAGTCCTGGTTTAGGGGAACCAATCTGCTCATGTCTAGTAATAATCTTTGTATTTCTATTTTACTAGATGGACGGGAGATGAGGAAAACCTCAGAGGATTGTCTCACTTTGTCTCCAGACTGTAAAGTAGAAGATGAGGACATCACACAGTATAGTCCAGGAGAAAACCCGACTACCTCAAATGTCCATCCGGCACCACACAGTGTAGATGGACCATCGTATTCCTCTTATCCTGAGGAACCTCAGACTGTGAGGGACGGTGCCGTCCGTCCAACAGAGAAGAGCTTTTCCTGTACTGAGTGCGGGAAGTGTTTTTCAGATAAGTCCAGTCTTTCCACACATCAGAGATTGCACATGGAGGAAAAGACATATTCCTGTCCTGAGTGCGGGAAGTTTTTTCATTGTAAATCCAAACTTGACGTGCATCTAAGATCTCACACCGGGGAGAAGCCGTATTCCTGTCCTGAGTGCAGGAAATGTTTTTCACGGAAGTCCAATCTTTACACACATCAGAGATCTCACACGGAGGAGAAGCCACATTCCTGTCCTGAGTGTGGGAAATGTTTTTCACAGAAGTCCAATCTTTACACACATCAGAGATCTCACACGGGGGAGAAGCCGTATTCCTGTCCTGAGTGCGAGAAAAGTTTCTCGCAGAAGTCCAGTCTTTCCACACATCAGAGATCTCACACGGGGGAGAAGCCGTATTCCTGTCCTGAGTGAGGGAATTGTTCCTCACTGAAGTCCTGTCTTCCTGTACATCAGGGATCCCACACTACCCTCGAGGTGTATTAGTGCCTTGAGTGTGGGAAATGTCTTCTATATGAATGTTGCTGGACATCAGAGCTCTCATGTGGGGAAGAAGCACACCCTGATATACACCTCAGATATACTCCATGGCTGATCTTCATCATGGAAGAAACAGTTGATAAGGAGATCAGAGATCACCAAAGACATGGATGAAGTGTTGTACGGTGTTGGCCATTGATAGCAGGAGAAAAATAAAAATGGAGTCATTACATTTCATTGGCTGAGTACATTTTGTGGTGAAAGATTTTACACTTAGAGGTCTATTTAACCACTTGCTTACTGGGCACTTAAACCCCCCTCCTGCCCAGACCAATTTTCAGCGCGGACGCACTTTGAATGACAAACACTGTACCCAAATTACATTTTTATCATTTTTTTCACACAAATAGAGATTTATTTTGGTGGTATTTAACCACTTGCTGCCCGCCATATAGGAAAATGACGGCTGCAAAGTGGTTTCAAAATCCTGACCTCACGTCATATGACGTGATTAGGATTTTGAGCCGCTGCGCACCCCCGGGGGCACGCATCACGGCGATCGTTTATGTGGGGTGTCAGTCTGACACCCCGCAACTACGATCTCAGTAAAGAGTCTCTGACGGAGACTCTTTAGCACGTAATCAGCCGTGTCCAATCACGGCTGATCACAGTGTAAATAGGAAGAGCCGTTTCGGCTTTTCCTCACTTAGCGTCTGTCAGATGAGAGTAGAGGAGAGCCGATCGGCTGCTCCTCTGACAGGGGGGGGTCTGTGCTGATCGATTATCAGTGCAGCCCCCCCGAGGATGCCCACACTGGACCACCAGGGACGCCACCAGACCACCAGGGATGCCAAGCACCAGGTATGCCAATCAGTGCCCACAATGGGCATCACTGATTGGCATGCATTATTGTTTGGCACTGATTGGCATCCATCAGTACAATACAATGCCGCCTATCAGTGCCCATCCGTGCCACCTATCAGTGCCCATCCATGCCGCCTATCAGTGCTCATCCGTGCCGCCTATCCATGCCCATCTGTGCCGCCTATCCGTGCCAGCTATCCGTGCCAATTTGTGCCACCTATCAGTGCCCATCAATGCCACCTCATCGGTGCCACTTCATTGGTTCCACCTCATCGGTGCCCATCAGTGCAGCCCCATCAGTGCCCATCGGTAAAGGAGAAAACTTACTTTTTTTACAAAGTTTTGAAACTGAAACAAAAAAAAAACATATTTTTTTTCATATTTTGGTCAAATACCACCAAAAGAAAGCTCTATTTGTGGGAACAAAATGACAAAAAATTAATTTGGGTACAATGTAGCATGACCGCGCAATTGTCCTTCAAAGTGAAACAGTGCTGAAAGCTGAAAATTGGTCTGGGCAGGAAGGTGTTCAAGTTGTTGGTATTGAAGTGGTTAATCACAGCTGGGATTTTTATTTTTTGCTAAACAAACAAAAAAAGATGGAAAATGTTGTTATAAAATTTTGGAAACAGGTAATTTTCTCCTTCATTGATATGCGCTGATGCACTGGTGGGCACTGATAGGCACAGTTAAGGTGGCACTGATAGGCACAGATAAGGTGGCACTGATGGGCACAGATAAGGTGGTACTGATGGGCACAGATAAGGCAGCACTGATAGGCACAGATAAGGAGGCACTGATTGGCCCTAATGGGTGGTACTGATAAATGGCTCTAATGGGCATTGATAGGTGGCACTGTTGAGCACTAATAGGTGACACTGATAGGTGGCACTGTGGGCACTGGTAGGCGGCACTGTTGTGTACTGTTGGTGGCACAGGTGGGCACTGAGGAGCTAACGGCAGCTCTTGTTGTAGAATCTCATATTAGCCAATGTATTTCATATTATTCATATTGATTTGCATATATTTTATTGGTAATATAATTATTATTATTGTTGTTATTATTATTATTTAGTAGTGGTCTTATCAATATTATTATTCAATAAGTAAAGCAACAATTATTAATCTTTAACAATGTATACTGTGTTTTCCATAGATTGAGAAAGATATCATTTTAAATGTTGAACTTTAGATGACCTCTCTGCTTCTTTCTCATACTTTTTATAGTTTACTGGGTGAAAGTTCATTAGAATAGTTTCAAGTTATATATTGTCTCAAAATGCATATAAATCAGACAGATATGATAAGAATACAGGTGGTTAAAATAATTAGGTGGAATATGGGAAAGTTATGTAAAGAACATTAAATTAGGTCAAAGAAAGGTCTGTTTGTGCCCTCATTAAAACTATTAAAACACATACATATAGTGAGACATATAACACATCTGGTGGGGTTATTGAAAGTTCATTCTCCCAAAAATTGTAAATATGTCACCCTTGAAGTTAAGTTAAATCTTTTAAAGATAAGGAGAGTTTGATAACACAGCTGGGTGCCAGACTGTCTCTACACAGGTGTTTTTAATTGGACAAGAGCAGTTATAAATCTTTTTAATGAACATGTACGAATTCTGGGAGTAATAAGTTTGTCTGGTTATAGAACAGGTGTCAGATTTATGGTTGGTTACATTGACGTAGATCTTAGCGACCAATCACATGTAGGAAAGATGGCTGAGATAGGCTTGTAAAAGGGTATATAAATGCAAGCTCTACAATTGTTTGTCAGACAAGTCAGATAGGAGCTCATAAGGCTGAACTCTGTGTATGCAGCCCTATTGCAAGGGTCATAGAGGTCAGAACCAATGGGCAAATATCTGTCCGAAACTTGTCTCCTCGTACGAGTCAGAGAGAACTTCTTAACTTGTTCCAGAGTGTGGTCTCAGGTGAATTTCCCTCATGAACTTGGTCGAGCTGGAACCCAGAACTCTGAGGGGACCAAACCACTGGCCGATCGGCTGGTCCCTATCAGGTGACAGGTTCCCAAGAATTGGCAGAAAAGACCCATTCTGGTTCAAGGTTAGAACAATTCACAATTGTTTCAATTTGGCTAGGGAATAAGAATACCTATATCTAATATGCTTGCATTGTAAGAAACTGTATAAATTAGACCTGTATCTTGTAATACTTTGAACATAAACCTGTATGTTATCAGCTGTTAATAAACCTGCATTGCTTAAGTTCTGCTTGGTTCGATACTTTACTATTCTACTTCACTCTCCGTGATTGGGACTGATGTCCCTCTCACAGCCGCTGGTGATCAGCTTTTTTTTTCTGTTAGCGCAAGGAGAAAGAATGGCTGATTACCGTCTCTGTTTAAATCACATGATCAGCTGTCATTGGCTGACAGCTGATCAGGTGGTAAGGGGTCGGGATCGACCCCTTACTCTGATCTGTGAACAAGTGAGTCTCATAGACTGGCTGATTACAGAGTGCGCCACGCCCGCCCTGCAGGAGGCACGCAGGCTGCTCGGGCATGGGAGGATGTCGATATATGTGTATAAGTGTAGTGGTCAGGAACATGTCATATACAGCTCTGTGTATAGAGTGCAGGGGTCGGAAACATGTCATATACAGTCCTGTGTATAGAGTGCGGTGGTCAGGAACATGTCATATACAGTCCTGTGTATAGAGTGCGGTGGTCAGGAACATGTCATATACAGTCCTGTGTATAGAGTGCAGTGGTCAGGAACATGTCATATACAGTCCTGTGTATAGAGTGCGGTGGTCAGGAACATGGCATATACAGTCCTGTGTATAGAGTGCAGTGGTCAGGAACATGTCATATACAGCACTGTGTATAGAATGCAGTGGTCAGGAACATGTCATATACAGTCCTGTGTATAGAGTGCGTGGTCGGGAACATGTCATATATACAGCCCTGTGTATAGAGTGTAGTGGTCAGGAACATGTCATATACAGTCTTGTGTATAGAGTGCAGGGGTCAGGATTAGGGATGAGCTTCGTGTTCACCTCGAACATCGTCTGTTCACCCGTTTGGCGAATTCCGAACGTTATGGGCCGTTCGCACCAAATTCGAGTGGCGCGCCATGGCCCATAATTCACTGCGGCATCGCAGTGCATTGCTGGCTGCTGATTGGCCAAGCATGCACTATGACCCACATGTTTTGGCCAATCACAGTGCAGAAAAATCAGAGAGCCATGATTGGCCAAAGCCAGGGTGGCTTTGGCCAATTATGTCTCAGGGAGTTTAGTACACACCCCACAATATATAAGGCCGCCTGCGTGGCGGCCTTGTGTAGTGTGTTGCGGTGGAGGAAAGAGATAGACAGAGAGACAGTGTGATTTGATTTAAGTTAGATAGAATAGGCAGGCGAGTCAGTTAGCTTCAGTTACAGTGTGAAGAGGATATATATGCATCCCAGGTGTGTTGTGTATATATATTTTTACACTGTGTTCACTTTAGCTAGATCCGTTCCTGTTATTCTCTTCATAATATACTGACAGGCAGGGAGCTGCACTATTTTCACTGAGTGTACTGTGTCCTTTGCACAGTGTACACCTAAAGCTTTAAATTGTATACTGCTGCACCAGTGGACAATGATGGTGCACCAGTATCAGTAATTTAGAATTTTTTTGCTGAGAGGCATGTCGAGTCCATGTAATATTTTATATTTTGACACAAGTTGCGGGAAAAAGACACTTTTTTTTGCACAAAGTTGTCACTAAATGATATATTGCTGTGTGAGCATATGTGGGCATATATCATATATCATGGGCATATGTGGAATTACACCCCAAAATACATTCTGTTGCTTCTCCTGAATACGGGGATACCACATGTGTGAGACTTTTTCGGAGCCTCTCCGCGTACAGGACCCCGAAAACCAATCACCGCCTTCAGGCTTTCTAAGGGTGTAAATTTTTGATTTCACTCCTCACTACCTATCACAGTTTCAGAGGCCATGGAATTCCCAGATGGCACCACCCCCCCCCCCCCCAAATGACCCCATTTTGGAAAGACACCCCAAGCTATTTGCTGAGAGGTGTGGTGAGTATTTTGCAGACCTCGCTTTTTGTCACAAAGTTTTAAAAATTGAAAAAAGAAAAAAAAATGTTTTCTTTTCTTTCTTCATTTTCAAAAACAAATGAGAGCTGCAAAAATACTCACCATGCCTCTCAGCAATTTCCTTGGGGTGTCTACTGACATTTTCTTACCAAGGACATGTGGCTGAATACATTTTGGCCTAATGTATGGCTAAAATGGAGTTTATTGGATTTTTCTTATAACAAAAAGTAGAAAATATTATTTTTTTTCTAAATTTTCTGTCTTTTTCCGTTTATATCGCAAAAAATTAAAATCGCAGAGGCAATCAAATACCATCAAAAGAAAGCTCTATTTGTGGGTAAAAAAGGACACAAATTTTGTTTGGGTACAACATTGCATGACCGCGCAATTACCAGTTAAAGCAGCGCAGTGCCAAATTGTAAAAAGTGCTCTGGTCTTTAGGCAGCCAAAAGGTCCGGGGCTTAAGTGGTTAATGAGACATCCAGGGTCTAAAAGACCCCCAATGCCTCCCCTGTGCTCCACTGAATGTAATGCAATACAGATCACACTCCATTATATTCTTTCCCAGCTTTGATAGTCGGGGAAACTGTCACCAGGGACCCGGAAGTGATGTCATACATGTCTCTTCCGGGTAAGGAAGAAGAAGGGGAGGAGATTGGATGTGTGTCCTCTCTCCTCCCTCCCCTCTACCTATCATCACCCGCTATGCTGGTCCCGGGTCCACAGATGGGCAAGAGAAGCCTGGGATACATAGCGGGTGTGTGTCGGGGTGGGGGCACTTTACCTGGGGGGGTGTGGAAACATTTACTCAGCCACCCAAATGCTTCTATCTGACAAGTAAACCTACTCCTTGCTCGCCCACGACCTCCTTTATCACAAATTCCTTTAACCTTCTTGCCATTACTGAAACCTGGCTTCATGAATCAGATACTGCTTCTCCTGCTTCCCTCTCCCATGGTGGCCTTCTCTGGACTCGCTCCCCCAGACCAAGTAGACGGAAGGGAGGTGGAGTGGGAATCCTTCTAGCCCCATGTAGCACCTATCAGGTTCTTCACCCACCTCCCTCTCTGACACTCTCCTCTTTTGAGGCACATTGTATTCGTCTATTCTCTTCATTTCTCTAAAAATTGCTGTCATCTACCGGCCCCCTGGACCAGTATCAGCCTTCCTTGATGACTTCTCTGCCTGGCTACCCTAATTTCTCTCTTCTGAAATCCCCACAATTATTCTCGGTGACTTCAACATCCCTGTAAACACTATCACTACTATTACTTCTAAACTTCTCAGTCTAACCTCATCTATTGACCTGAAGCAATGGATACAGGCTCCTACTCACTCCAACGGCAACACCCTCGACCTTGTCCTCTCCTATCTGTGCACTCCGTGTAACCTTTCCAACAATCCTCTCCCACTCTCTGATCACCACCTTATTAGTTTTGCTCTCTCCCAATCTTCCACCTCCTCTCCCTCCAACCGCCTAACAGTTACCTGTAGAAACCTTCGCCACCTCAACCCTTCTTTTTACTCTGCTACTGATCACCTCTATGACAATCTCACCCCTGTCCTGCCCCAAACTAGCCACTTTCATCTACAACAGCTCACTGTCTTCCTCCCTAGACAAGCTCGCCCCCCTCACTACACGCAGAATTAGGCCCTGACTGCTACAACCCTGGCAAACAGATGACACCAGAAGTCTCAGAAAATGTAGCCGCGCTCTCGAGCGTCTGTGGCATAAGAACTAAGTTCCAGGAAGACTTCACACAATATAAATCTGCCCTCCTAAAATACTATTCCTGCCTCCACACTGCCAAACAGACCTACTTTATCACACTCATTAACACCTCATCCAGTCCACGTCAACTCTTCTCTACCTTCAACACTCTACTCTGTCCTCCACTGCCTCCACCCTCTAATGCCGCGTACACATGATCGGACTATCCAGCGAACTTGGTCTGGCGGACCAGAGTCCGCCGGACAATCCGCCCGGGTGTGGGCTCCGGCGGACTTTTTCTTCCCAAAAGTCCGGCGGACTTAGAAAGAAGTCTTGACTCAAAATTATCCACCAGACTCGGCAGTCCGGCGGACAATCTGGCCGTCTGTGTGCTAGTCCGCCTGACTTCTGAAATGAACGGACTTGGCCACACACAGAGTAAAGTCCGTTCATTTTGAACGTGACTCCAGGTAGACGGGACTAGCGAAGGAAGCCAATGTCGTCGATCGGCGAGATTGACACCTTGCTAGCCCCGTCACCTGGTATGGATTTAAAGTGGAATCCCTACGCCGAAAAAACTGCGCGGGGGTCCCCCCCAAAGTCCATATCAGACCCTTATCTGAGCACGCAGCCCAGCCGGTCAGGAAAGGGGATAGGGACGAGCGAGCCCCCCCGCCTGAGCTGTACCAGGCCACATGTCCTCAACATGGGGGATGCTTTGGGGAAGGGGGGCCCTGCAGCCCCCACCTCAAAGCACCTTGTCCCCATGTTGATGAGTACAAGGGCCTCTTCCCGACAACCCTGGCCGTTGGTTGTCGGGGTCTGCGGGCGGGGGGCTTTATCGGAATCCGGGAGCCCCCTTTAATAAGGAGGCCCCCAGATCCCGGCCTCCCACCCTATGTGAATGAGTATGGGGTACATGGTACCCCTACCCATTCACCTAAGGGAAAAAGTGTTAAAAAAAGAAACACAACACAGGTTTTTAAAGTACTTTATTAGACAGCTCCGGGGTCTTCTTCTGACTTCGGGGGTCTTCTTCCGACTTTGGGGGTCTTGTCCCGATCTTCGTTTGTTCTGCCAGACCTCCGCTATCTTCTTGCAGCTCTTTTTCTAGCATTGGCCCGGTCTTCTGGTTCGTTGCTGTTGCGTTGCACCACCTTCTGCTTCTGCTTCTTCCTCTTCTTTCTTCTCCAGATGTTGACACGACGCTCTCTCCGCTTGTAATGGCTGGGACGCGTTGTGTGGCCACATATATAGGTATAGGGACAAGGGGCGGGGTCACCGGCTGATGTCACATGGTGACCCGCCCCTTATGATGTCACAGTCCC
>CM053028.1:566200138-566327630 GCA_028564925.1 Lithobates sylvaticus | reverse complement strand
TTCCTTATTTAGTCCATGATTTAGTCATGAATAACAGCGGGGCTGAGCCCCACCAGAGGTCAGAGAGTGAGGATGGGGGGAGAACAACCAAGATGAAGACTGGACTGATCCTGAAGACCACCATCATTGGGTTATTGACTCCTCCCTCATTATCACTTCTGTTTAAGGTTCAAAAGTTTGAGGATGTTATCACATTATTATGAACATGTAAAAGTCTGTTCTCCAATCAAATCATCAGATATAAAATGTCCAGCTGGTAGAAAATGGGTGTAACAAAAGAGAATCCATATTATGTGTATATATAGCAGTGGGTAGAGGGAAGAGAGCAGAAGTCAGGACTATGTAATTGTGACAGACCTTGTCGGGACAGAGGCTGTTGGAGGGGACTGAATGTGAGCCTATTGCCTTGCGATTATGGGCCCTGGCATTTGAGGGAACGGTGCTCTTTGGGCTGCATGCCTGGGGACCCCAGAGCTGGTGTTACTTGGATTCGGGTCCATGCTGGCCCCCAGGACACAGACTCTGTATGTGTATTTGGCATATTAGCAAGAGATGCTAATGTCATGAACTCCAGTCAGCCTGTCTGTTGTGTAAATGAATATAGTCTGGCTTGTAGGAGTGTTTCACCTATTGTTGTGTGTGCTAATTAACCCAGCAATTGAATGAAGGAGTCCAGTGTTGATTAAGATAATTAGCTCATGCTAATTAGGTTAGGTGTGAGTCATCTGGCTGTATATATGTGTAACATGTCAAATAAAGATTCATTCCTGATGTACCCTACACTGGTGTTGTCTGGTGACTGGGTGAGCTAAGGGGTCTTGGATTGTGTGGTACCGGACAGAGGAAGCATTTACGGCGGACATCTTGAGTACGGGGTCCGTCACAGTAATGTACCACATATTGTATAAGATACAATAGATAGGACTATATAGTATCAGAATAATGTAGTGTACAACATAGAGTATATAGTGCAGGGGTCAGGAGTATGTAATGTACAATATAAATTATACAGTGTAAGGGTCAGGACTCATAATATTGGTATTCAGTGGAAGATTAAATGTTTACATGAGACAAGTTGCATAGGTCCCACACCGCTGCCTCCCATCTCCTGAGACTGCACTCAGTGACTTGGGTCTGAGACTATACAGACATATCCCTCCACCCGGACAGCCAGCAGACAACAGAGAAAGTAATCCTGGGAGAATTGTTCTGTCAGACATCTTGCTATACCCGGGTATGGGGCAGAAGACGCAAACCACATACCCCAGGTGCCTAGATCTAGTAACATCTATGGTGAAAATGAACATTTTGCTGCCAGCTGATCCCCAGAATCTCCATAAATCCAGTCTAGAGACATAAATTGTATCTGCAGCACAGAGAAGGAAGATTATCCGAGAGAAATACAGGAATACAGGACGGGCAACACAGCACAGGAAAGTGACCAGGGGATTACAGGCTGATATCACCCAGTCCCCGCCCTACTCTGGACCAATCAGTGAGCAGTATGGGTGGAGGAATGTATTTAGTGTTAATGACCCACCTGTACTGATCTCTGTAGGAGTGTCCTCCTCTATAAATGTCCCCGTTATTCCATCCTCCTCCATAGACTGCTGATCATCCCTCACATACCTCTCTTCTTCTTCTGATTTAACCTCAAATTCTATATCGATTGGATCTCCACTCTAAATCAAGAAAATGAGAGAGAATATCATCTGTAAGATATAAGCTTTATTATTGTGACATCACATAGAAAATCCACACATTGTCTCTATAAATGTGTTTTATAAGTTCCGTCCCACCAACCTTGTAACAGTGAGGGATGGTGTGATCTTCCTGTGTGGAATCTCGGGAATACAGAGGACGGGGACATCTCTCTGGTGGGTTCCCATTACTGGATCCATCTGTAGGAAACACACACACTGACTGAATACGTTGTTTCTGTGTGATTATCAGATAATGGGGGATCTAGGTGGAGCCTCCGTACTGCTCTCTCCTTTACAATAAAGTCTCCTCTTACCCGGTGATGTGAGGGGCGGCTGATTGTCCATCATGACGTCCTTGTAGAGATCCTTGTGTCCTTCTAAATACTCCCACTCCTCCATGGAGAAATAGACAGTGACATCCTGACACCTTATAGGAACCTGACACACACAATGATACAGTCACCATCCAGATACATCCCTTGTCTGTTACTGGATAATGTCCCAGAATTCCCAGCACCGCTCACCTCTCCTGTCAGCAGCTCCATCATCTTCCTGGTGACTTCTAGAATCTTCTGCATGTTAGGTAGATGATCTCCAGGGTGAAGTTTAGTATCTTCTCAGTCATGTGACTCCAGTCCTCCTCCATCCTCATTGGTGCCGTCATTTGATCTATACAGGTCTCCTTGTAGACGGATAACTTTGGGAAATGAAAGTAAGAATTATTTGGATGGTATTGGTCACACAATAATAGGATGTGGATGTGAGGGGGGTAATAGGAGGGTTGCTGTACATTTAAGGACTACTCCCCCCATGGGAACACATTTAGTTTGGACTGTTGGCTACATTTTTGAGGTGTGGGACCCTCTTGGCTGCCGGATCAGATATTCCCTTTTCTATGTTGGGTTTGTTTAATTTCTGAACTGGTTTTGTTTAGTTTTAGATCTGCAGACAAGGAATGATAAATACGATCCTTCCTTTGACTTTTTTGCTCTGAGGCAGTGCTGTGAGGACAACGTAGAGCCACTCCCATCAAATCATTCTCTGCAGCTATTACCTTTTGTACCACCACCCCCTCCCTTCAGAATGTAAGCTCTACGAGCGGGGCCCTCCTGTACATTTTGGTTTGAACTGTACTGTAATTGTGTTGTTCCCCCCTATACATTGTAAAGCGCTGCGTAAACTGTTGGCGTTATATAACTCATGAATAATAATAATAATCATGATGTCCAGGAAGGGGAACTTGCTGACTTTTGGTCGGAGTTGTCGGCTAATCAGGATAATTGGCAGAACTTCGGCTGCAAGGCTCCAATCTCCGGCAGCCTGCTGACTGATCGGAGTGATGTCACTGTCACTCTCTGCAGTAAGAGAAGGGATGGGATTGCATAGCAGGGAGATCCTGCTGGTGGACTACAGAACTGTGGGGGAGGAGTCTGTTTTGTTCTCTCCAATAGCAACCCATCTGCCATCTATGATGATTATGAAGATTTTAACATGTAAGTGTACTATTTGTTTTATGGAATAAATGACTTCATCATTCTAATGAGGATCTCGCGCTGTCATTTCTTTGTTGTTTGAGCTCCTTGGATCTTCCCGGATCTTTATCTGACAAGCTGCAGGACCCTTGTATGTTGGAATGAACATTTGTCCTCATCATGCTGTTACCATAGACTGCTGTCTGTTGGGCTGGACCTTGTAGTGCACATTACTGGTGTGTGATTTTTATTTCAGTGCTGGTAGGAGGACAGCGGGGGGAGGGGTTTGTTCTATTGGTCTATTTTGTATCCTACAACATATTTCTAGAACGGTGAAATGGTGAGGTGAAGGCTTCCTTCACTTGCTGGCAGAAGGTCTTTAAAAGAGAAGTATGATTTTTTTTCTTTCAGATTCATACTTACCTAGGTGGATGGAGCATCGGTCCCCCGGCACCTCTTCACTGAGAACCGATCGATCTAACATCTGCGATGGCTCGGTTCTCACAGCTCCGCCCCCCGCGCTCACTGGAGCTGTGGAGGGCGGGGAGTGCCCGTCTTAGTCTCCTAGTGGCTCGCTGAGAGGCTGAGATGGCCATCAGTCCAGGCACCTGGAAGATCCAGACTTCATTGTCGTGATGATGCAGTGCCTGGACTGATTCCAGTGATGTCACCAGAGAGCCGACTTCAGCCCGATCTCTGCTGAAAACAGGTCACAAGAGTGCAAAACGAATTGCACTCCTGTAACCCATAGGAGAAGCCCAGCCAAGCGATCTCAGGCTGGACTTCTCCTTTAAGGAGGTCAGAAAAGTATGTGCAGGTGGGGTGAGAGGACCATCAGAGACCAACAGCCTGTGTAGTGTAATAATTGCCCTTTGTAGGTCATGTATGGTCAGGATGGTCATTGTCTTGTCTATTTATTGTCAGTGCTGTTTGTTTAGAGGAACATATTACTAGAATTTATCTCTAAAATTAAGAGTATGTTCCGGCCCTGTAAGTGGGTAAATGTTCTGCCCCTGAAGGGGTTAATCTAGGTTTCCACACTATATATATGTGTATCATCATCTGCTGGAGATAAAAGACATCACAGAGACTATGGAGGAAGAGGACGGACATGACGGGGGTTTACTGGGTGTAAATAAAAGATAAGATCTTATTACCTCGTCTTCTGGCACTCCAGCAACGTCTCCTCGCTACTTCTTACCGACTCACCTCTCACCCGGAACTTCCTGTGTGTACCTGACATCACTTCCTTTCTGTATTCCATAGAGACTTCCTTTCTGGGTAGAAGTAAGATTACCATCTTGTGGAGTTCAGAGGAACTGCAGCCCCAAGAAACGTCTCATAATAAGCAGTCCTGTATAACAGGGCAAAGTTAAAAACATAACTCCCGATATTGAACTTTTTGGTGAAGAAATTGTAAAAAATATAACAAAAAGCATATATATATATATATATATATATATATTTATCAGTCCACTAATAATGAATATGCTAACATAAATTGCATGTATGTAATGTTTACATAGGAATGGTAGTGGAGATCTCTCCAAGTAAGAACACTTCCTCATATATGCTAATGTAGTGATGTGATCATTTCTTTGCCCATTTACCAAGTGTATACTCTTGTTATGCAGTGTCTGTTTTCCCTTTGTCAATATGGTTGCTATGCTCTCTCTCTCATCGAGGATGAGGTCATCAAGACATCAAGAAGAGCAGAGGATGGCAAGGGGTTTTGTGGGTAAGTGGGTGGAGGGAGAAACATGTGGAGAGAGAACAGTGAATTCCTGCTAAGAGGACACAGAATGTGTAAATACTGCAGATTCCCCTCACTGAGACCTGCATAAAGACTGTTAATGATTTCATGTTCCTGTTTGGAAAATACTTTATGTTGGATGGTTCACTGAATGTTATTTCTTCAATACATGGACTTTCAAATACAATTCTGTGTGGATTACTGTCTATGTGAAGATATATTTCTCGATTGGGATTTCACTTGCTATTCACAAGCCCCAATTGAGTGGAGGCCCTGCGCTTGTTAGAGATCCTGTCCTGATCACACAGATTATGAAGACTCTGCTCCTAAATACTACACAGGTGGTGCCATCATACCTCAGTAGCCACAGAGAGAGAGAGAAGAAAAGTGCTACAATTGGAGGCACTGCTGAGATAAATATCTTAGATCAGGACATTAACCACCTGATTACTTTGCACTTAAACCCCCCTCGTGACCAGACCAATTTTCAGCTTTTGGCGCTGACGCACTTGGAATAACAATTGCGCGGTCATACAACACTGTACCCAAATGAAATTTTTATCATTTTTTTCCCACAAATAGAGCTTTCTTTTGGTGGTATTTAATCACAGCTGGGGTTTTTATTTTTTGCTAAACAAACAAAAAAAGATGGAAAATTAAAAAAAAATAAAAAATCATGTTTAATAGTTTGTTATAAAATTTTGCAAACAGGTAATTTTTCTGCTTCATTGATATGCGCTCATGAGGCGGCACAGGTGGGCACTGATAGGCTGCATTGGTGGGCACTGATAGGCTGCACTGGTGGGGACAGATAAGTCGGTACTGATGGGGACAGCAAAGATGGCACTGATGGGCACGGATGGGTGGCACGGATGGGTGGCACGGATGGGTAGCATGGATGGGTGGCACCAATGGGCACTGATGGATGACACTGATGGGCACTGATAGGTGGCACTGATGGGCACTGGTAGGTGACACAGATGAGCACTGGTAGGTGACACAGATGAGCACTGACAGGTGACACTGATGTGCAGCACTGGCACTGTGGGCACTGAGAGATGGCACTCTGGGCACTGAGAGATGGCACTGTGGGCACTGAGAGATGGCAGTGTGGGCACTGGTAGGCGGCACTTTAATGGGGCAAAGGTGGGCACAATGGATTGGGCACATTGCAGTGAGAGGGACTGATGTTACCGATTACTGGCTCTGTTATTATCACATGATCAGCTGTCATTGGCTGACAGCTCATCACGTGGTAAGGGGTCAGGATCAACCCCTTACTCGGATCTGTGATCCAGCGAGTCTCACAGACTCGCTGATCACAGAGCGCGCCGCGCGCGCCCTTCAGGGAGCGCGCAGGCAGCTCGTGGCCAGGACGACGTCAATAGACGTCGTCCCGGCACAATAGATCCGCGCTGTAGCTGTCATTTGGCTATAGCGCGGGTCTAAGGTGGTTAAGGAACGACCATGTCACTGTTCTCAACAGAAGCTGTGAGGCAGTGGGCCCTGGAAGAGGGACTTCCACCTAAAAGGACATTTGCTATTTCATGTGTACCTATCACTGTGAGCGCTAGGGATGAGCCGAACACCCCCGGGTTCGGTTCGCACCAGAACCCGCAAACAGACCTAAAGTCCGTGTAAATTTAAGAACCCTATTAGTTACAATGGACGCGAACGTTCAAAATCAAAAGTGCTAATTTTAAAGGCTAATATGCATGTTATTGTCATAAAAAGTGTTTGGGGACCTGGGTCCTGCCCCAGAGGACATGTATCGATGCAAATTTTTTTTTTTAAAACAGACGCTTTTTCAGGAGCAGTGATTTTAATAATGCTTAAAGTGAAACAATAAAAGTGTAATATTCCTTTAAATTTCGTACCTGGGGGGTACCTATAGTATGCCTGTGAAGGGGCGCATGTTTCCTGTGCTTAGAACTCTCCCTGCACAAAGTGTCATTTTTGCAGGAAAAAAAGCTATTTAAAATCACTCGCGGGTAATGAATTGTCGGCTCCCGTAACACAGAGAACAGTCATTCATTGAAAGTCATTGATAAAGAAAAAGTCATTGATAAAAAATTAAAAAAAACAAAAGAAAAGCGTGGGGGTCCCCCAAATTCAATTACCAGGCCCTTCAGGTCTGCTATGGATATTAAGGGGAACCCCCGGCCAGAAATAAAATAAAAATGGCGTGGGGTCCCCCTCAAAATCCATACCAGACCCTTGAGGTCTGGGATGGATTTTAAGGGGAACCCCGGCCAAAAAAAAAAAATGGCGTGGGGTCCCCCTCAAAATCCATACCAGACCCTTATCCGAGCACGCAACCTGGCAGGCCGCAGGAAAAGAGGGGGGGACGAGAGCGGCCCCCCTCCCTCCTGAACCATACCAGGCCACATGCCCTCAACATTGGGAGGGTGCTTTGGGGTCCCCCCCAAAGCACCTTGTCCCCATGTTGATGAGGACAAGAGCCTCGTCCCCACAACCCTGGCCATTGGTTGTGGGGGTCTGCAGGCGGGGGGCTTATCAGTATCTGGAAGCCCCCTTTAACAAGGGGACCCCCAGATCCCGCCCCCCCCCATGTGAAATGGTAAGGGGGTACAAAAGTACCTCTACCATTTCACCAAAAAAAGTGTCAAAAATTGTAAAAATGACAGGAGACGGTCTTTGACATGGAAGAAGATGCCTTTATTAAATTCCTTTATTAAAATCTTCTTTCTTCTGGTCTTCCTTCTTCCTTTCTTCATCCTTCGGTTTCTTCATCTTCTTCTTCCGGCATCTTCTTCCATCTTCTTCTTCCATCATCTTATTCCTCCGATCCGCTTCTTCTTGCTATGGTCTTCTCGTCTGGCATCTTCTTCCATCGCGTCGGTGTCTCTTCGGGGCCACTCCGCGCAATGGGAGGCTCCCGCTGTGTCTGAAAGGTCTTTTATAACGGAGGGCGGAACCACATGGTGACCCCACCCCCTCTGACGTCATGGGGAAAGACATAGGGAATTCCCCATGACGTCCCCGTGCGTCAGAGGGGGCGGGGTTACCAGGTGGCCCCGCCCTCCGTTATAAAAGACCTGTCAGACGCTTCCTGTTTTTGTGTTTGTGAGTAGGGATGGGCTGTCTGTTCTGGTCGAACATGAGTTCGACACGAACATTGGCTGTTCGCCCATTCGCCAAATAGTGAACAATTTGGGATATTCGCGGCAAATTCGAAAGCCGTAGAACACCCTTTAAAAGTCTATGGGAGAAATCAAAAGTGCTAATTTTTAAGGTTAAGGTTAATATGCATGGTATTGTCATAAAAAAGTGTTTGGGGACCCGGGTCCTGCCCCAGGGGACATGTATCAATGCAAAAAAAAGTTTTAAAAATGGACGTTTTTTCGGGAGCAGTGATTTTAATAACGCTTAAAGTGAAACAATAAAAGTGAAATATTCCTTTAAATTTCGTACCTGGGGGGTGTCTATGTGTTGCTATGGCCAATTTTGTATATGGTCTTGACCGCCCACAAGATGGGGGTCGAAAGGGAATTTGTTCCTCCCATTTTATACAGGGGTTTATTTTGCCCTTTCCTGGACAAAAGGCTTTAGGAAGTTTCCTATATTATCCTATAAAGTCAAGAGGTGGTATGTGTTGCTATGGCCAATTTTGTATATTGTCTTGATATTAATAATATAGTTAGGTTTGGTAAGAGCATATGTTTACAGAGGCTCTTCCCCCTCCATTGATATGTAAATAAACCAGCTGGATAGGTTTTGGATCTGAGCAGAGGAAGTTGGTGTATGCAGGAAATGGGTGGGAGGGGCATGGAGAAGGTTTGGAAAGAAACATGTGTTCGGACAAGGAGAGATGGTTTTTGGGAGGACAAAGAGGAAGACATTGGCTGCCAGAAGCTGGATAACTTTGGAGACGCTTTTGTGAGTTGGACTCTGAGAAAGGAACTATGAAGGACATTATCACGTACCTTACAGCGGAGTCCGGATGCTGGGGGTGGCCTCGTGCACGGTTCCGGTCCCAACACCCCTGGTGGTAGGAACAGGGAGTGCTGGGGCACGAAAGGGTGCAAGTGCCTGCGGCTGGTAGACTGGTGTTTGGAAGTACCGGTTCTTCTGGAGAGCTGGTGTATAGGTTGGTAACCAAGGATGTACTCAGTGAAGGCCGAACAGGTGGGTGTAGGCACTGCAAGGTCAAGACAGGAATCAGGTCGGCAACTGGCTGGCAAACAAGGTACAAAGCGGAAGGCAAGTTCGTGGTCAAAAGCAGGCAAAAGGTTGGCAACTGGCTGGCAAACAAGGTACAAAGCGGAAGGCAAGTTCGTGGTTAAAAGCAGGCAAAAGGTTGGCAACAGGCAGGTGATGAGGTACCAAATCGGAGAGCAGAGACGTAGTCCAGGAATCCAAGCCGAGGTCAAACCAGAGGAAACAGTCAATAAGCAGGGTCAATCCAGGAAGGGTAACAGGAAAACCGGGTGAATCAGGAACAAGGTAGCAGGTACTTCAGGCAGGTATTCAGGACATAAGACTGAAGACGATCCAGCACTGACACCATGTGAAGGCCCTGTTTATATAGGGCGCCTTGTGCTGGGATTGGTGGAGGTGAGGGTCCGTGCGCGATTGCGCACACACGTTCGTGCTGACATGGGAGTGCGTGCCCTCGTTCGTATTGGTAGACGAGGACGCGCACATGTTAGCGTTGGTACGCGGGTACGCCCGCACGTTCGGTTCCGTTGGGAAGGCTGCGCATGGGTATTGGCGTTCGCAGAGTGGGGATTCACTCCTACTGGACGAGGACGGGCATGGAAAGCGTGAGTTCTCTGACATTGCCCCCTCCTTAGGGGCAGCCTCCGGATGCCTCTTTGAAACGAACCCTGGGAGCGGGAACGGTGAAAAGCCTGTATGAGTCTCTGAGCATGAAGATTCGTTCTTGGTTCCCAGGAATTTTCTTCTGGGCCAAAACCTTTCCATTTAATTAAATATTGGTCCTCTCCTTGCCGTTTTCTGTGGTCCAGGATAGCTTCAATTTCAAATTCTTCTTCCCCATTCACTCTGATAGCTTCCGGAGGCCCTACTTCATGATCTGGAAAGGAATTTGGAGAATCCCAACAAAGAGCCAAAGTATTGAATCACTGGGGAGGAGATGGACGTGCTGACGTAGCGCGATCAGCACGGAGGGAGGGGCTTGAGCTCGTCAGCCAGGCAGGTCAGGAGCGAGGCGGAGGAGAACGCCGGCACCCCGTGGAACGAGCACGAGCGTGTGGATGTCACATGCGCCGCCCGAGAAGCCGAGACCATCGTGGCCCCGCCGGAGGACGTAAGGAGCGCAGGAAGTGCCCCTTGATGCGGCTCCAACTCCCGGTGAGCGTGGCCTGAACGCCCTCTCCCCTGCCTCCCCCCCGCCCGCCGCCCACCCCCGCATGCAGCCCGGCTCCAGCAGACCATAGGAAGGGAATGAGGATTCAACACTCGGAACCCCCACTCGTGGAAGCAACCACCCACCCACCCTGGTCCGTGAGTACATGGCCCGGTAACGGACCTTAGGTTAAGGACCGATCTAAAAGTGAAAGTAAACAGGTAAAACAGCAGTAATAACTAAACAAGCTGAATACTATTTGGAAGATTTTTGGTGATCATGTACAATGTATGACTGTTTCCCGGGGCAGAGGGAGAGTTTCTTTGCTTGAGGTCCTGTTTCTAAATTTGATTAATACCTGTTTAAATGGAACTGAATAATGTGAGGAGGGCAGATCATTGAGTCTTAAGGGGGGGTACCCCCTCATGACCCCCCCTTTTTTTTTTTTTGTACTAAAGCCTTATTATCGCTCCACAAAATTTTCCGAGTCTTGCAAATTAATCTAGGGGCTCTCGAAACTTAATAGTGCTATAGGAGTGGTACAAGGAGTTTCAGCCAACTGCACGGAGCGGGTGGGGTGGTCCCCCCCCCCCCCCATGACCCGCCACGATCCAACACTTATTACAGACACCATATAGAGACCAGTCTAAGGAATTTTTTTTTTTTTTTTTTTTTTTTTTTTTTTTGAATGCTTTCTTGTACCGGATTGCAAACCAGAGAAACTGCATTTAATTTGAAGTCAACAAGTTAAAAGGCGGAATTGAGAACATCAGTGGGTGGGGCGGAGTACGGGAGGCCTCGCCCTCCTATGGCCCCCGCTGTGTTGCTGCACCTTTCCTCCTCTGCTTGTTTGTAAATCCGATAAGTGTCCTTTAAACTGAATCAAATGTCGTATGAGTGGAGTGAGGAGTAACAGTGGGCGGGACGGAATACGTGAAGCTAGACTCCCCCGCGACCCCCTCAGCACCGAAATTCTATTATAGGCATCATAAATATATGGAGCCCTGATAGACCTACTGGTGAACACCCCTTAAGTGGTATCTCCCCCCTTGAGGACCTAACCCATGTCAAAGACATCATAAACACATAGAGACTCGATTTGCGAATTATTGCCCTCAACCCTCTTGAGCAGGGAGCCCGTTATCAAGGAACAGACAGCGATTTACGTTAGGGTTCACTGCAGCTTGAGATACGGTCCCTGGAGGGTGGGGTTTTTATTGAGGGGATTACAATTTCCGAGCCAGAGCAGGAATAAAGAGGAAGGCCGGTCGCGGTGTTTGTTTTCCCTGGAATATCCCCTCACCGCCCCTGGGATCCCCCCCGATCCCCCCCGAACGTTCGAGGACAAATCCAGCGAATCTAGTATACCCTGCTTAGCCCAAGTCCAGCCTCATCCTGCCATAACATTCAGGAGGGTATTTCCTGAAGCACGGGGCATTCTCCAGAGCAGTGCAGACATACCCAATTAGAAAGGGTAGGGAGGAGGAGGGGGAAAGAGAGGGAAGGAGAGTAAGAAGGAGAGAGGAACAACCATAGGCGACTGGAACGATATACTGTTAAGCTGGGGAAAAGAATAAGAGGAACAAAAAGAAACACCATGAGCAAAGACCCCAACAAATTGCCTAAGAAAGGGGCCACAAAAGCACAAAAAAGCGACTCAAGCTCCATAAAGCACTATCTCAGGCAGGGGGCCAGTCCGACAGCCCCTGGACTTGACCACTCCCCAAAGGTCACTAAGGACAAGGGAAAGGGAAAAGATAAACCCCGCAAATCAGACGTAGCACAAGAACACCCGAGGACGGAATCCCCAACTGAGAGCGAGGGGGACGTGAGCAGGATGGAGGAGCCACCATTGGGCTCGCAACCTCCGTCCAAAAGGGATATGGAGGAGATGATGTTGAGGCTGGAAAACGTGTTCAAAAGCGAAGTCAGCAAAATAAGAGATGATATGGGCCAGCTGCTAACCAGGGTGGAGGGGACGGAGAGGAGAGCGGACAACACCGACCAAGAAATCCTAGAACTAAAGCTACAACTCAAGAAAATTCAGATCCACCAGAGAGACATTGCATATAAAATGGAAGACCGGGAGAACCGCGACAGAAGGCTGAATCTGAGGGTTAGAGCTATCCCCGAACGAAGGGGGGAGAACCTGGAGTTAATCGTGAGGAAGATTTTCGCCCCTATAATAGGAACAGGGGAAGACCAGTTCCCCAAACTAGAAAGAGTACACCGGATCGGTAGAGCAGACCGAGTGGAGACAGGCAGAACCCGGGACGTTATAGTTCGATTCAGCTTCTTCAAAGACAGGGAGGAAATATGGCAAAAGATTAGAGGAAAGACACCTCTCAAGTTTGAAGAGGCTGAAATCCAGATTTATGCCGACCTGTCTGCCAGGACCCTCGAGAGGAGGAGGATGCAGAGACCCCTCTTAGAGTCCCTCCGTAATAACAACATTAAATATAACTGGGGGTTCCCGGCATGCTTGGTAGGCTCAAAAGAAGGCAGATCGGCTGTTCTGAGACACCCCGAGGAACTGACAGAGTTTTGCAGGAAATTTGAGATCTCGGTCCCTGATCTCTCGGGTTGGGTGGAATGAGTTGAATTTGGGCTGTGGGCTGGTGCGGGGGGGGGGGGAGGCTATGGGGGGGGGGGGGGCTCGGGAGGTGGCCGGGATAACAACGAGGGCCCAATCCCGTTTGGGTACGCTCGGCCTAGCCTGGTCTCCCGCACCCCTAGCCCTTGTACATCGGGGTAGGGGGCGGAAGGGCTAGGACGGGCACAAAATCCTCCCTCTCCGGAGATCATGAGCTTAGGGGAGGCCAAGAGGAGTTGGCACCCTTGGGTTCAGAGACCCAGAGTAGGGCAAGTGGGGTTAGAGGGGAGTAGACCAGAGGGGGGTGGGGGGATGGGGGTGTGGGGAGAGGGAGGGGGAGGGGGTTGGGGGCGAGGGGGGAGGGGGGAGGGGATAGGAGTGGGTAAGGGGGTAGTTGGGAGAGAGAAAGGAACATGGGAGGGGGACCCTGCCGCCGGGGGTCACTTTAGAGTGGCTGAGGTCATGACAACAAAATTAGGATGCCTGTAATAAAATGTCTGACCTACAACGTGAGAGGGTTGAATGCCCCAAGCAAGAGGTTTAGGGTTTTGGACGAATTGAAGAGATATGGCGCGGACCTGGTTTTTCTGCAGGAGACCCACATCTCTCTCTCATCCAATATCAAGTTGTTCTCCAAAAAACACCCCATTTGGTACTATAGCGACACAGCTTCTAGCAGGACGAGAGGGGTGGCGATAGGGTTGGCAGGCGACTTGCAATTCAATATAGAAGATAGACAGACAGACCCAGAGGGAAGGTTCCTTTTTTTAAGGGGCACCCTCTACGGGACACCCTACACCCTTGCAAACATATACGCCCCAAATACGAGATCCCCTGAATTCATGGTCAAGATCCTAGCTAAGCTAAGATCCTTCAGAAAGGGCTACTTGATATTGATGGGTGACTTAAACCTGGTCTTAGACCCCGAGGTGGATAGTTCGTCCGGTGCACAGGGGACGGGAAGTGCACAACTGAAATTATTAAAGAAGAAGATGAGCTCGGAGCAACTGGTGGATGTATGGAGAGTGCAGCACCCTCAGATCAGAGACTATACCTTTTTCTCCCCTGTGCACGGGACGTACTCGAGGCTAGATTACATCTGGGTGGACCATGGACTTTTAGAGAGGGTATCAGATACCAAGGTCGAGATTGTAACACTTTCAGATCACGCACCGGTCAGCATGAACTTAAATATTCCAGAACATAGACCGCCGAGCAGCGGGTGGAAGCTTAATGAAGAGCTTTTAATGGACAAAGAAATCAGAGAAAGCGTGGGGAAAGAGTTGGAATGGTTCTTTAAAACGAACGATAATGGGGAGGTAATGGGGTCGAGTCTATGGGATTCCCATAAGGCCTTCATTAGGGGGGTTCTGATTTCAAAGGCGTCGTGGAAAAAAAGAGATAGACTAAGAAAAATACACAACCTGACGAACGACATAAAAACCTTAGAACAAAAACACAAGGGGGACCCCAATCAGCATCAGGCAATACTCCAAGAGATAATTTTTAAGAGAGAGGAGCTAAAAGAATGGACAGAACAGGAAGCCAAACAAGTATTTAACAAAATCACCAAAGATCGCTACATCTGGGGCAACAAGTCAGGCAAAGTACTCGCAAGGGTGCTCCAAAAAAATAAGTCCAAAAATTTTATAGAAAAAATAAAAAATAAAAAAGGAGAGGTGAAGTTTATTTCTAAAGATATCGCGTCGACGTTCAGGGATTTCTATGAGGAACTCTACTCCGTTGGGCAAAAGGGGGACGGAAAAAAGGGAGAGAATAGGGATAGAATCGATAAGTTCTTGAGAGGAGCTAAGTTGCAGTCCCTAGGACCAGAGGATAGGGAAAGGCTGGAAAGTCCAATTACCGCGGAGGAAATCTCAAGAGCCTTGAACAACTCGCCAATGGGCAAGAGCCCAGGCCCCGATGGGTTCACGGCTCTTTATTACAAAACCTACAGCGAGATTCTAGTACCCAGACTCCTCAGCTACATGAACGGCCTTGGCTCCGAGTTTCGCATGAGCGAGGCTTCATTGTCAGCTACAATCACGGTTCTGCGTAAGGAAGGGAAAGACGACTCGACGTGCGCGGGGTTCAGGCCGATATCTCTGTTAAATTTCGAAACAAAGCTCTACGCGAAGATCTTAGCGGAACGTATAAAGGGCTGCTTAGATGAGTTGATCCACCCGGATCAAGTGGGCTTCACGCCGGGAAGAGAGGGCAGGGACAATAGTGTTCGAACTTTACTAGTGATGCAAGCAATGAGGGCTGCCCGAACCCCCAGTCTACTAATGTCTATCGATGCTGAAAAAGCGTTTGACCGAGTAGACTGGGGGTTCCTGTTTAGTACCTTGGAGGCCATGGGTTTTGGACCCAAAATAATTCAGAAAATAAGAGTCCTGTATAGCCAGCCAAAAGCCAATATTAAAGTGAACGGAACCATCTCCTCCCTCTTCGAAATGCATAATGGGACAAGACAGGGTTGCCCCCTGTCCCCTCTCTTGTTTATACTCTCGCTGGAACCCCTGTTGGCATCGATAAGGCTAAATCCGGGTATCGAAGGCTGCGTGGTGGGAGGGGAAGACCATAGACTTGCGGCATTTGCAGATGACGTCCTTTTTTATGTAAGCTCTCCACAGAAATCATTGCCAAATATTTTGAAACTGATTAGTACGTTCGGGGAAATCTCAAATTTTAAGATCAACCAAGCAAAAACTTTCATACTTAGCATTAATATAAATAAGACAGAGAAACGGGACCTTATGAAAACATATAAATTCGCATGGAAAAAACAGATTAACTATCTAGGAATTACATTGACTAACACTATAGGGAAAATATACAAGGCTAATTATCTCCCTCTCCTAGATGAAGTAAAAAAGAAATGCCAAGAGTTTAAGAATAGACCCATCTCTTGGCTTGGCCGTATCAATGCGATTAAAATGATGGTACTCCCGTTAATAACCTATAAGTTTCAAATGGTACCAATCTCCTTACCAGAACAATACCTGAGGAAATTAAAAACAATTATCATGGATTTTGTGTGGCAACAGAAAAAACATAGAATTTCACTTCAAACTCTGAAAATGGACAAAGATCAGGGGGGCCTAGCGGTACCCGACATTATTAACTATTACTACGCAGCCGTACTATTAAGAATACCAGAATGGGGGAAGGCGCCGAGCGTGAAAAGATGGGTAAGCCTAGAAGAAGCACTGAGTGAAGCACAATTAGGAAAAGCTATTTGGAACCCCCCGAAATATAGAAGGTTAGGGGAGAAAACGCACTCAATCACTATAAACACTCTCAAGGTATGGGATAAAATCCACAAAAAATTGAAAATAAAATTTAATTCACCTTTAATTGCACTTAAAGAAAACGACCTCTTTCCCCCAGGAAGAAGAGAAATGGGAGGGGAGTGGTTAAAAAACGAAAATTCACGGTTAGGAGATTTAATAAGTAGGGGGAAAATCTTGGTTATGCAAGATTTACAAAAAAAAAAACGATTTATTCACAATTGATGAATGGCGGTACCGGCAGCTATGTCACTTTATAGGTTCGATCCCTCCCCCTTTGAGAGGACGGGAAGACCTTACGGCGATGGAACGCATCTTTACAGCAGAAAACACAAAAAAAATAATTACAAAAATTTATAAATTCTTGCTGTCGAAAGATAGACCGGAGGAGCCGCCGTTTCTCAAGAAATGGGAGGGAGAATTAGGCACACCAATACACACGGGGTTAATTAAAAAAATCTTCAAGCATACCCATAGCTCGGCGGTCGACATGAGAACGGCAGAAACTAACTACAAATGCTTATCGGGCTGGTATCTGACCCCCGACAAAATAAATAGATTCCAGCCAGAAGCCTCAGCAGATTGCTGGAGAGGCTGTAAAAAGAGGGGAACCATGGGCCACCTTTGGTGGGATTGTCCAAAAATCAAAATATTTTGGAGTTCCATCCTCAAGAATATAGAGGAAATAACCCAAGTCGTAGTAAGAAACGACCCCTGGGCTGTACTGATGCACGCCACAGAGGTAGGAACCAGGCAATACAAAGGATCCTTGGTACCTCACTTGCTCAATGCAGCGAAACGCGTAATCCCAAAGAGATGGAGGGACCAAGAGACCCCGTCTATTTGGGAATGGGTCGACGCAGTGGAAAGAACATACACCTTGGAATGCCTAGCTAATAGTGGGGCAGAGGAAAGAGAGGACACGAGAACTAAATGGGAGGGCTGGAGAAAGTTTAAAAAGGCTTGGAGCTATGCCGAAGCCTTAAGAAAGTAGGATCAGAGACAGTTGGTAGACATCTAACCTAATCAAAAGCCAGTAAATCAAAATTAGGATTAAACCATTCTAGCCACTTTGGGGAGACTCCGGCGGCAGGGGGGGGGCGGGGTGGGGGGGGAAGGGAAGGGGCGGGGAGGGGGTGGGGGTGGGGGGGGGGGGGGGCGGGGGGGGAGGTGGAAAAAGAAGGGGGGGGGGTGCTGGGTTATTTAATGATTTTTGAATTCTAATGGTAATGGAGCGAGCTCAAGCAAGAATTAATGGAAAAGCTCCCACAGGTGTTGTTAAGGCTGTGAATATGGAAAAAAAAAAAAATTGTTGAAAAAAAAAAAAAAAAAAAAAAAACTATTTCCACAATGATGTTAAGACAAATAGGGACGCTGTTGAGGGCGCTACTGATTCAGTCCCCTTGGGATTCTTGCTGAGGGGGAAAAAAAAAAATGGGCAAAAAATTTTTAAACAAAAAAAAAAATTCCTGCAGTCCTTGGCCAGATTTGGCCACCAGAAGTGTCTCTGGATTAGATCCACAGTCTTGTGGCCCCCAAAGTGACCCGCCAGAGGATAGTCATGGCAGGCCTGTAAGACGGTGGTGCGTAGGTCTTGAGGGATGAAAATTTTATTGTCTAGCCAAAAAAGCCCATCCCTCTCCTGAAGGTTGGTGCCCGGAGGTAACTGTGTTTTCACGGAGGCTTGGCGGAGCTGTGTCATGAAACTGGATTGGGTCAGTAGGAAATTCCCTGCTTGTAGGATAGTATCCGGTGGAGACGGGGTTTCAAGTTCTGTGAACATTTGGGATAAGGCATCGGGTTTAACGTTTTTAGATCCAGGGCGATAAGTAATATGAAAATTAAAACGGGAAAAGAAAAGAGCCCATCTGGCCTGTCGGGGTCTAAGGCGTCTGGCAGTTCTGAGGTACTCTAAATTTTTGTGATCTGTGAAGATCAGTATCGGATGTGCTGCCCCTTCCAGGAGGTACCGCCATTCTTCCAAGGCTAGCTTTATTGCTAGGAGTTCTCGGTCACCTACGTCATAGTTCCTTTCCGACACACCTAGTTTTCTGGAAAAGAAGGCCACCGGATGCATTAGAGACTTGGGTCCTTGGCGTTGAGACAGGATGGCCCCTACCGCACTCTCCGAAGCATCGACCTCCAGAGTGTAGGGTAATGCAGGGTCAGGGTGTTTTAGTACTGGGGCGGAGGTAAATGCCCTTTTTAATTGGTCGAAGGTGGCTTGGGCCGCTGTAGTCCACTGGAAGCGGCTTTGCTTCTTGGTGAGCTGAGTGATGGGTGCGATGATCTTGGAGAAGTTCTTGATAAACTTTCTATAAAAGTTAGAGAATCCGATAAAACGTTGTACCCCTTTCTTGTTATTTGGGGGCGGCCAGGACATGATGGCAGAGACCTTCTGGGGATCCATGGCTACACCCCCAGTTGATATCACCAGGCCGAGGAAGTGAATGGTCTGGCGTTCGAATTCACATTTTTCGGCCTTTGTGTAAAGTCCATGTTGCCTTAATCTGCCCAGAACTTGTTTTACATGATCACGATGTACTTCTAGAGAGGTGGAAAATATCAGGATATCGTCCAGGTAGACAATTACAAAGGAATCTAGAAAGTCTCTGAAAATATTATTAACAAAATGTTGAAAAGTGGCCGGGGCGTTGCATAGTCCAAATGGCATGACTAAATATTCGAAGTGGCCAAAACGTGTTCGGAATGCTGTCTTCCATTCGTCCCCTTTGCGTATCCTGATCAGGTTATAGGCCCCACGTAGGTCCAACTTCGTGAATATTTTTGCTGAGCGGAGTCTCTGAAATAATTCCGGGACTAGTGGAAGCGGGTACCGGTTTTTAATCGTCACTTTATTCAGATCCCTGTAATCCACACATGGGCGGAGCGAGTGATCCCTTTTTTCAACAAAGAATATTCCGGCTCCTGCTGGGGAGGAGGAATGTCGGATGAACCCCTTTTTGAGGTTCTCATCGATGTACTCCTTGAGAACCAGGAGTTCGGGTTCGGACAGGGGAAAGATCCGCCCGAAAGGAATTTCGGCCCCAGGTAGTAGCTCAATCGGGCAGTCGTAGACCCGGTGGGGAGGAAGGGTGTCTGCTTTCTGTTTATCGAACACGTCCAAGAAGTTGTGGTACACTGGTGGCACCAACTCTTTGAATTCAGAGTCCGTTCTTAGGCACCCAATGACTGGTGGAATATGGTGGAAGGTTTTGAGACAGTTCTGTAGACAGTAAGAGGACTGAAAAGTCACCTCACCGGTGACCCAATTGACCTGGGGATTGTGGGCCTGTAGCCAAGGCATTCCTAGGATGACAGGAAACAAAGGTGAGGAGATGACATCTAGACGGAGTAGCTCCTGGTGACCTGGTGGGATGCTGGTGAACAGGGGTTGTGTCTCCAGAGTAATAGGCCCGGACTTGATGTTTGACCCGTCTGCTAGCCGTATGGAGAGTTGATGCTGCTTAGGTGTTAGTGGGATGTTATGTTGTAGAGCGAAGGCATGATCCACAAAGCAGCTACAGGCGCCAGAGTCAATTATAGCCTGGACTCGGAGTATTTTTTCTGGGAGCTGAAAGGAAATAGGAACAGCGATGTGAGTGGCTTTTATTAGAGACAAGGCGAGAGGCACACGGGATGATGAATTGAACTTACGGATCTTGTTCGGGCATGTGTTGGCGTAGTGCCCAGCTTCCCCACAGTAGAGGCAGAGGTTGTTCTGGCGACGCCGCTGTTTCTCCTCGGGTGATAATGGTGAGCGGAGTAGGCCGACTTGCATTCCTGAAGGAGCGGAACTTGCTGCGGTCCCCTGGAAACCGTTCCAGTGGGGGCACACGAGGTTCTGGGGGTGGCATCATTACTGTGGGTGCTGATGCAGAGGTTGCTGAGCCGGAAAGCCGGGATGTCAGGGGGCCCTGATGAGTTGCAGAGCCTGGGGACATGGATTCCACTCTCTGTTCCAGTTGATGATAGCCATCTCGCAGGCCCTGGACTGCCTGGGTAAGGGCCGACATCTGTTGGCACAGAGCTTCCAAAGGCGAGGCACCCCCTTCGGACTCCATTCTGGCTGGATCGTACTATCACGTACCTTACAGCGGAGTCCGGATGCTGGGGGTGGCCTCGTGCACGGTTCCGGTCCCAACACCCCTGGTGGTAGGAACAGGGAGTGCTGGGGCACGAAAGGGTGCAAGTGCCTGCGGCTGGTAGACTGGTGTTTGGAAGTACCGGTTCTTCTGGAGAGCTGGTGTATAGGTTGGTAACCAAGGATGTACTCAGTGAAGGCCGAACAGGTGGGTGTAGGCACTGCGAGGTCAAGACAGGAAACAGGTCGGCAACTGGCTGGCAAACAAGGTACAAAGCGGAAGGCAAGTTCGTGGTCAAAAGCAGGCAAAAGGTTGGCAACTGGCTGGCAAACAAGGTACAAAGCGGAAGGCAAGTTCGTGGTCAAAAGCAGGCAAAAGGTTGGCAACAGGCAGGTGATGAGGTACCAAATCGGAGAGCAGAGACGTAGTCCAGGAATCCAAGCCGAGGTCAAACCAGAGGAAACAGTCAATAAGCAGGGTCAATCCAGGAAGGGTAACAGGAAAACCGGGTGAATCAGGAACAAGGTAGCAGGTACTTCAGGCAGGTATTCAGGACATAAGACTGAAGACGATCCAGCACTGACACCATGTGAAGGCCCTGTTTTATATAGGGCGCCTTGTGCTGGGATTGGTGGAGGTGAGGGTCCGTGCGCGATTGCGCACACACGTTCGTGCTGACATGGGAGTGCGTGCCCTCGTTCGTATTGGTAGACGAGGACGCGCACATGTTAGCGTTGGTACGCGGGTACGCCCGCACGTTCGGTTCCGTTGGGAAGGCTGCGCATGGGTATTGGCGCTCGCAGAGTGGGGATTCACTCCTACTGGACGAGGACGGGCATGGAAAGCGTGAGTTCTCTGACAGACATCTTGACCCCTAAGTTGAGTAATTGTTTAGTTTACTTAATGTGTACAAATTGTACATGCTTATATGTGTAGGCATATATTTTGTAAGCTATAAGTTGTGTTGTATTGTTCATCCTACAGTTTGTATGTGCAGATTTTTCCCTCTTTAGTAAAGCATTGATACACTTCAGAAGTCTAAGCTTCCTTGGTTTTACCACAAGAACTTAACAGATAGACGGAACGCATTACAGTCTATAGTATGCCTGTAAAGTGGCGCATGTTTCCCATGTTTAGAACAGTCCAAGATCAAAATTACATTTCTAAAAGGAAAAAAGTCATTTAAAAGTACTAGCACTAGTGCTGGCTATAATGAATTGTCGGGTCTCTGCAATACACATAAAAGTAATTAAAAAAATGGCCTGGGATTCCCCCACAGTGCATTACCAGGCCCTTTGGTTTTAGTATGAACCAAAATAAAAAAAGGCCCTTCAGGTCTGGTATGGATATTAAGGGGAACCCTGCACCAAAATAAAAAAAATTGCGTGGGGGTCCCGGACGATCCGCATCCATGGGAGGTTCCCGCTGTGTGACGCTTCTGTTCTTCTGACAGTTCTCTTATTATTGAGGGTGGGGCCACCAGGTGACCCCGCCCCCTCTGACATACGCGGAATTCTCTATGGCTTTCCCTGTGGTGTCAGAGGGGGCGGGGTGGCTTCCGTTATATAAGAACTGTCACCTAAACAGAAGACAGTGGAAGACTCCCATTGAGGTGGATTGTGCGGAGGATGAAGCGGAGAAGAAGCCAGAGGAAGATGCCGGACGAGAAGACCGGAGGAAGATAGAGGAAGAAGCGGGGGAAGAAAAATATGGAGGAAGAAGAAGAACACCGAAGGAAGACCAGAAGAAAGATGATGGAAGAAGAAGCGGGGAAAGAAGAAGACATTAATAAAGGAATTGTCAAAAACCGCCTCTTGTCTTTTTTTTTAATTTTTGACACTTTTTTTGTGAAATGGTAGGGGTACATTTGTACCCCATTACCAATTCACACGGGGGCGGGATCTGGGGGTCCCCTTGTTAAAGGGGGATTCCAGATTCCGATAAGCCCCCTGCCCGCAGACCCCCACAACCACCGGGCAAGGGTTGTGGGGATGAGGCCCTTGGGGGGCTACCCCAAAGCACCCTCCCAATGTCGAGGGCCTTTGGCCTGGTATAGTTCAGGAGGGGAGGCTCTCTGTAGTCCCCCCTCTTTTCCTGTGGCCTGCCAGGTTGCAAGCTCGGATAAGGGTCTGGTATTGATTTTTGGGGGGACCCCCCCCGCCATTTAAAAAAAAAAAAGTATGGCGCATTTTTTAAAAAAAATTGGGGTTCGGGGTTCCCCTGTGAGGAAATCCCCATGCCGTTTTTATCAATGAACTTTTATGTGTATTGTCGGGACCGACAATTCATTATAGCAGCTAGCTAGCTTTTTTTCTTTAGAAATTAAATTTTGCACTCGGACTGTTCTAAAAACGGGAAACATGCGCCATTTTACAGGCATACTATAGACACCCCCCAGGTACAAAATTTTAAGGAATATTACACTTTTATTGCTTCACTTAAAGCATTATTAAAATCACTGCACCTGAAAAAACTTCAGTTTTTAAAACTTTTTTTTGCATTGATACATGTCCCATGGGGCAGGACCCGGGTCCCCAAACACTTTTTATGACAATACCATACATATAAGCCTTTACAATTAGCACTTTTGATTTTTCATGTTCATGTCCCATAGACTTTAATGGTGTTCGCGCATTCAAACAAATTTTTTGCCTGTTCACATGTTCTGGTGGGAACCGAACAGGGGGGGTGTTTGGCCCATCCCTATTCCTGACCACTGCACTCTACACAGGACCGTATATGACATGTTCCTGACCACCGCACTCTATACACAGGACTGTATATGACATGTTCCTGATCACTGCACTCTATACACAGGGCTGTAGATGACACGTTCCTGACCACTACACTCTATACACAGGGCTTTATATTACATGTTTCTGACCACCACACTCTATACACAGGACTGTATATGACATGTTCCTGACCACCGCACTTTCCTGTCGCATCATGGCAGCATACACCGCACTCTATACACAGGACTGTATATGACATGTTCCTGACCACCGCACTCTATACACAGGACTGTATATGACATGTTCCTGACCACCGCACTCTATACACAGGACTGTATATGACATGTTCCTGACCACTGCACTCTGGGCCGTTATTTCTGGTTATCTCTAAACTAGCTATTAAACCTTGAGAAGACCCCTGCCCCTACAGTCTCCTTTTTTTCCTCACCTGACAAGACCGAAGAACAGCACCTCTTACCGCTATCGCCCCAGCCAGGTTCAAGCCTCTCCTGGGTGGAAGTCCTACCTGTACAGCCTCTAAATTAGCTAAATGGGGGAACCCCACTCTGATGGTCTCAGGGGTATGTAAAAAATGTTTCTCTTACCTTGAACAAGCCTTAAATAGGCTTAGAATGCAGCGGCCTCCAACCCTGTCCTGCACCATGGTTCTTGGGCATGTGTATATTTCCTGCACTCTGTTTTACATCGCTCCCGGCATCTTTCAAAACTCTGGGGACATCTTCCCCTCTCCCTCTAGGTCATTTCCGCCCAGCGCCGAGTGTCTCAGCGCTTCTGCGCAGGCGCGGGCGGCCAATGCATCCTCCTACAGCCTTGCCAGGCTCCAAAATGGCGCCGGGACGCGCGCGGCGCTTCTGCGCATGCGCGGGAATGACGCCACCGCGTCGGGAACGGCGCTAAATTTAAATCTTTGTCAGAATCGCCTTTCCCTGTGGCTGCTTTGCACAGGAGAAAGAGCGATTCTGGACGGTTTTTCTGCAAAAACCCTTCTCTAGCTGCACCTATCTTTCCCTGTTAGCTCTCCATTAAAGGTTAGTGGTTTCCCTTCCCTTCACCGCTGCACCCTTACTTACCTGTGCTTACACTGACTTCCCTGCCTAATAGATCTCCCTTCATGGAGGCCGCTGCCCCAGCAGACCATCGCCCACCGACTAGGTAAGAGGGGAAGACGGGTAAGTAAGAAGAGGAAAAAGAGAGCCTGCCACTAACGCTGTCTAACCTGCACAGCCCTACCAGGTCATCAAGGTCATCACGACGCTCAAGAAGGAGTCGCTCTGGCCATAGACAAAGTCGCTCGGATCGCGGTAGAAGCCGCTCAAGACGCAGGGATTATGGGTCAAGCCGCAGAAGGAGTCGCTCAAGATCCTACTCCCGCCATGGCCATTCCTACCATAGGAGATCACCTACGCACAGGCACCCCTCACACGCACAAAGTCTGCGTCCATCTGGGAACTCCTGCTGGATCTGTGGCGCAATAGCACTTCCAGAAAAACTGGCCTGTCGCACGTGCTTCAATGAGGCAACCAGGGACAGAGAACCGGAACCGAGGGAATTAACTAAGGAATCACCTCTACAAACTGCAGAGCCAGAAACAGGCAGAGCCATGCAGGGCACCTCGTCCTCCGCTTCCTCTCCACCTAAAGCGACAGACCCCCTGTCCGATACCGAGGACGTGGAAATGTTCTCGGGTTTTGATTTTACCTTGGTCGAGCCCTTTATAAAATCAATAAAGGAGGCTATAGATTGGCCTGAGGAAGAAGAAACCCCTCAGAAAGTGAGGAGATACTTTCCGAATCTCAAAAAAGACCCGGAGACCTTCCCGTTTATCGACGAGCTGGAGGACCTGATAAAAGAAGAATGGCAGAAGCCAGAGAAAAAAGCCAACCTCAGCAATAGGCTGACAAAGCTCTATCCCCTTAAAGAGCCTAAGGCTAACCCCCTGACGTCCGCCCCGGTAGTGGACTCCTCGCTGATGCGTCTGGCTAGGCATGTGACCCTCCCAATCGAGGATGCAGTCACGTTTAAGGACGGGCTAGACAGGAAGATAGACCTCGATCTGAAGAAGACCTACCTCTCTGCAGGGGGTGCATGTCGACCCGCAATAGCCCTAGCGGCCGTCGGAAGAGCCATTTCTAGCTGGTCCTCTAATGCAGAAAAATTGGTGGCTGAGGGAATAGAACAAGAGAAGGTAATCGCCGCCCTCCAGGAGCTCTCCCTCGCAGGCGACTTTGTAGCGGAGGCCTCAGTGGATGTAATAAGGTCCACTTCTAGAGCTATGCTTAACTCAGTGACGGCCAGAAGGGCACTTTGGTTGAAGCCATGGTCGCAGATCCAGCCTCAAAATCCAATTGGTGCAAGATCCCCTTCGACGGGGCTAACCTTTTTGGGGAAAAATTAGATTCGGCCATTTCTAAAGTCACCGGCGGGAAGTCAGGCTTGATTCCCTCAGACAGAAGGCCAAAACAACAGAGACCACCAGCCTTCAGGCGAAACCTCCCTGACAGGTATAGGGAGGCTAGATCCTATAGACCCGGGAGAGAGTATAGGAAAAACTGGAAGAACCCCAAGTCATCCTTCCTCAAGCTCCAAAAGCCTAAGACCCCCACCACGGGAGATCAGAAGCCTTTTTGAAGGTGTGTCCGCCCAACCAGCTTTAGTAGGAGCCAGGCTCACGAAGTTCGAGCACGTCTGGGCGGAAATGATAAAGGACCCATGGGCAGTAGCCACTGTTCAATCGGGCCACAGGTGGAGATTCCAGAGACGGCCAAGGGAACGGTTTTGCATTACAAAAACCCCAGCATCTCGAGAGAGAAGGGTACTGATGACCGAATACGTCCAAACCCTCGAGCACAAACAGGCCATACTAAGAGTTCCCCTATTACAGAGGGGGAAGGGGGTTTATTCACCCCTATTCCTGGTGAGAAAGAAGACAGGAGACCTCCGTCCCGTCCTGGACCTAAAGGGTCTAAACTGATCAATCCGAGTCGAGACATTCAGGATGGAGAGTCTACAGTCAATCCTACAGGCTATAAATATCGGAGATTGGATGCTCTCCATCGATTTGCAGGATGCCTATCTTCACATCCCAATCCATCCTTCATTCCAAAAGTTTCTCAGCTTTGCGGTAGACCGGCACCACTTTTAGTTCAAAAGTCTCCCCTTCGGGATCTCCACGGCTCCAAGAACGTTCACGAAGGTTCTACTCCCAATAATAGCTCTACTAAGGGAACAGGGCCTAAGAGTACACCACTACCTGGACGACATCCTTCTGCTAGCGGACACCCAGGTCGCCCTCCTACAACATCGGGTAATCCTTGTCACCACCCTACAAAAGTTCGGATGGTTAATAAACTGGGAGAAAAGCAACTTAGTTCCTACCCAAAGGATGATTTTTCTAGGGGCCGAGTTAGATACCCGCCTCAATACAATAGAGCTCCCGGAAGAGAAGATACCCATTCTGACTCAGAGGGTGAAAAGGATATTGCGGGCCTCCGCGGTACCAGCCAGAGAATGCCTCGGTGTCCTGGGGACCATGTCGGCTACTATCCCAATGATCCGCTGGGCTCAATGGAACACAAGACCCCTCCAGATGTCCTTTCTGGAACAATGGAATGGCGTGTCAATGTCACAGCCAATAGTGATCCGGAAGGAGGTAAAGCAATCGCTATGGTGGTGGACCAGGATCCGAAATCTCAAGAGGAACAGGAGCATAGTACTTCTCTCTCAACAGGTGGTTACCTCAGATGCCAGCATGGAAGGCTGGGGAGCACACTACAATCACTATGCAGCCCAGGGGCGCTGGCCATTCAGGACGCACAACATAGTGTCCAATATTCTGGAAATAAGAGCAGCATTCAAAGCCCTAATAGCCTTCGGCGCCTTCCTGAGGGGGAAGGAGGTCCTACTGAGGATGGACAATCGTGTAGCAGTTGCCTACATAAACAAACAGGGGGGCACCAGGAGTCGCTCAATGCTCAGAGAAGTCATCCCAATCTTCGAATGGGCCCAACTATCCCTATCCGGGCTGAGAGCAGCATATGTACCAGGATCCCAGAATCAGGTGGCCGACAGCTTGAGTCGGGAGTTCACATCCAACCACGAGTGGGCTCTAAACCAACGGGCCTTCACTCTAATAACCGAGACTTGGGGAGTACCGGACATAGACCTAGCAGCGTCACCAGCCAACACGAAGTGCCGGAGGTACCTGACGAGAGTTCCCTTTCCATCAGCGGAGGGCACGGACTGTCTACAGCACAGCTGGGATTTCCACCTAGGCTACATATTCCCACCAATTCCAATCATACCGAAGTTTTTACTCAGACTAAAGAAGTCAGGATCCATGGTGATAGCAGTCCTCCCTTTTGGCCGAGACGCCCATGGTTCACAACCCTTCTCCAGCTGAACACAGCAGAACCACTGTCGCTCCCGATGTCAGCAGACCTACTCTCTCAGGGACAGCTCCTCCACCCGTGCCCAGAGAGACTTCACCTGACGGCATGGAAGCTGAGAGGGCTAGATTTATAGCGCAGGGATGCTCACAGGAGGTGGTAAACACCCTTCTCCAAGCTAGGAAAGTCTCCACCAATAATGTCTACAAGAGAATTTGGGCCAAATTCCTTACAGTCGCACAACAGCAATCCTGGGATCCATCCTCCCCAACAATCGCACAAGTCCTGGAATTCCTGCAGTTAGGCCTGGACAAGGGCCTTGGGTCGAATACCCTGAAGGTTCACGTCTCAGCCCTTTCGGCCATGACAGGGGTAAGGTGGGCGCAAGAGCCTCTCATCGCCCAATTTCAGAGGGCCTGCTTGAAATTAAGGCCTCCTAGAAAACCGACCTTCCCAACATGGGATCTTTCGGTAGTACTGGACTTCCTGGCACACGAACCATTCTTCCCAGTGGAGGATATATCGTTATGGGATCTGACTCTGAAAATCACCTTCCTGATAGCAATCACCTCGGCCAAGAGAGTTTCCGAAATGCACGCTCTATTGGCAAAAGAACCATACTTAACGGTCTATCCTGACAAGGTGGTCCTGAGACCTTCAGACCGATTTGTTCCAAAGGTGGCTTCCTCCTTCCACTTCAATCAGGAAATATGTCTTCCCACTTTAGCTACAGAGCAGGGCAACCCGCATCCACTAGACATAAAAACTAACATCCTGGCCTACCTTTCAATGACACGTGACCTAAGGAAGGCAGAAAATCTCCTGGTAATACCTTATGGTGCCAGAAAAGGACAAGCAGCAACATCTCGTACTATCGCAGCCTGGCTAGTAAAGATCATCAAGAGGGCCTACTCATCTAACCAGGCACAAGTACCTGAGGGCTTAAGGGCACATTCCACTAGGGCAGTGGCGACCTCCTGGGCAGCTTTCTGCAAAGTCTCAGCGGAAACAATCTGTAAGGCAGCTACTTGGTCCTCAAGAAGCACGTTTATGTCTCACTACAAAGTGGACGCCGCTAGGCTGTCCATGGCAGAATTTGGAAGGGCCATCATACAGTCCAACTCCTCGATTCCTTGTAAATAAACCTTGTTTTTCTCAGCCCCACCCAGTTTGCGAGTTATTCCCCATGTGTGTATGCTGCCATGATGCGACAGGAAAACTGAAAATTGTATACTTACCTTCCGTAATTTTCCTTTCCTGTTGCATCACATGGCAGCATACAAATGCCCACCCGCTGAGGTGAGGTATCTGGTTACTGAGAATGTAGGGGCGGGGGTCCTCTCAAGGTTTAATAGCTACGCGGTCCTATCAGGTTGTGGGGGGCGGAGCCACAACCCATGTGTGTATGCTGCCATGTGATGCAACAGGAAAGGAAAATTACGGATAGGTAAGTATACAAAAATAATGGAAAAACATCTCTGGCAGTGAAAGGGTTACTGTGAGCTAGATGGGATCACTCTGCTGTGGTCACACTCTAAACATTAGAGCTCCCCTAGCTGCAGCCTGGTAATAACATTGCTAGGAGGTCTATTCATTTATCTGCTCCATACTTCCCATCTTTATATAAACGTCTCCTGACATTTATGGGTCTATTCCTAAATAATTTACATAATAATTCACCCAATGAAAATACATGTACATTCCTTCTGTGTGAATGAGGGGAAAATGGAATTTAATTGGCTATTTGCTGGTCGAATAATTTCCATTGATTTAAAATAGAAAATACTACATTTTCCACTAGCTGGAGATAATTGCTATTATACTTAGCGCCATCTAAAGTCCAAACATGGTATTTCTCATTTTAATTCAATGATTAGTCTAATAGTGTTGGCTTATTTAAGTTCTATCCTTCAGTGTGTACTGTACTGATAAGTGTATGAGTATGATCTCAGGTATTAGTATGAAGACATGTCTGATGAAGGAGACTAAGAGGTCTATTTTTCAAAAAATGTATTGGACTAATGTGACAATCATTCATCCAGCTGGTACAATTTCTGGCTGTGATTTAACACAGTGATTTCCTATGATTATCAGCTCCATCTAGTGGCCATAATCAGGTATTTTTACTGAACTACCTCAATTGGTGCAATACTGCATTATGGTCATTAGATGGAGTCAAGGAAATCAGAGTATGAAATAAAATACATCCAATATTCATCATGGCTGGGCGAATGGCGGTCATAACCGTTCAACATTTTTTTTTTTAATTAGACCTCTAAGTGTTTGTGAAATCTTCCACCACAAAATTTACTCAGCCAATGAGAGGTAATGACTCCATTTTTATTTTTCTCCTGCTATCAATGGCCAACACGGTACAACACTTCAACCATGTCTTTGGTGATCTCTGATCTCCTTATGAACTGTTTCTTACATGATGAAGATCAGCCATGGAGTATATCTGAGGTGTATATCAGGGTGTGCTTCTTCCCCACATGAGAGCTGTGATGTCCAGCAACATTCATATAGAAGACATTTCCCACACTCAAGGCACTAATGCACCTCAAGGGTTGTGTGGGATCCCTGATGTACAGGAAGACAGGACTTCAGTGAGGAACAATTCCATCACTCAGGACAGGAATACGGCTTCTCCCCGTGTGAGATCTCTGATGTTTGGAAAGATGGGACTTCTGTGAAAAACATTTCCCGCACTCAGGACAGGAATATGGCTTCTCCCCCGTGTGAGATCTCTGATGTTTGTAAAGATAGGACTTATCTGAAAAATATTTCCCGCACTCAGGACAGGAATACGGTTTCTCCCCTGTGTGAGATCTCTGATGTGTGTAAAGAGTGGACTTCTGTGAAAAACATTTCCCACACTCAGGACAGGAGTACGGCTTCTCCCCCGTGTGAGATCTCTGATGTGTGCAAAGATTGGACTTGTGTGAAAAACATTTCCCGCACTCAGCACAGGAATACGGCTTCTGCCCCGTGTGAGATCTCTGATGTGTGGAAAGATCGGACTTCAATGAAAAACATTTCCCGCACTCAGGACAGGAATACGGCTTCTCTCCTGTGTGAGATCTCTGATGTTTGTAAAGACTGGACGTCTGTGAAAAATATTTCCCACACTCAGGACAGGAATACGACTTCTCCCCCGTGTGAGATCTCTGATGTGTGTAAAGACTGGACTTATCTGAAAAACATGTCCCGCACTCAGGACAGGAATACGGCTTCTCCCCTGTGTGAGATCTCTGATGTGTGTAAAGATTGGACTTCCGTGAGAAACATTTCCCGCACTCAGGGCAGGAATACGGCTTCTCCCCCATGTGAGATCTCTGATGTGTGTAAAGATTGGACTTCTGTGAGAAACATTTCCCACACTCAGGGCAGGAATACGGCTTCTCCCCCATGTGAGATCTCTGATGTGTGTAAAGATTGAACTTCTGTGAGAAACATTTCCCGCACTCAGGACAGGTATACGGCTTCTTCCCCATGTGAGATTTCTGATGTGTGTAAAGATTGGACTTATCAGAAAAACATTTCCCGCACTCAGGACAGGAATACGGCTTCTGCCCCGTGTGTAATCTCTGATGTCTGTAAAGATTGGACTTCCGTGAGAAACATTTGCCGCACTCAGGACAGAAATACGGCTTCTCCCCTGTGTGAGATCTCTGATGTTTGGAAAGACTGGACTTCACTGAAAAACATTTTCCACACTCAGGACAGGAATACGGCTTCTCCCCTGTGTGAGATCTCTTATGTGTGAAAAGATGGGACTTCACTGAAAAACATTTCCCACATTCAGGACAGGAATACGGCTTCTCTCCTGTGTGAGATCTTATATGCACAAGAAGATGGGATTTAAAAGGGAAACACTTCCCACACTCAGTACAGGAAAGGCTCTTCTCTGTTGGAAGGACGGCACCGTCCCGCACAGTCTGAGGTTCCTCAGGATAAGAGGAATACGATGGTCCATCTACACTGTGTGGTGCCGGATGGACATTTGAGGTAGTCGGGTTTTCTCCTGGACTATACTGTGTGATGTCCTCATCTTCTACTTTACAGTCTGGAGACAAAGTGAGACAATCCTCTGAGGTTTTCCTCATCTCCCGTCCATCTACTAAAATAGAAATAAAAAGATTATTACTAGACATGAGCTGATTGGTTCCCCTAAACCAGGACTCCGCCCACATCAGGCAGCTTTGTCTCTGAGGATCTTACAATTCCCCCCTCAAGGTAACTAGTAAATGGGTCCTCTGTAGGGCGGCAACTAATGATTATTTTCAGAATTGATTAGTTGGCCGATTATAATTTTGATTAATCGACTAATTGGATAAAAACCTCCAAAAAAGGTTGGTGTATAATTGAGTTAATATTCTTTAATATCTATATACAGCAGTAAATATAAATATCCAGATATATAGTTGGATATTTAATCCACTCTGAGAATAACAGACAGATAGATGTATTATTAGAGGGAGATTCTGCTACATATCAGAATCAGAGATCAACATTATTAAAATCTAAAAAAAGAGGTAAAACGCTGTTTTGCAGATGATCAGACAGGAGTGTAATATAATATGATGGATGACAGACTCCCTTGTCATAGACAGGTAGGTGGGTACAAGCTCCCTGCACCTGATGTCACTTATGCTGGCAGAACACAAACTAGGTTTTCTTTCAAAAAAACATTCATCCAATTTTCTAACCATTAGTGGGTCAAATCGACGTTCATTTTCCACCACAGTGACGGGAAAATTCAAAAGGAGCAGAACAGAAAACTTTTCTCCATCGAACAAATTTTCACATCATGTATGTGGTTTGTGCTCAGAAGTTACATTCATTTTATAATTGAATGTTAAATACAAGTGGAATTTTAGAACTACACTCGTCCATTCTTCGAATGTACAAATATTCTCATTTAGAGATTTAGTAGCAGCAGCAGCATGATTTTGTTTAATCATCTGTTATGATGGGGTTAAAAAAAAAATAGTCTTTTATGGTACAAAAACATCAGATAATCACTACTATAAGGGATTCATTTATACTGTGAAATAGTGAAAGTAATATATATTATATCATATACAGGGCCGATCCTAGGGTTACATGCGCCTGGGTGCAGAAATATTTCTGGTGCCCCTACAAGGGCGTGGTCACCTTACCAACTCCTCCCCCTTTACAGATGTTTCTATGGCAATGACTCAAATACAGAGATGCTCCCCTAAGGAGTCATCTTTTCCCTGGGATCCTCCCACAATCTCTTAACAATAAACAAAATACAGGAAGAGAAGCAGAGTACTCTAATTGGACCTGGAGGAGGGTCTCTCTAATGGATATAGAGAGGGCCTCTGTTAGAGAGTCTGTTTAAAAAGAGCCCCCAGACATAGTACAGGAGATGGTCAGAGACTGCAGAAATGATACAAGAGATCAATACAGCCTCACCAGTGCCCACCAAATGCAGCCTACCAGTGCCCACCAAATGCAGCCTACCAGTGCCCACCAAATGCAACCTTATCAGTGCCCACCAAATGAATCCTTGTTAGTGCCCGCCAAATGCAGCTTACTAGTGCCCACCAATTACAGCCTACCAGTGCCCCTGGATGACACAGAGGAGCAATATCCTGCTGTCACAGAGCTTGGATTTGAATCGCCCAGGCAGCCACTGTGACAAAGTCCCGCCTCCTGGACCAGCTTGCGGCTCCTATGGTACAAGTCACACTAGTTCAATTTCACAGTTCCGCCGGGCATTTCAGAGCAAAACTCATGCGGTGTGTGACACATGGAGAGAAGGGAGAAGAGCACTCATGGCTGGTGCAAGGATTTCTGACTACAAAGGCGAAGATGCATTTTGCCACCCCCCCAACCCATCCGCACCATCCTCTTGCTACTCCCTGTCTAAAATCGAGCTGGTACCTCCTTCACAGTGCGCCTGTAATGTGATGGGGCGCAACGTGAAGGACGTCACATACCTTTGAAAATAGACCTTCCACTAAAGGCAGTGTGTAATGAGGGGGTGGGGTTATGTATTTCTTGCTTCCCCTCTATGGCCACAGGCAGCTGAGGCCAACTAAAACTTCCAAAGTTTGGGGTCCCCCCTATAAGCAACTCCCAGGTCACCCCCCCCCAAATACTCCCACTTTGATCACACCTCCCCAGATTTCCCAACCCTAATTTTACCCCCATATACCGCCCCCACCTCCCCAGATACCCCTACCCTGATTACAACCCCAGACACCCCCCACTCTGATCACACCCCCATATAACCCACCCCTCCCTGATCACACCTCCCCAGATACCACTATCCTGATTACACCCCTAGCTACCCCTCTACACACTGCAGAGCACTCCATATCTACTAAAGAGAGAGGGGGTCTGACAGAGAGCAGGCTCGGAGAGCGAGGTGGGGCTGAGAGAGATGGAGGTGGACAGAAAAGGGGGCTGAGAGAGAGGTGAGGCTGAGAAAAAGGGGCTCAGAGAGAGGATAGTGGACAGAGAGGGGGGCTGAGAGAGAGAGAGGACTCAGAGAGAGGGTAGTGGACAGTGAGGGGGCTGAGTGAGAAAGGTGGGGCTAAGAGATGTGGGGGCTGAGAGATTGGGGGGGGGCTGAGAGAGAGGGTATTGGACAGATAGGGGGGCTGAGTGAGAGAGGTGGGGCTGAGTGAGGGAGGGGGGGGTTGAGAGAGGGGGGCTGAAAGAGAGAGGGGGCTGAGAGAGAGAGAGAGGGGGCTGAGAGAGAAGGGGGGGCTAAGAGAGAGGGTATTGGACAGAGAGGGGGGCTGAGTGAAAGGTGGGGCTGAGAGAGGGGGACTGAGTGAGAAAGGGGGGCTGAGAGAGAGAGGGGAGCTGAGAGAGGGGCTGAGAGAGAGAGGGGGGCTGAGAAAGATGTGGGGCTAAGATAGAGGGGGGCTGAGAAAGATGTGGGGCTAAGATAGAGGGGGATGAGAGAGAGGGTAGTGGACAGAAAGGGGGGCTGAGAGAGAGAGGTGGGGATGAGAGAGAAAGACAGGCTGAGGGAGAGGGGCTCAGAGAGAGGGTGGTGGACAGAGAAGGGCCTGAGAAAGAGAGGTGGGGCTAAGAGAGGGTGGCTGAGAGAGAGGGGGGACTGACAGACTGCTAGCCCTGTCCCCATCCCAGTCTGTATCTGTAGGTAGGTCTGTGTCAGTGTATGATGCCAAGTACCTTCTTGATCCGGGAGGTGCTCTGCTGCTTCTTCCAACAGCTCCCTGGCAGCTTGCGCCTCCTGCTAGTCCTTGTCTTCCCGGACTCACTGCTGATGCTGAAGCAGAGAGGAGGTTGGAGGAGATGCAGTCCAGGCTTTTAGACTCCGGGATGCTTCTGCGCACCACCTCAGGGGGGTCAAGGGGGCTGTGAAGCTCTTCTCTCTCTCCTGTGCTCCCAGCTTCCCTTGGTGTTCACCTTCCACGTGGACACAGCCTCCTTCTGCGGGGCTGCCCACTCACCGTGTGGAGATGCCTGCACCCAGAGGATGCTACCGCGTCACGCTCCCACCTGACATTACAACAGGACTGGTGCAAGGATTTTTGACACCCTAGGCAAAACCTTATTTTGCCACTATGGTGCATGGAAGGCAGGAAGGAGCACTATGGTACATGGAAGGCAAGAAAATGATGGCGCATTGAAATCTGGAAGACTATGGTGCATGGAAAGCTGGAAGACTATGGCGCATGGAATTCAGGAAGACTATGGCGCACGGAAAGCTGGAAGACTATGGCTCACGGAAGGCTGTAAGACTATGGCGCGTGGAAGGCTGGAAGACTATGGCCCATGGAAGGCTGGAAGACTATGGCGCGCGGAAGGCTGTAAGACTATGGCGCGTGAAAGGCTGTAAGACTATGGCGCGTGAAAGGCTGTAAGTCTATGGCACGTGGAAGGCTGGAAGACTATTGAACGTGGAAGGCTGGAAGACTATGGAGCATGGAAGGCAGGAAGACTATGGCGCATGGAAGGATGGAATTGTATGGCACGTGGTAGGCTGGAAGACTATGGCGCATGGAAGACTATGGCGCATGGAAGACTATGGCACATGGAAGGATGGAAGATTATGGCGCGTGGAAGGCTGGAACATTATGGAGCGTGGAAGGCTGGAAGGCATATGGTGCATTTAGGGAAGAGAGAGGGGAGAGATCACTCACCCCAGGCTGCATTGTCTTAAGCACAGGCAACAACATCAGTCACTGGTCTGGCTGCTTTTAAATCTCCCACCCACACTCCAGGCACAGATTGGCTGCATGAAGGGGTTGTGGGCGGGCACAGGGGGGGGGGGGGCATGGGGAGGAGGTGGGGTGGACCTAACTTACCTCCTCTTCCCTCCTTGTACGGATACAGCCGGTGCCGGGCTGGGGGTGTCGACACTGCAGCGGGCGCCGGACGGGGGATGTGGACACTGCAGCAGGCGTGCCAGTAGGCGTGTCAGTGGGGGCAATGATGAGGTCATGGCGCCCTCTCCGACATGCGCTCTAGGACGATACACCGGCGCCCAGCCCTGATTACAACCAGGAGCAGCTGCTGCGGGCTGCGCGGCACAATGCCGACTCGATGGCAGCACACTCGGGACCAATGGTGCCCTGGCACTTTGGCGCCCCCTCCCCTGTGGCGCCCGGGTGCAGTGATTGGCCCTGATCATATATATAATAATAATAATAAATATACCCAGAAGTAGGATATACAGTGGAACCTTGGTTTAAGAGTGTTTTGAAAGATGAGCAACTTTTTTTTTAAATTCTGACTCAGTTTGCGAGTGTTGTCTTCCAAAACGAGCAGAATTCAAGCTAATGTGTGCAGTACTGCATTTGGCCAGAGGTGCGGGGTGCCGGTGACACTCGGAATGGTTCGGAGCCATTCGGAAATACTCAGAATCACTCGAAAATACGCGGAAACACTCGGAAATACTTTGTTCCCGAGTGTTTCCAAGCCTTTCCAAGTTCAGCCGAGGCTATTTCCGAGGCTCTCCAGCGTCCCCCCACCTCTGGCCACATGCGGTATTGCATGCAATAGAAGTCAATGGGGAACAAATTATCTCTGCTTTGATATGCTAATGCTTTGGATTACAAGCATTCACCTGAAACGGATTATGCTCGTAATTCAAGGTTCCACTGTATGGGGATTTTACCTGGGAGTCACATCGCCACATCAAACTTGGCAAGAGGAGATCCAAGACAAATGGATCCTCTATGTGGTAGCCCTAGGCTACAAACTAGAGTTCTAAGAGTTTCCACCTCAGAAGGAACAACATAAAGTTGCGGGGGGTCCCAGAGTCAGTCCCAGCCACTTAACTCCTGCAGTATGCCCACGATTTGTTCTCCACTCTGGTTCCTACGCTGACCACACAGGACCACATAGTGGACAGGATTCATAGAATCCCCAAGCTATCCTTCCTTCCAGAAGGTACTTCAAGAGACATACTTCTAAGAGTCCACTTCTACCATGTAAAGGAACAGATCCTCCAGGCAGCACGTAAGCATGACTCTATTCCTCCATAGTACACTGATGTCCTCTTGCTACCAGATCTTTCTAGGCACACGCTGCAAAGACACCACAACCTAGCGATGATCACGAAAGTCCTAAGAAATCATAAAATTCTACACAAGTGGAAGTACCCTGCAACACTCTCCATCATTCACAATGGCACCACAACATCCATTACAATGATGGAAGAAGGTATAGCAGTCCTACGCCAATGGGGGATACTTCCAGACCATGCTTTACCATCCCACTCTGCATCGCAGCCACAGTCGCTCCAAACTGAATGGCAAGTGGTATCATATAAACGTGCCAACAAGAAACATGCCGGTGGGAGCTCATGACAAAACCACAAAGATGACCACATATCTCTCCGGTAACGGGAGTCTACACAGTTTAGTCTCCTATCACCCCATTTCTATGTTAAGCAGCTATGTCTGCGCGTGGATCAGTTGTAAAATCCTTTTCTTCACGTTTTGTTTTTTTTGTTTCTTACACACAGCAATTCTAGCCATTTGGAACTGTTACCAGCTACTGAGGACAAGTCCCTCGAAGCTTCACATCAACCCACAGAGGACTCAGACACAAGAATCCATGGCCACAGTGAATACTTAATCCAAGATACCAAACGTCAGTTTTCCCAACACTATAAATGATCATTACTAGCCTATCTAACGCAAGAGGCCTTAATCACCCGGCCAAAAGGTTCTCGATGTGGAAGGAGGCCCTTAAACAAAGAGCAGATATTCTCTGTGTACAGGAGACTAATTATTCAGGCACAAAAAGCGCCAAAATGTACGCATAGAGAGTATCCCCACATTTTTTTGGCATGCACGCCTGATAGCAAAAAAGGAGGTGTGATGCTGGCATTAAGAAGTTCTTTATCATTCCAACTTAAAGAGTCCTACACGGATGAAGGGGGCAGGTTCATTATAATCACCGGGGACATTAACTCCAAACTGTACACGCTAGTCACAGTGTACACCCCAAACAACCACCAAATTTGCTTCCTAAAGAAAGTACTAAAAAAAAAACAAATCCATGCAGTATGGAAGCCTGATCGCAGGAGGTGACTTTAACTTTATTGCAGACCCCGCTCTGGATACCACCACGATCAAACCGAACAGACCTGCACCCCTTCACCATCTTCTACATACACATGAACTGTTCGATGCATGGACATATGAAGATGCCTTCATGCCAACGAAAGGGACTACACCTTTTTTTCTACTAGGAACTGTTCATATTCACGTTTCGCAATAAGTTTCTCGTAGACCAGTGGCTCTTGAAACTTATCTGTGCTACACAGATACATGATATTACTTGGTCTGACCATGCCACAATATCGCTGTCCATTGCTGAACAGGGCGTCCCTTCCTCACCTCCCATCTGGCGATGCAATGTTAGGCTACTACAAGAATCCCAAACTTTTTACGTGATCTCTCAGTATCTCCATGATTTTTTCCGTATTAATTGCACAACTACGATAGACCCATTCACTTTATGGAATGCACATAAAGCATACATGAGAGGCATACTAATACAGCTAGGAGCCAAAGAAAAGAAACAACACTCCATTAAACTAAACAACATACACAAAATGGAAACCCAAAACAAAATTTCACCAACAGCAGCTATGGCGAACACGCTTTCTAATCTCAGAGAAACCCTGCGGGAGCTTCTCACACTAAAATACGACAAACATCTCAGAAGATTACAACTAAACTCATATGTTAATGCAAATAGAGCAGGGAAATACCAAGCAAGTAGAATTAAAGCGGCCCGCCCAAAAACACCTTGCACCACAAAATTACCAATCCACAAGAGATAGCGAACCAGTTTGCAAATTATTATGGTGCACTTTACAACCTAAACTAGGATAAATCAACCCAACAACCAAACACAGTCAACATACAACAATTCCTACAGAAAATGATTCTTCCATCACTGAAGCAAGATCAGCTTACGCAGCTGAACTTTCCATTTTAAGCCCACGAAATAGAAAACATCACATCAACACTACCTAATGGTAAGTCACTGGGTCCAGATGGTTTCGGAAATGAATACTACAAAACATTCAAGGGAATCCTAGCCTCACACATGCAAATGGTCTTCACAAAAGCGGAGGAATCATCCTCATTCCCTCAGGAGATGCTGAGGGCCCACATTGTCACCTTACCCAAACCAGGGAAGGATCCCACCAACCCAGCCAATTTCAGGCCAATATCCCTTCTCAACTCTGACATCAAAATCTACACAAAATTGTTAGCCAAGAGACTGATGGATATTATTCCCTTTCTAATTAAGCGTGACCAGATGGGATTCGTGAGGGGGAGACAAACCTCAGATGCTACTAGACACATTATTAACCATGCTGTTAAAACACAAACGCCTTCTCTGTTGCTATCTATACACGCAGAGAAGGCGTTTGACAGGGTCCACTGGACTTATATGGAACTGGTGCTGACCAAATTTGGCTTCAAAGGTCCAATCCTGGCAGAAATTTTGGCTCTGTACTCATGCCCATCAGCATAAGTGCATACATCGAGATTCCTATCAAAGACATTCAACATTTCTAATGGTACTCATCAGGGCTGCCCTCTTTCCCCCACAATATTTAATCTTATGATAGAACCCTTAGCTGAAACCATCAGATCACATACTAATATCACAGGCTTTACCTTTGGTTCTAGTAAACATGTTATAAACTTGTTCATAAACATCCCTCCCACAGGCCCAGAAAACCTTAATGGACTTTGGAGACATATCTTACTACAAAGTCAACTTCACCAAATCCATGATACAGGATGTAGGAGTCTCCCAATCTACTAGAAGGTTACTACAACACACTCTGCCATACTCGGAGTACAAAGGGTATTTTGTATCTAGGTATAACCTTAACCAATACGACCCCATGCTTAGTAGAAGCCACCTTAAACTGTTCATAGTCAAACTAGAACAACAACTCACAACCATCTCCAAAACAGAATTATCCTGGTTGGGCAAGATAGCTGCATTTAAAATGTCTATCCTTCCGCAGATAGTATATATTTTCTGACCCCTGCCATTCCCCATACCACCTAACTTCCTCCATACTATGTCCAAAACTATATGGAAATTTACCTGGGTAAGTAAAAAAACTAGATGCTCATGCAACAACCTTATCCCACACAAAAGTGTAGGGGGGTGTAGGATTTGCAGACATTCTAGACTATCTATGGGCAATAAGACTAGACCAGCTTAAACATTGGTTTCATGACAATAACTGCCCACTATGGGTAGAAATAGAACGCTCATCACTCCCGATAAGCAACCCTATCACATTCCTAATAAATTACATATTGGAACCATGGGAAACCGGTGGCCTATCACCATCCATTCAGATCTCCTTACAGGCTTGGAGATTCCTCCAAAAACTCAGTGACAGCAACACACATGACTTAGTATATGACCTCCCAATTGACCTCTTGGGGTCAAAGATTCCTATGCTCTCAACCACAAATCTTCAAGCATGAGGCATAAAACACATACAAGACCTTTTTACGGGAATAACACCCAAATCTGCAGAACAAATGATGACCGCACACCAACTAACCAACAATTTGCTGTTCTCCTGTGTACGCATTTCCCACTTCCTAAGAGCACATCCTATACTCAAATTTAAAATATCATCAACAGCATGGTGCTTCTACACAAAAACGCCTCAGTCTGCTAAAGGTATATCCTTATTCTATAATCTCATAAAAAACAAACATACTTTTAGTAAAACAGCTGCCATTAGGAAGTGGGAAAAAGAGCCGGGCATTACGTTCTCAGATGAAAAATGGAAACACGCTTTCAAGGAAATACCAAAAAAAAAAAAACTCACATTGTGTGAATCATTGGGAAATGATGCTTAAAATCACCAACAGATGACACTATACGCCATATAGACTTGCCACCTTTTTCCCAGACACATCTCCCATACGTTGGAGAAATTGTGGACAAATAGGCAATCTGTTACACACATTACGGGAATGCGCGAGCATAACCAGCCTCTGGAACAAAACTTTTAAACTAATCTCGTCATCATGAATTGATCAATATACTGTCCCATCCTTGATGTCAATGAGTCTATCCCATTGACGATGGGTCTGCCTGGTGGATGTTCTCTATTCTTATGGATCTTTGGGATCGTATATATCACCAGAATTCTACATGACTCTGGTATTAGATATTTAGACTCCTTCTTGTTTAATATGTCTTTCTTAATGCCTAGGTTGACCAGTAATTCTAATTTCTTCTTGTATTTACTGGTAGGGTCACCTAATAACTTCACATAAGTTTTATCTTTCATGCTTTTAAAATCTTTTTTGATGTAAGAGTCCAACTTTTTGCACTTAATAAAATATTGTTAGTTATTTAACATACTGCAGGCCTTTTTTCCTCCTTTGGCGAGATACACCAATATTGGAGCATTTAGGGCCGACACGCTGTGTCCTTTATCTGGTCTGCCTATATGGTGTATGATATCTGGAGATATACATGAAGTCAAAGACGCCCTGGTGGAGGACAGCGGAATAGAAGCTTAAAGGCCATCTATAGGATTTGAATGCTGGCTTTATACAGATTTAAGGTGAGAGTTCTGTGAGCTCATTTTTTACCCGATACACATTGCAGACGGGATTGAAGTTTAGGATATGATATATTGAAGAAGTGACTCATCTACATCTGCATTTTTTTTATAAAAATGTTTTTATATATATTTATAGATATTTATATATGGATTTCCTTTAAGATTGCTATCACCATTTTTTTGTATATTTATTTTTGTTGAGTTTTTGGATACTCACCATTTCCTATTAACTGACCATTCACTTGGATTTTATTATTATTGATTATCACATTTAATTTCAGCCTGCTTTTTTAGGCTGAGTGCTTATACACTATTGCGCAAGATCACCATTACATTTTTATTCTTGCTTTGTGTGATGTGAACACAAATAGGTTTTGCAGCAGGTCTATTTATATAAGCACCTTTATAATTTTTGGAGCACTATTTCACTTGGATTATCACTTATTTTGTATTTTTGTGTTTTGTGTTTTGTTCTTTGTTTTAGACACATTGTTTTTAGTAGCGCAAAGGCCTCTGTCACTTAAGCCTTCACATTGGGATAGAGAGATTTCCACCAGAATACAGATCAGTCACCACACACATATAACTAGCAACCCGTACCCTTATCCTTTCAAACTGGAAAAACACCTTGGCCATCAACACATCTTAGGTGATTACACTAGTAATCAACAGAAATCACACCTTTGAACAACTACTGTCTATCAATTCATTGACATGTAAAACATTTGACAGCCATTGGAAAACATGGACTGAAAAACATAAAGTCAACTAATGCTCTATTCAACTTTGAATACATTTATTAACTAGCACTGCCTAACCTCATTACAATGAAGTTACTGTAACTACTGTTATAAATATGCAATATGGCAAAGAAACAGAACCTAACCCCAAGTACTGTGTGTAACTAATGTATGTTTGTTAAAATGTGTTTGTTAAAACTTTGAAAATTTAATAAAAAATATTGAAACAGGAAGCTACAAAGTATAGTATAGAGTTCTCCTATAGGAAGGTACAAAGTATAGTATAGAGTTCTTCTATAGGAAGCCACAAAGTATAGTATAGAGTTCCCCTATAGGAAGCCACAAAGTATAGTTTAGAGTTCCCTTATAGGAAGCAGCAAGGTATAGTATAGAGTTCCCTTATAGGAAGCCACAAATTAGAGTATAGAGTTCCCTTATAGGAAGCCACAAATTAGAGTATAGAGTTCCCCTATAGGAAGATAAAAAAACTTCTGCCTTTAGAATCACTTGTTTCCTACTCTTGCCCAGGACTACATGTCCCATGAGGCATTGCTCCTCATACATTCAAGTTCTCAGGCATTTACTGACATGTATGGATGGTGTACTGAGCTGTATTTTCTGATGTGTACATAAATAATGCATTCTGTATGCAGGCCAATTAATCGATGGACCAACTAATCGATTATGAAAATAGTTGACAACTATTTTTAAAATCAATTAGTTGTTTCAGCCCTAAATCTCTGAATCTCCTACAAGTTCATTTCTTTATTCATGGACCTTAGTCAGAGAGTGAGGAAACAAAAAGAATTGTCTTTTATAGGAGTGACAGTGATGAGGGGATTATAGGACGAGTACCCACCCCCTCTATCACTCATTGCCATCTTCCCAACACAAGAAGTATTACACTTCCTTATTTAGTCCATGATTTAGTCATTAATAACAGCGGGGCTGAGCCCCACCAGAGGTTTAGGGAGTGAGAATGGGGGGAGAACAACCGAGATAAAGACTGGACTGATCCTTAAGACCACCATCATTGGGTTATTGACTCCTCCCACATTATCACTTTCTGTTTAAGATTCCAAAGTTTGAGGAAGTTATCATTTTATTATCAAAATGTAAAAGTCTGTGCTCCAATCAAATCATCAGATATAAAATGTCCAGCTGGTAGAAAATGGGTGTAAAAGAAGTCAGGACTATGTAATGTACAACTTATTATATAGGATACACTGGTTAGGATTTTATAGTATCAGAATAATGTAATGTACAACATAAAGTATATAGTGGAGGGGTCGGGAGTATGTAATGTACAATATAAATTATATAGTATAAGGGTCAGGACTCATAATATTGGTGTTCAGTAATCAGTGGAAGATTAAATGTTTACATGAGACAAGTTGCAGAGGTCCCACACCGCTGCCTCCCATCTCTTGAGACTGCACTCAGTGACTTGGGTCTGAGACTATACAGACATATCCCTCCACCCGGCACAGCCAGCAGACAACAGAACAAGTAACCCTGGGAGAATTGTCTGTCAGACATCTTGCCATACCTGGGTATGGGGCAGAAGACCCAAACCACATACCCCAGGTGCCTAGGTCTACTAACATCTATGGTGAAAATTAACATTTTGCTGCCAGCTGAACCCCAGAATTTCCATAAATCCAGTCTAGATACATAAATTGTGTCTGCAGCACAGAGAAGGAAGATTATCCGAGAGAAATACAGGAATATAGGACAGGGAACATAGCTCAGGAAAGTGACCAGGGAATTACAGGCTGATATCACCCAGTCCCCGTCCTACTCTGGACCAATCAGTGAGCAGTATGGGTGGAGGAATGTATTTAGTGTTAATGACCCACCTGTACTGATCTCTGTAGGAGTGTCCTCCTCTATAAATGTCCCCGTTATTCCATCCTCCTCCATAGACTGCTGATCATCCCTCACATACCTCTCTTCTTCTTCTGCTTTAACCTCAAATTCGATATCGATTGGATCTCCAATCTAAATCAAGAAAATTAGAGAGAATATCATCTGTAAGATATAAGCTTTATTATTTTGACATCACATAAAAAATATACACATTGGTGTTGATTTACTAAAGGCAAATCCACTACGCACTACAAGTGTACATGGAAGTGCAGTTGCTTTAGATCTGAAATGAAGGAAGCTCTGCTGATTTCTATCATCCAATCATATGCAAGCAAAAATGCTGTTTTTTTTTTTTCCTTCTATGTTCCCCTCAGGTCTGCAGTGACTGCACTTCCAAGTGCACAGTGGATTTGCCTTTAGTAAATAACCCCCTGTCTCCTCCAGTCCATGTTTTAGATGATCCATCCCACCAACCTTATAGCAATGAGGGATGGTGTGATCTTCCTGTGTGGAATCCTGGGAATACAGAGGATGGGGACATCTCTCTGGTGGGTTCCTGGTATTTGGTGGCTCCATCATATCCTTGTGTCCTTCTGAAAACTCCTCCATCACTCCGTCCTCCTCTTTAACATCATAATTATCATCCCCAAGGTTTCCACTCTGAATAGATAATAAAACATTCATTGTAACAAACATGCTGTGTATAAATCAGAACTACCAATCAGGGCCGTTTTTTCCACTGGGCATGCTGGGCAGTTGCCCGGGGGCCCCACTTGTCTGGAGGGCCCCATCCAGGGCTGATCCTCAGCACTGCAATCTGCTGCTTAAATTGACTGACTGCACTGGTTCCTCACTTCGCCGGACGGAATCTAGCTAGCAACCAGTGACGTCAATCAGAGGCCGCCCCAACATTCATAGCGCACCGCGGCTGCCCCAGTGGCTAGTGAACAGGCTCCGCCCACCTCTGCCATGTTCTTCAGACAGCATGGAGAGGGAGCGGAAAGACGGCCCTTGATAGCTGGCGCTGCCTTGCTGCTGTGAGTGACACACTGTACTGCACCAGGCCGGCGGCCACAAGTAAGTCTAACAATGTCTACTTAAGTAAGTTCAAGTTGTGCATCAAACACAGCCACTGTCCGTGCCCCTCAAAAGCTGCTACTGTGCCCATCAAACAGCCACTGTGCCCATCGAAAGCTCCCACTGTGCCCATCAAAAGCTCCCACTGTGCCCATCAAACGCAGCCACTATGCCCAAACGCTGCCACTGTGCCCATCAAACTCGTGTTATATTGTCCAAACGTTGTGTTAATGTTTAAACACTGATTTTGTTGGAAGTACCAATAAATATAGCCTTATTGATAATTTGCATTTTTTTTCTCATGCGTGATTGTGTAGACGGGGCCCCAGTGCACTGTATTGCCCGGGGGCCTATGATGCTCTTAAGATGGCCCTGCTACCAATAATTGTCAATCATCTACCTGATGATGGTGAGGGATGGTGTGATCTTCCTGTGTGGAATCCCGGGAATACAGAGGACGGGGACATCTCTCTGGTGGGTTTCTGTAGCTGGATGACTCCACCATGGTGTCCTGGTACAGATCTTTGTGAACTTCCTCCATCACCCCATCCTCATCATCCTCCTCTTTTATCTCTTCTTTAACCTCAACTTTAGAATCTCTCAGATTTCCACTCTGAATATATAATAAAAATTACATCAATGGTAACAATGCAGATAATGTACAGATCCTAATAATACTATCAGTGATTGTTCCTCATCTACCTGATGATGGTGGGGGATGGTGTGATCTTCCTGTGTGGAATCCCGGGAATACAGAGGATGGGGACATCTCTCTGGTGGGTTCCCATTACTGGATCCATCTGTAGGAAACACACACACTGACTGAATACATTGTTTCTATGTGTTTATCAGATGATGGGGGATCTAGGTGGAGCCTCCGTACTGCTCTCTCCTTTACAATAAAGTCTCCTCTTACCCGGTGATGTGAGGGGCGGCTGATTGTCCATCATGACGTCCTTGTAGAGATCCTTGCGTCCTTCTAAATACTCCCACTCCTCCATGGAGAAATAGACAGTGACATCCTGACACCTTATAGGAACCTGACACACACAATGATACAGTCACCATCCAGACACATCCCTTGTCTGTTACTAGATAATGTCCCAGAATTCCCAGCACCGCTCACCTCTCCTGTCAGCAGCTCCATCATCTTCTTGGTGACTTCTAGAATCTTCTGCATGTTGTGTCTCTCAGGCTTTAGGGAGACACAAGGAGGCACTGTGATGGTCATATGATCACCGGAATTCACAAGTGGAAATCTCTGTATTGGAGAACCAATAGGAATATCATGTTAGAATCCCAGAATCCTCCTCACGTCTCCGGTCAGGTCTGTGTTTTATTAACCGCTTGTAACCGCGGCATGTACATTTATGTCGGCAGAATGGCACGGCTGCGCAAATGGGCGTTCCTGTACGTCCCTTCAAATTTGCCGCTGTGTGGTCGCGTGCGCGCCACCGGCGGCGCGCACGCGACCCTGCTGCGAGCTCCGTGAGTGTGATTGCGATCGTCTCACGGAGCTGAAGAACTGGGAAATGCTAATGTAAACAAGCCGTTCCCCGTTCTGCCTAGTGACGCTGTCACTGATCACAGCTTCATGTAATCAGGAGCAGTGATCAGTGTCGTGTCACGTGTAGCCCCTCCCCCCCACATTTATAACACAACCCTATGACACACTTAATCCCTGCAGCGCCCCCTCCTGGTTAACCCCTTCACTGCCAGTCACAATTACAGAGTAATCAATGCATTTTTATTCACACTGATTGCTGTATATATGTCAATGGTCCCAAAATAGTGCCAAAAGTGTCCGATCTGCCTGCCATAATGTCGCAGTCACGATAAAAATAGCTGATCGCCGCCATTACTAGTGAAAAAAAAAAAAAAATATTAATAAAAATGTCATAAAACTATCCCATTTTTTGTAGACGCTATAACTTTTGCGCAAACCAATCAATAAACACTTATTGCGATTTTTTTACCAAAAATATGTAGAAGAATACGTATTGGCATAAACTGAGGAAAACAATTTTTATATATATTTTTTGGGGATATTTATTATAGCAAAAAGTAAAAAATATTGCTTTTTTTTCAAAATTGACGCTCTATTTTTTTATAGCACAAAAAATAAAAACCGCAGAGGTGATCAAATACCACGAAAAGAAAGCTCTATTTGTGGGGAAAAAAGGCCGTCAGTTTTGTTTGGGAGCCACGTCGCACGACCGCGCAATTGTCAGTTAAACAATACAGTGCCGAATCGCTAAAAGTGCTCTGGTCTTTGGCCAGCCAAATGGTCCGGGCTTAAGTGGTTAATATAGATAAGAGTGATGTCATGTGACCTCCCAGAATCCTCCTCACCTCTTCAGTCAGGTCTGTGTTTTATTAATAGAGATAAGAGTGATGTTATGTGACCTCCCATAATCCTCCTCACCTCTCCGGTCAGCTCTGTGTTTTATTAATAGAGATAAGAGTGATGTCATGTGACCTCCCAGAATCCTCCTCACCTCTCCGGTCAGGTCTGTGTTTTATTAATAGAGATAAGAGTGATGTCATGTGACCTCCCAGAATCCTCCTCACCTCTCCGATCAGCAGGTAGATGATCTCCAGGGTGAGGTTTAGTATCTTCTCAGTCATGTGACTCTGATCCTCCTCCATCCTCATTGGTGCCGTCATTTGATCTATACAGGTCTCCTTGTAGACCGATAACTTTGGGAAATGAAAGTAAGAATTATTTGGATGGTATTGATCACATAATAGGATATGGGGGGGGGGGGATAGGAGGGTTGCTGTACATTTAAGAACTACTGCCTTCATGCCCCTCTAAAAATGTCCCCGTCTATTTTGTGTCTGCAACATATTTCTTGATCAGTGAGATGGTGAGGTGAAGGCCCCTCGCTTGCTGGCAGGAGTTCTTTAAGAAGGTCATAAAAGTAAGTGCAGGTGGGGTGGGAGGACCATCAGAGTCCCCTATGAGCCCTAAAGCCATCTCTTACCTCAGAGCCTTGCAGCCTGACTATTCTATTAGAGGCCCCCACAGCCCTTCAGCCCCACTAACCTCTCAGAGTTGTTCAGCCCTATTACTTCCTAAGAGACCCCCAAAGTCCTTCAGCTACACTTCCTCCTCAGGGGTCCTAGAGTCTTTCAGATGAAGTAAACCTTCAGAGGCTTGCAGAGTTCTTTAGTCCCACTACCTCCGCAGAGACCCTACTTTGCTCAGAACCAGTGGCACAACTACCATGGTCGCAAAGGCCACACCTGCCACTGGGCCCTGGCATTCTGCCACCACAGGGAGGGCACCAAGACAGCAGCAAAGAGTCCTGAGATCAGTGGAGGCTTCCCTGATGATCGCCAAGTAGGATTGCTGAGAACAGGTTGTAAAGTACATTCAGCCTTTGCAGAGCCCCCTTGCTTTCCCTGATCCGCCCCCAACGCGGGCACAGCACCCTCCAACCTCAACAACGGCTTGAAGTTTCACATACCGAATGGACTCTGCACCGGCTCTGAGGGACCATACACTGATGCTAGCTACAGGGTCCGGAGCATGGCGAGTGCCTGTATATGGGTTGGGGGTCCTCGGTGTGTGTGGGGCCCTTGAGATGTGTGGGGGCAGGATCAGCTCTCTACACATCCCCAACTCCTTTCCTACCTCTGCCAGCTGCTCTCTGGAGTTTCTGCTCAGCCTTCTGCCCCCCCCATTTCTTCTCTTGTGCCCCTTTCAGGTATGCCCATATTATTGCCCCTCCATATATCCCACCCATTCCTATCCATCCTCCTCATCTCATCCCTCTGTCACCCCTGCCCATACCCCCCTCTGACTGGCACCCCAGTTAAGACACCCTTCCCCCCATTCCTGTACCTCATCCCACCCTTTGTCATCACTTGGAAACTTCAGTGGCTGCATTGTGCCAGATTTGGGGTCACAAAGAGCAAAGCACCTTGCTGGGCACTGCAGGAAGCGATCGGCGGAGGTGAGCCCCGTGCGTGCGATCGGCGGAGGTGAGCCCTATGCGTGCGATCGGCGGAGGTTAGCCCTGTGCGTGCGATCGGAGGAGGTGAGCCCTGTGCGTGCGATCGGCGGAGGTGAGCCCTGTGAGTGCGATCGGCGGAGGTGAGCCCTGTGAGTGCGATCGGCGGAGGTGAGCCCTGTGCGTGCGATCGGCGGAGGTGAGCCCTGTACGTGCGATCGGTGAAGGTGAGCCCTGTGCGTGCGATCGGAGGAGGTGAGCCCTGAGTGTGCGATCAGCGGAGGTGAGCCCTGTGCGTGTGATCGGCGGAGGTGAGCCCTGTGCATGCGATCGGTGGAGGTGAGCCCTGTACGTGCGATCGGTAGAGGTGAGCCCTCTGCTGTTCCACTATCATGGGGGGGCAAAGAGAGCAGGAAAGGGTCCCACTGCAAAAGTAAAGGGCAACAAAATCAGTGGAAATGGCCCTAGGACCTTCATGGTTTCGTGCACTGAAGGTTCTACTTATGCCTCTGCTCAGAACCCTCAGTATTTTCCTCCCTCTGACACCAATGATGGATCATATTCTTCATGGAAGGCTGGGGAATGTTTTCTTCCTCCTGACCAGCAATGTAAGGGGCTCTATGCTCCATACTCCTGACCCCTGCACTCCATCATTGTGTTGGATGCATATTGTATATGTGCATTTGTTTTTGTCCGAATTTCTGGTATTTTCCTTATCGTTTTAACAAACGATAACAAACGCGTAGAATCCGAAAACCGAAAAATCGAACATGCTTTATTTTCATTTTTGTTGCAACAGTTCGATATAGATAGGAGACCTGTGGTCGAATGTCCCTAACCTTAGCTCTATTAGTTCAAGACTATTCTACATAGAGATAAAAGATTTGACATTATAGAGTCAATAGCAAAAAAGGTCGAATGTGCCTAACCTAACTCTATTAGTCCAAGATTATTCGACATGAAGAGAAAAGATTCGACATGAAGTTTCGACGAAGCAGTCGCCGCGAGCGGACATTTATGGACAAATGCTCTGCCCATAGGCTATAGTAGAATTCTAATGTTGTATGACACTAGTAATAATAATTAATAAATATAATTATTACTAGTGTCATACAACATTAGAATTCTACTATAGCTTGTAGGCGGAACATTCGACCGGAAATGTACGATTGCGGCGTCGTACAGTTTAGCTGCTCCATTGAATCTTCTTAGAATATTCGACAGACACCATAAGCCTTCAATGACAGATTCAACCTTAATTATTTCAGATATTCGGACTAATGCATTTTTTAACGAAACAAAATAAATAAAAACGAATTTCGTGAGTAACTAAATACATTTATTTTTCAGACGAAAGCGAAATTTCGAAACAAAATATTTCAGTGTGCACATGTCTAATATTGTAATGATTGACCATTGGCTGCCTGTGTAGTGTAATAATTGCCCTTTGTAGGCCATGTATGGTCAGGATGGTCATTGTCGTGTCTATTTATTGTCAGTGCTGTTTGTTTAGAGGACCATATTACTAGAATTTATCTCCAAAATGAAGAGAATGTGGGAAATGTTCTGACCCTGAAGGGGTTCATCTACAAATAAATGTTGGGGCACTGCTTGCACTATGGACAAAATATCTGAATGCACAACACGATAGTTCCAATAAAACTTTCTGATAACAAAGTGTCAGACAACTCCTGGGGTAACCTGGCAGCACTTACAACCCCGGCTGTAGATGATAGGTGTGCTGGGCTCTGTAGTCCCACAGAGTTCATGGTGCCTGTGAAGCAATAGATGCTTCTATAGCAGTAAATAGGGAATACCGACATAAGGAGCAGAAGAGCCAATCCACTGCCAGAGTACTCCGGCAGATGGCGGGCCGGATTCCCCTTAGATGTAAACAGAGAGGGCGCCTCTCCTAACCTGGTGACATCCAATGTGTTTGGATTGGAAAACACCAATCATTGTCCAGGAGGGCTATTGGCAGATGAAGAGGTCCTAAAATGCGCTCCTACCCCCACCTAGATTCCTTAACCATTTATAGCCCAGAATTACATCTTCTATATCATCATATATCACTAAATCCATACAAAACTTTATTTGTAATCATAAATAACTGGTAGAGTTATATAAAAATGCATAAAACAGATGAATCAAAAGCAAACAACTCAATATCAATATTCAGTCCAGCCGGAACATTTTGATTTCCATCTGGACGTCTTTTTGATAAAATTGCCCCCTCCCCCTACTCCGGGTTCACCATCTCATCCCCCCAAAATCCAACCCCTTTCAGTGTTTCTGGAGGGATCGCTGATCATTCCAGTGTAAAATCTTACAGAAATCTTCCCTAATCCCAACCTTTAAAGCGGAGTTCCACCCTAAAGTGGAACTTCCGCTTATCGGATTCCCCCCCCCTCCGGTGCCACAATTGGCACCTTTCAGGGGGGAGGGGGTGCAGATACCTGTATAATACAGGTATCTGCACCCACTTCCGGGATGCATTATCCAAGCTGCTCCGCCTCTATCCGAGAATGCCCCATTGTGTCTTGGGAAACACAGTTCCCAGGACACAGCGGGGACCAATACAGACGCGCAGCGCGACTCGCACATGCACAGTAGGGAACCGGGCAGTGAAGACGTTGCGTCTTCACTTCCTGATTCCCTGACAGAGGATGGCGGCGGGGCAGCGAGAGACAAGCGATCGCTCGTCATCTTCTGCCGACACCGCTGGAACCTGGAACAGGTAAGTGTCCATTTATTAAAAGTCAGCAGCTGCAGTATTTGTAGCTGCTAACTTTTACAATGTCTGGAACCGACATTTACTGACATCAATAACTCCCCTTGTGGTACAGACTAAGGCCCCTTTCACACTTATACGACTTGTCCCACGATTTGGGACTGCAAAGTAGCACGACAAGTCGTTCCCCATGATTTCCAATGACAGCCATTTATATTAGTACGACTTCAAGTTGTTCCGACTTCAAAGTAGTCCCTGCACTACTATGGTCTGATTTTGATGCCACTTACACAGGCATTCCTTGAAATCGCAGCGAAATCGTGGAAAAATCACGGCAAAAATTGCGGCTGCGAATCGTGGCAAAATCACACGACTTTGAAGTCGCACAAGTGTGAAAGGGGCCTAAGGATGAGCTCCGGCGTGTTCGCACAGCCCACGTGCAGAGCCCTCCAGGAAATCGGCACTGCGCTAATCACAGGCAGTGAGACATTGTCCTGATGTGCGGCTGCAGAGATCGGGAAATGTCTCACTGCCTGTGATTAGCGCTCCGCAGTGTCGACTTCCTGGCGGGCTTTACACGTGGGCTGTGCGAACACGCCGGAGCTCATCCTTAGTACAGACCATAAATTCCCTCATCGTAATATACGGGGTTATTCTATATTTCCACACTATATGTGTGTATCATCATCTGCTGGAGATAAAAGACATCACAGTGACTATGGAGGAAGAGGACGGACATGACGGGGGGGTTACTGGGTGTAAATAGAAAATAAGATCTTATTACCTCCTCTGCTGCCTCTTCTAGCAACGTCTTCTCTCTACTTCCTCCCGACTCACCTCTCACCCGGAACTTCCTGTCTGTATTCCATAGAAACGTCCTGTCTGGATATGAGTGAGATCACCACCTTGTGGACTTTGGAGGAACTGCAGCCCCAAGAAATGTCTCATAGAAACCATTCCTTTAACCACCTCAATATTGGACACTTTCTTTTTTTTTTAATCTATAAATTTTTAATTTTATCAAAAGAGTACATAACAATTAGGATTGTTGCAAATGGTACATATCATTGTAATGAAAAAATATTGCAAAGGCATATAAAATAGGCTTCGTTAAAATCTTGATGGCCCAATTCAGCCTACCCCGAATGGGTTCATGTTGTAGGTCTGGGAGGTCACCACACTGAGCCGCTAGTCAGCCTGTACAACTATAAGTAAGGGAATAACATTGGGAAGGGTGAGGGTAACAATATAGGAAATTCAGAGAGTAGAGGATAACATAGACAGTGTTCTACATCCGCCTATTACTTAGTTAATTGAACAGATTATTTCAGGCTGTGGGGTAAGTTGGAATTTGCATTCTTTTCAATAATTGGAGGCTCTGGGGTGGGATATCCAAGTCTTCAATTTTTTACTAAATGTGGTAATGGAATGATTTTTGTAAGCAAACATTAATTCAAATTGTTCTTGTGTATTCAGTCTGGTTATAACAGTAGATAGGTAGGGTGCTTCTGTAGATTTCCAGAGGTTGGCTATTGTAAGTCTTGATGCAATTAAGATGTGGACCACTATAGTTCTATGTATAATGGGATATTTCTCAAGGTCAATACCTAATAGGGCTGAGGCTGGAGTAAGCGTGGAAAGGTTTCCTGTTATATCTGCTATAAAGGATGAAATTGAGTTCCAAAAGCTTTTCAGGGTTTGGCAACTCCAGGGGGTATGTATAAGATTTCCAGTTTGCTCATTACACCTCCAACAAATATCGGTTGTGGATGGGTACATTTTAGATAATTTATAAGGGGTTAAATACCACCTGTTAATTATTTTCTGGGCATTGTCCCAGTGTTCTATGCATGAAGATGATTTGTTCATTATTTGGAGAGATTTTTTCCACTGTTCCCAGGAGAAGTTTGGATCTAAATCTCTCTCCCATTTCAACATGTGAGCATTTTTATTGGCTGGTTGGGAGGATTGTATCTCATAGAAGAGGGAAATTCCCTTCCTATTATTGTCCTTCTGGTTAGATATATATTCCCATATAATCGATGGGAACTCTATTTTGTTATTGGGATTGAAGTCCTTTAGTCGTTTACACTTTCCAAGCTTACTCATAATAGCATCCCTGTAAACCATAGGTAAGTTTTCATATAGCCGGTATCCCTGTTTGGTCCATTTGTCTACTGATAAGCGAATTCTACAGTAATTAATAACTTCTGTAGGAAGACTTATTTTGGATTTATTTTCCATATGTCTAGTTTTAGAGAGTATGTGTTTCCAAGCAAATATTGTGGCTTTGATACTTAGAAGATTGGGAGTGATTACTTTAGGGAGTATGGCATTGGCTATTGCTAGGGCAGATAGGTCGTAATTTTTTGCAGATTCTTGTTCTATATTTAGCCAGTTTATTTTTCTCCGGAGAGAACCAATATTTCATCTGGTCTAAAATGGAAGCAAAGTAGTATTTCTTAACGTCTGGTAGATTCATTCCTCCATAGGTTTTTATGGTGGTTAGGATTGAAAATGCGACTCTGGATTTCTTTTTGTTCCATATAAATTGTTTGAGCTTAGTATTCAATTGGGTGAAGAATTTGGCGGGTAGTGGGATAGGGAGACATCTAAAATAGTATAGAATTTTGGGTAAGGTTTGCATCTTGAATGCAGCTATTTTGCCGACCCAAGATAAATGGGTTTTCTGTATATTTGTTAGATCTAGATTAACTTGATCTAGTAGGGGGGGGGGGGGGGGTTGCGTCATAAATTTTGGTTGGAGGAAAGGCGAGCTGCACCCCTAGTATGTTATCGATGTATTGTCCCAATTGAATCCATGTTTTGTACGTAAGCTGTTAATTGTTGCGATAGGCATATTCATAGGTAAAATATAGCATTTATTTTGGTTGATTTTGTAATATGACACCTCTTTAAATTTTTCTAGGGACGAAATTACTGCTGGTAAAGACAAATCCAGATTAGTTAGAAACAGTATAATGTCATCGGCAAATAAGCCTAATTTATGTTCATCTTGGCCACTGGTAATGCCTTTGATATTTGGGGAGGAGCGTATATATTCCACTAGAGGTTCTATCACTAGGGAGAATATTATTGGGGATAAAGGACAACCCTGTCTGGTCCTGTTGGTTAAGGCGAAAGATCTGGATAGCATACCTGAAGAGAAAACTTTTGCAGTAGGGTGAGTATATAATGCCATAATGGCAGAGTGAATGAAGCCCTGAATGCCAAATTTGGATAGGGTTTTTAAAATATATTCCTATTGCAGTCTATCAAATGCTTTCTCAGCATCTAATGCTAGGAGTAGAGAGGGTATTCGGTCGTTATGTATCATATTGATAATGTTTAACATCCTTCTGGTACTATCGGGTGCTTGCCTCCCTTTAACAAAGCCTACTTGGTCAGGTTTAATTAATGAGGGGGTTATATTGACTAATCTATTGGCTAGTATTTTTGCAAAAATTTTATAATCGGAATTTAGTAAAGATATGGGTCTATAATTTAAGGGGGGCGTAGGGTCTTTTCCTGATTTTGGTAATGTTGTTATTATGGCCTCTAAAAGTTCTTTTGAGAAGGTTTTTGAGTTTGCTGCTTGATTAAACATTTTGAACAGATATGGAGTTAAGGTATCTTTGAAGACTAAGTAATATTCTGCTGATAGGCCATCAACTCCTGGTGCTTTATTTTTGGGTAAATCATTTATGACCTTTATAATTTCTTCATTGGAAATTGGTTTATTTAGTTGATCTAAAGACATGGAGTCAATGGAGGGTAGAGTGACATTATCTAGGATTTCTATCATTTTGTTGGTGTCAGGTTGGGGGGTAATTTTATCATCTTTTAAGTTGTATAACGTCTCATAGTATTGTGAAAATGTGTCTACTACGTATTACTTTGCCTGAGTTGTGATGGATTAATTTCAGGATTTTTTTTTTTGTTGACGTTGGCGTAGTTGAGAAGCTAGTAATTCACCGCTCTGTTTCCTTGTGAGTAATATTTTAAATTACATTTTTTTAAGTATTTATCGTGATCAGTAATTAGGACAAATCTGAGTTCAGCTCTAAGGTTACTAAGTTGACGTTCTAAATTTATATCTTGGGTTTTTTTTTTATGTGGGTCTTCCAGATTGGATATATCCTTTAGTAGTGTGTTTATTTTGTTATTTTTACAATTTTTTTCCCTGAATGAATGAATGAATGATTTGTATAGCGCTGCAACTGCGAACTGAATCGCCTCGCGTCTATCTGTATTAGTAGGCCTCTAGCATAGGCTTTGTGAGAGCACCATAGTGTAGAGTCATTAACTAAACCATTATCATTCAATATGAAAAATTCCTCAATGCTTTTCTTCATCATAGACCGATGTTTCTCCTGAGAAAGAATAAATGTATTATTCCTCCATAAGTAATTATTGGGGCAAATTTGGTTAGGTTTGATTTCAAGTGTAATTGGTGCGTGATCTGACCATGTTAAGTTGTGGATGCTAGCATTTGTAATTTTTGGGAGGAGATTTTTGTCTGTGATGAAGTAGTCTATTCTGCAATAAGACTTATGAACGCTAGAAAAAAAAAGTAAAGTCCTTTTCTGTTGTGTGTAAACATCTCCAGGAGTCGTACATATCTTCGGCTGAAAAGATGTTGGCCAATCCTTTTCTGGGGGTTTTTCCTTTCTTGGATGTGTCCATGTCCGGATCCATTGGAGCATTAAAGTCTCCGCAAACAATGAGGTGCCCCTTCTGTATTTTTTTGTTATCTTGATCACTTTCCAAATGAATTGGTGAGGGTTTTTGTTAGGAGCGTAGATATTGACAATTGTATATACCGTATTGTCTAATGAGGCTACCAGAATTATGAATCTTCCTTGGGCATCTGTTTTGATGTCAATTTGCTGAAAAGAAACAGTGTCTTTTATAGCCGTAATCACTCCTTTTTTATTTTTGGTGTTGCTAGAAGTGAAGATTTGTGGAAACTTGTGATGTTTGAATGTGGGTGGGTTATCCTTAGCGAAGTGGGATTCTTGGATACAAACGACGTTGCTTGCAAATTTTATAGCCTCCGACCAGAGAGCTCTCCGTTTAAATGGGCTATTTAAGCCCTTCACATTCATTGACAACAGTTTAAGAGTCATTGATGAAATAAGGATAGATGCTGAGGTAATATAGCATACTTGTATATATGGTGGTTGCTGAAATATGTAAATAGTAACATGACGGTGTAGATATACCTTTCCTCCAGTAGATGGAGGTGTTGTACTGAGAAAGGAATAGTGGTGAGAGGAAACAGGGAAAGTCAATCAACAAGAACATGAAAAAGGGAGAGGAGTTGTGATGCAACTCCAGTGTACAGTAACATGTACTCACGGTCAGGGGGTTATCGGGAATAATACAAAATTTCCCGGATTCTGGCTTCCCTGAGCTTCCTTTAAATCCTGAGAGGAGGACATGGAAGATACTTGTAGAGGTTCAAAATGAAAACGAGAAAGGTACCTTGTCTTATGAGGACTGTGCTCATTAGGTTTTTTTTATACTAGTCTTGGGATAATGTTCCAGGTGCATTGGTATCCATTTTGTTATTTTCCAGATTTGGGATAAAACCCCATGAGCGAATGGTTTTCAGACCTTGTTCCATGCTGTTGATTGAGTAGGAGGTCCCTTTGTAGTCCACTAGTAATTTTGTTGGGACACCACACTGTGGTTGCGCAGGATTTTCGTAATTGAATTCAGGTTTTTGCGAGCTTGAATTGTCGCTTGTGATAGGTCCGAGTAGAGGATAATACCCGCATACGGATCAGGGAGTGGTGAGTGGCGGCATGCATATTGCATAAGTTGGTCCTTCGCTCCAAAAAAATGAATTATGGCAATGACATCTCTTGGCAGTTTCTCTGCGATATGATGCGGTTTGGGTAGCCTGTGAGCTCTATCAATTTCAAGCTCTTGTTGTGAAATTGAAGGAATGAACTCTGAAATCATGTTTTTAATGAAGCTTTTCAGATCCGATGACTTCACATTTTCCGGTATTCCTCTAAATTTAATATTATTTCTTCTACTTCTGTCTTCAATGTCTCCGACTTTGATTCTGAGCTGCCTCACTTCTTCTTCAAGTTCAAAGTGGGAGTCCACTAAATCATTGTGCGCTGAGGTGAAATCGCACATTTTATTCTCCATGTAGTCCACTCTTTCAACTAGTGCATCAATCTTCATTTTAGATGTATGCATATAGTTCATTATATCATGTTGCAGGGCACCTCTGAGTGACATTATCATATCTTTGATCGTTGTGTCAAGAATGGGTTGCCCTGCTGTTGGTATGGTGTTTAGTTTCTAATATCTATTGAATGTTTGCTACATTAAAGTTCATTAAACAAAAAACAAAAAACAACAAAAAAAGTGGAGTGGAGGCCACATGTTTCCTGTCAAATGTGGAGCTCCACTCTCGGAAGACAGGAAGTGATGTCAGGTACAGACAGGAAGTTCCGGGTGAGAGGTGAGTCGGAAGGAAGTAGAGAGAAGACGTTGCTGGAAGACGCAGCAGAGGAGGTAATAAGATCTTATTTACTATTTACACCCAGTAACCCCCGTCATGTCCGTCCTCTTCCTCCATAGTCACTGTGATGTCTTTTATCTCCAGCAGATGATGATACACACATATATAGTGTGGAAATACGTAGATTAACCCCTTCAGGGAGGATCAGTTGATGATGAATAATGATTGGCTCCAGTGTGTGGGAAACCCCACGTTCCCGATCCCACCAGGAAGCCGATACTGCACAGCGCTAATCACAGGCAGTGAGACCTTTGCTGGTCCTCAGCTGTACAGAACGGGAAATGTCTCACTGCCTGTGATTAGCACTATGCAGTGTCGGCTTCCTGGAGGGATCAGGAACGTGGGGTTTACAACACACCAGAGCCCATCACTAATGATTTATATATCTTGCTTCCAAAGCTGGCCATACATGGTTCAGTTTTATCGTTCAGCCAGCGGGATGAGAGGAAAAAACTGAAGTGATTCCCCAATCCACACATTGGAGGGGGATTGGGGAATCCTCCCAGCTGCACTATTGTATTCTGACAATGGGGGGCGCTCCTCCGCTCTCAGAATACACACATCAGTGATGAAGCTATTGGCTGCAGCCGCTGATCGAGTGACTTTTATCCGGCAGTGACCACACATGCAGGGAAATGTGACCGATCCCTGCTGAACCAGATGAATTTACATGTCCCTATGGTCACTATAAGTCAGGGCTCAACAATTCCCAGGTCACCATGGTGACTAGAAAGGGTGAGGGGGGGTGGGATTCATTCGACCTGTGAAGTCAGGGGTGGACTGGGCAGGACAGCGGCATGAGAGGACTCATCTCACTGAGCTGCCGCTGCCGATCTTTCCCTTTCCACGGCCGCATTACTGTCACCATTGGCTCCTGCTTCCACCCACAGCTGCCTGTCTCCCTGCAGAGCCCTCTGGCAGAACAAAGAGGAAGGAGCGGGACCAAATCTCCAACATGGCGCCGCCTCGGCACTGCCACAAAGATCCCTACAAGGTGCTGAGAAACAGGACTACAGAGTCCTTACAGGAGTAACCAGGACAAGCCTGCAAAGCAGCCAGCTAAGAGACCAGCCAGGGAGGGACATGCTGCTTTATGTACACAAGCTGTCCTTTCCATCCACTCTGCTCTCACACACTGCTGGGAGAATTGTGTAGAACATGCAGGAGGACACAGATGAGGGGGGATTGGATTACTGTCTTGCACCATGTCCTACACCCCATGTCCTGTGTTCTGCACCCTTCTCCTGCACCACATGTCCTGCATTCTGTGCCCCATATCCTGCATTTTGCACCCCATGTCCTGCGGTGACCTCCACCCTGCACCTTATGTCCTTTGTTCTGCACCCTGCACCACATGTTCTGCTTTCTATACTACATGTTTTTCACCCCAAACCCCATATCCTGCACCCTTCTCCAGTACCCTGTATCCCATGTCCTGCATTCTGCAACCTGTTCCCCATGTCCTGCATTCTGCACCCCGTGTCCTGTGTTCTGCTCCCTTTTCTTGCATCCCATGTCTTGCAGTGACCTGCACACCCTTCTCCGGTATCCTGTACCCCATGTCCTACGTTCTGCACCCTTCACCTTATGTCCTGCATTCTGCACAATGTACCCCTGTGGTGACTTACACCCTTCTCCATTACCCTGCACCCCATGTCCTTTGTTTTGCACCCTGCACCCCATGTCCTGCATTCTGTACACTGCGCCCCTGCAGTGACCTACATCCTTCTCCGGTACCCTGCACTGCATGTTCTGTCTTATGCACCCTATTACATGCATCCATCTCCTGCACCTCACAGATTACTCACACATTACTTACCTGACAACTTACACTGGCCTAAAAAAAACTGTCTCCTAACTTTTTCAACTGGCTCCTAGATTCAAAGCTGATTTATCAAGCCCTGCCTTAAGTGACTTCCTCCCCTCCCCCTCATCTCCATTATGTAAGTCATGCTGAGATAATCTCCCATTGTCTGAGCAATATTCTCATTTGTCTCTGAGCTCCTTCTTGTTATTTCTCGTCCTGCCTGTTGTTTCCTTGGATTGATTTTCTGTGTAGTGACCCCGGCTTCATCTCTTGGATGCACTCGTCTGTTGCTTGTCCTGACCTTTATCCTGATTCCTGGATCTCCTCCTCATCTCTCCTCCATATCCTCTTACATAGATTTTCTCCACACCTGCAGTGACCCTGGGGGGTGGAAACTTGGCACAGGCACTCAGCGAAATCCATCCCCACCATTAGGAGCTCTGGAGACAATTATCTGCTATTTAAAATCCGTTCCTCCGCATAACACCTGATCACATGAGAGCTTACTTTCACAGATTCCTGAGAGATTTCTGTATGGTAAAGGTCAAAGGTCAAAGTTCACTCTCCAGTTTAGGAGAGGTAGGACACACCCAGGAACAATTATTTGGTTTGCGTGGGAGCCTCATATACCCCTCAAATCTCCCTATCCAAATGTCTCTCCATCCAGAGTCTATATGTCCTATGACATCACACTGACCTCACAGCTCCTCCTCCCAATGTCCCTCCATCTGGCTTTTTCTTCTGATGCTCTTAGGATGTGGGCGGACCCTTGGTATCCTTACTTGCAAAGTGGGACTGTTGGTCCTGCATTGCATGTAATGACATTAGAATGCCTGCAACAATCTTTTAACCTACGGAGTGTGAGGGTCCTTTGTGGGTAAATTATACATCAGCCTTAGGTGGGACTTTAATAAATTGGAAACCTGAATGGTGAGGAGGATTCTCGGAATATCAATTGATTTTGCTTTTTGTTTTTAGAACTAGAATTTTCCTCCTGTGAAGTCGAGATCATATGACCATCACATTGCCTTCACCTCCCTCCCTGATAGAATAGAGAAATAAAAAAAGATTCTAGAAGTCACCAGAGAGATCATCGAGGAGAGGTGAGCAGTGCTGGGAATTCTGGGACATTATCCAGTAACAGACAAGGGATGTGTCTGGATGGTGACTGTATCATTGTGTGTGTCAGGTTCCCAAAAGGTGTCAGGATGTCACTGTCTATTTCTCCATAGAGGAGTGGGAGTATTTAGAAGGACACAAGGATCTCTACAAGGACGTCATGATGGACAATCAGCCGCCCCTCACATCACCGGGTAAGAGGAGACTTTATTGTAAAGAAGAGAGCAGTACGGAGGGTCCACCTAGATCCCCCATCATCTGATAAACAAATAGAAACAATGTATTCAGTCAGTGTGTGTGTTTCCTACAGATGGATCCAGTAATGGTAACCCACCAGAGACATGTCCCCATCCTCTGTATTCCCAGGATTCCACACAGGGAGGTCACACCATCCCTCACCATCATCAGGTAGATGATTGACAATTATTGGTAGTTCAGATTTTTACACAGCATGTTTGTTACAATGAATGTTTTATTATATCTATCAGAGTGGAAACCTCTGGAATTATAATATTGTTGTTAAAGAGGAGGATGAGGAGTATGGAGTGATGGAGGAGTTTTCAGAAGGACACAAGGATATGATGGAGCCACCAAATACCAGGAACCCACCAGAGAGATGTCCCCGTCCTCTGTATTTCCGGGATTCCACACAGGAAAATCACACCACCCCTCACCATCATCAGGTAGATGAGGAACAATCACTGATAGCATCATTAGGATCTGTACATTATCTGCATTGTTACCATTGATGTATTTTTTATTATATATTCAGAGTGGAAACCTGAGAGATTCTAAAGTTGAGGTGAAAGAAGAGGAGACTTATGGGAGTGATGATCAGCAGTCTATGGAGGAGGATGGAATAATGAGGCTGATTCTAGGGGACGGCAATCTTGCAGAGATCAGCACAGGTGGGCCATTAACACTAAATACGTTCCTCCACCAATACTGCTCACTGATTGGTCCAGAATAGGGCAAGGACTGGGTGATAGCCTGTAATCCCCTGGCCATTTTCGTGAGCTGTGTTCCCCGCCCTGTATTCATGTATTTCTCTTGGATAATCTTCCTTCTCTGTGCTGCAGACACAATTTATGTATCTAGACTGGATTTATGGAGATTCTGGGGTTCTAGCTAGACCTAGACACCTGGGGTCTGTGTTTTGGGTCTTCTGCCCCATATCTGGGTATGGTAAGATCTCTGACAGAACAATTCTCCCAGGGTTACTTGCTCTGTTGTCTGCTGGCTGTGCCGGGTGGAGGGATATGTCTGTATAGTCTCAGACCCAAGTCACTGAGTGCAGTCCCAGGAGATGGGAGGCAGCGGTGTGGGACCTCTGCAACTTGTCTCATGTAAACTTTTAATCTTCCACTGATCACTGAATACCATTATTATGAGTCCTGACCCTTACACTATATACTCTATGGTGTACATTACATACTCCTGACCCCTGCACTATATACTCTATGTTATACATTACATTATTCTGATGCTATAAAATCCTAACTGTTGTATCCTACATAAAAAGTTGTACATTACATAGGCCTTACCTGTTTTGCACCCATTTCCTACCAGCTGGACATTTTATATCTGATTGGAGCACAGACTTTTACATGGTGATAATAATGTGATAGCATCCTCAAACTTTTGAACCTTAAACAGAAGGTGATAATGAGGGAGAAGTCAATATCCCAATGATGGTGGTCTTCAGGATCAGTCCAGTCTTCATCTTGGTTGTTCTCCCCCATCCTCACTCTCTGACTTCTGGTGGGGCTCAGCCCCGCTGTTATTCATGACTAAATCATGGACTAAATAAGGAAGTGCAGGACTTCTTGTGTTGGGAAGATGGCAATGAGTGATAGAGGGGGTGGGAACACTCGTCCTATAATCCCCTCATCACGGTCACTCCTTTAAAAGACAGTTCTCGTTGTTTCCTCACTCTCTGACTAAGGTCCATGAATATAGAAATGAACTGCTAGGAGATTCAGAGATGTAGGGCTGAAACAACTAATCGTCATAATTTGATTATAATTGATTATGAAAATAGTTGTCAACAATTTTCATAATCGTTTAGTTGGTCAGTCGATTAATTGGCCTGCATATAGAATGTATTGTTTCTTTACATATCAGAAAATACAGCTCAGTACACCATCCATACATGTCAGTAAATGCCTGAGAACTTGAATGCGTGAGGAGCAATTTATCATGGGACATGTAGTGCTGGGCAAGATACGGAAGCAAGTGATTCTAAAGGCAGACCTTTACCTTCCTAATGGGGAACTCTAGACTATACATTGTGGCTTCCTATTGGGGAACTCTATATTATACTTTGTGGCTTCCTATAGAGGCACTCTATACTATACTTTGTGGCTTCCTATAGGGGAATTCTGTACTATACTTTGTGGCTTCCTATAGGGGAACTCTATACTATACTTTGCAGCTTCCTATAGGGGGACTCTATCCAGAAAAAGAGAATTAGGGCTGCTCTGTGCAAAACCATTACACAGAGCAGGTGAGTATGACAAGTTTGTTTAAAAAATAAATCCAACATTTACAACGACTTTAAGGGCTCTGTGCAGGGATGATCAGCATCTGACCCCAGAGAATGTGGAGGCTGATAGACTGGAGGTGATAGAAGGCATTACTATTACATAAAGTAAAAGTATACTAGTATTGTGCATTATATATAAAATTATTATGTCCATGAAAAAAAGTCTCAGCTTTCAGTATTACTTTTATATCAAAGTCCCCCCTCCCGCCTCTAACCTCCATATATCTTCATGTGTGACTCCCAGGTAAAATACCCATATATCCTACTTCTGGGTATATTTATTATTATATATATGATCTAAGATATATTACTTTCCCTATTTCACAGTATAAATGAATCCCTTACAGTAGTGATTATCTGCTGTTTTTGTACTATAAAGTCATTCTTTTTTTCCCAGTCATCTTCCAGGATGGCTTACAGAGAGAGACCTCCTCCCACCTAGTACAGGAAATACATGATCCACATTATAAAAGACCACCCATAGGCCATGCCCCCTCAGTGTTATGTGCTTCATCTGACCAGACAGGAACTTCAAGCAAGTTGATTTTTATTTTGTCTGGCCTACATTCTAGGTAACAGGGGCCTCCCGGCGGCCAGGTCCCTCTAACAGGGGCAGTGCTTCTGGGGAGCTGGTTGGCTTGGGTCATCCTGGGCCCCTCCGCTAGGGACTCATGGATGTGTAAGAAGGGACCCCCTCTCATCTCCCTGTCGGTTGTACCTTCAATGTAAGGTGCCTTCTTGGTGCAGGAGGATGTGTGCTCAGATGAGTCCATCCCTGGTGGTAGCATACAGACAGCAGGCTGGTCACTCATAGCAGGGGTTAGCCTGCTTCTCATTCCCGCCAATGTTGGAGCGCGGGGAGCGCGGTAAGCCTGTCTCCATGCTGGAATCCTCATGTGGCCAAATCCGTCTCACCGGCGTGGGCGGATGCACAGGCAGGAAGTGATGTGGTCGCCGGAAGTCATGGGGCGGCCATCTTGATACACCCACAGGGGAAAACCCAGCCTGTACTGAGGAGAGCAAGGCAGGCACGCTATCCATTCAGTTTGTACTTCATTTGAAGTAACACTGGTTTGGTTCTGTCCTTTGGTTATTTCCAGGACAAAAATTGAGAGCCCAAAGAAAGCAAGACAGATGCTTCTAGAAAGAGATGCCCAGTCTATACTAGAAAAATTATGAAATGGTTAAGTGTGGCGCTGTGAAACTATGTATCTGGTCAATAGCTACAAGGAAGAATGTAATCCTCATTATATTGCTATCATCCAGATTTTAGTGATTAATCACCATCTGTGAAGGATGGTAAGAAAAAAGTGAATATAAACAGTCCACGTCAGAACTGTTTATAAATAAACAATACACACAAATATTACTGAAAATAAAAGTGAACACCCAACTCAGGTCTAAGTGAGTGAACTGGTTGTGATATAAAAATAAGGAAGTGTTGCAATATATGGTGAAAACACTAGGTTATCTATCTCTGAAAGACAGGGAACCATATAATGCAATGCAATTCATTTGTTTAACCACCTATATTCAGAGTTATAGTATGTATGGACTAAATGTAATCATAATCCAAAGACAGTGACATTCATGAAAATAGGTAAACACAATGAAAACATATATGTAAAGTGAACCCAAATAGGTGCTATATTAACAAGTATCCAGGTGGTGTATATGAATACAGGTGTCCCAGATGAAATATCACATATGCAATGATATATCAATATTCTGATATTCCTCAGATGTTAAATAGTGTTCATCAACGTGTCATCCTCATGTATTCTGGACGGCGTCAAGAACTTTGAGATGTGGAAATAAAGATGGGTACTCTTACCGTCAAAGATGGACCCACTGACCTTTGGTGAGGGGTCAAACAGAGCTTGGATGTGCCGATGGATGGCACAGGCAGAGTTGTAGGCCGGACTCAGGAGCTTGGAAAGGCAAGACTGGGCCGGTCCCACAGTCTGTACTCACCGAATCTCAGGTAACAATATGGGGACTAAACTTTAAACGGCTGTGCAGGAACTCAATGGTTGACCCCAGGGCAGCTCAATAGGTCAAAATCATGGAAAAGAGATAAAACAGAGGGCCTCCTCATAGGGTAAATCAATCCGAAATCGGAATGGATTTATTTATAAAATTCTTGTTTGTCAGAGATAAAAACGATCAGTAAAAACAAGGACAAATCAAGAAATACAAAAAGCAAACGCAGTGGTGATGGGTATAGCGTATCCGCCCTACGCGTTTCGTCTTACAAGACTTCTACAGGGGCATAAGCTAATGCACCCCCTCTGCGTTATATATATACCACTATGAACAAATTAACACCTGGGCTAGTTGGGGGCAGTCACACTTCCGGTTATGCCTCCCATGTAATCAAAAGATCTGACTGGTTGTCAACCAGCCTATCACACTATTGACTCACCATAGAGGGGAGGTCCATGATGGTCATGCCGGAGATTATTGGACTGTCAAGATGTCATCTCAAATGATGCAAGTGTCATTGGTTTTTCAGCATCAGAAGCGGACATGACCAAACATAATGTGTATGTCTGATTAGCAATTGTTTGGGCGCGAAAAACGCGCACGTTTGGGCGCCAAAAGGCGTGGACGTTTGGGCGCCAAAAAGCGCGGATATTGTGTGGCCAGGCCGTGTCACGGGACTCCTAGGTCCCCGCTCGTGGTATGTAGAAAAACGTTCTACGTGCAACGTTGGACACATCCCACATGCGCAGCCCTCGGGGACGAGCAAGGACGCAACAACGTCCCGCCGCCGCCAATCAGCGTTCACAACGTGACCGACGGCATACGTACCCGTCCGCGGAAGGCACGCGCCGGAGTAGTGACCACAAAGGACGCAACGTAGAACCCACGTGGCGGGACAGGGAAAACATTGTGATCACATGACAAACCCATGTGCAGCCACACGTGACGGGGGTATGAAAACATACCCGTCACAAGACTTTATCACATAGAAGTGGGCGGGACTTGTATCTTCGTTCACAAACCACATGATATGTTATAAAAATTTATTTTATAAAAAAAACAGAAAAAGAAATTAGAATATTACTGGTATGAAACGGGCAGCCTAGCAAAAACTCATTGTTAGGTGCATGAATATATTTTCTATATAGAAACCGGAGTCTGACTGCCCCCAAAACACTCGACTCCACAAATTACAGGTATCTATGACTTTAAAGGGGAGAAGACACCGGGTACATATCATGTTCACAACCAAACAAAATTAATTGATAGACAATCATTTGATAAAACAATAACTGGTAAGCAATCATTTATCGTGATAGTAGTTAATCCTCCATATAGTTGAAAGGAGGAAAAAGACAGGGCTAGACTATAATAAGGATGTTAAAAAAGCTATGAAGAACATCCATATATATGTGATCCATACAAAAATAAACATGCATAGCATAATAAGTCACATATAATGGATGTTACATAAACTGATATTGATCGTTCAACCAACAGTCATGTGTGTAGGTCTCTAAATCCAGAATGAGTGTATAGAATATAAAGTACCCATAATGAATGGAAGGGAACAGGTGTCCTCAAAGCAGGGCCAAGGAAAAGGTACCGTGAAAAGATGTGGATAAATAAAAAAGGAGAAGTGGGATATATCAAGAACGATTAATAAAAGAATTGATGTCCCACTCTATATTCATCCCATATGGGTAATAGCATTTAATCTGGTGTATCCAAAACGTTTCGAGTTTAGATACGCCCCTAATTTTAGATTCGCCCCTCCAGTGAGCTGTAAATTTGTCTATAATCTGAAATTTTGAACCTTCTGGGTTCCTGTTATGACAGGCCAGATAGTGTTTCGGAACACTGTGATTAGTACGTCCTGCCCTTATCGCAGCGATATGTTCGTTTACTCTGATGGCAAAGGTCCTAATAGTGCGTCCGATGTATTGTTTACCGCACGGACAAGTGATGAGATACACAATATATTTTGTGTGGCAGGTTGTGAAGCAATTCATTTCGTAGGTCTTACCCGTCACACTAGACCTAAAAGAGTCACATTTCTTGCGACATGTGTTATTTAGACACACGTTACATTTTCGACATGGATAGAACCCCTTCATATTATGGAAAAATGTAGGTGGGCAAGGAGGGTCAATGACATTAGGGGCAATCTTCCCTCTAAGAGACATGGCACCTCTGTATATCACACCTGCTCTTTCAGGTAATAAGGGTCCTAGTATTTGATCATTTTTGAGAATCTTCCAATGTTTGACCATAATTTCTTTAATTTGTCTATGTTGGACTGAGAAATTGGTCATAAAAGACCATTTATGTTTGTTTTCCTTATTCTTTGGGGGATTTTCTACTAGTAAGGTCTCACGATCGATCATGGATACTTGCCGTATTTCATCATCAATCTGAGCTACCTTATAACCCTTATCTAGAAATCTCTTTTTCAGAATGTCCGCCTGATGGAAAAAATCCGGAAGAAAGGAACAATTGCGCCTAATGCGCATAAACTGGCTTCGTGGTACTGATTTCAACCATGAGGCGTGGTGGCAACTGTCGACCGGAATGTAACCATTCCGGTCTGTGGTTTTGAAAAACGTTTTTGTGGAAATACGACCTTGGTTGGCACTGATTTCTAAGTCTAAGAAATGAATCGTGGAGGCACTAGCTTCGTATGAAAGCTCAATGCCAATGTCGTTGTTGTTTAACGTCGACATAAAGACATCTAATGACTCCCTGGTGCCTTTCCATAGGAGGAGGATGTCGTCGATATATCTGGACCAAAACACAAGCTGTGGAGGGTCCAGAACATGGACGACATCCTCCTCCCATTTGCCCATAAAAATATTGGCAAGACTGGGGGCGAACTTGGCGCCCATGGCGACTCCCTTAGTTTGTAAAAAATAGTTACCATCGTACCAAAAATAATTGTGTTTGGTTGCATAATGTAGTAGGTCCATTATAAATCTCTTTTGGGTAAGAGAAATGGACCTATTACGACCCAGAAAGGTCTCCACGGCTTTAAGCCCTAAATCATGGGGAATACATGTATATAGAGACGTGACATCAGCCGTCACCATCAAAAGGTCATTGCTATATGTGACTTTTTGTAATTTTGAAATGGTATCCCTAGTGTCCTTCAAGTAGGAGGGAAGAGTCTTAACTAGGGGCTGTAAGTAAAAGTCGATGTATTTACCGATCCTCGAAGTGATCGAATCGATACCACTTATGATTGGCCTGCCGGGAGGGTTGGTAACATTTTTGTGTACTTTAGGTAAATAGTACATGATTGGTATTCGTGGCGCCACGGGTATGAGGTAGCTTTTTTCTTTTTTGTCCAAAATCCCTAGTTGAGCCCCAGTATCTACGAGGTCAGCAAGGATTTTTTTATACTCAGATGTAGGGTTTTTTATTAGAGGAGAGTAAGTGTCGGAATCACTCAGAATTCTCATCATTTCTGTATGGTAAGCAATTCTGTCAAGTACGACAATCCCTCCCCCCTTATCCGCGGGGCGGATAACCAAATCCTTCCGTTCGCATAGGGATTTTAATCCAACTTTGATATCTGAGCTATTATGTATTCTTTTATTTGGAAGATTCTCTAGATCATTTAACACCAGGTCTCTAAAGACTTTAATGGAAGGTGCTACTGAACATGGTGGATTGAAAAGAGAAGGGTTTGCTAAACCTGAATGTACAGTGTTCGAGGGGAAATGTGGGACAGAATTATTCCTGGGATTCGAGAGTATATAGCGTTGTATATTCAACTTTCGCACGTATTTTTGAACGTCAATAAAAGTCTGAAATTTATTGAGTTTTTTTGGAGGAACAAACTTAAGACCTTTGGCAAGGACTGATTGTTCCGCCTCTGATAGTGTTACGTTACTTAAGTTGAATATTCCGCTATTGATTATACTCGTTTCCTTTTTCCTGGAGCTCCGCCCCCCTCTGCAGCCCCGCTTTGTTCTTGTTTTCTGTTGTGGTTTTCCAACTCCCTGGGAAAACCCTGTGAGTTGGCGGGTCTCGGTAAGGTTTGATTATAGTTATAAGGTGACCTATTTATTTGACCATATTCCCTGTCATGATAGGAATAATGAGAGTTATAGTCCTCCCTAGGTGCCTGTCCTCTAAGGGGAGAGAACCTGTTGTGAGTATATATTGGAGTCCTAGAATTGGGTGGATTATGATAATCATTGTAATATGAATTATCACGCCTTGGAGAATAGTCATGGCTTTGATATTCATAGTGGGGTCCCGGGTCCTTTTTACCCCTGCCTCTTCCCTTATTACCTCTCCCTCTATTGTTTCCATTTTGTGGTGGACCGTGCCGGGGTGTTGTCGAGTAAGTAGCATTAGGTTGAGACTGTCTATTCTCATAGCTATTACGATCTCCCCTATTTTGTGTATGCAAAGTCTCTTTTAGGAGGGAGATTCTGGATTCAGATTGATTTGAAACCTCCATATGTGGTTCATCGGTATTAGGGGTGGTCGACACCTGGTCCTTGGTCTGCCAGTTGAAAACCAATCCATTTTTGTAATCAGTATTATCCCGCATATATTTTTTCTGTTTTTTTACTTTCTGTTCCCTCTCCTCCTTTTCAAGATGGTTTTTGAGGTTCGTGGACAAAGTGGTGTATTCTATAGTGGTTTTGTGTGGGAGGAGTTTGTCTCTTATCTCTTTGATTTCCTTATCAATGGTTGTTCTTCTTAAACGTTTCTTATCAATGAGAAATCCAAGCAAGGAGATACCAGCATCATTAAAATAGTTGAACCATACATCAAATTCAATATCCCCCTTTTGGGGGTGTATATTCCAACGTAGTCCACGAGGGACCATGCGTTCTTTGACGTATTGTTCTAAAAATGCTATATCCCATTCCAAATGGATTTCAGAAACCATGAGATTTTTTAGTCTTAAAAATGCACCGGCCAATTCTGAGTCAGCTGTGGTGGGGGTAAAAACCCCATCTGTGTTAAATGAACGGTTCGTTCTATAGTCGAAAACGTCCATTTTTAACGGTGATATTCAATTTATAGGTTTTGTTTATAGAAACCTCTTAATTTGTTGAATCGCACAAGGTGTGATGACACCACCGGGGTGTAAAAGATATGGAAAATTACCAATGAGAGTGATAATGCCAATATCTCTAAATAAAAAAGTGATAATACCTAAGTTGCCAGTATAAGTGATAACAACGTACTAAACTTTTAAGGGGGGCTGCAGCTGAAATGTCAAAGCAGATTGAAGGTATATATATGGATGCAGCTGCGCTTCCCCAGTGAAAAAGCAGCCAACACAACAATATGACTGATTGTGAAAGAAACTATGAAATGGTTAAGTGTGGCGCTGTGAAACTATGTATCTGGTCAATAGCTACAAGGAAGAATGTAATCCTCATTATATTGCTATCATCCAGATTTTAGTGATTAATCACCATCTGTGAAGGATGGTAGAAAAAAGTGAATATAAACAGTCCACGTCAGAACTGTTTATAAATAAACAATACACACAAATATTACTGAAAATAAAAGTGAACACCCAACTCAGGTCTAAGTGAGTGAACTGGTTGTGATATAAAAATAAGGAAGTGTTGCAATATATGGTGAAAACACTAGGTTATCTATCTCTGAAAGACAGGGAACCATATAATGCAATGCAATTCATTTGTTTAACCACCTATATTCAGAGTTATAGTATGTATGGACTAAATGTAATCATAATCCAAAGACAGTGACATTCATGAAAATAGGTAAACACAATGAAAACATATATGTAAAGTGAACCCAAATAGGTGCTATATTAACAAGTATCCAGGTGGTGTATATGAATACAGGTGTCCCAGATGAAATATCACATATGCAATGATATATCAATATTCTGATATTCCTCAGATGTTAAATAGTGTTCATCAACGTGTCATCCTCATGTATTCTGGACGGCGTCAAGAACTTTGAGATGTGGAAATAAAGATGGGTACTCTTACCGTCAAAGATGGACCCACTGACCTTTGGTGAGGGGTCAAACAGAGCTTGGATGTGCCGATGGATGGCACAGGCAGAGTTGTAGGCCGGACTCAGGAGCTTGGAAAGGCAAGACTGGGCCGGTCCCACAGTCTGTACTCACCGAATCTCAGGTAACAATATGGGGACTAAACTTTAAACGGCTGTGCAGGAACTCAATGGTTGACCCCAGGGCAGCTCAATAGGTCAAAATCATGGAAAAGAGATAAAACAGAGGGCCTCCTCATAGGGTAAATCAATCCGAAACCGGAATGGATTTATTTATAAAATTCTTGTTTGTCAGAGATAAAAACGATCAGTAAAAACAAGGACAAATCAAGAAATACAAAAAGCAAACGCAGTGGTGATGGGTATAGCGTATCCGCCCTACGCGTTTCGTCTTACAAGACTTCTACAGGGGCATAAGCTAATGCACCCCCTCTGCGTTATATATATACCACTATGAACAAATTAACACCTGGGCTAGTTGGGGGCAGTCACACTTCCGGTTATGCCTCCCATGTAATCAAAAGATCTGACTGGTTGTCAACCAGCCTATCACACTATTGACTCACCATAGAGGGGAGGTCCATGATGGTCATGCCGGAGATTATTGGACTGTCAAGATGTCATCTCAAATGTTGCAAGTGTCATTGGTTTTTCAGCATCAGAAGCGGACATGACCAAACATAATGTGTATGTCTGATTAGCAATTGTTTGGGCGCGAAAAACGCGCACGTTTGGGCGCCAAAAGGCGTGGACGTTTGGGCGCCAAAAAGCGCGGATATTGTGTGGCCAGGCCGTGTCACGGGACTCCTAGGTCCCCGCTCGTGGTATGTAGAAAAACGTTCTACGTGCAACGTTGGACACATCCCACATGCGCAGCCCTCGGGGACGAGCAAGGACGCAACAACGTCCCGCCGCCGCCAATCAGCGTTCACAACGTGACCGACGGCATACGTACCCGTCCGCGAAAGGCACGCGCCGGAGTAGTGACCACAAAGGACGCAACGTAGAACCCACGTGGCGGGACAGGGAAAACATTGTGATCACATGACAAACCCATGTGCAGCCACACGTGACGGGGGTATGAAAACATACCCGTCACAAGACTTTATCACATAGAAGTGGGCGGGACTTGTATCTTTGTTCACAAACCACATGATATGTTATAAAAATTTATTTTATAAAAGAAAAAAACAGAAAAAGAAATTAGAATATTACTGGTATGAAACGGGCAGCCTAGCAAAAACTCATTGTTAGGTGCATGAATATATTTTCTATATAGAAACACATATGGAGGTTTCAAATCAATCTGAATCCAGAATCTCCCTCCTAAAAGAGACTTTGCATACACAAAATAGGGGAGATCGTAATAGCTATGAGAATAGACAGTCTCAACCTAATGCTACTTACTCGACAACACCCCGGCACGGTCCACCACAAAATGGAAACAACAGAGGGAGAGGTAATAAGGGAAGAGGCAGGGGTAAAAAGGACCCGGGACCCCACTATGAATATCAAAGCCATGACTATTCTCCAAGGCGTGATAATTCATATTACAATGATTATCATAATCCACCCAATTCTAGGACTCCAATATATACTCACAACAGGTTCTCTCCCCTTAGAGGACAGGCACCTAGGGAGGACTATAACTCTCATTATTCCTATCATGACAGGGAATATGGTCAAATAAATAGGTCACCTTATAACTATAATCAAACCTTACCGAGACCCGCCAACTCACAGGGTTTTCCCAGGGAGTTGGAAAACCACAACAGAAAACAAGAACAAAGCGGGGCTGCAGAGGGGGGCGGAGCTCCAGGAAAAAGGAAACGAGTATAATCAATAGCGGAATATTCAACTTAAGTAACGTAACACTATCAGAGGCGGAACAATCAGTCCTTGCCAAAGGTCTTAAGTTTGTTCCTCCAAAAAAACTCAATAAATTTCAGACTTTTATTGACGTTCAAAAATACGTGCGAAAGTTGAATATACAACGCTATATACTCTCGAATCCCAGGAATAATTCTGTCCCACATTTCCCCTCGAACACTGTACATTCAGGTTTAGCAAACCCTTCTCTTTTCAATCCACCATGTTCAGTAGCACCTTCCATCAAAGTCTTTAGAGACCTGGTGTTAAATGATCTAGAGAATCTTCCAAATAAAAGAATACATAATAGCTCAGATATCAAAGTTGGATTAAAATCCCTATGCGAACGGAAGGATTTGGTTATCCGCCCCGCGGATAAGGGGGGAGGGATTGTCGTACTTGACAGAATTGCTTACCATACAGAAATGATGAGAATTCTGAGTGATTCCGACACTTACTCTCCTCTAATAAAAAACCCTACACATGCATTCCCCACGATTTAGGGCTTAAAGCCGTGGAGACCTTTCTGGGTCGTAATAGGTCCATTTCTCTTACTCAAAAGAGATTTATAATGGACCTACTACATTACGCAACTAAACACAATTATTTTTGGTACGATGGTAACTATTTTTTACAAACTAAGGGAGTCGCCATGGGCGCCAAGTTCGCCCCCAGTCTTGCCAATATTTTTATGGGCAAATGGGAGGAGGATGTCGTCCATGTTCTGGACCCTCCACAGCTCGTGTTTTGGTCCAGATATATCGACGACATCCTCCTCCTATGGAAAGGCACTAGGGAGTCATTGGATGTTTTTATGTCGACGCTAAACAACAACGACATTGGCATTGAGCTTTCATACGAAGCTAGTGCCTCCACGATTCATTTCTTAGACTTAGAAATTAGTGCCAACCAGGGCCGTATTTCCACAAAAACGTTTTTTAAAACCACAGACCGGAATGGTTACATTCCGGTCGATAGTTGCCACCACGCCTCATGGTTGAAATCAGTACCACGAAGCCAGTTTATGCGCATCAGGCGCAATTGTTCCTTTCTTCCGGATTTTTTCCACCAGGCGGACATTCTGAAAAAGAGATTTCTAGATAAGGGTTATAAGGCAGCTCAGATTGATGATGAAATACGGAAAGTATCCATGATCGATCGTGAGACCTTACTAGTAGAAAATCCCCCAAAAAATAAGGAAAATAAACACAAATGGTCTTTTATGACTAATTTCTCAGTCCAACACAGACAAATTAAAGAAATTATGGTCAAACATTGGAAGATTCTCAAAAATGATCAAGTATTAGGACCCTTATTACCTGAAAGAGCAGGTGTGATATACAGAGGTGCCATGTCCCTTAGAGGGAAGATCGCCCCTAATGTCATTGACCCTCCTTGTCCACCTACATTTTTCCATAATATGAAGGGGTTCTATCCATGTCGAAAATGTAACGTGTGTCTAAATAACACATGTCGCAAGAAATGTGACTCTTTTAGGTCTAGTGTGACAGGTAAGACCTATGAAATGAATTGCTTCACAACCTGCCACACAAAATATATTGTGTATCTCATCACTTGTCCGTGCGGTAAACAATACATCGGACGCACTATTAGGACCTTTGCCATCAGAGTAAACGAACATATTGCTGCGATAAGGGCAGGACGTACTAATCACAGTGTTCCGAAACACTATCTGGCCTGTCATAACAGGAACCCAGAAGGTTCAAAATTTCAGATTATAGACAAATTTACAGCTCACTGGAGGGGCGAATCTAAAATTAGGGGCGTATCTAAACTCGAAACGTTTTGGATACACCAGATTAAATGTTATTACCCACATGGGATGAATATAGAGTGGGACATCAATTCGTTTATTAATCGTTCCTGATATATCCCACTTCTCTTTTTTATTTATCCACATCTTTTCATGGTACCTTTTCCTTGGCCCTGCTTTGAGGACACCTGTTCCCTTCCATTCATTATGGGTACTCCATATTTCATACACTTATTCTGGATTCAGAGACCTACACACATGACAGTTGGTTGAACGATCAATATCAACTTATTTAACATCCATTATATGTGACTTATAATGCTACGCATGCTTATTTTTGTATGGATCACATATATATGGATGTTCTTCATAGCTTTTTTAACATCCTTATTATAGTCTAGCCCTGTCTTTTTCCTCCTTTCAACTATATGGAGGATTAATTACTATTACGATAAATGATTGCTTACCAGTTATTGTTTTATCAAATGATTGTCTATCAATTAATTTTGTAATTTTGTTTGGTTGTGAACATGATATGTACCTGGTGTCTTTTCCCCTTTAAAGTCATGGATACCTGTAATTTGTGGAGTCTAGTGATTTGGGGCAGTCAGACTCCGGTTTCTATATAGAAAATATATTCATGTACCTAACAATGAGTTTTTGCTAGTCTGCCCGTTTCATACCAGTAATATTCTAATTTCTTTTTCTGTTTTTTTTTATAAAATAAATTTTTATAACATATCATGTGGTTTGTGAACGAGGATACTAGTCCCGCCCACTTCTATGTGATAAAGTCTTGTGACGGGTATGTTTTCATACCCCCGTCACGTGTGGCTACACATGGGTTTGTCATGTGATCGCAATGCTTTCCCTTTCCCGCCACGTGGGTTCTACGTTGCGTCCTTTGTGGTTACTGTTCCGGCGCGTACCTTCCGCGGACGGGTACGTATGCCGTCGGTCACGTTGTGAACGTTGATTGGCGGCGGCGGGACGCTGTTGCGTCCTTGCTCGTCCCCGTGGGCTGCGCATGTGGGATGTGTCCAACGTTGCACGTAGAACGTTTTTCTACATACCACGAGCGGGGACCTAGGAGTCCCGTGACACGGCCTGGCCATACAATATCCGCGCTTTTTGGCGCCCAAACGTCCACGCCTTTTGGCGCCCAAACGTGCGCGTTTTTCGCGCCCAAACAATTGCCAATCGGACATACACATTATGTTTGGTCATGTCCGCTTCTGATGCTGAAAAACCAATGACATATGCATCATTTTGAAGGACATTTTGATAGTCCAATACTCTCCGGCATGACCATCATGGACCTCCCCTCTATGGTGAGTCAATAGTGTGATAGGCTGGTTGACAACCAGTCAGATCTTTTGATTACATGGGAGGCATAACCGGAAGTGTGACTGCCCCCAACTAGCCCAGGTGTTAATTTGTTCATAGTGGTATATATATAACGCAGAGGGGGTGCATTAGCTTATGCCCCTGTAGAAGTCTTGTAAGACGAAACGCGTAGGGCGGATACGCTATACCCATCACCACTGCGTTTGCTTTTTGTACTTCTTGATTTGTCTTTGTTTTTACTGATCGTTTTTATTTCTGACAAACAAGAATTTTATAAATAAATCCATTCCGGTTTCGGATTGATTTACCCTATGAGGAGACCCTCTGTTTTATCTCTTTTCCATGATTTTGACCTATTGAGCTGCCCTGGGGTCAACCATTGAGTTCCTGCACAGCCGTTTAAAGTCTAGTCCCTACACCGTTACCTGAGATTCGGTGAGTACAGACTGTGGGACCGGCCCAGTCTTGCCTTTCCAAGCTCCTGAGTCCGGCCTACAACTCTGCCTGTGCCATCCATCGGCATATCCAAGCTCTGTTTGACCCCTCACCAAAGGTCAGTGGGTCCATCTTTGACGGTAAGAGTACCCAACTTTATTTCTACATCTCAAAGTTCTTGACGCCGTCCAAAATACATGAGGATGATACGTTGATGAACACTATTTAACATCTGAGGAATATCAGAATATTGATATATCATTGCATATGTGATATTCCATCTGGGACACCTGTATCTATATATACAAACCACCTTAATACTTGTTAATATAGCACCTATTTGGGTTCACTTTACATATATGTTTTCATTGTGTTTACCTACTTTCATGAATGTCACTGTTTTTGGATTATGATTACATTTAGTCCATACATACTATAACTCTGATTATAGGTGGTTAAACAAATGAATTGCATTGCATTATATGGTTCCCTGTCTTTCAGAGATAGATAACCTAGTGTTTTCACCACATATTGCAACACTTCCTTATTTTTATACCATAACCAGTTCACTCACATAGACTTGAGTTGGATGTTCACTTTTATTTTTAGCAATATTTGCGTGTATTTTTATTTATAAACAGTTCTGACGTGGACTGTTTATATTCACTTTTTTCTTACCATCCTTCACAGATGGTGATTAATCACTAAAATCTGGATGATAGCAATATAATGAAGATTACATTCTTCCTTGTAGCTATTGATCAGATACATAGTTTCACAGCGCCACACTTAACCATTTTTTAGTTTCTTTCACAATCAGTCATATTGTTGTGTTGGCTGCTTCTTCACTGGGGAAGCGCAGCTGCATCCATATATATGCACAGGATTCCGGGGCAGATCCCATCCCCAGCACATCCGGTACCAGCACTAGGGCAATTCTGATAACCCCTTCTATCAGCCAGGTGACCCCTGATTGGGGGGATAGGAGGAGCTGGAGGAAAGTTTGCAGTTGACTTCGGACTCCGATGAAGGGGAGTGTGAGGACAAGCCAAATAAAACAAAAAGATTCCTGTTTCCCTCAGAGGAGACAGATGAGTTATTAAAGGCCATATATGATACCCTGGAGCCAGAAGATAAAGAACTGTCTGTGCATGACCTTAGATGCAGGCCTCGAAGAAAAGCAGGCCAGAACCTTTTCGGTTAACACTTTGCTAAAAGAAACAATGTTGCAGGAGTGGAAAGTACCAGAAAAAAAATAATCTTTCTCCCCATAAACCTCAAAAGGAGGTTCTCTTTCAAAGAAGAGGATACGAGTCTATGGGAAAATTGTCCCAAGTTAGACGGCTCCCTATTGAAGGTCTCAAAATGAGCGGAACTCTCTTTTGAGGATACAGGCTCATTAAAAGAGCAGATGGACAGGACAGCTGAAGGTGTCTTGGAAAAGGAATGGGAGGCCTGTTCAGCTAACTTTAAACCTGCCCTTGCCACTACCTGTGTAGCCCGTATTTTGGATTTGTGGTTGAAACAGCTCCGCTCACTTCTAGAGTCAGATACTCCAAATGAAGAGATCCTAGAGGCTCTACCAACATTACACAAGGCAGTGGCTTATATAGCGGATGCTTCCACAGAATCTGTGAGTTTTACAGCCAGGGCTACAGCCTTAGTTAACGTGGCCAGGAGAGCTATCTGGTTAAAATCCTGGAAAGGGGATACAGTCTCAAAAATTAAGCTCTGTCCTTTTTCTTTTTCAGGCGAATTGCTGTTCGGGAAAGAGTTGGAGTCGGTACTTGAAAGGTCAGCCGACAGGAAAAAGGGGTTTCCTATCCCCAAAAAGCAGCAACAAAAAAAGGAATATTCATCCCTTTCAAGGGACAAGTGGCAGCAGAGGTGACAGATGTCGGCAGAACAAAGATTATGCAAACAGGCAGGATCAGAGAAAATGGTGGCAGTATAGGAGGGAGAAAGGAAAAGGTGGTTTCCTTTTCAAAATGCCCCCCCCCCAGCCTAAGGACCCCTCTCAGGGACTCAGCTGGCCACGTAGGGGGAAGATTGGGGGCCTTCTTCCCACAATTGTGTATAATATATACTAAAGCGCTGATATATAAAAATATATAAACCTCAGCATTTAGATAGATAAGATAACTAAATGATATGCTGCACCATTGGAAGTGAGACCTACACTTAAAATCCGATAAAAATTATATACAAAGAGAGTATAAAATAGTGCGCAAATCAACCTTATTCTAATAAGATCTTGAGTAAAAAAATCTGTGATGAGTAAATAAATTAATAAGTAAATTGCTAAATTGCGTGCTAAAGTGAACAATTAAGTAATGCAGCTGCTCAGAGTGCAAAACTTGATGAAGTGAATCAATCCACAGCCTTATCCACAGACAATCAACCTTAATCCAATAAGGTCTTGAATAAATAAATAGTGTAGTCAAATATAAATTCCGTGAATAAATAAGTAAAATCCAATGAATAAATAAATTCCAATGGATAAATAAATTCCGTGCTTATGTGAACAATTACAGCGGTGTAAATAATAATACTGCTCCTCTATAATGCTCAGAATTGCAGCTGTTCAGAGTGCAAAACTGGATAGAATAGATGAATCCACAGATTGAATATATGAATAAAAATAGATGTGTTCCAAATCAAATAAGTGCTCAAAAAAAAAGGTGATGCAAATCCTAATCCGATGTTAATCCAGCCCCATACATTAATCAATCAGCAATAATGATATTAATAAGCGGCTAGTGGTAAATGCATGAATCCACTGGCAAATCGGCACATAAAAAAACTTATATGTATATATGTGCAGACAAGTAAAAGATAATTAAATAAGGATAAAACTTCCCTTATCACTTTTCACTTTGCTGATTTCTTTATCTTCACAAGTTCTTGTTAATGTCTTGCTCTGGTATTTATATGAAAAAAGAAAGAAATAACAAAAGACCATTGGGCAGCATTTCTATTTGTTAGATAAATGCCTAAAATACTCTGTGCACTCACATATACCCGATGGGTTAAGGCGCAGATATGCAAAAAGGTCAGGCTCCTTAGCAGGGCTCTCAGCCCTTCTCCTCCTCCCAGGAGGAGGAGCCTGAGTGACGCCGTGCTGAGACACGGGCATAGCGAGGAGGAGAAGGGCTGAGAGCTAAAGTTTTGTGCTTCGCGTACAATCAACAACATAATCCTATGATTACCGGCGGTTCTAGAATTCCTCCAAGCATGTGCAGACCTAAAACGAGCTTCCTGAATCATAGGCTAGTAGAGGAACCCATAATAAAAAGGTTTACACAGCCATAAGTCGAAGAAGGCCTCCTAAATATAGGAGGTTCCCTTCTTGGGATGTATCTGTGCTACTACAGAGTCTTTGTAGGGAGCCGTTTGAGCCACTGGAAGACTGCTCCATAAAACTTTTGACCTTAAAAACGGTCCTTTTAGTGGCACTTGTCTCCGCTAGGAGGGTCAGAGAAATTCAAGCCCTCTTAATGGCAGAACCATTTTGCATAATATCTTAGGACAAAATTATCCTTTCTCTTGACCCTGCTCCTGCCTAAAGTAGCTTCCGGCTTCCACCGATTGGAAGAAATAGTAAACCCATCTTTTTGTGGTAATCCTAAAAATGATAAGGAGGCCAAGTTTAATAATATACACATGAGAAGATGCGTTGATTGCGTATATCGAGTGCGCCAAAGAGTGGAGATCCTCCACGAATCTGTATGTACTGTTCGCCGGTCCCAACAAAGGTAAAAGGGCATCAAAAAATACTATCGGCAGGTGGATGAAGTCGGCAATCGTAGAAGCATACAAGGCAGCATCTCTACCACCACCAACAGGAGTCAATGCTCATTCCACAAGAGCATTGACTCCTGTTGGGCTGAAAGGGTCGGAGCTTCACCCCTCCAGAAAACGGCAACCTGGTCCAACTTTCATACGCTTGTAAAGTACTATAGGCTGGATGTGCTTGCAAATCAAGGCCAGTCCTTCTGCAGGAAAGTGCTGAAGGCTGTGGTCCTGCCCTGATCACGTAGTTCTATTTGGTCCCCTCTGTAAGCCGTCCTGGAAGATGACTGGGGAAAAAACGGGTTATTACCTGTTAACGCTCTTTTCCAGGAGTCTTCCAGGACAGTGTCCATTCCCCCCCTTGTTTCATAGGAATAAATGTAACACTAAGGTGGGGTAGCACCAATGGAAGTATGTATTATTTTATCTGCACCTTCAGTTATTTGTTAATACTGAGGGGAAATGGCCTATGGGTGGTCTTTTATAATGTGGACCATGTGTTTCCTGTACTAGGTGGGAGGAGCCTCTCTCTCTGTAAGCCATCCTGGAAGACTTCTGGAAAACAGTGTTAACAGATAATAACCCTGTTTTTGTAACCCCATCATCACAGATGATTAAAAAAAATCATGCTGCTGCTACTACGAAATGTCCTATGCTGGCCATACACGGATCGTCTTTTGGACAAGAATATTTGTATGAAAATTATTTGTACATTCGATGAATGGACGATTTTAGTTCAAAAATTCCTCCTGCTTTTAACATTCAATTATAAAATTAATGTAACTTCTGAGCAAAAACCACATACACAATGTGAGAATTTGTTCGATTTAGAGAAGTTTTCTGTTCTGCTCCTTCAAATTTTCCCATCATTGTGGTGGGAAATGAACGCCGATTTGACCCACTAATGGTTAGAAAATTGGATGAATGTTTTTTTGAAAGAAAAATAAGTTTGTGTTCGGCCAGCATAAGTGACATCAGGTGCAGGGAGCTTGTACCCACCTACCTGTCTATGACAAGGGAGTCTGTCATCCATCATATTATATTACACTCCTGTCTGATCATCTGCAAAACAGCGTTTTACCTCTTTTTTTACATTTTAATAATGTTGATCTCTGATTCTGATATGTAGCAGATTCTCCCTCTAATAATACATCTATCTGTCTGTTATTCTCAAAGTGGATTAAAAATCCAACTATATATCTGGATATTTATATTTACCGCTGTATATAGATATTCAAGAATATTAACTCAATTATACATCAACCTTTTTTGAGGTTTTTATCTGATTAATCGAAACAATAATCGGTCAACTAGTCAATTCTGAAAATAATCATTAGTTGCCACCCTACAGAGGACCCAGTTACTAGTTACCTTGAGGGGGGATTTGTAAGATCCTCAGAGACAAAGCTGTCTGATGTGGGCGGAGTCCTAGTTTAGGGGAACCAATCTGCTCATGTCTAGTAATAATCTTTGTATTTCTATTTTAGTAGATGGACGGGAGATGAGGAAAACCTCAGAGGATTGTCTCACTTTGTCTCCAGACTGTAAAGTAGAAGATGAGGACATCACACAGTATAGTCCAGGAGAAAACCCGACTACCTCAAATGTCCATCCAGCACCACACAGTGTAGATGGACCATTGTATTCCTCTTATCCTGAGGAACCTCAGACTGTGAGGGACGGTGCCGTCCTTCCAACAGAGAAGAGGCTTTCCTGTCCTGAGTGCGGGAAGTGTTTCCGCTTTAAATCCAAGCTTAATGAGCATAAAAGATCTCACACAGGAGAGAAGCCGTATTCCTGTCCTGAGTGCGGGAAATGTTTTTCACAGAAGTTCCATCTTTACACACATCAGAGATCTCACACTGGGGAGAAGCCGTATTCCTGTCCTGAGTGTGGGAAATGTTTTTCACAGAAGTCCAGTCTTTACATACATAAGAGATCTCACACAGGGGAGAAGCCATATTCCTGTCCTGAGTGCGGGAAATGTTTTTCACAGAATTCCAGTCTTTACATACATAAGAGATCTCACACAGGGGAGAAGCCATATTCCTGTCCTGAGTGTGGGAAATGTTTTTCAGAGAAGTCCCGTCTTTACAGACATCATAGATCTCACACAGGGGAGAAGCCGTATTCCTGTCCTGAGTGCGGGAAATGTTTTTCAGTGAAGTCCCATCTTTTCACACATCAGAGATCTCACACCGGGGAGAAGCCATATTCCTGTCCTGAGTGTGGGAAATGTTTTTCAGTGAAGTCACATCTTTTCACACATCAGAGATCTCACACAGGGGAGAAGCCGTATTCCTGTCCTGAGTGTGGGAAATGTTTTTCACAGAAGTCCAATTTTCGCAGACATCAGAGATCTCACACGGGGGAGAAGCCACTTCCCTGTCCTCAGTGAGGGAATTGTTCCTCGCTGAAGTCCTGCCTTCATGTCCATCAGGGATCCCACACAACCCTCGAGGTGTATTAGTGCCTTGAGTGCAGGAAATGTTTCTATATGAATGTTGCTGGACATCACAGTTCTCATATGGGGAAGAAGCACACCCTGATATACACCTCAGATATACTCCATGGCTGATCTTCATCATGTAAGAAACAGTTCCAGGGGTATGGACATTTTGTGAAAAAATTACTTATCCAAGGGACTAAATTGGGGTCCCAATCTCCTCGTCCCTTATGGCGATCTCCTTGTTCCTCATCTACCAGAGAGCTCAGCAGCGGTTTGGCACTTCATTGAAAACTACAAGCCGACATTGGCAAAGGACAGAACTCTGTGAATGAATGGCACGGCCGCACTCTTTTCATAAAGTGATAGACGGTACAGGGAACCTGTCTCCGCACTGCTGTCACACAGAGGACTCGGATCGCTGAGCCGCTGTAGGAACAGGAACATATAACATCTTCCCGAAGGTGAAGGTTTCCTTTAACCCTTTCACTGCCAGAGAAGATTTTGTGTTTTTTTTTCCCCACATGTTTAACCCCTTCAATATCGCACACTTTCTCCCCCTTCCTGCCCAGGAAAATTTTCAGCTTTCAGCGCTGTCACACTTTGAATGACAATTGTGCAGTCATGTAACACTGTATCCATATGACATTTTTTATATTTTTTTTCAAACAAATAGAGCTTTCTTTTGGTGGTATGGAATGATTTGTATAGCGCTGCAACTGCGAACTGAATCGCCTCTAGACGTGTGTATCACAATCAATATTTTCAGGCTTAGGTGGCCCATCATGTGAGTATGTTTGTACATGCGTATATGTGGGGGCGGGGTATGTACCTGGGTTTAAATTTTATTTTATATAATTAAAAATAAAATGTCATCACATAGAGCAGCCTTTTACAACCAGGGTGTCTTGAGGTTTCTTCAGGGGCGCCTTGGCAAAATGCAAAATGCTGAACAATTGCCCCAAAATTATACACAAGCCGGAGGGTGGATGAAGCCTTTTAGTTACACAAAGCCTCAGGTTTTCATTGTACACCAATACAACCTTCTAGCTGCCAACCTCATAACGACCAATGACATCATGAGCTAATAAGGAGGATGTCAGTTGCCTGTATATCATCCTTGTGTGACCCTCCCCCGCCTCTCTCCAGCTTTGGGGTCTCATTAGCCAAGTGATGGAGAAAAACTGAGGGAGAAGAGAAACATTGGAATACTAGTCAGTACCAGTTTGCAAAAGTGTATTTGCTTTGGAAGAATGAATCACTTATAATGTTGTGTGTCCTACGTGTGTGGATGTTGTTGCATTATGTAGAACTATTAGAATAGATTTGGGCACCTCGAGATTGTCCATAATTTTGGAGGGTGCCTTGACTGAAAAAAGGTTGAGAAGCACTGACAGGTGACAAAAAGTCCCCATATGTGATGATTTATTTGGTGATAGGTTCTCTTTAATTATACATCCACGTTCTAAAAGCCCCCCAATGTCTCCCCTGTGCTCCACTTTAAGATACTGTATCCCAGTGGTTGCCTTGACCATGCAAGTGCCCCAACCCCTCTGACACTCTGGGTTCAGACATTTATTACTGTACCCCAAAGGTTTCCTGACCCAGGCACCGCGTCATCCTGACTCTGGGAGTCTGGATCTGCCAGCCTGGACTGATGGTAGTCTCAGCCTCTCAGCGAGCCCATGAGACAGCCGATTCCTGCCCCTCCACAGCTCAGCGCTCCAGTGAGCGTGACGGAGCAGAGAGGAGAGATGCTGATTGACAGGCAGCAGCTCTCTCCTCGGAACCTGAGAAAACCAAGCCATCGTCTGTATTTCATCACTCTATTTTTTAGTGCAGAGGCGGCAGGGGAACAGATGCAGCATCCACCGAGGTAAGTATACAACTGCAATAACCCCCAAACCCATACTTCTCTTTTAATGATTACATGTTCCTGTTTTGGAAAAAAATACCTTATGTTGGATGGTTCACTGAATGTTATTTCTTCAATACATGGACTTTCAAATACAATTACTGTAGATGAGACATTTTTCGATTGGAATTTCACTTGCTATCCACAAGCCCCAATTGAGTGGAGGCACTGTGCTTGTTAGAGATCCTGTCCTGATCACACAGATTATGAAGACTCTTCTCCTAAATACTATACAGGTGGCACCGTCATATCTCTGTAGCTGCAGAGAGAAAGAAAAGAATATTGTTACAACTGTAAGAAAAGGAGATCACTGCTCCCCACAGTCTGGTATAATTGCAGTGCCTGGTGATGGGACCCAGAGAATGTTCCAGCCGTCATCACCTCACTAACACTCTGCAGTCCTGGAACATGCGGGACGAGGACATGATAACACTGTACCCAAAATCCCAGGACTGTCCTCACTCATCCAGAAACAGTTGGTAACAATGACAAAGCTGTGTTCAAACTATGAAACATTTCTTAGGGCGGTATGGGGCGTGGCTAGCCTAGGAAGGGAATGGCAGCACTGTAAGAGAGCTCAGCTATCACAGACTCTCCTGAGCGGACTACAAAGCGACTTGTAAGCCCTGAGAGATATCTACCTCCACCTGAGATCAACAGGAACACAGGGATTATGTCGGCCAAGCAGAAAATTAAAGAGGGGCCCCGCAAATTAAGTACCTTCTGCAGCCCAGCCGGGATACAGAGAGACCAAGATGGCACCAGCCCCTCCCCTCCCTGTAACACAGAAATACATGCTGCTTGCTCAGAACAAGAGGGAGACAATTACCCAGCCTCACAGTGCCAGAACAACACTGATTTCCAGGATGATATTCTGAGCCCAGTGAAGCAAAGAAGAAGGATCTCTTCTAATGAAGGTAATGCTCCCTCAGACCACACTTACACACTAGAAAACAACTATATATGATGATAAACTAAACACCATACCAACAGCAGGGCAACCCATTCTTGACACAACATTCAAAGATATGATAATGTCACTCAGAGGTGCCCTGCAACATGATATGATGAACTATATGCATGAATCTAAAATGGAGATTGATGCACTAGGTGAAAGAGTGCACTACATGGAGAATAAAATGTGCGATTTCACCTCAGCGCACGATGATTTAGTGGACTCCCACTTTGAACTTGAAGAAGAAGTGAGGCAGCTCAGAATCAAAGTCGGTGACATTGAAGACAGAAGTAGGAGAAATAATATTAAATTTAGAGAAATACTGGAAAATGTGAAACCATCGGATCTGAAAAGCTTCATTAAAAACATGATTTCAGAGTTTATTCCTTCAATTCCACAACAAGAGCTTGAAATTGATAGAGCTCACAGGCTACCCAAACCTCATCATATCGCAGAGAAACTGCAGAGAGATGTCAAGGACCAACTTATACAATATGCACGCCGACACTCACCACTCCCTGATCCGTATTCGGGTATTATCCTCTACTCGGACCTACAGCATGGAACAAGGTCTGAAAACCCTTCGCTCATGGGGTTTGATCCCCAATCTTGAAAATAACAAAATGGATACCAATGCACCTGGAACATTATCCCTATACTGGTAAAAAAAAAAAAAAAACTAATAAGCACGGTCCTCATAAGACAAGGTTCCTTTCTCATTTTCATTTTGAACCTCTACAAGTATCTTCCATGTCCTCCTCTCAGGATTCAAAATGTTTAATCAAGCAGCAAACTCAAAAACCTTCTCAAAAGAACTAGAGGCCAAAATAATAACATTACCAAAATCCGGAAAAGACCCTACGTCCCCCTTAAATTATAGACCCATATCTTTACTAAATTCCGATCTTAAAATATTTGCAAAACTACTGGCCAATAGATTAGTCAATATAACCCCCTCATTAATTAAACCTGACCAAGTAGGCTTCGTTAAAGGGAAGCAAGCACCCAATAGTACCAGAAGGATGTTAAACATTATAAATATGATACATAACGACTGTATACCCTCTCTACTCCTAGCATTAGATGCTGAGAAAGCATTCGATAGAATGCACTGGGAATTTATTTCAAAAACCCTATCCAAATTTGGCTTTCAGGGCTTCATTCACTCTGCCATTATGGCATTATATACTCACCCTACTACAAAAGTTTTCTCTTCAGGTATGCTGTCCAGTAGACATGTGCAATTCGTTTAGTTTTTTTTCGTTTTCCGTAAAAATTCGTTATATTCGTTCATTCGTTATCGAACGAATGATTCGCTAAAAAATTTTAACGAATAACGAATGTTCGAATCGAACGAATATGAAAAACAACGAAAATCCGAAATAACCAAATTAGAAACAACGAAACTACGAAAGAAGAAAATCCGAAAAACGAAAACAGGAACAACGAAAATCAAAATGAACGAAAAAATTTGTACATTCGTAACTTTTTTTTTTTTGTTGAATTGGTAATTTTCCGAAATAACCAAATTAGAAACAACGAAACTACGAAAGAAGAAAATCCGAAAAACGAAAACAGAACAACGAAAATCAAAATGAACGAAAAAATTTGTACATTCGTAACTTTTTTTTTTGTTGAATTGGTAATTTTCCGTGTCCCTTACAATGGCGCTGCTTAACGTGCTTCGAATGGATTGAACGAAAAAAAATGTAACTTTTTTTTTTTTTTTTCGATTCGTAATTTTCCGTGTCTCTTACAATGGCGCTGCTTAACGTGCTTTGAATGGATTGAGCGAAAAAAATCGTACATTTGTAACTTTTTTTTTTTTTTTCGATTCGTAATTTTCCGTGTCTCTTACAATGGCGCTGCTTAACGTGCTTCGAATGGATTGAACGAAAAAATTTGTACATTCGTAACTTTTTTTTTTTTTCGATTCGTAATTTTCCGTGTCTCTTACAATGGCCCTGCTTAACGTGCTTCGAATGGATTATACGAAAAAATTTGTACATTTGTAACTTTTTTTTTTTTCGATTCGTAATTTTCCATGTCTCTTACAATGGCGCTGCTTAACGTGCTTCGAATGGATTGAACGAAAAAATTCGTACATTCGTAACTTTTATATTTTTTTTCGATTCGTAATTTTCCGTGTCTCTTACAATAGCGCTGCTTAACGTGCTTCGAATGGATTGAACGAAAAAATTCGTACATTCGTAACTTTTTTTTTCGATTCGTAATTTTCTGTGTTTCTTAAAATGTAATAATACCATACACATTACATAAAATTATGAATTATGCTCCGATTACGAATCTACGAAAACAATGTTACGAAAATACGAATAAATCAATCTAACGAAAGTACGAATGTAACTAAATCTACGAAAATACAAATGCGTCCGAATTACGAAAAAACGAAAATTAAACTAACGGAAAAACGAATCAACGAAAAAATAACTCTTACGAAAATACGAATCGTTACGAATACGAACACTGACGACTTATGAATCGTTATGAATACGAACACCGACAACTTACGAATTTACGAATCGTTACAAATACGAACACCGACGACTTACGAATTGTTACGAATCAACGGAAACTAAAGAAACGAAACGAAAATAAACAAATTTTTCTATTGTGCACATGTCTAGTAATGAGCAAACTGGAAATCTTATACATACCCTCTGGAGTTGCAAAACCCTGAAAAGCTTTTGGAACTCAGTTTCATCCTTTATAGCAGATATAACAGGAAACCTTTCCACGCTTACTCCAGCCTCAGCCCTATTAGGTATTGACCTTGAGAAATATCCCATTATACATAGAATTATAGTGGTCCACATCTTAATAGCATCAAGACTTACAATAGCTAACCTCTGGAAATCTACAGAAGCACCCAACCTATCTACTGTTGTAACCAGACTGAATACACAAGCACAATTTGAATTAATGCTTGCTTACAAAAATCATTCCATTACCACATTTAGTAAAACATGGAAAAATTGGATACCCCATCCCAAAGCCTCCAATTATTTAAAAGAATGAAAATTCTAACTTACCCCACAGCCTGAAATAATCTGTTCAATTAACTATGTAATAGGCAGATGCAGAACACTGTCTATGTTATCCTCTATTCTCTGAATTTCCTATATTGTTACCCTCCCCCTTCCCAATGTTATTCCCTTACTTATAGTGGTACAGGCTGACTAGCGGCTCAGTGTGGTGACCTCCCAGACCTACAGTGTGAACCCATTTGGGGTAGGCTGGAATAGGCCATCAAGATTTGAACGAAGCCTATTTTATATGCCTTTACAATGTTTTTTATTACAATGATATGTACCATTTGCCACAATCTTAATTGTTTTTGTTATCTTTTGCTAAAATAAAAAAAGGTATGGATAAAAAAAAAGAAAAAAAAAGAAAGGGGGTTGAAAGTGTCCAATATTGAGGTGGTTAAAGGAATGGTTACTATGAGACATTTCTTGGGGCTGCAGTTTCTCTAAACTCCACAAAGTGGTGATCTCACTCATATCCAGACAGGAAGTCTCTATGGAAGACAGGAAGTGATGTCAGGTACAGACAGGAAGTTTCGGGTGAGAGGTGAGTCGGGAGTAAGTAGAGAGGAGACATTGCTGGAAGTGGCAGCAGATGAGGTAATAAGTTCTTATTTTCTATTTACACCCAGTAACCCCCCGTCATGTCCGTCCTCTTCCTCCATAGTCACTGTGATGTCTTTTATCTCCAGCAGATGATGATACACACATATATAGTGTAGAAATGTAGAATAACCCCGTATATTACAATGAGGGAATTTATGGTCTGTACTAAGGATGAGCTCCGGCTAGAGTGACCACATTTCCAAACTGACATTCAGTGACAATTTTGCCAAGGACCGGGGGGGTCGTGTTGAATGTAGTCTCCGGGTTGACGGGATTTGGTCGGCGAGTGATTTGTCGGGTGAATGGCTGGTTTTAGCACTTATATCATCCCAACACCATGCTTGAAATGTATTTATATTATTACATTAAGTATAGACCCCCCTCCCTCAGTACAGACCCCCCTCTCCACTAAGTACAGCCCCCCCTCCCTCAGTACTGACCCCCTCCCCTTCCACTTGTGCTAGTAGAGAGGTGGAGGTCGGAAATATGCTGGGGGGGCACTTTTTACCTTTTTCCTGATCACTGTCCCTGTCCCCCTCCTCAGTCCATCTATATACATATAATAATATAAGCTTAACAGCAGACCTCAGATCAGAGAACAGCACAGGAGGGGGGGACCGGAGAACAGCACGGGGTGGAGGACTGAAGAAGAGCACAGGTGGGACCAGAGGACAGCAGGGGGTTGGAGAAGGGGGGGTGGGGTGGGCTGAGAGCAGAGAAGTTGCTGGGGCAGATCACAGAGGGGCAAGGAGAGCATTGAGGGACCTGTGGGCAGCAGATGGCATTCAGTGGCTGAAAGAAGAACATGGAGGGCATCAGTTCCTCTATATGCCGCCCCTCCTATACAGGTTTAGAGAGAAGCTGCATGGGCCCCCTGGAGTATGAGCCTGGGCTGCAATGGCGACCCCTGTGGTTACACCACTGCAGTGGAGAAAAAAAAAAATCTGGCAGGTTGAAGGAGCAAAGAATGGAATGCTGGCAAGATTCTGAGGCTGATAGTTGCAGATGAGAGATGGGCCACTGCTGAGAGGATTGCTTGGCATAAAGAGGGGTTAAAAAGACCAGTAGGTGAAAAGGTGGCAGAACATGAAAGGCTGAGGATGGAGGGGGGGGGGCTGCAGGTGTAGTGAGAGGCAAACAAGTAGTGGGAGAGAAGAGACAGTGAACAGCTTGACAGAAGGGCCGGGTGTGAGGAATTATCATGTGTGCAGTGATGAGGCTGTTCTCAGCAATCCTACTTGACGATCATCTGGGAAGACTCCACTGATCCCAGGACTCTTTCCTGCTGTCTTGGTGCCCTCCCCGTGGTGGCAGAATGCCAGGGCCCGGTGGCAGAATGCCAGGGCCCAGTGGCAGGTGTGGCCTTTGTGACCATGGTAGTTCCGCCACTGGTTCTGAGTAAAGTAGGGTCTCTGAGGAGGTAGTGGGACTAAAGGACTCTGCAAGCCTCTGAAGGTTTGCTTCACCTAAAAGACTCGAGGACCCCTGAGGAGGAAGTGTAGCCTAAGTCTCTTAGGAAGTAATCGGGCTGCACAACTCTGAGAGGTTAGTGGGGCTGAAGGGCTGTGGGGACTCTACGATAGTAGTCAGGCTGCAAGGCTCTGAGGTAAGAGGGGGATTTAGGGCTCATAGGGATCTCTGATGGTCCTCCCACCCCACCTGCACTTACTTTTATGACCTTCTTAAAGAACTCCTGCCAGCAAGCGAAGGGCCTTCACCTCACCATCTCACTGATCAAGAAATATATTGCAGACACAAAATAGACGGGGACATTTTTAGAGGGGCATGAAGGCAGTAGTTCTTAAATGTACAGCAACCCTCCCCCCCCCCATATCCTATTATTGTGTGATCAACACCATCCAAATAATTCTTACTTTCATTTCCCAAAGTTATCCGTCTACAAGGAGACCTGTATAGATCAAATGACGGCACCAATGAGGATGGAGGAGGACCGGAGTCACATGACTAAGAAGATACTAAACCTCACCCTGGAGATCATCTACCTGCTGACCGGAGAGGTGAGGAGGATTCTGGGAGGTCACATGACATCAGTCTTATCTCTATTAATAAATCACAGACCTGACCGGAGAGGTGAGAAGCCAGCTACATATAGTGGGAGAGGAGTGGGAAGCCCAGCTACATATAGTGGGAGAGGAGTGGGAAGCACAGCTACATATAGTGGGAGAGGAGTGGGAAGCCCAGCTACATATAGTGGGAGAGGAGTGGGAAGCACAGCTACATATAGTGGGAAGCCCAGCTACATATAGTGGGGGAGGAGTGGGAAGCCCAACTACATATAGTGGGAGAGGAGTGGGAAGCCCAGCTACACATAGTGGGAGAGGAGTGGGAAGCCCAGCTACACATAGTGGGAGAGGAGTGGGAAGCCCAGCTACACATAGTGGGAGAGGAGTGGGAAGCCCAGCTACATATATTGGGAGAGGAGTGGGAAGCCCAGCTACATATAGTGGGAGAGGAGTGGGAAGCCCAGCTACATATAGTGGGAGAGGAGTGGGAAGCCCAGCTACATATAGTGGGAGAGGAGTGGGAAGCCCAGCTACATATAGTGGGAGAGGAGTGGGAAGCCCAGCTACATATAGTGGGAGAGGAGTGGGAAGCCCAGCTACATATAGTGGGAGAGGAGTGGGAAGCCCAGCTACATATAGTGGGAGAGGAATGGGAATCCTAGCTATATATAGTGGGAGAAGAGTGGGAAGCCCAGCTACATATAGTGGGAGAGGAGTGGGAAGCCCAGCTACATATAGTAGGAGAGGAGTGGGAAGCCCAGCTACATATAGTGGGAGAGGTGTGGGAAGCCCAGCTACATATAGTGGGAGAGGTGTGGGAAGCCCAGCTACATATAGTGGGAGAGGAGTGGGAAGCTCAGCTACATATAGTGGGAGAGGAGTGGGAAGCCCAGCTACATATAGTACACTAAGCTGTGCTGGGAGAAGATAAAGGCAGAACGGAATACAGCTGATCAGCAGAGCAACAAGGAGACAACAGGGAATATATATAGGCTGGGCAGACAGGAGACCAGATGGATAAGACAAAACAAGGAGTACAGGAGGGAAGGACTGCAGGGAGCCACCAGGACACAATCAGAGATATCGGGGAGAAGGATCGGAGATTGATTGTAGGAAAGGGGGATGGGGGCATATCTGAGGAGCAGAGTGAGAATAGAAAGAATCTGGAGGGAGGAAGTGAAGAGAAACAAAGTTACAATCAGAAGGGAATATGAACGAGTCACACTGAGAGCAGAGAGGGAATGCAGGTAACATTCAGAGCACTGAGCCGCTCTGTGATAGAATGACAGGAAGACAACAGCTTAGCGGCTGCAAATGGACATGTTGGCTTCCTGGGCCCCCTCTGGAACTGACATGGCCGGACCCCATACAGCAGAGCCGGTGGTAGCCCTTATCAGGTCCTTATCAGTGGCCCTGCACACAAGGACTATGAATACATAAAGTGTACTCTGATATTTGGTTATAGCACAAGATGGCGGCATTGGGTATAGAAAATAACAATTTCAGCTTTAGTCCAATCAGTGAGACCCATGATTACCAGCACGTCGCGCCCACTTACCACTAAATTCATGGGTAACTCACCTGCTCTGGTCATGCCCAGTTATACAAGACTACTGGTCACATATTGTGAAATTCATCCATGATAAAATGGGATCTCCCTTGACCCTATGCCCCAAACAATGCCTGCTAGGCATATTCACCGACCCAGACTCAGATAAGTTCCATAAAATATTTTTACAGGAATCATTGTTCCTGGCTAGGCTGCTCATAGCAAAAAAGTGGTTGAGGGCCTCGCCCCCAACAATTCAGGAATGGTTAACAGCGGTCAACAATGTTTTGCCACTCAAGGAAGAGATATATGCTGACAGAGGCTGCCCTGCCAAATATGGGAAGATATGGGACTGGTGGCTGGGAAATGCAGACACCTGCAACGAGATCCTTGACTGAGTTCCCTAGCAATAATTTACTCTGGAAAACACTAGGCGGAGAAGCACCAACTGGTAGTATGAAGCCTAAAACATGACCCCCTTGTGAACACCCAGAAGACCTTTGGTTACACATGTGTAATGTAAACTACCATGTTATGCAAACCTGAATCTGTGAACATTGATGTAATTGATTCCAGATCTGAGAGCACTGTTACTAATCCTCAAAGTTGTACCAATGTTGATAACACTGCCCTTTTCTTTTTGTACCTGTTTAATCTTCGAATAAAAGTTGTGATTTTTGGAAAAAAAAAAAATACATGGGTAACATTTCCTGGTGGGTCAGTGAGCCTTACTAGTAAAACATTAGTGACTCTATTATATGACTTCTAGAAGGAGCTATAAATCTGACCTCATTGTAATCATATCATTGGATGGAGATGTCTGTCCTTTGCTGAATCGGGAACATTGTAGCCAATCCCTGGAGAATAAATATAGAGCTGACCATAGAGGTGAGGGATTATGGGAGAGTGATATGTATCTTTGTATAACACAGAACTGTACAGTAATAATGAAGAAATCTACAAGAAGGAGATCTCATAATATGTCCACAAGATCCTTGAGAATCCAGAATCCCATCACCATCCCCCTACCTCCATCCCCGATCCCTACAAGACACAACATGCAGAAGATTCTAGAAGTCACCAAGAAGATGATGGAGCTGCTGACAGGAGAGGTGAGCGGTGCTGGGAATTCTGGGACATTATCCAGTAACAGACAAGGGATGTGTCTGGATGGTGACTGTATCATTGTGTGTGTCAGGTTCCTATAAGGTGTCAGGATGTCACTGTCTATTTCTCCATAGAGGAGTGGGAGTATTTAGAAGGACACAAGGATCTCTACAAGGACGTCATGATGGACAATCAGCCGCCCCTCACATCACCGGGTAAGAGGAGACTTTATTGTAAAAGAGAGAGCAGTACGGAGGCTCCACCTAGATCCCCCATCATCAGATAAACACATAGAAACAATGTATTCAGTCAGTGTGTGTGTTTCCTACAGATGGATCCAGTAATGGGAACCCACCAGAGAGATGTCCCCATCCTCTGTATTCCCGGGATTCCACACAGGAAGATCACACCATCCCCCACCATCATCAGGTAGATGATTGACAATTATTGGTAGTTCTGATTTATACACAGCATGTTTGTTACAATGAATGTTTTATTATATATTTAGATTGAAAATCTCAGGGATTATAATATTGTTGTTAAAGAAGAGTATGTAGCGGCCATCACCCACAGAGGGGCGGCCTTACTCCTCTTGGCTTGTCGGTGAATGTCCAGGGGTTCCCAGGGTTAGTACCCAACAACTTTGGATGCTGACACATAAAAAGTCCTTTTTGAAGGTTTTTATTTCTGCAGTGGTAACATCCAACATAACACAGTCTCAGGTGGGAATAGAGGGCACGGTGAAGAAACTCAGGCACCTCGAACTGCTGACATCCACAGAATGTCTTTCATCAAACCCAGAGAGTAGCCACTCGCAGCTGGGTACTTCAATGCTGGACAGACCAACTAGCCAGAGGTATGGCAGCCAACAATGTGATCCGGAAACTTTCAAAAGTCTCTGACACAGAATAAACTTGTAACCGAAGGTGAATAGGAACCTTTCTCACAGTACCTGGAACTTTCTCTGTCTCCTTGGCAGTACTGTGAGAAATGTGGATTCTTTAGTGTCCATACAACTCAGCTTCCAGGCTCTTCTTGAGATGCCAGCTTGTTGGCCCTCCTCCGAAGAGTCCTCCCCCGGTCACTTGTATGCAGTGCTGGGACAAGGCCATTTGGTGCCCAGGGCAAAGATGGCAAACTGCGCCCCCCCCCCCCCCCCCCCCCCCCCCGTTTTTTAAGAAAGAATCAATGTCGTTTCAAAACAAGAATATATTTAAAACAATACAAATTCAATAAGGTTTAATGCGATAGAAACAGAGTTCACTCACACTCAATTTGTAAAATGTAGCATGTAGGGGGTTAATGTATTGCCACTGGTTTCTGATACATTAGCAACCAGTGCTAGTTAATTAACCCCTTTGTGCTGCATTAGTGGCACCAGTGTAACACTGACACTGGTGCCATTTATGCAGCACAAAGGGGTTAATTTACTGGAACTGGTCTGATGGGCATATTTTATTTTAAGAGCTACACTGATGGGCATATTTTGTTGTGCCCATCAGAGTGCTCCTTAACATAAAATAAGCTTGCATGCTGATGGGCACATTTTATGTTAAAGGGCACTCCGATGGGCACAACAAAATATGCCCATCTGCGTGCCCCTTTACATAAAATGTGCCCATCAGTGTTGCTCTTAAAATAAAATATGGCCATCAGAGTGCCCTTTACATAAAATGTGCCCATCAGCATGCTACTTATTTTATGTTAAGGGTCAGGCTGATGATGGGCATATTTTATGTTAAGGGGCACTCTGATGGGCATAAAAAAATGTGCCCATTAGTGTTGCTCTTAAAATAAAATATGCCCATCAGAGCAAATAAGTAGCATGCTGATGGGCACATTTTATGTTAAGGGACACTCTGATGGGCACATTTTATGTTAAGGGACACTCTGGTGGGCACAACAAATTATGACCATCAGTGTGCCCAGTGGCGTAACTAGAACCTTCAGGGCCCCAGTGCAAGAAACCATGAAGGGCCCCCCTGACATTGCCTGCCCCCCACCCCAGCCCGGCGCCCCTCCTTCCTGTCAAGTGTTGCCAACCCCCAATGACTTTTTTTCATTAATAAAGCAACTGTTAAGACAATGAACACCTTGGTCAGGTCTATGTATAACATAATGCATAGAGTGCAGGGTCGGGAATATGTAACAAACAAAATAACATATGGAGTGCAGCATTAAGGATGAGTGCTACATTCCCATCAGAGTCCTCCTTTACATCAAAGTCCACAGCATTCCCCCTATAATTCAGAGTCCCCCTTACACACCTGTCCCCAGAGTCCCACCTTACATCCTCCAGCATGCCCCCCTACATCATTGCCCCTTACATCAGTGTCTCCAAAGGGCCCCCTTACATCCTTCAGAGTTCCCCCTTACATCTGTAACTCCAGAGTGCCCCCCTTACATCTGTAACTCCAGAGTGTCCCCTTGCATCTTCCAGAGTGGTACTAAGGGGGCACTCTGGAGGATCTAGGGGCTGCTCTGGTGGTACTAACTCAGTACTTCCAGAGCGCCCCCTTAGATCCTTCAGAGTGCCCCCTTACGTCCTCCTTCAGAGTGCCTCCGTACATTCTTCTCCAGAGTGCCCTCTTACATCCTCCTTCAGAGTGCCCTCTTACATCCTCCTTCAGAGTGCCCTCTTACATCCTCCTTCAGAGTGCCCTCTTACATCCTCCTTCAGAGTGCCACCTTACATCCTCCTCCAGAGTGCCACCTTACATCCTCCTCCAGAGTGCCACCTTACATCCTCCTCCAGAGTGCCACCTTACATCCTCCTCCAGAGTGCCACCTTACATCCTCCTTAGTATTACTGTACTAAAGAGGCACCCTGGAGGATATAAAGGCTCCCTCTAGAGGTACTAAGGGTTCACTCTGGAGGAGCTAAGGGGTTACGCTGGAGAAGGAGCTAATGGGGGTCACTCTGGAGGAGAGACTGAGGGGTCACTCTGGAGGAGGATGTAAAGATGCACTTTGGTAGCACTAAGTTAGTACCTTCAGAGTGCCCCCTGCAGAGAGCCCTGAGGTCAGAAGACTGGGAGTGAGAGCCGCGGTCAGGAGGCAGGGCGCACACACGCAACGTCACTGATTGCTGGGAACCCCGCAGTCCCAGCAGGCCATTGACTACTACTACACTGGCGGTCCAGGCAAGAGCGCCACTCGGTCCGTGCACAGGCTGCCATTTAATGACTTTTTTACAAGGACACTTCACTGCGCACCCCCAATAAATTGTACCGCCCAGGGCACCCGCCCCTTCCGCCCCCCCTTGTACCGGCTCTGCTTGTATGAGCTGTGGTGCCCCTCCAGTACTGAGAGCACACCGGGACGCCTTGAATCCTCCTATAGTTACTGGGCCTTGGGCTAACCGGCTCCGAGACTCGGGAACAGACGGATTCTTGCCCCAGACCATGCGGGTCTGTGGGGCTAGTCAAACTGACCATGTTGCAGGATGGCAAACGTTCCCAGGCCTGTGACCCCTCACGGGGCTACCCTGGTCCAGAACCAGGAAACAGGACTGCGACCGAACCCCGAACACGTGACTTCAGCACCTTAAGTACCCTTCCCCAGACCACACAGCGGGGCCAGACGCACCCACTGATTGGCTCCGGGAAAGATTGATACCTAAGACGTCCAACCAGGCCCGGTTCTAGGCATGTCATGTGTACCTCACTGCACCCATGACAAGGCAGAACCCTAGTACATCCCAGCCAAACTGATGCCAAAGATAACCTGTACAATTAACCCTCAGAACCCCATTACTGTTCTGAGGGAAAAACGAAATTTCCACATATAGCGCACACTTGTCAAAGTGTGACCGCTACAAGTATAAAGAGGAGGATGAGGAGGATGGAGTGATGGAGGAATTTTCAGGAGGACACAAGGATATGATGGAGCCACCAAATACCAGGAACCCACCAAAGAGATGTCCCCATACAAAAAGGATATCGGGGAACTGGAGAAAGTGCAGAGAAGGGCAACCAAACTAATAAGAGGCCAAGGGGGCACTCTTTACGTCTAGAGGAAAAGAGATTTCATCTCCAAATACGGAAAGGTTTCTTCACAGTAAGAGCTGTGAAAATGTGGAATAGACTCCCTGCAGAGGTGGATCTGGCCAGCTCAGTAGATTGCTTTAAGAAAGGCCTGGATACTTTCCTAAATGTACATAATATAACTGGGTACTGACATTTATAGGTAAAGTTGATCCGGGGAAAATCCGATTGCCTCTCTGGGATCAGGAAGGAATTTTTTTCCCTGCTGTAGGAAATTGGATCATGCTCTGCTGGGGTTTTTTGCCTTCCTCCTGGATCAAGTGTGGGTATAGAATGGGGCATATGGGATTGTACGGTATTTCTTTTTTTTTTTTTATGGTTGAACTAGATGGACTTGTCTTTTTTCAACCTGACTAACTTTCTAACTATGTAACTCTGTATTCCCGGGAATCCACACAGGAAGATCACACCATCCCTCCCTTTACAAGGTTGGTGGGACGGTTTATAAAACACACTTATAGAGACGATGTGTGGATTTTATATGTGATGTCACAATAATAAAGCTTATATTTTACAGACTATATTCTCTCTCATTTTCTTGGTTTAGAGTGGAGATCCAATCGATATAGAATTTGAGGTTATATCGGAAGAAGAAGAGAGGTATGTGAGGGATGATCAGCAGTCTATGGAGGAGGATGGAATAACGGGGACATTTATAGAGGAGGACACTCCTACAGCGATCAGCACAGGTGGGTCATTAACACTAAATACATTCCTCCACCCATACTGCTCACTGATTGGTCACTTTCCTGAGCTGTGTTCCCCATCCTGTATTCCTGTATTTCTCTCGGATAATCTTCCTTCTCTGTGCTGCAGACACAATTTATGTATCTAGACTGGATTTATGGAGATTCTGGGGTTCAGCTGGTAGCAAAATGTTCATTTTCACTATAGGCGTTACTGGACCTAGGCACCTGGGGTATGTACCTTGAGTCTTCCTCCCCATGCCTGGGTCTAGTAAAATCTCTGACAGAACAATTCTCCCAGGATTACTTGTTCTGTTGTCTGCTGGCTGTGCCGGGTGGAGGGATATGTCTGTATAGTCTCAGACCCAAGTCACTGAGTGCAGTCTCAGGAGATGGGAGGCAGCGGTGTGGGACCTCTGCAACTTGTCTCATGTAAACATTTAATCTTCCACTGATTACTGAATACCAATATTATGAGTCCTGACCCTTACACTGTATAATTTATATTGTACATTACATACTCCTGACCCCTGCACTATATACTCCATGTTGTACATTACATCATTCTGATACTATATAGTCCTATCTGTTGTATCTTATACAATATGTTGTACATTACATAGTCCTGACTTCTGCTCTCTCCCCTCTCCCCACTGCTATATATACACATAATATGTATTCTCTTTTGTTACACCCATTTCCTACCAGCTGGACATTTTATATCTGATGATTTGATTGGAGCACAGACTTTTACATGTTGATAATAATGTGATAACATCCTCAAACTTTGGAACCTTAAACAGAAAGTGATAATGAGGGAGGAGTCAATAACCCAATGATGGTGGTCTTTAGATTCAGTCCAGTCTTCATCTTGGTTGTTCTCCCCCCATCCTCACTCCCTGACCTCTGGTGGGGCTCAGCCCCGCTGTTATTCATGACTAAATCATGGACTAAATAAGGAAGTGCAGGACTTCTTGTGTTGGGAAGATGGCAATGAGTGATAGAGGGGGTGGGGACACTCGTCCTATAATCCCCTCATTGTCACTCCTATAAAAGACAGTTCTCGTTGTTTCCTCACTCTCTGACTAAGGTCCATGAATAAAGAAATGAACTGGTAGGAGATCAGAGGACCCATTTACTAGTTACCTTGAGGGGGGAATTGTAAGATCCTCAGAGACAAAGCTGTCTGATGTGGGCGGAGTCCTGGTTTAGGGGAACCAATCTGCTCATGTCTAGTAATAATCTTTGTATTTCTATTTTAGTAGATGGACGGGAGATGAGGAAAACCTCAGAGGATTGTCTCACTTTGTCTCCAGACTGTAAAGTAGAAGATGAGGACATCACACAGTATAGTCCAGGAGAAAACCCGACTACCTCAAATGTCCATCCGGCACCACACAGTGTAGATGGACCATCGTATTCCTCTTATCCTGAGGAACCTCAGACTGTGAGGGACGGTGCCGTCCTTCCAACAGAGAAGAGCTTTTCCTGTACTGAGTGCGGGAAGTGTTTTTCACAGAAGTCTTGTCTTGACACACATCAGAGATCTCACACGGGGGAGAAGCCGTATTCCTGTCCTGAGTGCGGGAAATGTTTTTCACAGAAGTTCAATCTTAACACACATCAGAGATCTCACACGGGGGAGAAGCCGTATTCCTGTCCTGAGTGCGGGAAATGTTTTTCACGAAAGTCCCATCTTTACAGACATCAGAGATCTCACACGGGGGAGAAGCCGTATTCTTGTCTCGAGTGCGGGAAATGTTTTTCACGAAAGTCCCATCTTTACACACATCAAACATCTCACACAGGAGAGAAGCTGTATTTTTGTCCTGAGTGTGGGAAATGTTTTTCACAAAAGTCCCACCTTTTCACACATCAGAGATCTCACAAGGGGGAGAAGCCGTATTCCTGTCCTGAGTGCGGGAAATGTTTTTCAGATAAGTCTTGTCTTGACATACATCAAAGATCTCACAAGGGTGAGAAGCCGTATTCCTGTCCTGAGTGCGGGAAATGTTTTTCACAAAAGTCCAATCTTTACACACATCAGAGATCTCACACAGGGGAGAAGCCATTTTCCTGTCCTGAGTGCGGGAAATGTTTTTCACGAACGACCCATCTTTACAGACATCAGAGTTCTCACACAGGAGAGAAGCCGTATTCTTGTCCTGAGTGCGGGAAATTTTTTTCACAGAAGTCCAGTCTTTCCAAACATCAGAGATCTCACAAGGGGGAGAAGCCGTATTCCTGTCCTGAGTGAGGGAATTGTTCCTCACTGAAGTGCCTTGAGTGTGGGAAATGTCTTCTATATGAATGTTGCTGGACATCACAGCTCTCATGTGGGGAAGAAGCACACCCTGATATACACCTCAGATATACTCCATGGCTGATCTTCATCATGGAAGAAACAGTTCCAGGGGTGTTGAAATTAAAAACAGAACTAGTTGTTTAAGGGACTAAATTGGGGTCCCAATCTTCTGTTCTCTTATGACAATCTACTTGTCCTTATAAAATAAAAAATTATTTTAACCAAAACTGTATATAAATCTGAGGTGCTTTTAGGAATGTCGGGGAATTTTATATCTTGGGTGCTCAGTACAAGCGCATGCTGAGCAGACAAATCACGCTCTGGTGTCCTCTGCATTAAAGGAAAGGTCCACTGTTTATGAAAAAATGATAAATGCACATTTTCTGCAGGTAAAGAAATTTTAATTTGTTATTTTTTTAGGAGCCGGGAAAGTATTGCAGCCATGATGTGGTGATGGCTGGTGCTATGCAGGACTCCTGCAGACTGTCCGTGTAATCTGTCTGCCTGTACATTATACGGGAAGACAGTTACAGTGACAGGAAGAACCAATCATCTCCCAGAGAGCTCAGCAGAGGTGTGGGAGTTCACTGAAAACTACAAGCCGACATCGGCAAAGGACAGAACTCTGTGAATGAATGGCACGGCCGCGCTCTTTTCATAAAGTGACAGCCGGTACGGGGAACTTCTCCCCGCACTGCTGTCACACAGAGGACTTGGATCGCTGAGCCACTGCAGGAACAGGAACATGTGACATCTTCCCAAAGGGGAACGTTTCCTTTAACCCTTTCACTGCCAGAGACATTTTTTGCGTTTTTTTTCCACACATTTAAAAAATAATTTCTTTATCGTACATCATGGGACACAGAGCCTTAAGTAATTACTTAATGGGTTATAGGCCACCTTCAGGTTTTGACAATGGTAAACCCAATCAAAGGAAGTTTACTCCCTATATAACCCCTCCGCCTTCCAGGAGCACATCAGTTTTTTCGCCAGTGTCTAAGGTGTTGGTCACGAGTGAAGAAGTGCTCTGAGGAGCTCCAGGAGGGATCCATAAAATCTCCACTAGACGGAGTCTATGCACATACCTTATGTTGGCCATACACTATACGAAAAATCGGCCGAAAATCAATCATGTACACACTTCGTTCGTTTTTCGGCAAGTTAATGGGCACAAATCGTTAATCGTTGGTGACGTTTCGTGTAAAAAAACCGAACCGCAAGTTTGGAAAACTTCTGACGAACGATCGATAAATTGCAAGGTTGATGCGTTATTCGTCCGTCAAAAAACCAATGTTTGCTACTGCGCATGTGTGGAAAACATTTAACCCGGAAGGTTAATATTCGTGGCAAAAAACGTTCACGTCAAAATGACAAATCATCCACACCAACAACTATATAACCTGCAAACTTTATTGCAAATGCCATTTTTTTATTAAAAGTACAGAAATATTGTTACAAACTTTTTTTGTGCAACTTTTTTTGGTTTAAATAGCATCCAACAATGTTATTCTCACATTTTATTACTGAACATTATACATGCATCAACCAATGATTTTGAATTACCGGTATCTCTCATGCTTTTCCAAAATGTTATTTTTTGACAAATATTATCAGTAGTCTTGGGATTTTGGCCTGCATAAAAAACCTGGTTTGAGTTTCTGTTTGAAGTTTGTGATGGCAGTCACCCCTACTATAAGTGCATGTCCACATATGTGATATTTGTGTGCATGAACACACTACCATATGTGCACATACATTTTACTTGTTGTGTCTGAACACGACTATAGTAGAGGTGACTGGCTGCACAAACTTGAAAGACAGCTTTGCTCCAGCCAGGTTTTTACATGTCAGGCCTGAAGTTTAAATGTGCATGAAGTGCCCACATTATAAATACAGTAGCAGGAAAGGGGAAGAGTTTTCTAAGAACCCCCCTTTCATCATGGGATTACGGCAGGAGGCAGTTTCAAGGCTCCCCCTCCTGTGTGAATGAGTCAAGTGCACTGAGGTGAGATCACATGGCCTATAGGGGTTAGGCCATGTGAGTCAGGTCAGAGGTATACAGGCAGTTATCCCATGTGCATTTCAACAATAAAGTGCTTGTCCTCAACAGTAGAACTTGCTGAAGTTTTGGTGCAAATTTGTGCAAACTATGACCACATGAACTGAACTAGAGAAACATGAAGGAAAACAAAAACATGTACAAAAGTGACACGTGTTCAATTTTGCATAGTGTGTCAACTACAACCAGAAAACTTTTTTGGACAGAGGTCAAGTGATCTTTGAGTTTCTCTAACTCTGATGAGCACTTCAAAATATCAGCTACCAATCTTTGGGCAGTGAGGGAATTTAATCCCTGTTCCTGAGACAGATGATGTGATGTTGAAGATAAGAAGAAAAAAAGGAAAATCAGTAAAATGATTGGGAAATGGAGTTGATGGTAAAGTGTATATGTAGTGGATTACCTGTGCTGCTTGTGATGGTCTCAGAGGAATGCTGGGCCTGGTCTGCTTCAACATCTGTTATAGTTTGGGATGGTTCTGCATCATCATCATCTGGTCCTATAGCCGTAGCTATGCAATTTATGCAATAGAAACAGAGTTGACCCACACAGTATTGCCCCCATTCCCCTGCTTCACATCCTTCACAGTTCCATATATTTTCCTCCCTTCACTCTCCCAACTTTCACAGAGCAGAGAGCAGGAGGCGGGAGCAGCAGGACAATCCTAAACTGAAGGCGGGGCATGGGAGCTGCTGGGTTGACTTTTCATATTAGTGAACTGGAGTTTGGCTTATAGGACCGCCTCCTAGCAGCCAATCACCTCCCGATTAATGTGACAGCCAGCTACTGCTATCCACGCAGTGTTGGTCCCACCCCCAGTGCAGAATTGTCCCGCCTCCGGCCGTCTGCTCCTCTCTACTCCGCTAATGATATTGGAGGAGGCTGGGGACAAAAGAGGCGATTAAATGGCGTGATCGCATCGGTCCAGAAAGAGACCAGCAGCTCAGTCTGGATGCGGGACGCCATTTAGTGAAGGCCAGCATAGGATAAGGATTATGATAATGATACTCTTTTTTTTAGGCGTGCTAACAACCCAACCCCTCTCAGACTCCGCCCAGGGCACCCTTCCCTCCTGCCCACCCCTTGTACCGGCTCTGGCCTGGAGGGCACGATTCTGCACGCGGCCCTTGTATTTGATACCTGTGTTGTAGGGTATTAATTGTTAGGTGTAGTTTGTCAACTGAACATTGATGCATTTTTTATTATTACAGGTGCAATGGTGGACAAATTTACCTCACCACATTTCCTGCCACAATTCCTCGAAATGTACTGAGATCTTCCATACCTATAGAAAGTACGCTCCAAAGAGTATTCAGACTGTCAAAAACATATAGAAGCATATACTGAATTAGCGGAACTATGCACGGTTGTGTATGCCAAAGCAGATATATCCTATGTCAAACAAAAAATTGCTAATCTGCGTACTTCAAAAAATAATTAAATAAAATTGCTGATTCCAAAAAATCTGGTGCAGGTGCAGATCAAGTATACGTGCCACGCCTGTGTTATTTTGAGAGTCTTTGTTTTCTAACTGACCAGGAGGAAGCATGACCCTCTGTGTCAAGTTTAGACAGTATCAGTGTAAATCTTTCAGGCGATGAAGAAGAAGGAACATTTGAGGAAATGCCAGTCAGGTAAGTCATCATATTATCTATTCAAATACACTTTTATATGTACAGATCAAAAATGTAATAATTAAGAGATTAACAAAAAAAATGCTAAACACATCAAAAGCACATGTACCTTTGTAGTTTTGATAATTTTATAAAATAGACAATAAATTTACACCTGTGTTTAATACATAAATAAGATATAAATGCAGCCACGCAAATATACATATATCATTTACAGATTACTCTTTGTTCATAATATTGCCATATTTTCATAAATGATTTATTGTTTGAAAATCGTTACTTGAGCAAGTGCGCATGCGCGGAGCTCTGTGATGGCTGACTGATCTCAGAGCTCCGTCCCGCTCCACGACACCGGCGCCCATAGCGGAGGATCCCTTCCCCCCCCGGAACACAGACTAGGACCGGAACACTCCGGACATCCCCGGGCACCACAGGACAGGCTCAATCGCCACTTATTTTGGCCCCACGGGCCGTTAATTACGCCGGGAATCTGCGCAGGCGCAGTACGCGGTAATGGCCGCTGCATAACGGAGCTCCGGCTTATACACCGGACCATATAGCGAAAGCTATTTTGCCCCCACTGACCCAGGACCAAGATAGTCCATACCCACACACCCCCAGGCACCCCAGGGGACGATACTAGAGGGCTTCTAAGCCACACAAGGGCAATTACAATACCCTGCTGGGAGAAGCAGGGATAAACAAAATGGCGGCGGACAAATCACCTCAGATCTCCTCAGGCAAGGCGGCCTCCTCTCCCTGGCGGATTGCTCTTCAGGAGGAGGTATGTGGTATAGAACAATCATCCCCCCCACTTAGGGACCCACATTCTCCTGCCTCAACTGTCTCCCTCATAAATCAGACTCTGGAAGATATGAACTTACCCCCCACAGGCCTGCCCACACAGCCCTCACTTCTGCAACAAGGCACAAGTTTATTCTCCTCACACCCCCAGGACATTAATCTACTATTTGACAGATTTGCTGAAATGCTTGACAGAGGACTCGCTCACACAGCTGCCAAAATCACCTCAGACATTACCTCTGACATAAAATCGGATCTTCACATGTTAGGCTCGCGCATTGAGCATATTGAAGACAAATTGGATGCCACTATCGATCGTGTTAATCAGAACACCGATCGATTCCAAGAATTACACGGGCAGCTAGAAGGGGCAATGGCCAAAATTGACGACCTTGAAAATAGGTCCAGAAGACTGAACTTTAGGATCAGGGGACTTCCGGAGGATATCGTTGACATCCCGGGCGCAGTTCACACCCTAATCAAGGACCTGATTCCAGATATTGGTGCACACAAATTGGAACTGGACCGGGCTCATAGAGCCCTGGGACCCCAGCGCTCTGATGGCCTACCTCGTGATATAGTGGTGAAACCCCATTTCTACAATGTGAAGGAAGAAGTCATGCGGAGAGCTCGCACAATACCACATATGCAACTTCTGGGTCATTCGGTTCAGATCTACGCCGACATTTCTCCCTTCACCATACAACGACGGAGGGCACTCAAACCCCTCCTTACTGTTTTACAACAGAAAAACATCAAATACTGGTGGCTATTCCCTCTAAGTCTGAAATTTGACTTTAATGGCAAACAATACAGATTCGCCACGATGGCGGAAGGGGAACATTTGCTGAAGACACTGGGTCTGATACCTTCTGAACCAACTTCACCGATGCAAGCGACCTCCTTCAACATGTCCAAACGACCTCCTCCTCAGAGCCCTCTCACCCCGGCGTGGCAAAAACCGAAATACAAGAAAAGCAAGGAATCCGCTGCTACATGAACTGCAGACTATTCATCATTTTTGTTCTCTTATTTTTCACTCTTTCCGGGACTTTAGGGCATGATTAGCCCGTATGCTCCAATGCCTTTCACATTGCTTTTGTTCCCATTTGCTTGACTAGCTGAACCCCTATAGACCCTAAGTCTATTTTGCAGTTTTTTACCCCTTTTTTTTATTTTTTATTTTTTTTTATTTTTTTTTAAGTATATTCTGATAAATCTTACTGCAGGGTATCCTGGGTTCGTTACTATATCCGTTATGTCCACCGTCCTAGGTATTGCATTTTAAATTGTTTCCACTAGTAACCCCCCCCTTTTTTTTTTTTTATTCCCTCATTCGCTGTTCCTGGGGGGGGGGGGGGGGGGGAGTTGGTCTCCAACCACTACCATTTTTTCAATTACGACACTACAGTAAAGGGCGCCGTGTTTGGAGCGGTGACCTTGCGCCCCATCCTACGCTTGAAGCCGGGAAAACTAAATTTTTTCCCTGCTTCTGGTTAGGATCACCCCCACTGGTTGGGGGGACCATTTTTGACACCTCGGAATATGCTGTACACTTTTTCACCATACTCCTGGATCTTTTTGATTTTTTTGTTCTCTCTCTTCTGTCCCTTCTCTCTCTTTCTCACCCTTTTCTATGATTACTTCTCTTTCAGTGACAGATGCGGTCTCCTTCACCGGCGGCTCCCGGTACCTTGATGCTTCAAGCTATCCAAGACCGGACTACGGTGGACCTCCACCCCGAGCTGAGGTAAGTGATTGTGAATTGCTGGCATCTCATCCTCTCTTATCCTATGGCTGACCACACCACTCCCACACAGAAGCTGCGTTTTGCTTCCCACAATGTACAGGGAATTAATTCCCCTGTAAAGCGTCGGAAGATATTTCAATACTACCATGACAAAAAAATAGACGTGTTGTTCTTACAGGAAACACATTTCCCGAAATCCTATGTCCCCTCTTTCATATACGCAAAATTCCCTACATTCTATCTTGCTAATTCCTATACTAAGACCAAAGGAGTGGGCATATTTTTCTCCCGGAATACCCAATTCTCATTGATTTCTGAATACAAGGACCCTGACGGCAGGTTTATTTTGATCAAAGGAATCATTAATGATCAACTTTATTCCCTGATATCCTACTACGCGCCAAATCGCGGCCAGTCCAAATTTTTTCAATCTCTCTTTCGCTCTCTCACCCCCCTATTGGAAGGCACAATACTTTATGGAGGTGACTCCAATATTGCATTTGACACGGGGAAGGATAAGTCTAGACCCCCAGGTAAGGATGGAGTGCGTCCCACCAGACAGAGTCTAGAAGTTGCCAGACAGTTATTCCAACAAGGATTAATTGACGCCTGGAGGGAATCTAATCCTGGGACTCGGGACTACACACATTACTCGAACCCTCACAACACGTTCGCTAGAATTGACCACTTCTTTATTCTGCAAAAACACGTCCCGTTGATACAGAAAGTAGTCATCAGAGACTCTGCCTGGTCGGATCACTCTTTCCTTCTCTTAATACTTCACAAACCATCTTCTCACCAACGTACTTTTCATTGGAGACTGAATGCCTCCATTCTCAGTAATCCCACTCATGTTAATGAGATTGAAAAGGATCTCCGAGAATATTTTACTCTTAACGATGTCGATAATATCTCGGCATCGACTTTGTGGGCAGCTCACAAAACCTTTATACGTGGCAAGCTTATACAAATTTCCTCAAGGATACGCAAAGCACGCAAACTAGACATTGCTAGGTTGGAAAAAGAGTTTAATTTTCTCAGCAAACAACACAAACACAACCCATCTCCTAGTTCCAAAACAAAACTGGAAACTGCTCGCACGGCTCTTAATTTATCTCTAACGGCATTAGCTGAGAAAAGCATTCGCTGGGATGATGGGAGATTCTATCACCAAACAGATAAACTAGGGACCATGCTGGCACGTAGACTCACTCCCAAGGTGAGAACACGTACCTTTCCCAAAATACGCCTTCACAACGGATCTCTAACCCAAAACCCACAGAAGATTATGGAAACCTTTCATGACTTCTTCCGATCTTTATACAGTGAACGCACCTTAGAACCCTCTTCCTCCTTTATAGACTCCTACCTCAACTCACTACGTATCCCCAAACTCAAAGTACACCATAGGATCAGTCTTGAGGACCCTATCTCAACGGAGGAAATAGCTCAAGTGGTTCGAAATCTTAAAAATAACTCTGCCCCAGGGCCGGATGGATTTTCCGTCCCATATTATAAATCCTTCACCCCTTTACTTTCTCCCTATCTAGCCAGATTCTTTAACCTGCTTCGCGAAGGCACCCCTCTAGACTCTTCTATTAACTCAGCTTTTGTCACGGTAATACCAAAACCTGGCAAAGACACTAGCTGCACCGCTAACTATCGCCCAATATCATTAATAAATAATGACCTTAAAATTTTAACGAAAATCCTTGCAAACAGAATATCCTCATTTATAGGCTTGTATATCCACAAGGACCAAGTGGGTTTTATTCCCGGGAGACAGGGTCCAGACCAGATCATAAGAGCCGTTGATGTAATATCGCTCCTACAATCTGGCTGGGACAAAGGACCATTACAACAGGGCTTTTTACTCTCGTTGGATCTAATGAAGGCCTTTGACTCTGTCTCCTGGTCCTTTCTGTTCCCAATCCTTCAAAAATGGGGCTTTGGCAATTCCTTCCTCAATTTGATTAAAGCGTTATACTCCTCACCAAGCGCGCAAATCAAAATGCAAGGACATTATTCTCAGCCTTTTCGAATCTCCAGGGGCACTAGGCAGGGATGTCCCTTATCCCCCTTGATCTTTGCCATGGTCATCGAGACACTTGCTATCGCCATACAGGACAATCCCGATATAAATGGAGTGCGTTGTGGCCCGCAAACCCATAAATGCGCTCTTTTTGCTGATGACGTGCTTCTTTTCATCACTTCTCCTTTAGTCTCACTACCTAACTTATGCAGGGTTCTTGATGACTTTGGCAAAGTCTCTGGGCTTACAGTAAACTTCTCAAAGTCTATGGCTCTGAACATAAATTTACCGGACCCCCTTATGGTGCAACTCAGGGAAAATTTTAGATTTAGTTGGGGGACTGCTATGATACCTTACCTGGGTATTAACCTCACGTCATCCATAGACACTCTTTATAAGGCTAACTTCCCCCCTCTATATCTTAAACTAGAAGCAGACTTAAAGAACTGGGATACACTTGGACTCTCCTGGCTGGGTAGAATTAACTCAATAAAAATGACCATCCTTCCCCGTATCCTCTATTTTTTTTCGATCCCTACCTATTCCCATCCTAAAAGATCACCTACGGAAGTTTCAGTCCAAACTTATCAAATTCATATGGGGCAAAAAGGGACATAGACTGGCTAAAAGCACTCTACATAGACACAGGAATCAGGGGGGTCTGGGAGTTCCCAACCTTCTTTGGTATCACCAGGCGGCGCAACTTGCACAATTGTCCACCATATACTCCAAATATGAACATCCAGATTGGGTTCATATGGAGCGCCAAGCTATCCCTCAACACACTCTGGATTATATCCTATGGGCCTCTGCCAAATCTAGACCTGCCGTCATGGTTCCCACACTATCTCACTCACTAGCATTGTGGGACTCGCTCAAATTCAACCCACGGTTGGTCTCACATTGGAAACCTTTGTCCCACCTGTTCCATAATCCTATATTCCCTCCTGGAATGGACATTAAAGCATTTCAATGGTGGCTGGACAAAGGGATGTATAGGATAGGACACTTCACTAACACCACGGGCCCTCTCACCATGGCCCATTGCGTTAGTAAACTTGACATGCCAAATGTGGAACGGTTCCGATACAGACAAATTGCCCACTTTATCCGGTCTCTTCTCCCTCCTAGTTCCAATACTCTCGCAGTCACGGATTATGAAAGATGGTGTGGTCAAAATGAGGAGCAGAGGGGTGGCATTACTGTAATTTACCAATCACTTGCCCATGCTGATACCAAAACACTCTATATGAGAGAATGGGAAAATGATCTGCAGCATACTTGGAGTGTAGCAGAATGGCATAGAGCCTCTTTGACAGCCTCAAAGGGAATTCTGAATGTCACTTTGATGGAAGCTAATCTGAAAACACTCATGAGATGGTATATGGTCCCATTGCGACTCTCCAAAATATACCCTGATGCTTCTCCTCTATGTTTCTGCAACTGCGGACATGTGGGATCTATGTTACATGTATGGTGGGATTGTCCCAAGATCAGAAGTTTATGGAATAAAACATTCCACATCATTAGGAAAATTACTGGGGTTCTTGTCCAACAATCGCCTCACATAGCCCTGTTAAATTTCACTTGCTCTGATGCTCCCAAACTGTCCCAACGACTCATTCAGTTCATGCTTCTAGGAGCTAAACTCACGATAGCGAGGGCATGGAAAACACCAACTGTCTCTTTTTTTATGGTTAAACGGAAGATCTCTTCGATCATGACTCAGGAAAAAACGGCTAGTATTCTTCTTAACTCCACCGCTAAACATGATGCTATATGGTCTCCTTGGACTAGATATTTATCTATACCAACCATTGATTGAATCTACACTGGGTGCCGCTGGTGAACGAGATTCGCTCTGTTATTCTCTAGCTCCTCCTTCTCCTTCTTCTTCTTCTCTTTCTTCGCTCTTTCTCTCTCTATCCCCTTTACAGATTTTTTCCTTGGGTCTAACATACAGGACTTGATTTAACAAGGTGTGGGATTGTCGCCTGAGCTTTATTTTACATATATAAATGTCGATGCTTCCCACTGATTGATCTGTTAGCCCACCTATTATTATTTAATTTTTTTATTTTTCTTTTTCATTTCATTTCTTATTATTTTATCACTCAGAACGATTGCTCCATATCGAGTGTGTTTTTTTTCTATCTCTATCACATATGTCTAGGTACGATATCATATGATCTTTATCACTTAAACTAGGAGTTTGATTTTCAGGCTTGCTGTATTGATAGAAGGTGTATTAGACTTCCTCTTTTATATGCTATTTTTTGGTTTTAGTTGCTATATATAGCTTGATTGAAGCACTTTCTGCACTTCATGAATAGTTCAAGGTTACAGGACCCCACTTAGGGGGGGACGTTTTCCGTAGCTCGGCACAGTTAGTTCCCGTTCGGGGTGCCGTACTGTGGAGGTGTCCTCTCTTAACTTTCTAGCTCATCCTGGATGTGTCTTGCAGACCGCGTATTACATACCTAGTTTATAACACATTACTAGTTGATCGTTTTTGATATCTCTGTTATTTCTTTTTGTGATACTGATACATGTATTGGAATTACATTCTTCATTTTTTGTTCCTAAAAAACTCAATAAAAATCTATTGAATATATATACAGGGCTCAAAATTTCAAGGCCTGAGCTACTATCCAGGTCTCAAGGGTTACTCGCCACCAAAACCCCACCCAACCCTTACCCTGCCCCGCCTCTAATCACGCCATTAAAAATGATCTCCCCTCAGCAGTGCCTCACCAATGCCCATCAATGCAGGCTCACCTGTGCCCATTATTGCAGCGTGACCTGTGCCCATCATTGCAGCCTCACCATGCCCCACATTGCAGCATCACCATTCCCCACATTGCAGCATCACCGTGCCCCACATTGCAGCATCACCGTGCCCCACATTGCAGCATCACCGTGCCCCACATTGCAGCATCACCGTGCCCCACATTGCAGCATCACCGTGCCCCACATTGCAGCATCACTGTGCACCACATTGCAGCCTCACCTTCCCCCAAATTGCAGCCTCACCATGCCCAACATTGCAGCATCACCATGCCCCACATTGCAGCATCACCGTGCCCCACATTGCAGCATCACCGTGCCCCACATTGCAGCCTCACCACGCCCCACATTGCAGCATCACCGCGCCCCACATTGCAGCATCACCGCACCCCACATTGCAGCCTCACCGTGCCCCACATTGCAGCCTCACCGTGCCCCACATTGCAGCCTCACCGTGCCCCACATTGCAGCCTCACCTTCCCCCAAACTGCAGCCTCACCGTTCCCCAACATTGCAGCCTCACCGTTCCCCAACATTGCAGCCTCACCGTTCCCCAACATTGCAGCCTCACCGTGCCCCACATTGCAGCCTCACCGTGCCCCACATTGCAGCCTCACCGTGCCCCACATTGCAGCCTCACCGTACCCCATATTGCAGCCTTACCGTGCCCCAAATTGCAGCCTCACCATGCCCCCATTTGCAGCATCACTGTTCCCACCATTGCAGCATCACTGTGCCCCCATTTACAGGATCACTGTGCCCCAAATAGCAGCATCACTGTGCCCCAAATAGCAGCATCACTGTGCCCCACTGTGCCCCAAATAGCAGCATCACTGTGCCCCCATTGCAGCCTCACTGTGCCCTCATTTGCAGGATCAATGTGCCCCCATTTGCAGCATCACTGTGCCCCCATTTGCAGCATCACCGTGCCCCACATTGCAGCATCACCGTGCCCCACATTGCAGCATCACCATGCCCCACATTGCAGCATCACCGTGCCTCACATTGCAGCCTCAACATGCCCCACATTGCAGCCTCACCGTGCCCCACATTGCAGCCTCACCTTCCCCCAAACTGCAGCCTCACCGTTCCCCAACATTGCAGCCTCACCGTGCCCCACATGGCAGCCTCACCATGCCCCACATTGCAGCCTCACTGTACCCCATATTGCAGCCTCACCGTGCCCCAAATTGCAGCCTCACCATGCCCCCATTTGCAGCATCACTGTTCCCACCATTGCAGCATCACTGTGCCCCCATTTGCAGGATCACTGTGCCCCAAATAGCAGCATCACTGTGCCCCCATTTACAGGATCACTGTGCCCCAAATAGCAGCATCACTGTGCCCCAAATAGCAGCATCACTGTGCCCCCATTGCAGCCTCACTGTGCCCCCATTGCAGCCTCACTGTGCCCCCATTTGCAGGATCAATGTGCCCCCATTTGCAGGATCAATGTGCCCCCATTTGCAGGATCAATGTGCCCCCATTTGCAGCATCACTGTGCCCCCATTTGCAGCATCACTGTGCCCCCATTGCAGCCTCACTGTGCCCCCATTTGCAGGATCGATGTGCCCCCATTTGCAGGATCAGGGTGCCCCAAATAGCAGCATCACAATGCCCCAAATTGCAGCCTCACAGTGCCCCAAATAGCAGCATCACTGTGCCCCAAATAACAGCCTCACAGTGCCCCCATTGCAGCCTTGCCAGGGCGGAGGAAGTGAGAGGACGGCCGGATCATGATGAGTTAGAAGAGAGCCAGGATCGCCGAGCGGTAATACACGCCGTATCAGCTGACATTGAAACTGTCTCTGCTCACTCTCACACAGCCCCGCCTCCTCCTAACCCCGCGCCTGTGATAGACAGAATGCATCCCCTCATTGGACCCGCGTTCTGTCTATTACAGGTGCGGGGTTAGGAGGGGCTGCGTGAGAGTGAGAGGAGACAGTTTCAATGTCAGCTGATACGGCGTGTATTACCGCTCGGCGATCCCGGCTCTCTTCTAACTCCATGGCACTCTTTCACCGGGAGAACAGCTCCCGGTCAACTCCGCCCCCCCCACTCCCAGGCAGCCCAGCTTCTCGCCAGCCCTCATTTTCTACTTGCAAAATGAGAGTAGGCGAGCAGAAAATTTGAGGGCTGTATATATATATATATATATATATATATATATATATATATATATATATATATATATATATATATACAGACAGTCTAGTGTGTATATATATATATATATATATATATATATATATATATATATATATATATATATAATACAGTGCAGTGTGGTGTTACCAAACAAAATATACATTATGTCCGGAAGGCCACCAAGGAGTAGGGATGGGCCCGGTGCTCGATGCGAACCCACGTTCGCATCGAGCACCGGGTGTTCGCTCGCTCGGCGAGCCCAGAACTATTTTGGCCGCTCGCATCACGTTCGTGTGATGCGAGCGGCCCCGCAATGCATTGCGGCCGGCGCGGCCGGCGCAGTGCATTGCTGGCTGATGATTGGCCAAGCATGCACTGTGACCCCGCATGCTTGGCCAATCACAGCCCCGGAAACTCGAAGAGCCATAATTGGCTACAGGCAGGACGCCTGTAGCCAATTACAGCTCAGGGGCTTTAGTACACCCCCCCCCCTATAAAAGGCCGCCACGCCGTCTGCGCCGGTCACATGCTGTTCCGGCGCAGATAGAGCAGGATAGATCTGTGACACTCTGCTGGATTTAGTTAGTTAGAGAGATTTACTTAGAGAGATTGAGTTAGATAGATTCATTTACAAAGATTGATTTAGAAAGAGGGGCTTGTAGTGTGTTCGTGGCAGGCAGGCAGAGCTCCTATATTTTGTTCCCAGAAGCACCTATAGGACTTGTAGTGTGTTCGTGGCAGGCAGGCAGAGCTCCTATATTTTGTTCCCAGAAGCACCTATAGGACTTGTAGTGTGTTCCTGGCAGGCAGGCAGAGCTCCTATATTTTGTTCCCAGAAGCACCTATAGGACTTGTAGTGTGTTCGTGGCAGGCAGGCAGAGCTCCTATATTTTGTTCCCAGAAGCACCTATAGGACTTGTAGTGTGTTCCTGGCAGGCAGGCAGAGCTCCTATATTTTGTTCCCAGAAGCACCTATAGGACTTGTAGTGTGTTCCTGGCAGGCAGGCAGAGCTCCTATATTTTGTTCCCAGAAGCACCTATAGGACTTGTAGTGTGTTCCTGGCAGCCAGGCAGAGCTCCTATATTTTGTTCCCAGAAGCACCTATAGGACTTGAAGTGTGTTAGTCCCATCACACAGAGATCATATATTTTGTTCCCAGAAGCACCTATAGGACTTGAAGTGTGTTAGTCCCATCACACAGAGATCATATATTTTGTTCCCAGAAGCACCTATAGGACTTGAAGTGTGTTAGTCCCATCACACAGAGATCATATATTTTGTTCCCAGAAGCACCTATAGGACTTGAAGTGTGTTAGTCCCATCACACAGATCCTATATTTTCTTCCCAGAAGCACCTATAGGACTTGAAGTGTGTTAGTCCCATCACACAGAGATCATATATTTTGTTCCCAGAAGCACCTATAGGACTTGAAGTGTGTTAGTCCCATCACACAGAGATCATATATTTTGTTCCCAGAAGCACCTATAGGACTTGAAGTGTGTTAGTCCCATCACACAGAGATCATATATTTTGTTCCCAGAAGCACCTATAGGACTTGAAGTGTGTTAGTCCCATCACACAGAGATCATATATTTTGTTCCCAGAAGCACCTATAGGACTTGAAGTGTGTTAGTCCCATCACACAGAGATCATATATTTTGTTCCCAGAAGCATCTATAGGACTTGAAGTGTGTTAGTCCATCACACAGAGATCATATATTTTGTTCCCAGAAGCACCTATAGGACTTGAAGTGTGTTAGTCCCATCACACAGATCATATATTTTGTTCCCAGAAGCACCTATAGGACTTGAAGTGTGTTAGTCCCAATCACACAGAGATCATATATTTTGTTCCCAGAAGCACCTATAGGACTTGAAGTGTGTTAGTCCCATCACACAGAGATCATATATTTTGTTCCCAGAAGCACCTATAGGACTTGAAGTGTGTTAGTCCCATCACACAGAGATCATATATTTTGTTCCCAGAAGCACCTATAGGACTTGAAGTGTGTTAGTCCCATCACACAGAGATCATATATTTTGTTCCCAGAAGCACCTATAGGACTTGAAGTGTGTTAGTCCCATCACACAGAGATCATATATTTTGTTCCCAGAAGCACCTATAGGACTTGAAGTGTGTTAGTCCCATCACACAGAGATCATATATTTTGTTCCCAGAAGCACCTATAGGACTTGAAGTGTGTTAGTCCCATCACACAGAGATCATATATTTTGTTCCCAGAAGCACCTATAGGACTTGAAGTGTGTTAGTCCCATCACACAGAGATCATATATTTTGTTCCCAGAAGCACCTATAGGACTTGAAGTGTGTTAGTCCCATCACACAGAGATCATATATTTTGTTCCCAGAAGCACCTATAGGACTTGAAGTGTGTTAGTCCCATCACACAGAGATCATATATTTTGTTCCCAGAAGCACCTATAGGACTTGAAGTGTGTTAGTCCCATCACACAGAGATCCTATATTTTGTTCCCAGAAGCACCTATAGGACTTGAAGTGTGTTAGTCCCATCACACAGAGATCATATATTTTGTTCCCAGAAGCACCTATAGGACTTGAAGTGTGTTAGTCCCATCACACAGAGATCATATTTTTTGATCCCAGAAGCACCTATAGGACTTGAAGTGTGTTAGTCCCATCACACAGAGATCATATATTTTGTTCCCAGAAGCACCTATAGGACTTGAAGTGTGTTAGTCCCATCACACAGATCCTATATTTTCTTCACAGAAGCACCTATAGGACTTGAAGTGTGTTAGTCCCATCACACAGAGATCATATATTTTGTTCCCAGAAGCACCTATAGGACTTGAAGTGTGTTAGTCCCATCACACAGAGATCATATATTTTGTTCCCAGAAGCACCTATAGGACTTGAAGTGTGTTAGTCCCATCACACAGATCCTATATTTTCTTCCCAGAAGCACCTATAGGACTTGAAGTGTGTTAGTCCCATCACACAGAGATCCTATATTTTCTTCCCAGCAGCACCTACAGGACTTGAAGTGTGTTAGTCCCATCACACAGAGCTCCTATATTTTCTTCCCAGAAGCACCTATAGGACTTGAAGTGTGTTAGTCCCATCACACAGAGATCATCTATTTTGTTCCCAGCAGCACCTACAGGACTTGAAGTGTGTTAGTCCCATCACACAGAGATCCTATATTTTTTTTCCCAGAAGCACCTATAGGACTTGAAGTGTGTTAGTCCCATCACACAGAGATCCTATATTTTGTTCCCAGCAGCACCTATAGGACTTGAAGTGTGTTAGTCCCATCACACAGAGCTCCTATATTTTTTCCCAGAAGCACCCATAGGACTTCTAGTGTGTTAGTCCCATCACACAGAGCTCCTATATTTTCTTCCCAGAAGCACCCATAGGACTTCTAGTGTGTTAGTGGCATCACACAGAGCTCCTATATTTTCTTCTCAGAAGCACCCACAGGACTTCTAGTGTGTTAGTGGCATCACACAGAGCTCCTCTATTTTCTTTGCAGAAGCACCCATAGGACTTCTAGTGTGTTAGTGGCATCACACAGAGCTCCTATATTTTCTTCCCAGCAGCACCCATAGGACTTCTAGTGTGTTAGTGGCATCACACAGAGCTCCTCTATTTTCTTTGCAGAAGCACCCATAGGACTTCTAGTGTGTTAGTGGCATCACACAGAGCTCCTATATTTTCTTCTCAGAAGCACCCACAGGACTTCTAGTGTGTTAGTGGCATCACACAGAGCTCCTCTATTTTCTTTGCAGAAGCACCCATAGGACTTCTAGTGTGTTAGTGGCATCACACAGAGCTCCTATATTTTCTTCTCAGCAGCACCCATAGGACTTCTAGTGTGTTAGTGGCATCACACAGAGCTCCTCTATTTTCTTTGCAGAAGCACCCATAGGACTTCTAGTGTGTTAGTGGCATCACACAGAGCTCCTATATTTTCTTTGCAGAAGCACCCATAGGACTTCTAGTGTGTTAGTGGCATCACACAGAGCTCCTATATTTTCTTCTCAGAAGCACCCACAGGACTTCTAGTGTGTTAGTGGCATCACACAGAGCTCCTCTATTTTCTTTGCAGAAGCACCCATAGGACTTCTAGTGTGTTAGTGGCATCACACAGAGCTCCTATATTTTCTTCTCAGAAGCACCCACAGGACTTCTAGTGTGTTAGTGGCATCACACAGAGCTCCTCTATTTTCTTTGCAGAAGCACCCATAGGACTTCTAGTGTGTTAGTGGCATCACACAGAGCTCCTATATTTTCTTCTCAGCAGCACCCACAGGACTTCTAGTGTGTTAGTGGCATCACACAGAGCTCCTCTATTTTCTTTGCAGAAGCACCCATAGGACTTCTAGTGTGTTAGTGGCATCACACAGAGCTCCTATATTTTCTTCTCAGCAGCACCCACAGGACTTCTAGTGTGTTAGTGGCATCACACAGAGCTCCTCTATTTTCTTTGCAGAAGCACCCATAGGACTTCTAGTGTGTTAGTGGCATCACACAGAGCTCCTATATTTTCTTCTCAGCAGCACCCACAGGACTTCTAGTGTGTTAGTGGCATCACACAGAGCTCCTCTATTTTCTTTGCAGAAGCACCCATAGGACTTCTAGTGTGTTAGTGGCATCACACAGAGCTCCTATATTTTCTTCTCAGAAGCACCCACAGGACTTCTAGTGTGTTAGTGGCATCACACAGAGCTCCTCTATTTTCTTTGCAGAAGCACCCATAGGACTTCTAGTGTGTTAGTGGCATCACACAGAGCTCCTATATTTTCTTCTCAGCAGCACCCACAGGACTTCTAGTGTGTTAGTGGCATCACACAGAGCTCCTCTATTTTCTTTGCAGAAGCACCCATAGGACTTCTAGTGTGTTAGTGGCATCACACAGAGCTCCTATATTTTCTTTGCAGAAGCACCCACAGGACTTCTAGTGTGTTAGTGGCATCACACAGAGCTCCTCTATTTTCTTTGCAGAAGCACCCACAGGACTTCTAGTGTGTTAGTGGCATCACACAGAGCTCCTATATTTTCTTTGCAGAAGCACCCAAAGGACTTCTAGTGTGTTAGTGGCATCACACAGAGCTCCTCTATATTTTCTTTGCAGCAGCACCCATAGGACTTCTAGTGTGTTAGTGGCATCACACAGAGCTCCTCTTTTTTCTTTGCAGAAGCACCCATAGGACTTCTAGTGTGTTAGTGGCATCACACAGAGCGCCTATATTTTCTTCTCAGCAGCACCCACAGGACTTCTAGTGTGTTAGTGGCATCACACAGAGCTCCTATATATTCTTCTCAGCAGCACCCACAGGACTACCGACTACAATGGCTGGAAGACCGCCAAGGGGAGGCAGAGCGTGCAGAGCCAAGAACACAGGGCAGGCAGGCTCTGTTTCTAGTGGACGTGGTCGAGCATCGTCATCAGCACGTGGCCATGGGACACGCGCGTCTTTGTTTTCGGCAGCTGGACATGTGGAGCCGCATCATGCTGAAGGCTTGGTAGAATGGATGACCAAGCCCTCCTCATCCTCCTCATCCTCTCTCACCCAGGCTCAGGGTACTGGCAGAGCATCATCAGCCACCCCTTCCCTAGACCCACCATGTCCTCCTGAGGAGTCCCCCGAACTCTTTGAGCACAGTGTTGGGTACATGCTCCAGGAGGATGCCCAACGATTCGAAGGCTCGGATGATGATACCCAGCTTGAGGAATCTGGCAGTACTGTTCCACCAGCTGCAGCTTACTGCCAGGTTTGCTCTAGTGGTGAAGAGGGAGGGGATGATGAGGTCACTGTCTCCACGTGGGTGCCTGAAGGGAGAGAGGATGAGGAGGAGGACGAGGAGGAGGAGGATGCGGCGTCACATGTCCAACGAGGCAGGGTGCCCCCTGGAGGCCAGGTAGAGTCCAGCACAGCAACTGTACAACACCGCAGAGCTCCGCCTGTGCAGGGCGCTGCCTCTGCACGTTATCAGAAAAGTTCTTTGGTGTGGGCCTTTTTTGAGACGAGTGCAGCAGATCGCACCACTGCTATTTGCAATATTTGTCTCAAGCGTATCTCGCGTGGCCAAAACATCAGCCGCTTGGGCACCACAAGCATGACCAGACATATGGCGACCTGCCATGCAGCTCGTTGGCAGGCACACATAAAAGACCCACACCAAAGAACTAAGCGGACCTCTCCTTGCTCCTCCTCAGCTGGGATCTCCATCCCCACTACACCTTCAGTCCTCTCTGAAAGCTGCTCTGAGAGGACTGAAGGTGTAGAATTAGGTGTGTCACAACCAAGTACTTGCAGTACACCGACGTCCGATTGCAGCAGGCAAATTTCCCTGCCCCAGCTGCTGGACCGTAGAAAGAAGTACACTCCCAGCCATCCACATGCCCAGCGGTTGAATGCTAGCCTGGCTAAATTGCTAGCACTTCAACTGCTGCCTTTTCAGTTGGTAGACTCGGCCCCCTTCCGTGAGTTTGTTCAATGTGCGGTTCCTCAGTGGCAGGTTCCCAAACGCCACTTTTTCTCACGGAAGGCGATTCCGTCTCTCTACCGGCATGTGGAGGGCAATGTCCATGCCTCGCTGGACAGGGCGGTCAGCGGTAAGGTGCATATTACCGCTGACTCATGGTCCAGCAGGCATGGACAGGGACGGTACCTTTCTTTCACGGCCCATTGGGTCACTCTATTGGCAGCTGGGAGGGATGCAGGACAAGGTGCAGTAGTGTTGGAGGTTGTTCCGCCACCACGCCTCCAAAACGCTACTACTGCTACTGGTTGTGACACACCTCTCTCCTCCACCCCCTCCTCTTCTTCTTCCTCCAGTGCTCTGTCCTTGGAACCAGCGGTGCTCCGTAGGCGTACAAGGGGCTACGCAAGTACGCAGGCAAAAAGATGCCATGCCGTGCTTGCGCTGGTGTGTTTGGGGGACAGGAGCCACACTGGGCCAGAGGTTCTGGCAGCTCTGCAGGGGCAGGCCGAGAGGTGGTTGACGCCACGTCAGCTTAAGCCAGGAATGGTCGTTTCTGACAATGGCACCAACCTCCTCTCCGCCCTGCGACAGGGGCAGCTCACCCATGTGCCCTGCATGGCTCACGTCCTCAACCTGGTGGTGCAGCGGTTCTTGGGCAGGTTCCCAGGCTTACAGGATGTCCTGAGGCAGGCCAGGAAAGTCTGTGTGCATTTCCGCCGATCTTATAATGCCAGTGCTCGGCTGACTGAGCTGCAAAAGGAGCTGAACCTGCCCAAGAACCGCCTAATATGTGACATGCCCACCAGGTGGAACTCAACGTTGGCCATGCTGCAGCGACTGCACACGCAGCAGAGGGCCATCAATGAGTACCTTTGCGACTATGGCACCAGGACAGGGTCAGGGGAGCTTGGTTTTTTTTCCCCACGTCAGTGGAGCATGATCAGGGATGCATGCACTGTCCTCTCACCATTTGAGGAGGCCACGAGGATGGTGAGCAGTGACAGTGCATGCATCAGTGACACTGTCCCTCTTGTCCACCTGTTGGAGCATACGCTGCGTGGGATAATGGACAGGGCACTTGAGGCAGAACAGAGGCAGGAAGAGGAGGACTTCCTTGCCTCTCAAGGCCCCCTTTATCCGGACAGTGTTCCTTCTGTCCCACCCATCACACAGGAAGAGGATGAGGAGGAGGAGGAGGAGGAGGAGGATTGTGTGAGCATGGAGGTGGAGCCTGGCACTCAGCATCAGCAGCAGCAGTCTTTTAGGGATGATGTACAGTCCCAACAAACCAGTGGACTTGTACGTGGCTGGGAGGAGGTGGCTGGCGATCATGTCATCCTCAGTGACCCAGAAGACTCCGGACCGAATGCCTCAGCTAACCTACGCTGCATGGCCTCCCTGATCCTGCAAAGCCTGCGGAAGGATCCTCGTGTTCTTCGGATCAAGGAGAGGGACCATTACTGGCTGGCCACTCTCCTTGATCCGCGGTACAAGGGTAAGGTTGCGGACCTTATCTTGCCGTCGCAGAGGGAGCAGAGGATGAGACATCTCAGGGAGGCCTTGCAGAAAGGTCTGTGCAACGCGTTCCCAGAAACTGGGAGGCTACAAACTCCTGGTCCTGGGCGACGAGTTGCTGAGGCTTCGGTCAGTAGCAGAAGGAGCGGTGGGGAAGGTGGACGTCTGACCGATGCGTTCAGACAATTTTTTAGTCCGCAGCCCCAAGGTATGATCGGTTCCAGCAACCATCGCCAGCGTCTGATATACATGGTGCAGGAATACCTTGGGGCAAGGTCAGACTTGGACACCTTTCCCACCGAAAATCCTCTGGCTTACTGGGTCCTGAGGATGGATCACTGGCCAGAGCTTGCACAGTATGCAATTGAGCTACTGGCCTGTCCTGCCTCCAGCGTTCTTTCCGAACGCACATTCAGTGCTGCTGGAGGATTTGTCACCGATCATAGGGTGCGCCTGTCCACCGCCTCGGTTGATCGACTGACCTTCATCAAAATGAATCAGTCTTGGATCACCACCAGCTACCAGGCACCTGAGGCGGATATAACCGAATAATTTTTAATATCACATCCCTTCAAGACTGCCTATGCTGATGCTGAGTGACTGTCCTCTTATGTTCACTGACTATCCTCTTCCTCCTCCTCAATGATCCATGCCACCACACCAGTGCCTAAGGCACAATTTTTCAGCCCCTGTTTAACAGGGGCGTGTACATACAATTTTTATAAAAAAATGCTTCGCAACACGTGTGACTGCTGTGCAGTGTTGTGGCACCAGCACCAGTGCCTCCAAGTACAGTATCTGTGACTGGGGTTGCAGTGTTGCAGTGTTGTGGCACCAGCACCAGTGCCTAAGGCACAATTTTTCAGCCCCTGTTTAACAGGGGCGTGTACTTACAATCTGTGAGGGGTTTTTAAAAAAATGCTTCGCAACACACTGCTGTGTGATCTGTGAGGGGTTGCAGTGTTGTGGCACCAGCTCCAAGTACTGTTTTAACTTGTCTGGGGCGGGTATCTGTGAGGGGTTGCAGTGTTGTGGCACCAGCACCAGTGCCTAAGGCACAATTTTTCAGCCCCTGTTTAACAGGGGCGGGTAATTACAAATCTTGATCTAATAGTTCACAGCAGGGCCCATTCCTGCGCCCACCAAGAGTAACTATGAGGGCCTACAGTCTTGTGGCAACACCGTCCACCACCACCGCCAAAGGCCCAATTTTTCTGCCCTGTTCATCAGGTGCTTGCAATTACAAATCTTGATCTAATAACTCACAGCAGGGCCCATTCTTGCGCCCACCAAGAGTAACTGTGAGAGCTTACAGTCTTGTGGCAACACCGTCCACCACCACCGCCAAAGGCCCAATTTTTCTGCCCTGTTCATCAGGTGCTTGCAATTACAAATCTTGATCTAATAACTCACAGCAGGGCCCATTCTTGCGCCCACCAAGAGTAACTGTGAGAGCTTACAGTCTTGTGGCAACACCGTCCACCACCACCGCCAAAGGCCCAATTTTTCTGCCCTGTTCATCAGGTGCTTGCAATTACAAATCTTGATCTAATAACTCACAGTAGGGCCCATTCCTGCGCCCACCAAGAGTAACTGTGAGAGCTTACAGTCTTGTGGCAACACCGTCCACCACCACCACCACCACCCCCAATTTTTCTGCCCTGTTCAACAGGTGCATGCAATTACAAATCTTGATCTATTAACTCACAGCAGGGCCCATTCCTGTGCCCACCAGTCTTGTGGCTACACCAACATCTAATAGGGCAAATTTCTGCAGAGTATATACGCCAGGCCCCTACTTTCAAACATCCAACTTACAAACGACTCCTACTTGCAAATGGAAAGAGAAAACAGGAAGTGAGAGGAAATCTACCCCTAGGAAGGGAAATTCTATCCTGTTAGATTTAATTTGGGAAAAAGGTATCTCCTCTCTACTGATACTTTATCACCAATCCTTGTTTCAATTAAAACCCCACTTTTTCCAAAAACATTTGTCATTGGGACGGAAAGTGAGGTGACATGTTCTGAACAGATGTGCAAAGACAGCAAATGTTACAGGGGTGATAACCCCTCCCTATGTTCTCCAAAAAGCTTAAAAATAGATTTTTTTGGGATGGAGCTACACTTCATAATGTACCTGTTCAGATTCTACTTAAGAACAAACCTAAAGCCGCAAGTGGTTTTAAATGGCTTCTTTTTTTCCTTTAAAAATGTCATTTTGTGCAAGGACAGTTCTAAACACGGGAAACACATGCCACTTCACAGGCATACTTTAGACACCCCCCAGGTACCATATTTAAAGGAAAATTTCACTTTTTTTTTTTTCACTTTATGCATCATTAAAATGACTGCTCCCGAAAAAAAACGTTAGTTTTTAAAAGTTCTTTTTGCATTGATATATGTCCCCTGGGGCAGGACCCGGGTCCCCAAACCTGTTTTATGACATTAACATGCATATTGGCCGTTGTAATTAGCACTTTTGATTTCGAACGTTCGCGTCCATTATAACGTATAGGGTTCGAAAATTCGCGCGAACGAAGGTTTTGCGAACCGAACCCGGGGGTGTTCGGCTCATCCCTTCGAAGGTTCTGGTGCGAACCGAACAACCGGGGGTGTTCGGCTCATCCCTGCAGTGCCAAAGCGGCCTATTCCACTGGGTCGCTTGTCCACAGTCACTCCTTCCATAGCCCCACCATCATGCATGGAAAAGTCCCCCAAACTATTTGACCACAGTGTTGGGTACATGCTGATGGAGGATGCGCAGTGATTAGAAGGCTCTGATGTTGGTTCCCAGGTGAGGAAGGGAGTAACGTGAGCCTAGAGAGAGGGGGTGCCCAAGAAGGACAAGAAAACCAGCAATAGGTCAGCAGTAAGGTGTGAGGGACAGAAACATCACTTTTGACCGTGTAAAAGTAATGGTCTTAGTTCTTCTCTCCTCCTGCTTGTAATTACATTGGGGTATAAACACATCCTCTTCTAATGGGTATGAAGAACTCACTCTGAATAAGCCCCTCTACTGGCTCTGGTGACTCGCTGCTACTAGGCCTGAGGCCTGCACAACCTCTCCCCGGAGGCCTAGTAGGCTAAAGTCTATGTTCTAGGAAATGCACACTACTGCTCCCAGCCAGTCCAACTTACAAACCACGTGTTCCCCGGCTAAACTGTTTGACACACACTTCCCCACAGTCTCTTCTCTGGTCCAGGACTCCTCACCATCCACCGTATGCATGATGAAGACTCTGCTAATGACCGTGTAGAAGCGAGTTCCCTCACAGAATCCCCGCACCTCCAGCCATCCACTGTGGTAACACTCACCGACCTTCCAACCTTCCAGCCCTGAGTCCTTGATGAGGAACTTTCCCGGACCATGCTTTCCGACAGCTTCTCCTGCCCTCTCTGCTCCAGGAGTTCCCTGCCACCAACCGTGTGGTGACAGAGACATTGCCAGTGTGTAGAGTCAATGTTCCCTCACAGTTCTCCTCCTCCTGTGATTCCACAACCCCCCCAGATGGGGGTGTGATCCGGCGGCTCTCTAGCACTCCATTCCTCACGTCTCCCAGTCCACTACTCCTCCCCCAGCAGCATGTGACCTCAGCATATATAGGAGGCCCGCCCCCTGCCAATGCCAGTTAATGATTGGTCAGAGCTCCCACATGTGCTGCCTGCCACTCCACTTTGATGGGGCAGTTTTGACGGTGGCAATATGATTGGGCCGTTTTGATGGGGCAATATGATGTGGGCAGTTTTGACAGTGGCATTATGATTGGGGCAATTTTGATGGGTGCCGTTTTTCATGGGGCAATATGATGGGGCAGTTTTTGATGGGGGCAGGCAATAATGATGGGGCACCCCAGTTTCAGGCAAAGATGGGGGCAATATGATGGGGCAGTTTTTGTTGGAGGCCGTTTTGATGAAGCCCTTTCTGATTGGGCAATGTGATGGGGCAGTTTTTGATGGTGGCAATATGATGGGCCGTTTTTGATGGTGGCAATATAATGGGGCAATTTTGATGGGGAAAATTTGATGGGGCAGTTTTGATGGGGCAGTTTGATGGACAGTTTTGACGGTGGCAATATGATGGGGCAGTTTTGATGGTGGCAATATGATGGGCAGTTTTGATGGGGCAATATGATTGGGCAGTTTTGATGAGGCCGTTTTGATAGGGTAAATATGATGAGGGCAGTTTTGATGGGGGCTGCTTTGATGGGGCAATATGATGGGGGCAGTTTTGATGGTCGGCAATATAATGGGGCAATTTTGATGGGGGCAATATGATAGGGCAGTTTTGAAGGGGGCAATATAATGGGGGCAATTTTGATGGGGGCAATATGATGGGGCAGTTTGATGGTGACAATATGAGGGGCAGTTTTGATGGGGCAATAAGATGGGGCAGTTTTGATTAGGCCGTTTTGATAGGGGAAATATGATGAGGGCAGTTTTGATGGGGGCTGCTTTGAGGGGGCAATATATGATGGGGCAGTTTTGATAGGGGGGCCATTTTGATGGTGGCAATATAATGGGGCA
>CM053028.1:565967369-566199638 GCA_028564925.1 Lithobates sylvaticus | reverse complement strand
TATATATATATAATAATAATAATATAAAATCCCACATAAATCGGCCAACACATTACAACATTGGACTAATGTGACAATCATTCATCCAGCTGTTACAATTTCTGGTTGTGATTTAACTCAGTGATTTCCTATGATCATCAGCTCCATCTAGTGGCCATAATCGGGTATTTTTCCTGAAATACCTCAATTAGTGCAATACTGCATTATGGTCATTAGACGGAGTCAAGGAAATCAGAGTATGAAATAAAAATACGGCCAATATTCATCATGGCTGGGCGAATGCCGGTCATAACCGTTCAACTATTTTTTTTTTTTAAATAGACCTCTAGGTGTTTGTAAAATCTTCCACCACAAAATGTACTCAGCCAATGAGAGGTAATGACTCCATTTTTATATTTCTACTGCTATCAATGGCCAACACGGTACAACACTTCATCCATGTCTTTGGTGATCTCTGATCTCCTTATCAACTGTTTCTTCCATGATGAAGATCAGCCATGGAGTATATCTGAGGTGTATATCAGGGTGTGCTTCTTCCCGACATGAGAGTTGTGATGTCCAGCAACATTCATATAGAAGAAATTTCCCGCACTCAAGGCACCAATACACCTTAAGGTTGTGTGGGATCCCTGATGTACAGGAAGACAGGACTTCAGTAAAAAACAATTCCCTCACTCAGGACAGGAATACGGCTTCTCCCCCATGTGAGATCTCTGATGTCTGGAAAGACTCGACTTCGCTGAAAAACATTTCCTGCACTCAGGACAGGAATACGGCTTCTCCCCCATGTGAGATCTCTGATGTTTGTAAAGATTGGACTTCACTGAAAAACATTTCCCACACTCAGGACAGGAATACGGCTTCTCCCCTGTGTGAGATCTCTGATGTGTGGAAAGATGGGATAACTGTGAAAAACATTTCCCGCACTCAGGACAGGAATACGGCTTCTCCCCCATGTGACATCGCTGATGTCTGCAAAGACTGGACTTATCTGAAAAACATTTCCCACACTCAGGACAGGAATATGGCTTCTCCTCTGTGTGAGATCTCTGATGTGTGTAAAGATGGGACTTCACTGAAAAACATTTCCCGCACTCAGGACAGGAATACGGCTTCTCTCCTGTGTGAGATCTCTGATGTGTGGAAAGACTGGACTTCTGTGAAAAATATTTCCTGCACTCAGGACAGGAATACGGCTTCTCTCCTGTGTGAGATCTCTGATGTGTGGAAAGACTGGACTTCTGTGAAAAATATTTCCTGCACTCAGGACAGGAATACGGCTTCTCTCCTGTGTGAGATCTCTGATGTGTGGAAAGACTGGACTTCCCTGAAAAACATTTCCCGCACTCAGGACAGGAATACGGCTTCTCTCCTGTGTGAGATCTCTGATGTGTGTTAAGATCGGACTTCTGTGTAAAACATTTCCCACACTCAGGACAGGAATACGGCTTCTCTCCTGTGTGAGATCTCTGATGTGTGGAAAGACTGGACTTCCCTGAAAAACATTTCCCACACTCAGGACAGGAATACGGCTTCTCTCCCGTGTGAGATCTCTGATGTGTGGAAAGACTGGACTTCGCTGAAAAACATTTCCCGCACTCAGGACAGGAATACGGCTTCTCTCCCATGTGAGATCTCTGATGTGTTTTAAGATCGGACTTCTGTGCAAAACATTTCCCGCACTCAGGACAGGAATACAGCTTCTCCCCCATGTGAGATCTCTGATGTGTGGAAAGACTGGACTTCCGTGAAAAACACTTCCCGCAATCAGTACAGGAAAAGCTCTTCTCTGTTGGAAGGACGGCACCGTCCCTCACAGTCTGAGGTTCCTCAGGATAAGAGGAATACGATGGTCCATCTACACTGTGTGGTGCCGGATGGACATTTGAGGTAGTCGGGTTTTCTCCTGGACTATACTGTGTGATGTCCTCATCTTCTACTTTACAGTCTGGAGACAAAGTGAGACAATCCTCTGAGGTTTTCCTCATCTCCCGTCCATCTACTAAAATAGAAATACAAAGATTATTACTAGACATGAGCAGATTGGTTCCCCTAAACCAGGACTCCACCCACATCAGGCAGCTTTGTCTCTGAGGATCTTACAATTCCCCCCTCAAGGTAACTAGTAAATGGGTCCTCTGATCTCCTACCAGTTCATTTCTTTATTCATGGACCTTAGTCAGAGAGTGAGGAAACAACGAGAACTGTCTTTTATAGGAGTGACAGTGATGAGGGGATTATAGGACGAGTGTCCCCACCCCCTCTATCACTCATTGCCATCTTTCCAACACAAGAAGTTCTGCACTTCCTTATTTAGTCCATGATTTAGTCATGAATAAGGATGGGCTCCGCGTGTTCGCACAGCCCACGTGCAGAGCCCACCAGGAAGTCGGCACTGCGCTAATCACAGGCAGTGAGACATTTCCCAAACTCTGCAGCCACGCATCGGGAAAATGATTAGCGCAGTGCCAACTTCCTGGCGGGACTCTGCACGGGGGTTTGCAAACACGCCGGAGCTCATCCTTATTCATGAATAACAGTGAGCTGAGCCCCACCAGAGGTCAGAGAGTGAGGATGGGGGGAGAACAACCAAGATGAAGACTGGACTGATCCTGAAGACCACCATCATTGGGTTATTGACTCCTCCCTCATTATCACTTTCTGTTGAAGGTTCCAAAGTTTGAGGATGTTATCACATTATTATCACCATGTAAAAGTCTGTGCTCCCATCAGGTCATCAGATATAAAATGTCCAGCTGGTAGGAAATGGGTGTAACAAAACAGAATAAATATTATATGTATATATAGCAGTGGGTAGAGAGGGGGAGAGAAGTCAGGATTATGTAATATACAACATATTGTATAAGATACAACAGATAGGACTATATAGTGTCAGAATTATGTAATGAACAACGAGTATATAGTATAGTTCAGGGGTTAGGAGTATATAATGTACAATATAAATTATACAGTATAAAGATCAGGACTCATAATATTGGTATTCAGTAATCAGTGGAAGATGAAATGTTTACATGAGACAAGTTGCAGAGGTCCCACACCGCTGCCTCCCATCTCCTGAGACTGCACTCAGTGACTTGGGTCTGAGACTATACAGACATATCCCTCCACCCGGCACAGCCAGCAGACAATAGAACAAGTAATCCTGGGAGAATTGTTCTGTCAGACATCTTGCCATACCCGGGTATGGGGCAGAAGACCCAAAGCACATACCCCAGGTGCCTAGGTCTAGTAACATCTATGGTGAAAATGAACATTTTGCTGCCAGCTGATCCCCAGAATCTCCATAAATCCAGTCTAGATCCATAAATTGTGTCTTCAGAACACAGCTCAGGAAAGTGACCAGGGGATTACAGGCTGATATCACCCAGTCCCCGCCCTACTCTGGACCAATCAGTGAGCAGTATGGGTGGAGGAATGTATTAGTGTTAATGACCCACCTGTACTGATCTCTGTAGGAGTGTCCTCCTCTATAAATGTCCCCGTTATTCCATCCTCCTCCATAGACTGCTGATCATCCCTCACATACCTCTCTTCTTCTTCTGATTTAACCTCAAATTCTATATCGATTGGATCTCCACTCTAAATCAAGAAAATGAGAGAGAATATGATCTGTAAGATATAAGATTTATTACTGTGACATCACATAAAAATCCACACATCATCTCTAGGAGTCCATGTTCTAGATGCTCCGTCCCACCAACCTTGTAACAGTGGGGTATGGTGTGATCTTCCTGTGTGGAATCCCGGGAATACAGAGGATGGGGACATCTCTCTGGTGGGTTCCTGGTATTTGGTGGCTCCATCATATCCTTGTGTCCTTCTGAAAACTCCTCCATCACTCCATACTCCTCATCCTCCTCTTTATACTCTTCTTTAACATCAATATTATCATCCCCGAGGTTTACACTCTGAATATATAATAAAACATTCATTGTAACAATCATGCTGTGTATAAATCAGAACTACCAATAATTGTCAATCATCTACCTGATGATGGTGGGGGATGGTGTGATCTTCCTGTGTGGAATCCCGGGAATACAGAGGACGGGGACATCTCTCTGGTGGGTTCCCATTACTGGATCCATCTGTAGGAAACACACACACTGACTGAATACATTGTTTCTATGTGTTTATCAGATGATGGGGGATCTAGGTGGAGCCTCCGTACTGCTCTCTCCTTTACAATAAAGTCTCCTCTTACCCGGTGATGTGAGGGGCGACTGATTGTTCATCATGACGTCCTTGTAGAGATCCTTGTGTCCTTCTAAATACTCCCACTCCTCCATGGAGAAATAGACAGTGACATCCTGACACCTTATAGGAACCTGACACACACAATGATACAGTCACCATCCAGACACATCCCTTGTCTGTTACTGGATAATCTCCCAGAATTCCCAGCACCGCTCACCTCTCCTCCATCATCTCTCTGGTGACTTCTAGAATCTTCTTTGTATTTCTCTATTCTATCAGGGAGGGAGGTGGAGGCAATGTGATGGTCATATGATCTCCAGACTTCACAGGAGGAAAACTCTAGATCTGAACACAAATAGTAAAATGAAATGATATTCCCAGAATCCTCCTCACCTCTCCATTCAGGTCTCCATTTTATTAAAGCCCCACTTCAGACTGAGGTATAATTTACCCACACAGGACCCCCACACTATGCAGGATAAAAGCTTGTAGCAGGTATTCTGATGTCATTACATACAATGCAGGACCAACAGTCCCACATTTCTAGAAAAGATGTCAAGGGTCCGCCCACATCCTAAGAGCATCAGAAAAAAATACTGATAGAGGAACGTTGGGAGGAGGAGCTGTGAGGTCAGTGTGATGTCATAGGACATATAGACTCTGGATGGAGGGACATTTGGATGGGGAGATTTGAGGGGTCCTCTATATGAGGCTCCTGTGCAAACCAAATCATTGTTCCTGGGTGTGTCCTTCCTCTCCTAAACTGAAGAATGAACTTTGACCTTTACCATACAGAAATCTGTCAGGAATCTGTGAAAGTAAGCTCTCATGTGATCAGGTGACGTGCGGAGGAACAGAGTGTAAATAGCAGACAATTTTCTCCAGAGCTCCTAATGGTGGGGATGGATTTTGCTGAGTGCTGGTGCCAAGTTTCCACCCCCCAGGATCACTGCAGGTGTGGAGAAAAGCTGTGTAAGAGGATATGGAGGAGAGATGAGGAGGAGATCCAGGAATCAGGATAAAGGTCAGGACAAGCAACAGACGAGCGCATCCAAGAGATGAAGCCGGGGTCACTACACAGAAAATCAATCCAAGGAAACAACAGGCAGGACGAGGAATAGCAAGAAGGAGCTCAGAGACAAATGAGAATATTGCTCAGCCAATGGGAGATTATCTCAGCATGACTTACATAATGAAGGAGATGAGGGGGAGGGGAGGAAGTCACTTATGGTGACCATAGAGACATGGAAATTCAGCTGGTTCAGCAGGGATCGGTCACATTTCCATCCATGTGTGGTCACTGCCGGATAAAAGTCACTCGATCAGCGGCTGCAGCCAATAGCTTCATCACTGATCTGTGTATTCTGAGAGCGGAGGAGCGCCCCCCATTGTCAGAATACAATAGTGCAGCGGGGAGGATTCCCCCATCCCCCTCCAATGTGTGGATGGGGGAATCACTTCAGTTTTTTCCTCTCATCCCGCTGGCTGAACGATAAAACTGAACCATGTATGGCCAGCTTTGGAGGGAAGATATATTAATCATCAACTGATCCCCCTGAAGGGGTTAATCTACATATTACCTCCTCTGCCGCCAAATCCAGCAATGTCTCCTCTCTACGTCCTTCCAAATGGAATGTCCTGCATATCTGACATCACTTCCTGTCTGTACCTGACATCACTTCCTGTCTGTATTCCATAGAGACGTCTTGTCTGGGTAGAAGTGAGATCACCACCTTGTGGAGCCCAGAGGAACTGCAGCTGAAGAAACGTCTCGTAGTGTGAACACGGCTGTTTCATGTATAGAAATGAAGACACTGCAAGCTGTTTGAGGAGTCATATTGAATTGTATAACAGGAACAGCAAACACAGAACAGGAAACAGGAAGTACAAGCAATGCAATATTACCATAGAGTCACTGTATTTGTATAGTAACTCTATAACACAGGCCTTGTGCTGTGTGTGTATGTACTGTATATCCTTCCGCTTTCTATCCTCCGAGTGTGTATGAAGAGGCGGAGCTCTGAGTGTGTATAAAGAGGCGGAGCTTCTGATTGTGTATGATGAAACGGAGCCTTGAGTGTGTATGAAGAGGCGGAGCCCTGAGTGTGTATGAAGAGGCAGAGCTCTGAATGTGTATGAAGAGGCGGAGCTCTGAGTGTGTATAAAGATGCGGAGCTCTGAGTGTGTATGAAGAGGCGGAGCTTCTGATTGTGTATGATGAATCAGAGCCCTGAATGTGTATGAAGAGGCGGAGCCCTGAGTGTGTATGAAGAGGCGGAGCTCTGAGTGTGTATGAAGAGGCGGAGCTCTGAGTGTGTATGAAGAGGCGGAGCTCTGAGTGTGTATGAAGAGGCGGAGCTCTGAGTGTGTATGAAGATGCGGAGCTCTGAGTGTGTATGAAGAGGCGGAGCTCTGAGTGTGTATGAAGGGGTGGAGCTCCTGAGTGTGTATGAAGAGGCGGAGCTCCTGAGTGTGTATGATGAGTCGGAGCTCTGAGTGTGTATGAAGAGGCGGAGCTCTGAGTGTGTATGAAGAGGCGGAGCTCTGAGTGTGTATGAAGAGGAGGAGCTCTGAGTGTGTATGAAGAGGCGGAGCTCTGAGTGTGTATGAAGAGGCGGAGCTCTGAGTGTGTATGAAGAGGCGGAGCTCCTGAGTGTGTATGAAGAGGCGGAGCCCTGAGTGTGTATGAAGAGGGGGAGCTCTGAGTGTGTATGAAGAGGCGGAGCTCTGAGTGTGTATGAAGAGGAGGAGCTCTGAGTGTGTATGAAGAGGCAGAGCTCTGAGTGTGTATGAAGAGGCGGAGCTCCTGAGTGTGTATGAAGAGGCGGAGCCCTGAGTGTGTATGAAGAGGCGGAGCTCCTGAGTGTGTATGAAGAGGCGGAGCTCTGAGTGTGTATGAAGAGGCGGAGCTCTGAGTGTGTATGAAGAGGCGGAGCTCTGAGTGTGTATGAAGAGGCGGAGCTCCTGAGTGTGTATGAAGAGGCGGAGCTCTGAGTGTGTATGAAGAGGCGGAGCTCTGAGTGTGTATGAAGAGGCGGAGCTCCTGCTGGAACAGCGGTCGGAGGAGGAGGAGTCTAGGAGGGAGACTGACAGAAAGTGCAGCAGACTTGCAGGAGTGAGCGAGGAGGATCCAGTTCCTTTGCCATCGGAGGTGAGGAGAGTGTGAAGGATGTTGGTGACTCTGGTAGATGAAAAGCTGGGAGTCATATTGCTCTGGTGAGTGGGGAAGCACCACTAAGGGGGCGCCCTCACCATCACGTGTGTAAGAGGTGGAAGAAGGCGTGGCTACACTACAGCTGGCACAGTTTGGAGCACCGAGAACTTTACACCTTATCAACTTTTCATTGATTGGTGGAGTTTTTTTTTTTTAATAAGTTCATTGAAATAGATGCAAAGTGGAAGCAGTGGACTTGCAGAGAACATTATATTGAGCAAAAAATATTCTATGATTACATTATTTTTTTTCACAGGTTTCTAATATAGCAGCAAACATTATGAAATTAAAGAAGTAGGTGTAAAGTGGAAGCAGTGGATCTGCAGGGAACATCATCTTGAGCACAAAGCACTTTATGTTGTATATGAATTTGCACATGGATCAGTTTACTTCATTTATTGATAAACACCATAAGATCAGTGAAGTAGGTGTAAAGTGGAAGCAGTAGATCTGCAGAGAATATTATTTGAGCCCCTAGCACTTTATATATGAATGTCTCCACATATTTTAGTGTATTTGTGATGATTTATGTGCACACACAATAGGACAGCGCTGTGACACATAATGCTCTTCTAGGTGATAAAGGGAATACTTACCTTTGTTACAGCAGCAGTCCGGTATAAGTTATTTCTGTAGGTATTTGAGTTGTTACACATAGCGCAGGTTTTATTCTATTTATATTGGTGACATAATTGCCCAAATCTGGGGATCAGGAGCCATTTCCACCCTTTACTCTCGGCTGGGGATCTTTGTATCCATATAACAGATGTTCTACATGACTAAATCTGACATCAATTTTACTGCAAAATCAAAGGGGCCAAAATGTCTCCCCCCCTCCCCCGAGCAGTAATATATTTCTATCCCCCTTGGTGGGAGTGGAGATGACCCCATCTATAAGGATATACAGTACATACACACACAGCACAAGGCCGTGTTCACACTATGAGACGTTTCTGCAGTTCCTCTGAGCTCCACAAGGTGGTGATCTCACTTCTACCCAGACAGGAAGTCTCTATGGAAGACAGGAAGTGATGTCAGACACAGACAGGAAGCTCCGGGTGAGAGGTGAGTCGGGAGGAAGTAGAGAGAAGACATTGCTGGAAGTGGCAGCAGAGGAGGTAATAAGATCTTATTTTCTATTTACACCCAGTAACCCCCCGTCATGTCCGTCCTCTTCCTCCATAGTCACTGTGATGTCTTTTATCTCCAGCAGATGATGATACACACATATATAGTGTGGATACGAAGATTAACCCCTTCAGGGGGATCAGTTGATGATTAAAGAGGGAGTCCACCTAAAAAAAAATATTAAAAGCCAACAGCTACAAATACAGCAGCTGCTGACTTTTAATAAATGGACACCTACCTGTCCCAGGGTCCAGCGATGTCGGCAGCCGAAGCCGCGCAATCGCTCAGTTCTCGGCTGCTGCCGCCGCCATTCTCATTGAGGGAATCAGGAAGTGAAGCATTGCGGCTTCACTTCCCGGTTCCCTAGTGCGCATCGTTAGTGGTCCCCGCTATCTCCTGGGACCTGTGTGTTTCCCTGGAGACAGCGGGGGGTGCGGAAAGGGGCGTGACTCCGGCGGGAGTCTATTCCTGGAAGTGGGTGCAGATACCTGTATTAGACAGGTATCTGCACCCCCCCCCCCCTGAAAGGTGCCAATTGTGGCACCGGAGGGGGGGAGGAATCAGATGAGCGGAAGTTCCACTTTTCAGTGGAGCTCTGCTTTAATATATCTTCCTCCCAAAGCTGGCCATACATGGTTCAGTTTTATCGTTCATCCAGCGGGATGAGAGGAAAAAACTGAAGTGATTCCCCCATCCACACACTCTATATCGGAATACACAGATCAGTGATGAAGCTATTGGCTGCAGCCGCTGATCGAGTGACTTTTATCCGGCAGTGACCACACATGGATGGAAATGTGACCGATCCCTGCTGCACTATTGTATTCCTCCCCTCCCCCTCATCTCCTTCATTATGTAAGTCATGCTGAGATAATCTCCCATTGGCTGAGCAATATTCTCATTTGTCTCTGAGCTCCTTCTTGCTATTCCTCGTCCTGCCTGTTGTTTCCTTGGATTGATTTTCTGTGTAGTGACCCCGGCTTCATCTCTTGGATGCGCTCGTCTGTTGCTTGTCCTGACCTTTATCCTGATTCCTGGATCTCCTCCTCCTCTCACACCCAACATAGAGAATGGAATTTGTGATCCAGAAGGCCACATTTTACGAGACTCCCGGACCCCAAGAATCATAGTGAACACTAAACTGTCCAGATTAAATATTTTCCCACTGGGGACCATAGTGCTTAACCACTTCAGCCCCGGAAGGATTTACCCCCTTAATGACCAGGCCGTTTTTTGCGATTCGGCACTGCGTCGCTTTAACTTTAACTGACAATTGCGCGGTCGTGCGACGTTGTACCCAAACAAAATTGACAACGATTTTCCCCCACAAATAGAACTTTCTTTTGGTGGTATTTGATCACCTCTTTTTTTCTTTTTTTTTCACAAAGAGCAACAATTTTGAAAAAACAAAACTATTTTTCTTTTACTTTTTGCTATAATACATATCCCAAAAAAATATAAAAAACAAATGTATTCCTCAGTTTAGGCCGATATATTCTTCTAAATATTTTTGGTAAAAAAAAAAAAATCGCGGGCGTATATTGATTGGTTTGCGCAAAAGTTATCGCCTCTACAAAATAGGGGATAGATTTCGGGACCTTTTATTTATTTTTTATTGCTTTTACTACTAATGGCGGCGATCTGCGATTTTTTTTTTTAACGGGACTGCGACATTGCGGCGGACAAATCTGACCCCAAATGACACTTTTTGGGGAGCAGTGACATTATTACGTTGATCAGAGCTATAAAAATGTACTGATCAATGTAAAAATAACACTGGCAGGGAAGGGGTTAACACTAGGGGGCGATCAAGGGGTTAATATAAAGTGTATAAGAACAATCTAATGTGCAACAATTATAACAAATAAAAATAATAATAAATAACCACCACACACATTTTACACAGTTCTATTATTATACGGGCGGTACAGTGATGTAGTGGGTAGCGCTCTCGCCTAGCAGTAAAAGTTGCTGTAGTGTCGCTGGTTCGAATCCCAACCTCGACACTCCCTGCCTGCAGTTTGCATGTTCTCCCTGTGCCGGCGTGGGTTTCCTCCCACACGCCAAAGGCATGTTGGTAGACAGGTGCGCCGTCAATAAATTTGTTTTGTATTAAAATGAATTCGTATTTCGTAATTCGTGTCCGAAATTCAATTCTGATTCGTACGAAATACGAATTTGCATTAGGTTCGTAAACTTTTCGTAATTTAACAAATGTTCATTATGATGAATTTATCATTGAGGGGCTCCCACCATCCCTGTGCTGTGATGACTTCCTGGGTTTTTTGACTTCATCATAACGAATAATCGTAATTAACGAACATTCTTATTTTGTCCGATTCTGAATCTCCCATCTACCAGTACCAGTGTCCCACTCCCATATTATAAAAGGTAATTTTCCCAACCCCCACTCAGCAGCAGAAGAAAACCTCTGATTGGTCGACAAAACACCAGTCACGTTTCCGTTGTAACGGAATTTGGATCCGAAATTCGTAAACAAAATTTCGTATTTCGTACAAAATTCGGAAGCATCGCAATTCGTATTTCGGATCCTCCCAAATGTACAAATTTACGAAAATTCGTACAAATTTTCGATTCGTACAAAACTAATCGCACATGTCTACATGTTGGTAGGTTAATTAGATGCTGTCTAAATTGGCCCTAGTGTATGAATGTGAGTTGGGGACCTTAGATTGTAAGAGGGTAGGGGCCGATGTGAATGTACAATGTATATGTAAAGCGCTGCGTAAATTCATGGCGCTATATAAGTACCTTTAAATAATAATAATAAATAATAGTGCAGCACTGTATATTCTATATATCATTCTTTGAAATACCAATAAATAAAATGGAAATAACTAAATGCAATATTCCCTACAGTGTATTCTTATATACGAAATTAAAAGCACAGGGCAAGCAGTCCATATATATATATATATAAATAATAAATATATACATATATAATTATATATATATATATAAGATTTCATGTGTTAAATAACATCAGTGTTGATAGAGAACTAGTTTATATCAAACAGTGTGTGAGATCATCCCCCGCCGTGCTCATCCATCCTCACTGGGACCAGCATCATGTGCACACCACCACCAGACAGATTCAGTGTGTGAGACCATCCCCCGCTGCAGAGCCGTCTTTTTGCATGGGCACGTTGGGCAGTTGCCTGGGGGCCCCACTTGTCCAGCGACTCCACCCAGGGCCGGACTGGCCTACCGGGATACCAGGAAATTTCCCAGTAGGCCATCTGCCTTGAGGCCGCTTTGAGTTGCGGCTTCAGCGCTCCGCTCTTTCCATCTCTCCTCCTCCTCCTGTGTATCACGGAGCTGGCTGGGTCTGTGTTCGCCGGCCGCGCTGTAACAAGGTCCCGCCCTCCTAGACCGGCTTGTGTAATTGTAGATTGAATCAGTGTTCCGCCTATCACACGAGCCGGTCTAGGGGGCGGGACCTTGTTACAGCGCGGCCGCCGAACACAGACCCAGCCAGCTCTGTAAAATACAGGAGGAGATGCCCGCTGTGGGTGTGTCACCAGGCAATGGTGAGTCTGTATTAATTGACACAGTGATGCTGCATTCATGGGCACAGTGAGGCTGCATTCATGGGCACAGTGAGGCTGCAATGGTGGGCACAGTGAGGCTGCAATGGTGGGCACAGTGAGACTGCAATCACAGGCACAGTGAGGCTGCAATGGTGGGCACAGTGAGGCTGCAATTCACGGGCACAGCGAAGCTGCAATGGTGGGCACGGTAAGGCTGCAATGGTCACAGTGAGGCTGCACAGTGAGGCTGCAATGATGGCACAGTGAGGCTGCAATGATGGCACAGTGAGGCTGCATTCATGGGCACAGTAAAGCTTGATTTGATGGGCAATCATCCGTGATTGTGTAGACAGAGCCCAGTGCATTGTATTGCCCGGGGGCCTATAATGCTCTTAAGATGGCATTGCCCCGCTGTGCTCATCCGTCCTCACTGGGACCAGTATCATCTGCACACCACCACCAGCCAGATTGTCGGCTTACCTCACAGATGAGTATAAAAAAATCAAATAATGGTCACTCTTTTTCTCCCTCACAATCTCTCTCATCCACGCCAAAACAGCCGATCCTCCTACGCTCTCCCCACTGGGTGCTTGTGCCGATAACTTCACATAGATTTCATTCAGGAAACTCTCTCCTTCTCTGTCCGCCTACAGCTCAGCTCCGCTTCTCTCAAATCCCTTATTGACATGTAATCACAAACATAGACTCCATAGTGCTCTCTGCTTGTTACTTTATGAAAACAGCCCCAAAACAGGCACATTTACAAGATCAAAGATTTAAAGCAGCATATGTCTTAACTATGTTCCCTCAGCGTGTTCTAACTGTAGGGGGGGTGGACTACCAGTGAAATGACAGAGATCACTTTTCCCGATCACTGGAAACAATAGATCTCTGACATGTCACTAAGCAGAATGGGGAATGCCTTCTTTACATTCTGCCTGTGTACAAGGCAATCGCGGGTCACCGGCAGAGATCGAATCCACCCGACCCGCAGACACGCTCCCAATGTGCAGGAACGGCGATTTGCTCAGGAGAGACAACCTGCCACCGTATAATTGTGGCGGGGGGCGGTGGGCAACTAGTTAAATACATACTGACCTTCATATTACCTCCTGATATCCTCATCCTATTATTGTACAACCAATACAGATAATTCTCTGTTATCAATGTTATCTGTCTACAGGGAAACCTTCATAGATGACGGCACCAATGAGGATGGAGGAGGACCGGAGTCACATGACTGAGAAGATACTAAACCTCACCCTGGAGATCATCTACCTGCTGACCGGAGAGGTGAGGAGGATTCTGGGAGGTCACAGGACATCACTCTTATCTCTAGTAATAAAACACAAACCTGACCGGAGAGGTGAGGGGGATTCTGGGAGGTCACATGACATCACTCTTATCTCTATTAATAAAACACAGACCTGACCGGAGAGGTGAGGAGGATTCTGGGATTCTAACATGATATTCCTATTGGTTCCTCAATACAGAGATTTCCTCTTGTGAAGTCAGGTGATCATATGACCATCACAGTCCCTCCATGTGACTCCCTAAAACCTGAGAGACACAACATGGAGAAGATTCTAGAAGTCACCAAGAAGATGATGGAGCTGCTGACAGGAGAGGTGAGCGGTGCTGGGAATTCTGGGACATTATCCAGTAACAGACAAGGGATGTGTCTGGATGGTGACTGTATCATTGTGTGTGTCAGGTTCCTATAAGGTGTCAGGATGTCACTGTCTATTTCTCCATGGAGGAGTGGGAGTATTTAGAAGGACACAAGGATCTCTACAAGGACGTCATGATGGACAATCAGCCACCCCTCACATCACCGGGTAAGAGGAGACTTTATTGTAAAGGAGAGAGCAGTACGGAGGGTCCACCTAGATCCCCCATCATCTGATAAACACATAGAAACAATGTATTCAGTCAGTGTGTGTGTTTCCTACAGATGGATCCAGTAATGGGAACCCACCAGAGAGATGTCCCTGTCCTCTGTATTCCCGGGATTCCACACAGGAAGGTCACACCATCCCTCACCATCATCAGGTAGATGAGGAACAATCACTGATAGTATCATTAGGATCTGTACACTATCTGCATTGTTACCATTGATGTCATTTTTATTATATATTCAGAGTGGAAACCTGAGAGATTCTAAAGTTGAGGTCAAAGAAGAGATAAAAGAGGAGGATGATGAGGATGGGGTGATGGAGGAGTCAGTTTCTAAAAGAACACAAAGATCTGTACCAAAACACCATGGTGGAGTCATCCAGCTACAGAAACTCACCAGAGAGATGTCCCCGTCCTCTGTATTCCCGGGATTCCACACAGGAAGGTCACACCATCCCCCACCATCATCAGGTAGATGATTGACAATTATTGGTAGTTCTGATTTATACACAGCATGTTTGTTACAATGAATGTTTTATTATATATTCAGAGTGGAAACCTCGGGGATGATAATATTGATGTTAAAGAAGAGTATAAAGAGGAGGATGGAGTGATGGAATAGTTTTCAGAGGGACACAAGGAAATGATAGAGCCACCAAATACCAGGAACCCACCAGAGAGATGTCCCCATCCTCTGTATTCCCGGGATTCCACACAGGAAGATCACACCATCCCTCACTGTTACAAGGTTGGTGGGATGGAGCATCTAGAACATGAACTTGAGGAGACAGGGGGTTTATTTTCTAAAGGCAAATCCACTGTGCACTTGGAGGTGCAGTCGCTGTAGATCTGAGGGGAACATAGAAGGAAAATTTAAAAAAAAAACTGCATTTTTGCTTGCATATGATTGGATGATAGAAATCAGCAGAGCTTCCCCTCATTTCAGATCTTCCCCTCAGATCTACAGCGACTGCACTTCCATGTGCACTTGTAGTGTGTAGTGGATTTGCCTTTAGTAAATCAACACCAATGTGTAGATTTTATATGTAATGTCACAATAATAAAGCTTATATCTTACAGATGATATTTTCTCTTTTTTGGTTTAGAGTGGAGATCCAATCGATATAGAATTTGAGGTTAAAGCAGAAGAAGAAGAGAGGTATGTGAGGGATGATCAGCAGTCTATGGAGGAGGATGGAATAACGGGGACATTTATAGAGGAGGACACTCCTACAGAGATCAGTACAGGTGGGTCATTAACACCAAATACATTCCTCCACCCATACTGTTCACTGATTGGTCCAGAGTAGGGTGGGAACTGGGTGATAATCCTTCTTCTCTGTGCTGCAGACACAATTTATTTATCTAGACTGGATTTATGGATATTCTGGGTTTCAGCTGGCAGCAAAATGTTCATTTTCAGCATAGGAGCTACTAGACCTAGGCACCTGGGGTATGTGTTTTGGCTCTTCTGCCCCATACCCGGGTATGGCAAGATCTCTGACAGAACAATTCTCCCAGGATTACTTGTTCTGTTGTCTGCTGGCTGTGCCGGGTGGAGAGATATGTCTGTATCGTCTCAGACCCAAGTCACTGAGTGCAGTCTCAGGAGATGGGAGGCAGCGGTGTGGGACCTCTGCAACTTATCTCATGTAAACATTTAATCTTCCACTGATTACTGAATACCAATAAAATGAGTCCTAAACCCTTACACTGTATAATTTATATTGTACATTACATACTCCTGACCCCTATACTCTATGTTGTACATTACATTATTTTGATACTATAAAATCCTAACCGTTGTATCCTATATAATAAGTTGTACATTACATAGTCCTGATTTCTTTTATACCCATTTCCTACCAGCTGGACTTTTTATATCTGATGATATGATTGGAGCACAGACCTTTTACATGTTGATAATAATGTTATGACATCCTTTGGAACCTTAAACAGAAAGTGATAATGAGGGAGGAGTCAATAATCCAATGATGGTGGTCTTCAGGATCAGTCCAGTCTTCATCTTGGTTGTTCTCCACCATCCTCAGTCTCTGACCTCTGGTGGGGCTCAGCCCCTTTGTTATTCATGACTAAATGATGGACTAAATAAGGAATAGCAGGACTTCTGGTGTTAGGAAGATGGCAATGAGTGATAGAGGGGGAGGGGACACTCGTCCTCTAATCCCCTTATCACTGTCACTCCTATGAAAGACAGTTCTCGTTGTTTCCTCACTCTGACTAAGGTCCATGAATAAAGAAATGAACTGGGAGGAGATTCAGAGATGTAAGGCTGAAACAACAAATCAATTATGAAAATAGTTGTCAACTATTTTCATAATCGATTAGTTGGTCAGTCAATTAATTGGCCTGCATACAGAAAATACAGCTCAGTAGACCATCCATACATGTCAGTAAATGCCTGAGAACTTAAATGTGTGAGGAGCAATGCCTCATGGGACGTGTAGTACTGGGCAAGAGAAGGAAGCAAGTGATTCTAAGGGCAGAAGTTTTTTGTACCTTCTTATAGGAGAACTCTATACTATACTTTGTACCTTCCTATAGGGGAACTCTATACTATACTTTGTGGCTTCCTATAGGAGAACTCTATACTATACTTTGCAGCTTCCTATAGGAGAACTCTGAAGGCAGGAGGAGCCAAAAGTCCCGGGGGGGGGGGGGGGGGTCCAGAAGAGGAGAATCAGGGCAAAACCATTACACAGAGGAGGTAATTAGGGGTGCACCGAATGGAAATTTTGGTGCCGAAATGGAAAATTAAGGATGCACTAGGCAGAAAACCGATACTGAAAATTACAGTTTTTGAAAAAATATTTATATTTTTATATACAACCACCATTTATATATAGCCATCTCTTGGATCATGTCCTCAGTCTCTAACCATCTCTTGTATCATGTCCCCAGTCTCTAACGATCTCTTGTATCATGTCCCCAGTTTCTAACGATCTCTTGTATCATGTCCTCAGTCTCTGACCATTTATTGTATCATGTCTGCAGTCTCTGACCATCTCTGGTATCATGTCTCCAGTCCCTAACCATCTCTTGTATCATGTCCTCAGTCTCTAACCATGTCTTGTATCATGTCCCCAGTCTCTAACCATGTCTTGTATCATGTCCCCAGTCTCTAACCATCTCTTGTATCATGTCCTCAGTCTCTGACCATGTCTTGTATCATGTCCCCAGTCTCTAACCATCTCTTGTATCATGTCTGCAGTCTCTGACCATGTCTTGTATCATGTCTCCAGTCTCTAACCATGTCTTGTATCATGTCTGCAGTCTCTGACCATTTCTTGTATCATGTCTGCTGTCTCTGACCATCTCTTGTATCATGTCACCAGCCTCTAACTATCTCTTGTATCATGTCCTCAGTCTCTAACCATCTCCTGTATCATGTCCTCAGTCTCTGATATATCTTGTATCATGTCTGCAATCTCTTACTTAAACACACTGCTATAGTATTAGCAAAATGTCCATTCGGTGCACCTCTAGCAGACATGATACAGGAGATGGTCAGAGACTGCAGACATAATACAGGATATGGTCAGAGACTGCAGACATGATACAGGAGATCAATGCAACCTCACCAGTGCCCGTCAGATGCAGCCTCACCAGTACCAATCATGCAGCCTGCCTGTGCCCATCAGATGCAGCTACACCAGTGCACGTCATGCAGCCTCGCCAGTGCACGTCATGCTGCCTCGCCATTGCCCCTCAAGCAGCCTGCCAGTGCCCGGATTAAAGCTGCGATCCCTGTGTGTCACGGAGCTGTATTTGAATTGCCTGGGATGCAGTAACAATATCCCGCCTCCTGTGATCACGTCACAGAGTCAATGTCCCACCATTGGATCATTGTGATGTCTATCACAGGAGGCGGGATGTTGTTACTGCAACCCAGGCAATTCTGCTCCTTGGCACACAGAGATCACCGCTCTGTGGGAGGGAGGAGAAGAGGGAGGTGAGGAAGAGGGAGGGGAGGACTGGGGCATGCCAGGATGACACTCCCGCAATGGGTGGCACCGTTTTCTGTTCAATTATCGGCAATATTTTCCTCTCGGTAATGTGCCGAAAACACAATTTTTGGCATTTTTTTTCAGCCGCCAAAATTTCTGTGCGTCCCTAGAGGTAAGTATGACAAGTTTGTTTAAAAAAGAAACCCAACATTTACAATGACTTTAAGGTCTCTGTGCAGGGAAGATCAGCATCTGACCCCAGAGAAGGTGTAGGCTAATAGACTGTAGGTGATAGAAGGCATTACTATTATATAAAGTAAAAGTTTACTAGTATTGTGCATTATATATAAAATTATTATAACCATGAATAAAAGTCTCAGCTTTCAGTATTACTTTAATATAAAAGTCCCTCCTCCCCCTCTAACCTCCATATATCTTCATGTGTGACTCCCAGGTAAAATCCCCATATATCCTACTTCTGGGTATATTTATTATTATATATATGATATAAGATATAAGATATATTACTTTCACTATTTCACAGTATAAATGAATCCCTTATAGTGGTGATTACCTGCTGTTTTTGTACTATAAAGGATTATTTTTAACCCCATTATAACAGATGATTAAAAAAAAAATCATGCTGCTGCTACTAAATGTCCTATGCTGGCCATACACGGATCGATTTTTGATATACAAATATTTGCATGAAAATTATTTGTACATTCGATGAATGGACGAGTGTAATTAGAAAATTTCACTTGCTTTTAACAATCAATTTTAAAATGAATGTAACTTCTGACCACAAACCACATACACTATGTGAAAATTTGTTCGATGAAGAAAAGTTTTCTGTTCTGCTCCTTTGAATTTTCCCGTCACAGTGGTGGAAAATGAACGCCAATTTGACCCCACTAATGGTTAGAAAATTGGATGAATGTTTTTTTGAAAGAAAAATTTGTGTACGGCCAGTATAAGTGACATCAGGTGCAGGGAGCTTGTACCCACCTACCTGTCTATGACAAGGGAGTCTGTCATCCATCATATTATATTACACTCCTGTCTGATCATCTGCAAAACAGCGTTTTACCTCTTTTACATTTTAATAATGTTGATCTCTGCTTTTTAAATAAATTCATTGAATTTTTATCCTCTCCAGGTGTGCAGCTGTCCGGAGTTCTTCCTGATTTTTTAAATCTGATTCTGATATGTAGCAGATTCTCCCTCTAATAATACATCTATCTGTCTGTTATTCTCAGAGTGAATTAAATATCCAACTATATATCTGGATATTTATATTTACCGCTGTATATAGATATTCAAGAATATTAACTCAATTATACACCAATTTATTTTTTAGGTTTTTATCCAATTAGTCGATTAATCAAAACAATAATCAGCCAACTAATTAATTCTGAAAATAATCATTAGTTGCCGCCCTACAGAGGACCCATTTACTAGTTACCTTGAGGGGGGAATTGTAAGATCCTCAGAGACAAAGCTGCCTGATGTGGGCGGAGTTCTGGTTTAGGGGAACCAATCTGCTCATGTCTAGTAATAATCTTTTTATTTCTATTTTAGTAGATGGACGGGAGATGAGGAAAACCTCAGAGGATTGTCTCACTTTGTCTCCAGACTGTAAAGTAGAAGATGAGGACATCAAACAGTATAGTCCAGGAGAAAACCCGACTACCTTAAATGTCCATCCGGCACCACACAGTGTAGATGGACCATCGTATTCCTCTTATCCTGAGGAACCTCAGACTGTGAGGGATGGTGCCGTCCTTCCAACAGAGAAGAGCTTTTCCTGTACTGAGTGCGGGAAGTGTTTCCCTTCTAAATCCCATCTTATTGTGCATAAAAGGTCTCACACGGGAGAGAAGCCATATTCCTGTCCTGAGTGCGGGAAATGTTTTTCACAGAAGCATCATCTTTACAACCATCAGATATTGCACACGGGGGAGAAGCCGTATTCCTGTCCTGAGTGCAGGAAATTTTTTTCAAGGAAGTCCAGTCTTTCCACACATCGGAGATCTCACATGGGGGAGAAGCCGTATTCCTGTCCTGAGTGCGGGAAATGTTTTTCACGGACGTTCAGTCTTTCCACACATCGGAGATCTCACACGGGGCAGAAGCCGTATTCCTGTCCTGAGTGCGGGAAATGTTTTTCAGATAAGTCCAGTCTTAACAAACATCAGAGATCTCACACAGGGGAGAAGCCGCATTCCTGTCCTGAGTGCGGGAAATGTTTTTCACAGAAGTCCCATCTTTACAAACATCAGAGATCTCACACGGGGAAGAAGCCATATTCCTGTCCTGAGTGCGGGAAAAGTTTTTCACAGAAGTCAAATCTTTACACACATCAGAGATCACATAAGGGGGAGAAGCCATATTCCTGTACTGAGTGCGGGAAATGTTTTTCAAGGAAATTCGATCTCTCCACACATCAGAGATCTCACATGGGGGAGAAGCCGTATTCCTGTCCTGAGTGCGGGAAATGTTTTTCAGCCAATTCCAGTGTTAACAGACATCAGAGATCTCACACGGGGCAGAAGCCGTATTCATGTCCTGTGTGTGGGAAATGTTTTTCACAGAAGTCCCATCTTTACAGACATCAGAGATCTCACACAGGGGAGAAGCCATATTCCTGTCCTGAGTGAGGGAAGTGAGGGAATTGTTCCTCACTGAAGTCCTGTCTTCCTGTACATCAGGGATCCCACACAACCCTTGAGGTGTATTAGTGCCTTGAGTGCGGGAAATGTCTTCTATATGAATGTTGCTGGACATCACAGCTCTCATGTGGGGAAGAAGCACACCCTGATATACACCTCAGATATACTCCATGGCTGATCTTCATCATGTAAGAAACAGTTGATAAGGAGATCAGAGATCACCAAAGACATGGATGAAGTGTTGTACCGTGTTGGCCATTGATAGCAGGAGAAAAATAAAAATGGAGCCATTACCTCTCATTGGCTGAGTATATTTTGTGGTGTAAGATTTCACAAACACTTAGAGGTCTATTAAAAAAAAAATAGTTAACGGTTATGACCGGCATTTGTCCAGCCATGATGAATATTGGCCATATTTAATTTCATACTCTGATTTCCTTGACTCCATCTAATGACCATAATGCAGTATTGCACTAATTGAGGTATTACAGGAAAAATACCAGATTATGGCTACTAGATGGTGCTGATGATCATAGGAAATCACTGTGTTAAATCACAGCCAGAAATTGTAACAGCTGGATGAATGATTGTCACATTAATCCAATACATTTTTTGAAAAATAGACCTCTTAGTCTCCTTCGTCAGACATGTCTTCATACTAATACCTGAGATCATACTCATACACTTATCAGTACAGTACACACTGAAGGATAGAACTTAAATAAGCCAACACTATTAGACTAACCATTGAATTAAAATGAGAAATACTATGTTTGGACTTTAGATGGCGCTAAGTATAATAGCAATTATCTCCAGCTAGTGGCAAATGTAGTATTTTCTATTTTAAATCAATGGAAATTATTCAACCAGCAAATAGCCAATTAAACTCCATTTCCCCTCATTCACACAGAAGGAATGTACATGTATTTTCATTGGGTGAATTATTATGTAAATTATTTATGAATAGACCCCTAAATGTCAGGAGACATTTATATAAAGATGGGAAGTATGTAGCAGATAAATGAATAGCAATGTTATTACCAGGCTGCAGCTAGGGGGAGCTCTAATGATTAGAGTGTGACCACAGCAGAGTGATCCCATCTAGCTCACATTAACCCTTTCACTGCCAGAGCTGGTTTTGCATTATTTTTGCACACATGGTAAAATGCAGATTTTGGGCCTGAAGATTAGATAAAACCCCCAAACATATATTTTCTGAAAGCAGAGGCCCTGGAGAATAAAATGGTGGTAATTGTTAAGGTGTTCCTCGTACACAAATGTCACCTTCATATCTGGGTTTATTTTCTACTTTCCCCCCATTTTCTATGGTGTGATCTTTTCTACAATACTTTGTTGTAATAATTTGTAATCAGTCTTCACTTGGAAATGCGATACCCTAACTACCAAGGCCTGAGGTGTGCCTTGGCCTAGCTGGTCAGTACGCCTGAAAGAGGGCAAAAAAGACATCAAATTTGGTGTGATAAGAAAGCTTGATGAAGGGTAGGTAACAATCCGTCTAGTAGAGCAGCACACGCCTGGATGGCCTCAGTGTATGGATCCGGTATCTATCAGCTATAACAGCAGGAAAACCAGCATCCTATGAATTGATGATAAGAAGGGACCCCCCTGTTTGGAAAAAACACAGGCATGGAAACAAACTGCTTGTAGCGAGAGGATACATAGGGAAAAGGGAGCAAGGGCTGACCCAGAGAAGCCTTGCAAAATAATTGCAAAGGTCGACCACACTTGAAAACCAGACATCAGATAAGTAGCTCTGTGAATACCCACAAACCCCTGGCCTGTCTGTCTATACTTGGTATGGGGAAGTTTGAGAGGGTGAGCTGCAAAAATGGACGAACTGACAGGAGTTTGCAGGGATCTGAAATGCTGGATACCTGATAGAAATGTTTGCTGGTGTTGATGTATAAGGCCAACACGCTGTGGTAATATGCATCCATAACATGGAGAAAAACATACCAGAAACACAGAAAACTGGTCCCACATGAATTAAATCAGGTCGCGCTTCTGCTTGTAAACTGACAAACGAGTCGGAGTCCTGAAACAGGGGAAGGAGGGCCAGACTCCATCCTGAGGAATAAATCTCATGGCCTGATTCAGCATACCCAAGTGACTGTGAGCCCCCCTAGGAACATGCTGGGGATCAGACAAAGATGAAAGGTCTGACATACCAGACCAATTCACCAGGCAACCTCGCAATCAAGAGATTAGCACCAAGAGTGGAACCCAAATATAATCAATATTTGGCCCGGATCTGCCATTTTGTGGGCCGACAAAGAGACGTTAGTGTCAAAGCAAGGACTTCTTTTGACCCAAGGGTAACCCAGCGGTGAAACGACTCTAGTGCTACTAATCTTACCCTAGCAGCCGGCAGGTCTGATGAAAGCTTCAAAGCATTAGTGAAATCACTTGGATAGCCAAAACACCCCCCAACTGAAGAAAGTGCTGAATCATCAAACTCTATGGACGAGTACTTTGATGAAAATATTTCCGCAGAAAAGAGACAGCCAAAATGTAAGAAACGATGTTGAAAACTTGCCACTGGACACCCTGGTGGGCCGACCCACCCTCTTCGAAATGAAGGTGAAGATCCAAACCAAGGGCCCCATGGAAATTACTGCATCCAGTACCTTGATTGACAATGAAAGCATGACTGTCTGCTGACGCCAAGATACTAAATACAAAAGACTCAGACGAGATAGTGAAGAGGCCCGCGTGCGGACCTGAAAAATTCTTCCGGCAGGGGCTGTCTGAAGCCCGGGACGAGAGATTCCAACCTAGCCCCTGACAAGAAACATTGCTTGGCTCTGACATATTGAACCAGAAGGCTTGACAAGATGGGTGAACTAAGTAGATGCTGACCTTGCCTGCAGGAATGCAGGGGCTGGGGGTTCACTGACACCCCGCCTTTGACTGAGCGAGTTTCGATCACCTCCATCCTGTCCTGTAATTGTAAGAGGTCATGGAAAGCATGTTTAGCCTCCATGAATCTGTGCTTAAAGTATAGTGCCCAGAACATGTACCATGCTGGTGTATGAGAGTAGCTGGGATTTAATTGGAAACAATCCAAAGCGCACTGCCTTCCTGGCTGAGGCCAGAAAAGGAAACCCCTGTGCCGAAGCTCCGCTGTGCTTAAGTATGGACCAACTCCTTGGTGACGGAGTGCTACCATGTTCAGTACCCCCACGTGGAGAAGAAGGGATAAACGTGAATATGTACCCCCAAAACGTGCGGCATGCCCAACCCAAGGAAAACACAAAGAAAGTGACAACAGACAACCGGACATGAGAACACCACCCCTCTGTACTTACCTGAGCATAAGGACATGAGCAGTAATGACCAGACCACAGCGCGTGGATGGACCTGATGACAGCTCCTACCCTAGTGTATGTAGTAAGTGAGCCTGAGTAACCTACAGTGCAGAGACAGGTGATTAAAAACGAAAACACTCAGGGCCATTGTACCCACAGACCATGGTGGGTAGTCGTACAGGTGTAAGAAATGAACGTGAAAGGTATGATGTGTGGTGTACAGGCGAGAAGATTGTGGTCAACAATCATTTAAAAATAAAACCTCAGCCCGTATGGATCTGTAGACATGACAGATCCTGAGATGTGAGCACTGGCTAACTAAACCCAGGTATACAAGAAACCTGAATGAAAAGTACGATGAGACAAGGAAACAAAACAAAGATGCAAAGGCTGTTGGTGTATGACGTGACTGCATAACACCGACATGCTATGACAGAACATGCTATGACACTATGACTGGAACATACTACGACTGAACCCAAACCCACTATGACAGCACCCGCTGAGACTGGAACATGCTGAGACTAAACACGCTAAGACGGAACACGTTATGACAGAAAAAAAACAACAACACCCCTCTGTGCCTACCCAAGTGTGAGGACATGAGCAGTCAGTGATGAGGAGACCACAGTGCATGAATGAACCTGATGACGACCCCCACCCTAGTGTATGAAGTAAGTGAGCCCAAGTAACCTGCAGCACAAAGACAGGTAGCTGAACCTGAATACTCAGGACTAGTATACCCACAGACCGTGGTGGGTAGTCGTACAGGTGTAAAGAAATAAACGTGCATCGTAAGGGATACGGGCGCAAAGATTGTGGTGAACAATCATTAAAACGAAACCTCAGCCCATATGGATCTGTAGATGTGACAGATCCTGAGATGTGAGCCCTAGCTAACTAAAACCAGGTATGCAAAGAATCTGAGCGAAAGTACAATGAGAAATGGAAACAAATGAAGAGGAAGCGGCTACCGACAGATTCCGTACCTGCATGGCACCGACATGCTTGACAGACACGCTAATGACAGAAACACGCTAATGACAGAACATGCTAATGATAGAACCGCTACCACAGAACATGCTAATGACAGAACACGCTAATGACGAAACCCGTTACTGACAGAACACGCTAAGACAGAAACACGCTAATGACCGAGCCGCTATGACAGAACACTCAACTGACAGAATGGCTGTGACAGAGCACGCTGACAGAACCGCTATGACAGAAAACGATGTGAGGCATGAATCATGAAATGACCATGGAAGCTAACCCACAAATCAGCCCCCCATCTGTTGGATTGCACCCCCCTTCCCCTAGATCTGTGACCCCAAGGTCTATGATGAGCACTGGGAGGAGTAAGCGGGGCGGGTGGATGCCCCCCCATGCTTCCCGGCAAGTGGGAGGTGTGAGCGGAAGGAGTGAACACCCCCATGATGCCCGGTGTGAGTACCGGGAGCAGTGTGCGGGCAGCCCTCCCTCTGATGATGCCGGCGTGAGCCCAGGAGAGTTGAGCAGGCGAGTGGCAGCCCCTTCCCGAATGAAGCCCAGCGTGAGCCCGGAAGAAGTGGCGGCAGGCGGCTCCCCTGAATGAAGCTGGGCATAGCACCTGGAGAAGAACCTCCACGACCCCTGCAGCCGACCGCCGCTCTGTGAGGGAAAAACGGAAGTGACACGGCCACCCGGAACCGACGTGCGTTGGCTGTATCCCAGAATACAGGCCGACGCTGAATCAGACAGAGGAGGAGGGATAAATACCCCTCAGACTCCTCCTACAAATACAGGCTAACCTGCGGCCAGCCTTCTTACGTATCACATTGTGTATTGTACACAAATTAATAATGACTCCGCCTCCACATTCCAGACAAGTAATTTTCCTGACCAATTGGATTTCTTCCTGTTCCCTGATTTTATGACTGCAATCTTGTTAAAAGTATAAAAAAAATGTATTGAATGAAGAAAAATAAAGAGTGTGTGTCGTGTAATGATGAAGATCTGTGATATCAAACATTTCTCATCGGTGACACTTTAGAAACCTTTACAGGTCATCAGTTTAGAGTTGGGGGTCATTATTCACACCATCTGCTGATATCCGCATTGTTCTGCTCTAGGGAAATGCAGATCTGTGCAAGACACATAGAAAACAATTGTTTTCTATGTCTGATTCACACCAAAACCCGCGTGTGATGTGCGGTGCTGTGTGGTGCGGTGTGGTGCTGTGTGGTGCGGTGCTGTGTGGTGCTGTGTGGTGCTGTGTGGGGTTATGCAACATGTCTGCAGTTTTCCACACCTAAACTGAAGGAAACTGACATCCCCTCTCTGCACTCCATGTGAGAGGCAGTGATAGGAGAGCCGTGTGTCCCCACAGATAAGAGAGGGCATCAGGAGCAATCATGGTGGACAGGAGCATGTGATCGGTGTGGTGGGGGAAGGGGGGCAATTATAAGAAATGATCTCCTATGGGTCTCTCTCTGCAGCTGCTGAAAGCTGCTTCTCCTCCTCTCCCTCCTGCCGGCTTTCAGTGACTGCAGGGAGAGAAGACAAGGAGATCAGTTCTTGTAATTACACCCCCTTTTACCCCACCACACAGATCACATGCTCCTGTCCACTATTTGATTGTTCCTGCTTGCCAGCCCCCCATGTGCCCCCCAAGCGCTGTCATTTGCCCTTCCGCCCCTCCTGCCAGTGGCTGTAAACACACAGGGGGATGTTTCAGGATGGAGAGTGGGGGAAGGGGCCATTAAATATGTAATTTACCAGCCCCTTCCTTTTCTGAATGAACACACATAGTGAGTGATCAGTACTTGTGATGATTCCAACTCAAATACCTACAGAAATAACTTATACCGGACTGCTGCTGTAACAAAGGTAAGTATTCCCTTTATCACCTAGAAGAGCATTATGTGTCACAGCGCTGTCCTATTGTGTGTGCACATAAATCATCACAAATACACTAAAATATGTGGAGACATTCATATATAAAGTGCTAGGAGCTCAAATAATATTCTCTGCAGATCTACTGCTTCAACTTTACACCTACTTCTTTAATCTCATAATGTTTGCTGCTATATTAAAGTAGAAACCTGTGAAAAAAAATAATGTAATCATACAATATTTTGTACTCAATATAACGTTCTCTGCAAGTCCACTGCTTCCACTTTGCATCTATTTAAATGAACTTATTAAAAAAATAATCCACCAATCAATGAAAAGCTGATAAGGTGTAAAGTTCTCGGTGCTCCAAACTGTGCCAGCTGTAGTGTAGCCACGCCTTCTTCCACCTCTTACACAGGTGATGGTGAGGGCGCCCCCTTAGTGGTGCTTCCCCACTCACCAGAGCAATATGACTCCCAGCTTTTCATCTACCAGAGTCACCAACATCCTTCACACTCTCCTCACCTCCGATGGCAAAGGAAATGGATCCTCCTCGCTCACTCCTGCAAGTCTGCTGCGCTTTCTGTCAGTCTCCCTCCTAGACTCCTCCTCCTCCAACTGCTGTTCCAGCAGGAGCTCCACCTCTTCATACACACTCAATGCTCCGCCTCTTCATACACACTCAGAGCTCCGCCTCTTCATAAACACTCAGAGCTCCGCCTCTTCATAAACACTCAGAGCTCCGCCTCTTCATACACACTCAGGGCTCCGCCTCTTCATACACACTCATGGCTCCGCCTCTTCACACACACTCAGAGCTTTGCCTTTTCATACACACTCAGAGCTCCGCCTCTTCATACACACTCGGAGCTCCTCCTCTTCATACACACTCGGAGCTCCTCCTCTTCATACACACTCAGGGCTCCGCCTCTTCATACACACTCAGAGCTCCGCCCCTTCATACACACTCAGAGCTCCGCCCCTTCATACACACTCAGAGCTTCGCCTCTTCATACATACTCAGAGCTCCGCCTCTTCATACATACTCAGAGCTCTGCCTCTTCATACATACTCAGAGCTCCGCCTCTTCATACACACTCAGAGCTCCGCCTCTTCATACACACTCAGAGCTTCGCCTCTTTATACATACTCAGAGCTCTGCCTCTTCATACACACTCAGAGCTTCGCCTCTTCATACACACTCAGAGCTTCGCCTCTTCATACACACTCAGAGCTCCGCCTATTCATACACACTCAGAGAGGAGAGAAAGGGGAATGATATACAGTAAATACACACACAGCTCAAGGCCGTGTTCACACTATGAGACATTTTTCGGGGCTGCAGTTCCTCTGAGCTCCACAAGGTAGTGATCTCACTTCTACCCAGATAGGAAGACTCTATGGAATACAGACAGGAAGTGATGTCAGCTACAGACAGGAAGTGATGCCATGTACACAGGACATTCCATTTGGAAGGACGTAGAGAGAAGACACTGCAGGATCTGGCGGCAGAGGAGGTAATATGTAGATTAACCCCTTCAGGGGGATCAGTCGATGATTGATATGTCTTCCCTCCAAAGCTGGCCATACATGGTTCAGTTTTATCATTCAGCCAGTGGGATGAGTCAGGTTGTCACCTCATCTCTTTAAACCCGAACACATATGAATTACACGGGTTCTTTGGCTGAATAAGGTGGTAATTAAACCCCCGGGTTCGGTTCGAACCAGAACCTTCAGAACGGACCGAAAGTTCGCGCGAATTTTCGAACCCTATACGTTATAATGGACGCGAACGTTCGAAATCAAAAAAGTGCTAATTACAACGGCCAATATGCATGTTAATGTCATAAAACAGGTTTGGGGACCCGGGTCCTGCCCCAGGGGACATATATCAATGCAAAAAGAACTTTTAAAAACTAACGTTTTTTCGGGAGCAGTCATTTTAATGATGCATAAAGTGAAAAAAAAAAAGTGACATTTTCCTTTAAATATGGTACCTGGGGGGTGTCCAAAGTATGCCTGTGAAGTGGCATGTGTTTCCCGTGTTTAGAACTGTCCTTGCACAAAATGACATTTGTAAAGGAAAAAAAGAAGCCATTTAAAACCACTTGCGGCTTTAGGTTTGATCTTAAGTAGATTCTGAACAGGTACATTATGAAGTGTAGCTCCATCCCAAAAAAATCTATTTTTAAGCTTTTTGGAGAACATAGGGAGGGGTTATCACCCCTGTAACATTTGCTGTCTTTGCACATCTGTTCAGAACATGTCACCTCACTTTCCGTCCCAATGACAAATGTTTTTGGAAAAGTGGGGTTTTAATTGAAACAAGGATTGGTGATAAAGTATCAGTAGAGAGGAGATACCTTTTTCCCAAATTAAATCTAACAGGATAGAATTTCCCTTCCTAGGGGTAGATTTCCTCTCACTTCCTGTTTTCTCTTTCCATTTGCAAGTAGGAGTCGTTTGTAAGTTGGATGTTTGAAAGTAGGGGCCTGGCGTATATACTCTGCAGAAATTTGCCCTATTAGATGTTGGTGTAGCCACAAGACTGGTGGGCACAGGAATGGGCCCTGCTGTGAGTTAATAGATCAAGATTTGTAATTGCATGCACCTGTTGAACAGGGCAGAAAAATTGGGGGTGGTGGTGGTGGTGGTGGTGGACGGTTTTGCCACAAGACTGTAAGCTCTCACAGTTACTCTTGGTGGGCGCAGGAATGGGCCCTGCTGTGAGTTATTAGATCAAGATTTGTAATTGCAAGCACCTGATGAACAGGGCAGAAAAATTGGGCCTTTGGCGGTGGTGGTGGACGGTGTTGCCACAAGACTGTAGGCCCTCATAGTTACTCTTGGTGGGCGCAGGAATGGGCCCTGCTGTGAGTTATTAGATCAAGATTTGTAATTGCAAGCACCTGATGAACAGGGCAGAAAAATTGGGCCTTTGGCGGTGGTGGTGGACGGTGTTGCCACAAGACTGCAGGCCCTCATAGTTACTCTTGGTGGGCGCAGGAATGGGCCCTGCTGTGAACTATTATATCAAGATTTGTAATTACCCGCCCCTGTTAAACAGGGGCTGAAAAATTGTGCCTTAGGCACTGGTGCTGGTGCCACAACACTGCAACCCCTTCACAGAGACTGTACTTGGAGCACAGCAGTCACACGTGTTGCGAAGCATTTTTTTAAAAAATTGTAAGTACACGCCCCTGTTAAACAGGGGCTGAAAAATTGTGCCTTAGGCACTGGTGCTGGTGCCACAACACTGCAACCCGGCCCTCACAGATACTGTACTTGGAGCACAGCAGTCACACGTGTTGCGAAGCATTTTTTTAAAAAATTGTAAGTACACGCCCCTGTTAAACAGGGGCTGAAAAATTGTGCCTTAGGCACTGGTGCTGGTGCCACAACACTGCAACACGGCCCTCACAGAGACTGTACTTGGAGCACAGCAGTCACACGTGTTGCGAAGCATTTTTTTAAAAAATTGTAAGTACACGCCCCTGTTAAACAGGGGCTGAAAAATTGTGCCTTAGGCACTGGTGCTGGTGCCACAACACTGCAACACGGCCCTCACAGAGACTGTACTTGGAGCACAGCAGTCACACGTGTTGCGAAGCATTTTTTTTAAAAAATTGTAAGTACACGCCCCTGTTAAACAGGGGCTGAAAAATTGTGCCTTAGGCACTGGTGCTGGTGCCACAACACTGCAACACGGCCCTCACAGAGACTGTACTTGGAGCACAGCAGTCACACGTGTTGCGAAGCATTTTTTTTAAAAATTGTAAGTACACGCCCCTGTTAAACAGGGGCTGAAAAATTGTGCCTTAGGCACTGGTGCTGTGGCATGGATCATTGAGGAGGAGGAAGAGGATAGTCAGTGAACATAAGAGGACAGTCACTCAGCATCAGCATAGGCAGTCTTGAAGGGATGTGACATTAAAAATTATTCGGTTATATCCGCCTCAGGTGCCTGGTAGCTGGTGGTGATCCAAGACTGATTCATTTTGATGAATGTCAGTCGATCAACCGAGGCGGTGGACAGGCGCACCCTATGATCAGTCACAAATCCTCCAGCAGCACTGAATGTGCGTTCGGAAAGAACGCTGGAGGCAGGACAGGCCAGTAGCTCAATTGCATACTGTGCAAGCTCTGGCCAGTGATCCATCCTCAGGACCCAGTAAGCCAGAGGATTTTCGGTGGGAAAGGTGTCCAAGTCTGACCTTGCCCCAAGGTATTCCTGCACCATGTATATCAGACGCTGGCGATGGTTGCTGGAACCGATCATACCTTGGGGCTGCGGACTAAAAAATTGTCTGAACGCATCGGTCAGACGTCCACCTTCCCCACCGCTCCTTCTGCCACTGACCGAAGCCTCAGCAACTCGTCGCCCAGGACCAGGAGTTTGTAGCCTCCCAGTTTCTGGGAACGCGTTGCACAGACCTTTCTGCAAGGCCTCCCTGAGATGTCTCATCCTCTGCTCCCTCTGCGACGGCAAGATAAGGTCCGCAACCTTACCCTTGTACCGCGGATCAAGGAGAGTGGCCAGCCAGTAATGGTCCCTCTCCTTGATCCGAAGAACACGAGGATCCTTCCGCAGGCTTTGCAGGATCAGGGAGGCCATGCAGCGTAGGTTAGCTGAGGCATTCGGTCCGGAGTCTTCTGGGTCACTGAGGATGACATGATCGCCAGCCACCTCCTCCCAGCCACGTACAAGTCCACTGGCTTGTTGGGACTGTACATCATCCCTAAAAGACTGCTGCTGCTGATGCCGAGTGCCAGGCTCCACCTCCATGCTCACACAATCCTCCTCCTCCTCCTCCTCCTCCTCCTCCTCCTCCTCCTCCTGTGTGATGGGTGGGACAGAAGGAACACTGTCCGGATAAAGGGGGCCTTGAGAGGCAAGGAAGTCCTCCTCTTCCTGCCTCTGTTCTGCCTCAAGTGCCCTGTCCATTATCCCACGCAGCGTATGCTCCAACAGGTGGACAAGAGGGACAGTGTCACTGATGCATGCACTGTCACTGCTCACCATCCTCGTGGCCTCCTCAAATGGTGAGAGGACAGTGCATGCATCCCTGATCATGCTCCACTGACGTGGGGAAAAAAAACCAAGCTCCCCTGACCCTGTCCTGGTGCCGTAGTCGCAAAGGTACTCATTGATGGCCCTCTGCTGCGTGTGCAGTCGCTGCAGCATGGCCAACGTTGAGTTCCACCTGGTGGGCATGTCAGATATTAGGCGGTTCTTGGGCAGGTTCAGCTCCTTTTGCAGCTCAGTCAGCCGAGCACTGGCATTATAAGATCGGCGGAAATGCACACAGACTTTCCTGGCCTGCCTCAGGACATCCTGTAAGCCTGGGAACCTGCCCAAGAACCGCTGCACCACCAGGTTGAGGACGTGAGCCATGCAGGGCACATGGGTGAGCTGCCCCTGTCGCAGGGCGGAGAGGAGGTTGGTGCCATTGTCAGAAACGACCATTCCTGGCTTAAGCTGACGTGGCGTCAACCACCTCTCGGCCTGCCCCTGCAGAGCTGCCAGAACCTCTGGCCCAGTGTGGCTCCTGTCCCCCAAACACACCAGCGCAAGCACGGCATGGCATCTTTTTGCCTGCGTACTTGCGTAGCCCCTTGTACGCCTACGGAGCACCGCTGGTTCCAAGGACAGAGCACTGGAGGAAGAAGAAGAGGAGGGGGTGGAGGAGAGAGGTGTGTCACAACCAGTAGCAGTAGTCGCGTTTTGGAGGCGTGGTGGCGGAACAACCTCCAACACTACTGCACCTTGTCCTGCATCCCTCCCAGCTGCCAATAGAGTGACCCAATGGGCCGTGAAAGAAAGGTACCGTCCCTGTCCATGCCTGCTGGACCATGAGTCAGCGGTAATATGCACCTTACCGCTGACCGCCCTGTCCAGCGAGGCATGGACATTGCCCTCCACATGCCGGTAGAGAGACGGAATCGCCTTCCGCGAGAAAAAGTGGCGTTTGGGAACCTGCCACTGAGGAACCGCACATTGAACAAACTCACGGAAGGGGGCCGAGTCTACCAACTGAAAAGGCAGCAGTTGAAGTGCTAGCAATTTAGCAAGGCTAGCATTCAACCGCTGGGCATGTGGATGGCTGGGAGTGTACTTCTTTCTACGGTCCAGCAGCTGGGGCAGGGAAATTTGCCTGCTGCATTCGGACGTCGGTGTACTGCAAGTACTTGGTTGTGACACACCGAATTCTACACCTTCAGTCCTCTCAGAGCAGCTTTCAGAGAGGACTGAAGGTGTAGTGGGGATGGAGATCCCAGCTGAGGAGGAGCAAGGAGAGGTCCGCTTAGTTCTTTGGTGTGGGTCTTTTATGTGTGCCTGCCAACGAGCTGCATGGCAGGTCGCCATATGTCTGGTCATGCTTGTCGTGCCCAAGCGGCTGATGTTTTGGCCACGCGAGATACGCTTGAGACAAATATTGCAAATAGCAGTGGTGCGATCTGCTGCACTCGTCTCAAAAAAGGCCCACACCAAAGAACTTTTCTGATAACGTGCAGAGGCAGCGCCCTGCACAGGCGGAGCTCTGCGGTGTTGTACAGTTGCTGTGCTGGCCTCTACCTGGCCTCCAGGGGGCATCCTGCCTCGTTGGACATGTGACGCCGCATCCTCCTCCTCCTCGTCGTCCTCCTCATCCTCTCTCCCTTGAGGCACCCACGTGGAGTCAGTGACCTCATCATCCCCTCCCTCTTCACCACTAGAGCAAACCTGGCAGTAAGCTGCAGCTGGTGGAACTGTACTGCCAGATTCCTCAAGCTGGGTATCGTCATCCGAGCCTTCGAATCGTTGGGCATCCTCCTGGAGCATGTACCCAACACTGTGCTCAAAGAGTTCGGGGGACTCCTCAGGAGGACCTGGTGGGTCTAGGGAAGGGGTGGCTGATGATGCTCTGTCAGTACCCTGAGCCTGGGTGAGAGAGGATGAGGAGGATGAGGAGGGCTTGGTCATCCATTCTACCAAGCATTCAGCATGATGCGGCTCCACATGTCCAGCTGCCGAAAACAAAGACGCGCGTGTCCCATGGCCACGTGCTGATGACGATGCACGACCACGTCCACGTCCACGGCCACGTCCACTAGAAACAGAGCCTGCCTGCCCTGTGTTCTTGGCTCTGCACGCTCTGCCTCCCCTTGGCGGTCTTCCAGCCATTGTAGTCGGTAGTCCTGTGGGTGGCTGTGCTGCTGAGAAGAAAATATAGGGTGCTCTGTGTGATGCCACTAACACACTAGAAGTCCTATGGGTGCTTCTGCAAAGAAAATAGAGGAGCTCTGTGTGATGCCACTAACACACTAGAAGTCCTGTGGGTGCTTGGGTGCTGCAAAAAATATAGGAGCTCTGTGTGATGCCACTAACACACTAGAAGTCCTGTGGGTGCTTCTGCAAAGAAAATATAGGAGCTCTGTGTGATGCCACTAACACACTAGAAGTCCTGTGGGTGCTGCAAAGAAAATAGGAGAAGTCCTGTGGGTGCTCTGTGTGATGCCACTAACACACTAGAAGTCCTGTGGGTGCTTCTGAGCAAGAAAATATATAGGAGCTGTGTGATGCCACTAACACACTAGAAGTCCTGTGGGTGCTTATGCTGCAAGAAAATAGAGGAGCTCTGTGTGATGCCACTAACACACTAGAAGTCCTGTGGGTGCTGCTGAAAGAAAATAGGGAGCTCTGTGTGATGCCACTAACACACTAGAAGTCCTATGGGTGCTTCTGCAAAGAAAATAGAGGAGCTCTGTGTGATGCCACTAACACACTAGAAGTCCTGTGGGTGCTTCTGCAAAGAAAATATAGGAGCTCTGTGTGATGCCACTAACACACTAGAAGTCCTATGGGTGCTTCTGCAAAGAAAATATAGGAGCTCTGTGTGATGCCACTAACACACTAGAAGTCCTGTGGGTGCTTCTGCAAAGAAAATAGAGGAGCTCTGTGTGATGCCACTAACACACTAGAAGTCCTGTGGGTGCTTCTGCAAAGAAAATAGAGAGCTCTGTGTGTGTGATGCCACTAACACACACACTTCAAGTCCTATGGGTGCTTCTGGGAAGAAAATATAGCTCTGTGTGTGCCACTAACACACTAGAAGTCCTATGGTGTGCTTCTGGAAAGAAAATATAGGAGCTCTGTGTGATGCCACTAACACTTCAAGTCCTATAGGTGCTTCTGGGAAGAAAATATAGGAAGTGTGTGTGATGGGACTAACACACTTCAAGTCCTATAGGTGCTTCTGGGAAGAAAATATAGCTCTGTGTGTGTGCCACTAACACACTTCAAGTCCTATAGGTGCTTCTGGGAAGAAAATATAGCTCTGTGTGTGTGATGGGACTAACACACTTCAAGTCCTATAGGTGCTTCTGGGAAGAAAATATAGCTCTGTGTGTGTGATGGGACTAACACACTTCAAGTCCTATAGGTGCTTCTGGGAAGAAAATATAGCTCTGTGTGTGTGATGGGACTAACACACTTCAAGTCCTATAGGTGCTTCTGGGAAGAAAATATAGCTCTGTGTGTGTGATGGGACTAACACACTTCAAGTCCTATAGGTGCTTCTGGGAAGAAAATATAGCTCTGTGTGTGTGATGGGACTAACACACTTCAAGTCCTATAGGTGCTTCTGGGAAGAAAATTATAGCTCTGTGTGTGTAATGGGACTAACACACTTCAAGTCCTATAGGTGCTTCTGGGAAGAAAATATAGCTCTGTGTGTGTGATGGGACTAACACACTTCAAGTCCTATAGGTGCTTCTGGGAACAAAATATAGCTCTGTGTGTGTGATGGGACTAACACACTTCAAGTCCTATAGGTGCTTCTGGGAAGCAAATATAGCTCTGTGTGTGTGATGGGACTAACACACTTCAAGTCCTATAGGTGCTTCTGGGAACAAAAAATAGCTCTGTGTGTGTGAATGGGACTAACACACTTCAAGTCCTATAGGTGCTTCTGGGAACAAAATATAGCTCTGTGTGTGTGATGGGACTAACACACTTCAAGTCCTATAGGTGCTTCTGGGAACAAAATATAGCTCTGTGTGTGTGATGGGACTAACACACTTCAAGTCCTATAGGTGCTTCTGGGAACAAAATATAGCTCTGTGTGTGTAATGGGACTAACACACTTCAAGTCCTATAGGTGCTTCTGGGAAAAAATATAGCTCTGTGTGTGTGATGGGACTAACACACTTCAAGTCCTATAGGTGCTTCTGGGAACAAAATATAGCTCTGTGTGTGTAATGGGACTAACACACTTCAAGTCCTATAGGTGCTTCTGGGAAGAAAATATAGCTCTGTGTGTGTAATGGGACTAACACACTTCAAGTCCTATAGGTGCTTCTGGGAAAAAAATATAGCTCTGTGTGTGTGATGGGACTAACACACTTCAAGTCCTATAGGTGCTTCTGGGAACAAAATATAGCTCTGTGTGTGTGTGATGGGACTAACACACTTCAAGTCCTATAGGTGCTTCTGGGAAGAAAAATATAGCTCTGTGTGTGTAATGGGACTAACACACTTCAAGTCCTATAGGTGCTTCTGGGAAGAAAATATAGCTCTGTGTGTGTAATGGGACTAACACACTTCAAGTCCTATAGGTGCTTCTGGGAAGAAAATATAGCTCTGTGTGTGTAATGGGACTAACACACTTCAAGTCCTATAGGTGCTTCTGGGAACAAAATATAGCTCTGTGTGTGTGATGGGACTAACACACTTCAAGTCCTATAGGTGCTTCTGGGAAGAAAATATAGCTCTGTGTGTGTGATGGGACTAACACACTTCAAGTCCTATAGGTGCTTCTGGGAACAAAATATAGCTCTGTGTGTGTGATGGACTAACACACTTCAAGTCCTATAGGTGCTTCTGGGAACAAAATATAGCTCTGTGTGTGTAATGGGACTAACACACTTCAAGTCCTATAGGTGCTTCTGGGAACAAAATATAGCTCTGTGTGTGTGTGATGGGACTAACACACTTCAAGTCCTATAGGTGCTTCTGGGAAGAAAATATAGCTCTGTGTGTGTGATGGGACTAACACACTTCAAGTCCTATAGGTGCTTCTGGGAACAAAATATAGCTCTGTGTGTGTAATGGGACTAACACACTTCAAGTCCTATAGGTGCTTCTGGGAACAAAATATAGCTCTGTGTGTGTGTGTGATGGGACTAACACACTTCAAGTCCTATAGGTGCTTCTGGGAAGAAAATATAGCTCTGTGTGTGTGTGGGACTAACACACTTCAAGTCCTATAGGTGCTTCTGGGAAAAAATATAGCTCTGTGTGTGTGATGGGACTAACACACTTCAAGTCCTATAGGTGCTTCTGGGACGAAAATATAGCTCTGTGTGTGTGATGGGACTAACACACTTCAAGTCCTATAGGTGCTTCTGGGAACAAAATATAGCTCTGTGTGTGTGTGATGGGACTAACACACTTCAAGTCCTATAGGTGCTTCTGGGAACAAAATATAGCTCTGTGTGTGTAATGGGACTAACACACTTCAAGTCCTATAGGTGCTTCTGGGAAGAAAATATAGCTCTGTGTGTGTAATGGGACTAACACACTTCAAGTCCTATAGGTGCTTCTGGGAACAAAATATAGCTCTGTGTGTGTAATGGGACTAACACACTTCAAGTCCTATAGGTGCTTGTGGTAACAAAATATAGGAGCTCTGCCTGCCTGCAACACACTACAAGTCCTATAGGTGCTTCTGGTAACAAAATATAGGAGCTCTGCCTGCCTGCCACTAACACACTACAAGTCCTATAGGTGCTTCTGGTAACAAAATATAGGAGCTCTGCCTGCCTGCCACTAACACACTACAAGTCCTATAGGTGCTTCTGGTAACAAAATATAGGAGCTCTGCCTGCCTGCCACGAACACACTACAAGTCCTATAGGTGCTTCTGGTAACAAAATATAGGAGCTCTGCCTGCCTGCCACGAACACACTACAAGTCCTATAGGTGCTTCTGGTAACAAAATATAGGAGCTCTGCCTGCCTGCCACGAACACACAACAAGTCCTATAGGTGCTTCTGGTAACAAAATATAGGAGCTCTGCCTGCCGCCACGAGCACACTACAAGCCCCTCTTTGTCAATCAATCTTTGTTACTGAATCTATCTAACTCAATCTCTGCAAGTGAATCTCTCTATCTATCTAAATGCAGCAGAGTGTCACAGAAACAGCCTGCTCAATCTGCGCCGGAACAGCATGTGACCGGCGCAGACGGCGTGGCGGCGTTTTATAGGGGGGGGCGTGTACTACAGCCCCTGAGCTGTAATTGGCTACAGGCGTCCTGCCTGTAGCCAATTATGGCTCTTCGAGTTTCCGGGGCTGTGATTGGCCAAGCATGCGGGGTCACAGTGCATGCTTGGCCAATCATCAGCCAGCAATGCACTGCGTCGGCCGCGCCGGCCGCAATGCATTGCGGGGCCGCTCGCATCACACGAACGTGATGCGAGCGGCCAAAATAGTTCTGGGCTCGCCGAGCGAGCGAACGCCCGGTGCTCGATGCGAACGTGGGTTCGCATCGAGCACCGGGCCCATCTTACTTTCACAGATTCCTGACAGATTTCTGTATGGTAAAGGTCAAAGTTCACTCTTCAGTTTAGGAGAGGAAGGACACACCCAGGAACAATGATTTGGTTTGTATGGGAGCCTCATATAGAGGACCCCTCAAATCTCCCCATCCAAATGTCCCTCCATCCAGAGTCTATATGTCCTATGACATCACACTGAGCTCACAGCTCCTCCTCCCAATGTCCCTCCATCCAGAGTCTATATGTCCTATGACATCACACTGACCTCACAGCTCCTCCTCCCAATGTCCCTCCCTCTGGCTTTTTTTCTGATGCTCTTAGGATGTGGGCGGGCCCTTGGCATCCTCGCTAGCAAAGTGGGACTGTTGGTCCTGCATTGTATGTAATGATATCAGAATTCCTTCTACAAGCTTTTATCCTGCATAGTGTGGGGGTCCTGTGGGGGTAAATTATACCTCAGTGAAGTGAGGCTTTAATCAAATGGAGACCTGAATGGTGAGGTGAGGAGGATTCTGGGAATATCATTTGATTTTACTATTTGTGTTCAGATCTAGAGTTTTCCTCCTGTGAAGTCTGGAGATCATATGACATCACATTGCCTCCACCTCCCTCCCTGATAGAATAGAGAAATACAAAGAAGATTCTAGAAGTCACCAGAGAGATGATGGAGGAGAGGTGAGCGGTGCTGGGAATTCTGGGACATTATCCAGTAACAGACAAGGGATGTGTCTGGATGGTGACTGTATCATTGTGTGTGTCAGGTTCCTATAAGGTGTCAGGATGTCACTGTCTATTTCTCCATGGAGGAGTGGGAGTATTTAGAAGGACACAATGATCTCTACAAGGACGTCATGATGGACAATCAGCCGCCCCTCACATCACCGGGTAAGAGGAGACTTTATTGTAAAGGAGAGAGCAGTACGGAGGCTCCACCTAGATCCCCCATCATCTGATAAACACATAGAAACAATGTATTCAGTCAGTGTGTGTGTTTCCTACAGATGGATCCAGTAATGGGAACCCACCAGAGAGATGTCCCCGTCCTCTGTATTCCCGGGATCCCACACAGGAAGGTCACACCATCCCCCACCATCATCAGGTAGATGAGGAACAATCACTGATAGTATCATTAGGATCTGTACTTTATCTGCATTGTTACCATTGATGTAATTTTTATTATATATTCAGAGTGGAAACCTGAGAGAGTCTAAAGTTCAGGTGAAAGAAGAGATAAAAGAGGAGGATGATGAGGATGGGGTGATGGAGGAGTCTCTAAAAGAACACAAAGATCTGTACCAGGACACCATGGTGGAGTCATCCAGCTACAGAAACCCATTAGAGAGATGTCCCCATCCTCTGTATTCCCGGGATTCCACACAGGAAGGTCACACCATCCCCCACCATCATCAGGTAGATGATTGACAATTATTGGTAGTTCTGATTTATACACAGCATGATTGTTACAATGAATGTTTTATTATATATTCAGAGTGGAGACCTCGGGGATGATAATATTGATGTTAAAGAAGAGTATAAAGAGGAGGATGAGGAGTATGGAGTGATGGAGGAGTTTTCAGAAGGACACAAGGATATGATGGAGCCACCAAATACCAGGAACCCACCAGAGAGATGTCCCCGTCCTCTGTATTCCCGGGATTCCACACAGGAAGATCACACCATCCCCCACTGTTACAAGGTTGGTGGGACGGAGGTTATCAAACACACTTATAGAGATGTGTGGATTTTTTATGTGATGTCACAATAATAAATCTTATATCTTACAGATGATATTCTCTCTCATTTTCTTGATTTAGAGTGGAGATCCAATCGATATAGAATTTGAGGTTAAAGCAGAAGAAGAAGAGAGGTATGTGAGGGATGATCAGCAGTCTATGGAGGAGGATGGAATAACGGGGACATTTATAGAGGAGGACACTCCTACAGAGATCAGTACAGGTGGGTCATTAACACTAAATACATTCCTCCACCCATACTGCTCACTGATTGGTCCAGAGTAGGGCAAGGACTGGGTGATAATCTTCCTTCTCTGTGCTGCAGACACAATTTATAGATCTAGACTGGATTTATGGAGATTCTGGGGTTCGACTGGCAGCAAAAGGTTTATTTTCACCATAGATGTTGCTCTACCTAGGCACCTTGGGTATGTGCTTTGGGTCTTCTGCCCCATACCCGGGTATGACAAGATCTCTGACAGAACAATCCCCCCAGGATTACTTGTTCTGTTGTCTGCTGGCTTTGTCAGGTGGAGGGATATGTCTGTATAGTCTCAGACCCAAGTCACTGAGTGCAGTCTCAGGAGATGGGAGGCAGCGGTGTGGGACCTCTGCAACTTGTCTCATGTAAACATTTAATCTTCCACTGATTACTGAATACCAATATTATGAGTCCTGACCCTTACACTGTATAATTTATATTGTACATTACATACTCCTGACCCCTGCACTATATACTCTATGTTGTACATTACATCATTCTGATACTATATAGTCCTATCTGTTGTATCTTATACAATATGTTGTACATTACATAGTCCTGACTTCTGCTTTCCCCTCTACCCACTGCTATATATACACATAATATGTATTCTCTTTTGTTACACCCATTTCCTACCAGCTGGACATTTTATATCTGATGATTTGATTGGAGCACAGACTTTTACATATTGATAATAATGTGATAACATCCTCAAACTTTGAAACCTTAAACAGAAAGTGATAATGAGGGAGGAGTCAATAACCCAATGATGGGGGTCTTCAGGATCAGTCCAGTCTTCATCTTGGTTGTTCTCCCCCCATCCTCACTCTCTGACCTCTGGTGGGGCTCAGCCCTGCTGTTATTCATGACTAAATCATGGACTAAATAAGGAAGTGCAGGACTTCTTGTGTTGGGAAGATGGCAATGAGTGATAGAGGGGGTGGGGACACTCGTCCTATAATCCCCTCATCACTGTCACTCCTATAAAAGACAGTTCTCGTTGTTTCCTCACTCTCTGACTAAGGTCCATGAATAAAGAAATGAACTGGTAGGAGATCAGAGGACCCATTTACTAGTTACCTTGAGGGGGGAATTGTAAGATCCTCAGAGACAAAGCTGTCTGATGTGGGCGGAGTCCTGGTTTAGGGGAACCAATCAGCTCATGTCTAGTAATAATCTTTGTATTTCTATTTTAGTAGATGGACGGGAGATGAGGAAAACCTCAGAGGATTGTCTCACTTTGTCTCCAGACTGTAAAGTAGAAGATGAGGACATCACACAGTATAGTCCAGGAGAAAACCCGACTACCTCAAATGTCCATCCGGCACCACACAGTGTAGATGGACCATCGTATTCCTCTTATCCTGAGGAACCTCAGACTGTGAGGGACGGTGCCGTCCTTCCAACAGAGAAGAGCTTTTCCTGTACTGAGTGCGGGAAATGTTTCCATTTTAAATCCCATCTTAATAGGCATAAAAGATCTCACACAGGAGAGAAGCCGTATTCCTGTCCTGAGTGCGGGAAATGTTTTTCACAGAAGTCCAGTCTTTCCACACATCAGAGATCTCACACGGGGGAGAAGCCGTATTCCTGTCCTGAGTGCGGGAAATGTTTTTCACAGAAGTCCGATCTTAACACACATCAGAGATCTCACACAGGAGAGAAGCCGTATTCCTGTCCTGAGTGCAGGAAATGTTTTTCAGCGAAGTCCAGTCTTTCCACACATCAGAGATCTCACACAGGAGAGAAGCCGTATTCCTGTCCTGAGTGCGGGAAATGTTTTTCAGCGAAGTCCAGTCTTTCCACACATCAGAGATCTCACACAGGAGAGAAGCCGTATTCCTGTCCTGAGTGCGGGAAATGTTTTTCAGCGAAGTCCAGTCTTTCCACACATCAGAGATCTCACACAGGAGAAAATCCATATTCCTGTCCTGAGTGCAGGAAATGTTTTTCAGGGAAGTCCAGTCTTTACACACATCAGAGATCTCACACGGGTGAGAAGCCGTATTCCTGTCCTGAGTGTGGGAAATGTTTTACACAGAAGTCCGATCTTAACACACATCAGAGATCTCACACAGGAGAGAAGCCGTATTCCTGTCCTGAGTGCGGGAAATGTTTTTCAGGGAAGTCCAGTCTTTCCACACATCAGAGATCTCACACAGGAGAGAAGCCGTATTCCTGTCCTGAGTGCGGGAAATGTTTTTCAGCGAAGTCCAGTCTTTCCACACATCAGAGATCTCACACAGGAGAAAATCCATATTCCTGTCCTGAGTGCAGGAAATGTTTTTCAGGGAAGTCCAGTCTTTGCACACATCAGAGATCTCACACAGGGGAGAAGCCGTATTCCTGTCCTGAGTGTGGGAAATGTTTTTCAGATAAGTCCAGTCTTTGCAGACATCAGAGATCTCACATGGGGGAGAAGCCGTATTCCTGTCCTGAGTGCGGGAAATGTTTTTCAGAGAAGTCCAATCTTTACACACATCAGAGATCTCACACAGGGGAGAAGCCATTTTCCTGTCCTGAGTGCGGGAAATGTTTTTCACGAAAGTCCAGTCTTTCCACACATCAGAGATCTCACACAGGGGAGAAGCCGTATTCCTGTCCTGAGTGTGGGAAATGTTTTTCAGATAATTCCCATCTTTACAAACATCAGAGATCTCACACGGGGGAGAATCCGTATTCCTGTCCTGAGTGTGGGAAATGTTTTACACAGAAGTCCGATCTTAACACACATCAGAGATCTCACACAGGAGAGAAGCCGTATTCCTGTCCTAAGTGAGGGAATTGTTTCTCACTGAAGTCCTGTCTTCCTGTACATCAGGGATCCCACACAACCCTCGAGGTGTATTAGTGCCTTGAGTGCGGGAAATGTCTTCTATATGAATGTTGCTGGACATCACAGCTCTCATGTGTGGAAGAAGCACACCCTGATATACACCTCAGATATACTCCATGGCTGATCTTCATCATGTAAGAAACAGTTGATAAGGAGATCAGAGATCACCAAAGACATGGATGAAGTGTTGTACCGTGTTGGCCATTGATAGCAGTAGAAATATAAAAATGGAGTCATTACCTCTCATTGGCTGAGTACATTTTGTGGTGTAGAGATTTTACAAACACCTAGAGGTCTATTTAAAAAAAAAAAAATAGTTGAACGGTTATGACCGGCATTCGCCCAGCCATGATGAATATTGGCCGTATTTTATTTCATACAATGTTGTAATGTGTTGGCCGTTTTATGTGGGATTTTATATTATTATTTTATATATATATATATATATATATATATATATATATATATATATATATATATATATATATATATATATATATATGTACACATACAGTATAAGATTGACCAGGCCAGATTTCAGTTGACAATGTTATCTGTTAACCTAATTACACATATCAAAGGGGACTTGTTGATCAAAGGGGAAGTGGCCAAACAAGAATTACTCCACATATCAAAGAGAACAGATAGTGACTCTGTGCTATGTTAATGTTAATATGCAAGAATATAGATTGGGGATTCCATACAAGTCTGTTCTACACCTCCAAAGGGGTGTTAATGTGGTATCTGTTAATCTAATTGCGAATACTTGTTGATGTTAATATGCAAGAATGCAAATTAGGGTAGTTTATGACTGCAGCTGAATATAACCTTTGTGTTCAGTCTAATCTGTCTCAGAATGGTGTGTGGTTATAAAGGCACCAAGGTCACATGGAAACATGGGGCTCTAGATATTTACTAGCACTGTTGTAATTATACTCTGTTGGATTTTATCATCTGTTGCAAGACTTTGTTCTGTGTTGGAAGTCAATAAAGTGCATCTCTCTGGGAGAATTGGGTTGCTGCGGAGGAGTACTTATAATAACTACAAATCATCTAATCCAATACATTTTTTGAAAAATAGACCTCTTAGTCTCCTTCATCAGACATGTCTTCATACTAATACCTGAGATCATACTCATACACTTATCAGTACAGTACACACTGAAGGATATATATTAAATAAGCCAACACTATTAGACTAACTATTGAATTAAAATGTGAAATACTATGTTTGGACTTGAGATGGCGCTAAGTATAATAGCAATTATCTCCAGCTAGTGGCAAATGTAGTATTTTCTATTTTAAATCAATGGAAATTATTCGACCAGCAAATAGCCAATTAAACTCCATTTTCCCCTCATTCACACAGAAGGAATGTACATGTATTTTCATTGGTTGAATTTTATATAAAGGAGACCTTTATATAAAGATGGGAAGTATGTAGCAGATAAATGAATAGACCTCCTAGCAATGTTATTACCAGGCTGCAGCTAGGGGGAGCTCTAATGTTTAGAGTGTGGTCACAGCAGCGTGCATCTAGCTCACATTAACCCTTTCACTGCCAGAGCTGGTTTTCCATTATTTTTGCACACATGTTAAAATGCAGATTTTGGGACTGAAGATTAGATAAAACCCCCAAACATATATTTTCTGAAAGCAGAGGCCCTGGAGAATAAAATGGTGGTAATTGTTAAGGTGTTCCTCGTACACAAATGTCACCTTCATATCCGGGTTTATTTTCTATTTCCCCCCATTTTCTATGGTGTGATCTTTTCTACAATACTTTGTTATAATAATGTAACACGTTGTGTATTGTATTGTACACAAATAAATAATGACTCCGCCTCCACATTCCAGACAAGTCATTTTACTGACCAATTGGATTTCTTTCTTTGCTATTTCCTGATTTTATGACTGCAGTCTTGTTATAAGAAAAACTATAATATAAAATGTATTGAACGGAAAAAAAGTTCTGTGTGTCGGTACAATAATGAAAATCTTTGGTACCCAAAATTACTCATAGATGATACTTTAACCACTTCAGCCCCTTCCTGACCAGAGCATTTTTAGCGATTCGGCACTGCGTCGCTTTAACTGACAATTGCGCGGTCGTGCGACGTTGCACCCAAACAAAATCAACGTCCTTTTTTTCCCCACAAATAGAGCTTTCTTTTGGTGGTATTTGAACGCGTCTGCGTTTTTTTTTTTGCGCTATAAACAAAAAAAGAGCGACAATTTTGAAAAAGAAAAACACAATATTTTTTACTTTTTGCTATAATAAATATCCCCCACAAATATATAAAAAAATATATTTTTTTCCTTAGTTTAGGCGATACGTATTCTTCTACATATTTTTGGTAAAAATCACAATACGCGTATATTGATTGGTTTGAACAAAAGTTATAGCATCTACAAAATAGGGAATAGATTTATGGCATTTTTATTATTATTATTTTTTATTAGTAATGGTGGCGATCATCCATTTTTATTGGGACTGTGACATTATGGCGGACACATCGGACAATTTTGACACATTTTTTTGAACCATTGGCATTAATACAGCTATCAGTGCGATTAAAAATGCATTGATTACTGTAAAAATGTCACTGGCAGTGAAGGGGTTAACACTAGGGGGTAATAAAGAGGTTCACTGTGTCCCCTGGGAGGTGATTCTAACTGTAGGGGGAGGGACTGACTACAGGAAGTGACAGATTGTGGTTCCTGGCTAATAGGAACACACGATCTGTCACTCCTCTCAGAACAGAACAGGGAAGTGTGTGTTTACATACACTCGTCCTTGTTCTGTGTCTCCTGGTCACGATCGCTCGTGGCCAGCAGTCATCGCGACCCCCACTGTGCAGTGGGCATGCGCGACTGCTATCCGGACCCTGCAAGCAAACGTACAGTTACGTGGTTTCGTGCAGGGGAGCAAACCTGCTGCAGTAAAACTGCAGCGGCTGGTCCGGAAGCGGTTAAATCCTTTACAGGTCATCAATTTAGAGATAACCATAAATGATGGCCCAGAGTGCGGTGGTCAGGAACATGTCATATACAGTCCTGTGTATAGAGAGCGGTGGTCAGGAACATGTCATATACAGTCCTGTGTATAGAGTGCGGTGGTCAGGAACACGTCATATACAGTCCTGTGTATAGAGTGCGTGGTCAGGAACATGTCATATACAGTCCTGTGTATAGAGTGCAGTGATCAGGAACATGTCATTAACAATCCTGTGTATAGAGTGCAGGGGTCAGGAACATGTCATATACAGTCCTGTGTATAGAGTTTGGTGGTCAGGAACATGTCATATACAGCCCTGTGTATAGAGTGCGGTGGTCAGGAACATGTCATATACAGTCCTGTGTATAGAGTGCGGTGGTCAGGAACATGTCATATACAGTCCTGTGTATAGAGTGCAGTGATCAGGAACATGTCATTAACAATCCTGTGTATAGAGTGCAGGGGTCAGGAAGATGTCATATACAGTCCTGTGTATAGAGTTTGGTGGTCAGGAACATGTCATATACAGCCCAGTGTATAGAGTTTGGTGGTCAGGAACATGTTATATACAATCCTGTGTATAGAGTGCAGGGGTCAGGAACATGTTATATACAGTCCTGTGTATAGAGTGTGGTGGTCAGGAACATGTCATATACAGTCCTGTGTATAGAGTGCTGTGGTCAGGAACGTGTCATATACAGTCCTGTGTATAGAGTGCGGTGGTCGGGAACATGTCATATACAGCCCTGTGTATAGAGTGCAGTGGTCAGGAACATGTCATATACAGCCCTGTGTATAGAGTGCGGTGCTCAGGAACATGTCATATACAGTCCTGTGTATAGAGTGCAGTGGTCAGGAACATGTCATATACAGTCCTGTGTATAGAGTGCAGTGGTCAGGAACATGTCATATACAGTCCTGTGTACAGAGTGCGGTGGTCAGGAACATGTCATATACAGTCCTGTGTACAGAGTGTGGTGGTCAGGAACATGTCATATACAGTCCTGTGTATAGAGTGCAGTGATCAGGAACATGTCATTAACAATCCTGTGTATAGAGTGCAGGGGTCAGGAAGATGTCATATACAGTCCTGTGTATAGAGTTTGGTGGTCAGGAACATGTCATATACAGCCCAGTGTATAGAGTTTGGTGGTCAGGAACATGTTATATACAATCCTGTGTATAGAGTGCAGGGGTCAGGAACATGTTATATACAGTCCTGTGTATAGAGTGCGGTGGTCCGGAACATGTCATATACAGTCCTGTGTATAGAGTGCTGTGGTCAGGAACATGTCATATACAGCCCTGTGTATAGAGTGCAGTGGTCAGGAACATGTCATATACAGCCCTGTGTATAGAGTGCGGTGGTCCGGAACATGTCATATACAGCCCTGTGTATAGAGTGCGGTGGTCCGGAACATGTCATATACAGTCCTGTGTATAGAGTGCAGTGGTCGAGAACATGTCATATACAGTCCTGTGTATAGAGTGTGGTGGTCAGGAACATGTCATATACAGTCCTGTGTATAGAGTGCGGTGGTCAGGAACATGTCATGTCATATCGGCCTCGTAGAGGAGGATGGTCACCTGCTTCCCTCTGCGCCCCGCCTGCCTGTGTTTACTCGCTATGGCGCTGCAAAACAAAAAGAGAAGAGAAACGGGTTCCATAATTGAACTACAATTGTAATCTGAAAATTACATCAACAAATGAAACAAATGTAGAATGAAACAATGCAAATGGAATTTTTTAGGCGCATTTTTTCATGTAGCACCAGATTTGCTAATTTTTTTAGTAACTACATTTATTTTAAGAAAAATGTAAAACGTCTGATTTTTGGTGCACAATAAAATATAAAAGACAGGATTGTGCCGAGTAAATAGATGTCCAGTCCACCTTTCTAATTACACGCTTGTGTGAACTGTGTATAGTGTTTTTCCTTTCTTGTTTCTTTTGCAAAGCATTAACCCCTTGCGGATGCCGACTATCCCATAGTAAACATACGGCGGATCCACAAGCTGGTTAAGTCCAGAAACTGTAACACAACAATTTTTTATTTTTTTTAAATATTTAACTTTTTCTCAGGAGCGCGCAATTGTCAGTTAAAGCTGCAGCACGCTAAATATCAGAATATGGCCTGGTCAGAAAGGGGGCGGAACCTACAGGTGGTCAAGTGGAACTTAAAAGCACTTACTGCTTATCAGTTTAGTGATGAGAACAAATAACGGCCATGGAAACATTCCTCTCACAGCGATCGTGGTGATAATATGTAACATGTGTAAACTATGCTTTCATGTGTAGGCTTGGCACACCTATGTGCAAATTAGGTTTTTCACAGAAGGGAGAATGAATTGAAAATGATTTTTCCTTTTTTTTTTTTTATTTACTTAAAGCGGGGTTTCACCTTACAAATTTTTTTTTTAAAAATCAGCAGCTAAAAAAAAGTAGCTGCTTACTTTTAAGAAAAGCAATTTTGGGACCTTAAATGAGGCGTGGGGAAGCGCCTCCATCCCGGGGTTTGTTATAGAAAAAGGAGGTTGGGACTTTAAATGAAGTGGCTGGGGTGCGCACAAGAAAATCAATATATATAATAAAAGTATTTATTCGGTCATAAGTAGGTAAAGACAAATATAGTCATTGTATACACAGATATGTACATACATTAGGCACAGAGTGTATACATAATAATAACATGAACATGTATAAAATCGCATAAATCCAAAATACATGCATGGTTGAATACAGAGTGTATAGAACAGTAAAGTAGCCTGTAATAACTCAAATGACATGGACTAGTATCTGTTATATAAAGTCAAAAATTGTATACAAGTAGTAAAATCCTATAAAAAGTCGCTGTAGCATCTATTATAGCTCGACGCGTTTCGTGGATGTGTCTCCACTCATCAGGAGCAGATGCGACAAATACCTAGAAAAAGGTGAAAAAGTAATAATGTACCACACTCCATATAGAGGGGAGAAGGAATTTGTTAATGAAAATTTAGTCAAGTATATCTACCAACCAGGGCAGGCACAGCAGGCATTGACAGGCACATGGTGAGGCGGGGGCATGTATATCACCCCCACGGAAGCTGAGGCGGCATATACAGACAGCATTGGTTGGAATGGAGAGTGCCACAGTGTAAGGGGAAACTCCTTGTGTTGAACAAATTAGGTATGATAACGGCAAGCAAAGTGTCTAGAGTGAAAAGAAAAAAATATAGATAAAAATAAGTATAAAAATAGTGAGGGAATAGGTGAAAAATTATAATAAAGGTATGGAGCTAGATATTGATGATGAATATGTATAATAGAGTAATGAAATAGTTTAACTGCAGAGATCATATAACTGCAGAGGTATAGGTAATGTTAGGAAAACAATGGAGTAATCGTATAGGGTACATATAGGAATATGGTAGGATTATAAAGAGTACTGTTAATCAAGTATATAAGGTAAAAAGTGTATAACGAAAATTGTATAAATTATAAATATCTGGCATGGAGTGAGGTGCATGGCTAAATTAATAGTGCTGAGGGTGTAGTAAGGGTGATGTGTAATGTTTGTTGGGGTATGTGTGAAGGCGTGTGTGAGTGTGGGGAAAAAAACGTATAGGCAGTGACATTAGTGGGAAAGATGTGAGGTATAAACCAAAAATGGTGAACTGGAGTGAACGTAGAGAATAAATGGCACTTACCCGATGCTGTAGGTCGTGCAACAACAAGCACAGAATTGGCTGGTGTGCAGGAACTTCAGAGGGAGACCGACCGTGTGAATGGCCAGCTCCGACTGGGAAGTTATATGTATATGCCGCCAACACCACGTGTGTGGGCGTATGGGGGAGGGGCGCCGACACCAAGAATGAGTGAACGCTTGGTGAATGGCGCCAAGTGACAAACCCCCAGCGTGACCACGCAGATGGTATGAACACCGCGTCAGCGCACTGACGTCAAATATGACGCAGTGCGCATGGCATGGGAGACGTGGTGCCGATTCACCAGGGGACAACCGCCCGAGCCTCCCAGACACAGGAGGCGCGTGGGGAGGAGGGGGAGGAGTCCACACAGGGAATCACAGCTCCCATGGGTGTGAAGCAAAAACCCCCAACAACAACATAGTGCTGATGGCCCAATGACTGCGAAACACTGCCAGAGCCGCGATCGTGGGCTAATACTGAAAATGTCATGGGTGATTATGGCTACTGCGCATGCGCGACTCTAATTTGTGAATGGGGAACGCGATGTGTTGTGGGACATAGTTCCCATAACACATCGCGCCCCATTCAACAGAAGACGGAAGAAGAGAAGATCACCGCGGAGCTGGACGAGGCAGATTAGGACGATCTGCCTAGCAACAGCCATTTCTGGTAAGTAAAAAAAAAAAATTTTTTTTTTTTTCATTTTAAATGGTTACTAAAATTTTTTTAAGTTTTTGTTTTCAGGGTGTCCCCCCACTTTAACTTTACTGACATCAAATGTGATAACAATAATATGGGGGTCATTTACTATATGGCGCAACGCTAATTGCCACAAATTAGCGCTAATTTGAGGCAATATGCGTGAATTAGCGCTAAAACGGTATTCACTATAGCGCTGGTGAGAAAATACCCCCAAAAAATCTGATTTACTATAGTTCCCTGAAACTAAATAGCGTCCAAATCCTTACTCTGCTAAAACCTGGAGAATTGCGCATGGAAATAATGTTTAGAACATGATATAATAGCCTAAATAGTACTGAAATATGCAATAGATTATTTAAAGATAATCTGCTTTTAAAATGTGTGAAAAAGTAATTTCTACACTGAAATATCTTTAAGCCTGGGTTCACACTATTGCGAATTCGCAGCGGTGGAAAACACTGCGAATTCGCAGGACATTTCAAAACCCATTGTTTTCAATGGGGCATGTTCACATATGTCCGGTGCACGCGCACTGCGCATTGCAGAAAAACCGCAACCGTCTTTGGTGCGTTGCGGGACGGATCAGGTGCGAATTCAGGCCCATTATCTTCTATGGGCACGCATCTGATTCGCATCTGGCTTGCGTCCTGAACAGAAATTCGCGCCACTCCAACACCTCCCCTTCTTCCTGTTCCTCCCCTGTGTGTTTTGAAATCCGGACTGGAACCAGCATGTCGAAAAGAGGACGAAAAGCATCATCAAAGGCGAAAGAAGCTGTGGATTGTGAAGAGTTGATCAGACTTCTGAGGGAGAAACCCATGATTTATGACACCCGGCATCCTAAATATAAGGACAACGTTGTCAAAAAACATGCATGGCAGGACATTGCCAGAGACCTCTTTAGATGTAATTTTTTTTTTACCTTTTACTACCTGTATATGCTGTCATGTATTTTTTAGATGGTGTACATTAATTTCATTTATTCGATTTTAACAAACAGCATGTGGTCACCCCCAAATCTGTACCAGGCCACATGCTGGAAACATTGTGCACATAACAGCTTTATCTAGGGATGGATGAGTCCCTAAATAAATGCATATTCTTAGAATTTCTAAGGTTAGTAATATGACATACACCACAAATGTGAGTTAAAAAAGTTTTATTTTTCATAGCCAAAATTACATACAACATTTTTCATACAGCACACTTAGCATTATATTATCATGCATTTACATCCAGCAAAAAAATACATATTTATTTTTAGTCAATAGAATTCATCTGCCAAGGCACCTCCCCAGCTGGTGACAAAAAAAAAATTCTTAAATTCTTCTCTAATAAGTGTACCAGTAGTGGTGCCCCTAGGAATATTGAAATGTGCTGCCTCCATGTTATGGGTCAGGGAATCTTCAAAAAGAAACCCATCTCTTTCACGCACATAGTTGTGCAGGGCACAGGCAGCTTTAATCGCACTGATCGCATGATCTATACTGAGGTTAATAGAAGTATGCATGAATCTCCACTTATTGCAAAGAATTCCAAATGTACATTCTACTACTCTGCGTGCCCTAGTCAGCCTATAATTGAACACTCTTTTTTCAGTTGTCAGAGAGCGACTTGAATAAGGCCTGAGCATGTTCTGGGAAAGTGCGAAAGCTTCATCTCCGACAAATACATGTGGGAGGAGAGGCTCTGTAGTCCCTGGCAGGGGAGAATTATTGGGCAAGTCTAGTGTATTGTCACGCAGCATGCGGCCAAATGAGGAATGTGAGAATACACTAGAATCTGAGCTGCTGCCATAAGAACCTACATCAACATAAATAAATTTATAATTTGCGTCTGCCACTGCCATTAATACCAACGAAAAATATTTTTTATAATAAAAAAATTGGCTCCCACTAGCTGGAGGCTTGAGGATGCGTACATGTTTGCCATCAATGGCTCCAAGACAGTTGGGGAAGTTGCATCGCTCCCAGAATAGGTCCGCTACCATCAGCCATTCTACTTGTTTGGGCTTCTTCATAACAATGTCCTTCAGTTCTTCCCATATGACTAGGCAGGTAGCATGAACAATGCCACTAGTCGTTGATTTTCCAACCTTGAATTCGTAGTGCAAACTTCCAAAGGATTTTCCTGTTGCTAAGTACCTAAAAAAAAAAAATTAATTATGTTGTTATATATTTTTCAGTGCACTACTTACAGACAAGATGGCGTAGCATGCGTGATGCTTACAGAAAATATATGCGGCACCTCAGAGAAACAAGGAGTGGCTCGGGGGCAGCGCCTAGGGTACCCTATATGTATGCCAGGGACTTTGATTTTCTACAACCCATTGTGGAGATGAGGGAGTAAGTTTTCATTTCCATCATCTATGTAACGCACAATCTGTTAATAATTAATATGCCTAGTTAATTTTGAACATTTTCACTTTATAAAACAGGACAGAATCTAGTTGGGAGGAGCAAGATGTTTTGGAGGAAGAACCAGAACAACAAACAGAGGAGGAAGCACCCATTGATATTCCAGAAGACACAGAGGATTTATCACTAATCCAAACATCTTCCAGTCTCTGGGAAACTAAGCCAGAAGAACAATGTTCAGGGGCAGAGGAGGCTGTCCCTGGGCCATCCTCTGCTCCTGCACACATTGGTCAGCCTGGCAAAGTGCCACGGAGGCGCCCAGCACTTTCCCAACCTGACCTAAGTGAGCGCTTATTAGACATGTTAAAAAACATGACCGCAAAGGTGGATGCATTTTTATGTCCCGATACAATCCTGTCGCTCAGTTTTGTACCACTAATTAAAAAGGTACCCCCAGAGCGGTACTATGAAATGCGGAAAAATATAGAAAAAATGCTGCACTCCTTCTCCCAACCACAGGAGGAACCTGCATTTAACTACCCAAATGTGCCCCAACCAAGACCTCCCCATCACTACCCAAGATACACGCACTACCCTGAGCAGCAACACCATCCTTATCCCTATAATCCCCCATCATATCCCTCAAGTTATGACAGGCCAATCTCCAGATATGAAAGGCCACCCAGTAACCTTCCATATCCCATCCCCACTTCCTTCAATTAGGGCCCCCCCCCCAAACTCAGGGTATGTATGTGCAAAGTCAACATGGGGAGGCTAGGCCTGCTCACCACACTGCCAGTGATGACCCAGCTTCTGCAACTCAATACTCCTATGAGGCCCCTTTCCAAAAAACATATCAGAATCTGTGATGAGGTCTGTTCAAGGTTAAGGACCAACATGACATATTTTGATAAAACAGGGAAGAGGCCTACCTGACAGGCAAGTTTTTTGTTATTAAGTTATTTTGGAGTTAATTTATGTTTTATACATGGGTAAAGTTTATATTTTTATCATATTTTATGATACGTGAATAAATAATTATTCCTACATTTTTTGTGCCATCGTATTTTTAAAAATACCCAGGTAAAAAAAACATAAAAAATACCAAAAACATGGTCAATATAACGCTTGATAAATGACATGAGTGATGATAATTACCTTAATGTGATCAATAATCTTTCAGCAGGCTGGATACTTGGTCTGAAGCTCGTGTTCTGAGGCTTCAAGCGAGGGGAGATTAAGCCCAGCAATTCGTCAAAACTGAGTAAAAAAAAATAAAAACATAAATACATGTGGGAAAAACATTGGGGCATACTGTAAAAAAAAAAGTAAGGTAAGTGGTTAAGGACATTATTTAGGGTAACAAGGCAGGCATCCTTAGTTCCAATCTAATTATGGCTAAATAAGTCACAGGAACAAAAAAAATAGCATATGGGTCCTCATTTCAACAAAGGAGAAGCCACTGGCCTTTTAAATTATCAGTAACAATTGTCTGAGCCAAAAATGCTAAACAAAGCTGCGTGGAAACACCAAAACCCACAAAGCAACTTGTCACTAGCAATTTTGGGCCAAGGTATTTGGGGGGTAAAACATCCACACAAAAAAAGAGGGAAATATGACCTGGCTTACACCAGGAGGGGGGTGCAAGGTAAATATATTTTAGTGCCCTTAAGGTTGCATGCTGAAATAATGTACAGTTGGTATTTTGGGGGGGGGGAGAACAAGGCTTATAAATTACAATAATCTTAACATAACATAATCACACATGGGTTAGACTGGATGGACTTGTGTCTTGCAAATATAAAACACACTATACATCTATGGCTACAAATTAAGTATGGTTTGGCAGAAACAGTACTCACCTACTAATTGACATGCGGGTGAAATTGAAAAATTTCCCTTCATGCCCACGGAGGTGCCCATACAAGATCATGAACTGGCCTCTCTCTTCACGATTTGCAATGATGGGATGAACCCAGTATATTCTTCTTCTCCGCATCCTTCTACGATTTTCTTCTTCCAGCAATATTGCTGCTGTGGCAGCAACAACAGTTGGCATGATCATTGGCAGAGCAGCACACATCTTGCAAAGAAACACACAAAACACAGGTATAGACTGCTGGGCAACCAGGAAGTGTACACAGACCTACCAGGTTTTATAAGCAGCCGCACAATCAGCCAAAAAGCTTGGTCAGCACAAAATTAGCAACTCAAATTAGGCAGGAAGGGTTACTAATGAATTTGCAGCGGCTTCGCACTGAAAACGCGTACAATCCGCAGAACAGCCAGCGTTTCACTGCGCAGTCACGCAGGGCCATGAATTCGCACCGCACTAGTCTGAACCCAGGCTGATAGGTAGTGAGGAGTGAAATCAAAAATTTGCACCCTTAGAAATCCTGAAGGCGGTGCTTGGGTTTCGGGGCCCCGTACGCGGCTAGGCTCCCAAAAAGTCCCACACATGTGGTATCCCCATACTCAGGAGAAGCAGCTAAATGTATTTTGGGGTGCAATTCCACATATAACTATGGCATGTGTGAGCAATATATCATTTAGTAACAACTTTTTGAAAAAAAATGTTTTTCTTTTTTTGTCTTTATTCAATCACTTGGGACAAAAAAAAAATATTCAATGGGCTCAACATGCCTCTCAGCAAATAGCTTGGGGTGTCTACTTTCCAAAATGGGGTAATTTGGGGGGGGGGTTGTGCCATCTTGGCATTTTATGGCCTTCAAAACTGTGATAGGTAGTGAGGAGTGAAATCAAAAATGTATGCCCTTAGAAATCTTGAAGGCGGTGCTTGGTTTTTGGGGTCCCGTAGGCGGATAGGCTCCCAAAAAGTCCCACACATGTGGTATCCCCGTACTCAGGAGAAGCAGCAGAATGTATTTTGGGGTGTAATTCCACATATGCCCATGGCATGTGTGGGCAATATATCATTTAGTGACAACTTTGGCCAAAAAAAAAAAGTTTGTAATATTCCCGCAACTTGTGGCAAAATATAAAATTTTCCATGGACTCAACATGCCTCTCAGCAAATAGCTTGGGATGTCTACTTTCCAAAATGGGGTCATTTGGGGGGGGGGGGGGGGGTTTGTGCTATTTTGGCATTTTATGGCCTTCGAAACTGTGATAGGTAGTGAGGAGTGAAATCAAAAATTTGCACCCTTAGAAATCCTGAAGGCGGTGCTTGGGTTTCGGGGCCCTGTACGCAGCTAGGCTCCCAAAAAGTCCCACACATGTGGCATCCCCATACTCAGGAGAAGCAGCAAAATGTATTTTGGGGTGCAATTCCACATATAACCATGGCATGTGTGAGCAATATATCATTTAGTGACAACTTTTTGAAAAAAAACATTTTTTTTGTCTTTATTCAATCACTTGGGACTAAAAAAAAAAATATTCAATGGGCTCAAAATGCCTCTCAGCAAATAGCTTGGGGTGTCTACTTTCCAAAATGGGGTCATTTGGGGGGGGGGGGGGTTTGTGCCATCTTGGCATTTTATGGTCTTCAAAACTGTGATAGGTAGTGATAGGTAGTGAGGAGTGAAATCAAAAATGTATGCCCTGGGGCGTGGTCTCGGCATGGAAGAGTGAAGTCGCACCTTCCTAGGGCTCCCAGACCGCGGCTCCTTTGCAGACCACCCACGCAGCCATACCCGATATTCCAGCTTCTCAGCCCCATCCACACTCAAGCAGTGAGGATACCCCGCGATACGGAGCGCCCAGAGCCCGAATGGATCGGTTCCTGAAACCTAAACAGCAAGCGGCATCAACCCCGGATCCCGCCAAGATGGCGCCGGCGTCAGCCACGAGGACGGAGCACAGATCGCCTACAGGAGAGGAGAAGGAAACCCACGGTAATGACATGCTGCCGTTCTCTCCCTCGAGCGATCTCTCCCCCTGCTTCCCCCGTTCTCTGTCCCTCACACCGCTAAACAGCCCGGGAGGTGAACCCAGCAGCTCCTTACAATGGCCAACACAGAGCGCACAGCTCTCCCAGCACCAGACCCCCACGCTTAATACACCCATGCCTCTCTCACAGCAGGCAGCGCAGGATGCTGCTCCTCTGACACTGCCTTCACATGAGCCCTTATGCCTGCTCAGTAGTGACAGAGCTTTATGGACACTTCTACAAAAGTTGCCTACCAGAGATGATCTAGACTCTGTAGCAGCCAGAATGGAAGCAGCACTCAGGGGAGAAATAACTGGTATAAAACAGGATGTTGCGGAAGTGACTGCACGAGTCTCCTCGCTGGAATCAGACTCTTCAGCCCTCCGCCACGATGTCTCTGCCCTACAAGTAAGACACGATGAAGTGATTGACCAAATTGCGCAGCTACACCTACTAATGGACGATTTGGAAAACCGCAACCGCAGGCGTAACATCAGGATTCGCGGCTTACCAGAAGCTACCCGACAGGCTGATCTTAAGTCCACAGTAACTGTCATATTCAATGACTACCTGAACGGCCGACAGAAACTGCCATTGCCATAGACAGAGTTCACAGAACCCTCGGCCCCAGGAGCTCCACGGAAGATAGACCCAGATATGTCCTTTGTTGCCTACACAATTACTCCCTTAAAGAAGACATTCTTCAACGGGCCTGGCGTAGAGGGCATTTTGACTTTGATGGAGCACAGATCATTCTTCTGCCGGATGTGTCCCGGAGGACACTGCAGATGCGCCGCTGTCTGAAACCCTTATTGGAAAAATTTGGCGAACAGGGAATCACCTACAAATGGGGTCATCCCTTTCATTTGATCGCTCGGCAGGGTGGCCGTACATATACCCTCCGACACCCCGCAGATGTCCCTGCTTTCCTCGGCTCCCTCGGGCTGCCACTGATGTCGCTACCTAACTGGTTAGCGTTTGCTCCGCCTGCTGACAACCACAACAACCCAACGATGAACCCCTCTGGCAGACCCCAAAGGCCTCGACGAAATCACCGTTCTCGCCGCAGAGGACCACAGGCCCCACAAGACAACGAACCTTGATCCCCTTAGAGGGGAAAGTCTCTTGGACTAAAGAACTGTCCAGACTCTTGATGTTCCCCATCACACGTAAGTTTTACCTCCCAGAGACTGGAGTATGTTTACCCTTCTCCCTTAGCTTTGTGGACCAGTTGGTCCATTCGGGAATTGGTCCCCAGTTATACAAGACTAATTGTCATGGGCCCTCCAGGCACGATGGCACCATGAAAATATTCAAGGCTACAATTTACCCTGAACTGGAGTACACCGGGAGGGAGGCGGGGAGAAATTCACATTAGACTCCCCCGGTGACTCACCTCGGGGGGGGGTTTTGGCCCACTGAGACTGGTAGCGGTGGTCTGGTTATAGTGACCTACACGAACACTCCATTAAGGACTCCCCTCTGGCTGGGTCCTTACAACTTACTTTGGTATGCTATACAGAAGTACAAATACGGATGCACCCAGGTCATGGGGTCATGCTCTTCTGGGGCTGCATGCGGACGCGGGGCGACCTTTGGCGAGAGGCCCGGAACATAGAGAAATCCACAGGATGGAGACTAGTTTAAGTCCCCCTGTACCTAATACAGTACTGACCCGCCGAAGGTCCCCTTTGCTTCCTGCAGGAGGTTCCAATTTAATGACTTAAACTTTTTGTTGATTTAACACTGTCGTGGGTTGCAAGTCTGCCTAAGGTTGATAATTTGTTTCCGGTGACCCCTATCCCCCCCCCCCCCCCCCCCGGTCTCTGATTGTTTTATACTTGTGAAAGGGGGACAATTTTCCTGCAAAAATGCCGGATCCAAGGACCCCAAAAGTAGTCTCAGTAGAAACCAGGTCCACTATCTCTCCCCCCTTTTTTTTTTTTTTCTTCTCCTCCTTAAACCTGTTTCCCGGAGGCCCTACTTACGTAGTAGTACTGGTTGAACAATGGGGCTCCAGTTCGCTCCCTCAGGGCTAGGACCCTCAGCGAGCGAACAAGCTCCCTAGAAGTTAGAGTTAAGAACATTGTTATAGTGTTGTTGGGGACTGTCATGATCTTAATAACATGCCTTATATGCTTGATTGTTAAAAGTTTTATTATCCTATGCTCCCTTTTAGGAATTATTTTTATAATGAGAAGCCCATCATAGATATGCGGTTCCTAATTGGTCCGCCTTCAACGGAGGGTGGCCGAGGGGACCCCCGCGTGCTGGGGGCCCGACCTCTGAAGTGCCTTACTCCTTCCCCCACTAGGCCCTAGCTGCCCAGTTAGGCAGTAATTCTCCGCCTGGAGATTTAGCTTCTTCCCCATCCTCCCATCCTCATCCCCCACCTTGCTATTATCCCCCTTCCCGATTCTCTCCTTGTGTCCCCTTCCTCCCCTTCTCTTCAGCTCTCCTAGACTAGTCTCCTTCCCCTCTTCCCTTCCTTCCCCTCCCTACATCTTCTACAGATCTAGCTCCTGGCAAGGTTCGACGACCCGACCCCACCCCACCTGAAATGTCGTTGAAATGTGTGTCTTGGAACGTGAAAGGTCTCAATGCCCCAGAAAAACGCTCCAGCTGTCTGGCGGAGCTCTGGAGGCAAAGACCCCAAGTAGCATTTTTACAAGAGACCCACTTTCGGGCAGATAAGATTCCGAGACTTCATAATAAGCACTTCCCAATAGCGTACCATAGTGTATCGCCCTCCACAAAATCAAAGGGCACAAGTATCCTCCTGGCCAAAACTTTTCCCTGGCAGCTGATAGACCTCCATACGGACGACGAGGGCAGGTACCTTTTCGTTAAAGGCACGTTTCAGTCTCAAATACTTACCTTTGCTAACCTTTACCTGCCAAATGTGGATCAGCTTCCGGTACTTGAAAATTGTTTAACCGCCCTGGCTGCCTTCGCAGAGGGAACATTAGTACTGGGGGGAGACCTTAATTTTACCATGGACCCTCGTAAAGACTCGACGACGGGCTCCTCAGCCTTGTCTCTGAGATATCGAAACAGGATCAGGGAACTGTTACATTCCCACCGTTTGGTGGACATTTGGCGTATCCTTCATCCACAAGAGAGGGACTTTACCTTCTTCTCGGCAGCGCATGGCTCGTATTCTAGGATAGATCTCTTCCTAGTATCTCATAACACGATCCCACTTGTTTCTAGGGCACAGATCAGTCACATTGCCCTTTCGGACCATGCTCCGATCTCCATAACCCTAGCCCTGAAAAACCCAACGACTAGGTCAGCAACATGGCGGCTCAACGAATCCCTAATCCAAGATCCAGAGGTCAAAGCCGATATTTTAAGAGAACTGGAACTTTTCTTTGAGAGAAACAAAGACTCGGTCCCTAACCCTCTCACTATCTGGGCCACGCACAAGTGCTACATTAGAGGAGTACTCATCAAGCACGGCCATAGACTCAAGAAGGCTAGAGCAAAAACGCTATCAGACCTGATAACAAAATTGCATGCCTGCGAAAAACGTCATAAAACCCACCCGGACAGGGCCATAGAGGCAGAGGTAACTAACCTCAGAGAGCAAATCAGGGAGCATTCCCTTTTTCAATCTAAAAACAATCTAATAAAAATACGCAGAACCTTCTATGAGTATGGAGACAAATGTAGTAGAACTCTGGCGAATGCCATACGAACCCAGCGGAATCTATCCTACATCCCCGCTCTTTCAACCCCTTCAGGAACCAAAATCTATGATTCTACCGACATGGCGGAATCCTTCCGGGCTTTTTACGAAGCACTCTATAATTTGCACTCCCAGCCTACGGGGGATCGACAACAGGACAACTCGGAAGCTATAGAGACGTACCTTGCAGCGGCAAACCTGCCTTCTCTTAATGATGAGGAGGTGGATTTGCTTTCGCAGCCAGTGACTACAGAAGAACTCACGAATGCCCTAGCTGGCTCCCCAAGAGGGAAAGCGCCTGGCCCTGACGGCTTTACTACCACCTATTATAAAACTTTTCAAGCCCAGTTAGCAACCCACTTTGTTGCTGCTTTCAACGCAATACTAGATGATCACGCCATGCCAGCGGACCTTCTACAAGCCAGTATTTCGGTCATCCCTAAACCGGTCATCAGTGCCCCGTACTAGTGCCATCTGTCATCAGTGCCACATCAGTGTCGCGTGTCATCAGTGCCACGTATCAGTGCCACGTATCAGTGCCATCTGTCATCAGTGCCACGTCAGTGTCACGTGTCATTGTCCTGGTGCTCCAGGGCCTTCAAAAGTGTAATAGGTAGTCAACAAGTTAGATGTGTAATTTCTGCTCCTAGAACACGTGATGGCGCTCCCTGCATGTTGGGCCTCTCTATGTGGCCAGGCTGTGTAAAAGTCCCACACATGTGGTATCGTAATACTCAGGAGGAGTAGCAAAATTTATTTTGGGGTGTCATTTGTGGTATACACATGCATGTGAGAGAAATAACCTATTTACAATGACAATTTTGTGGAAAAAAAAAAAAAAAATAAAAAAAAATAAATTCATTTTACAAAGAATTGTGGAAAAAAAAATGACAACATCAAAGCTAACCATGCCTCTTACTAAATACCTTGGAATGTCTACTTTCAAAAAAGGGGTCATTTGGGGGGTATTTGTACTTTTCTGGCTTGTTCGGGTCACAAGAAATGAGATCGGCCACCAGTGCATCAGATGTGATAAATTTTGTATAATTCGCACCACAGTTTGTAGAGTCTGTAACTTTCACAAAGACCAAATAATATCCACTAATTTGGGTTATTTTACCAAAGATATGTGGCAGTATAAATTGTGGCCAAAATTTATGAAGAAAAATTAATATTTTGCAAAATTTTATCACAGAAACAAAAAAGAAAAATGCTTTTTTTTCAAAATTTTCGGTCTATTTTCATTTATAGCGCAAAAAAATAAAAAACCCAGAGGTGATCAAATACCACCAAAAGAAAGCTCTATTTGTGGGAAAAAAAGGAGAAAAAATTCATTTGGGTTCAGTGTTGCATGACTGAGTAATTGTCATTCAAAGTGTGAGAGCACCGAAAGCTGAAAATTGGTCTGGGCAGGAAGGGTGTTTAAGTGCCCAGTAAGCAAGTGGTTAAACATAAATTGCAAGTATGTAATGTTTACATAGGAATGGTGGTGGAGATCTCTCCAAGTAAGAACACTTCCTCGTATATGCTAATGTAGTGATGTGATCATTTCTTTGTCCATTTACCAAGTGTATGCTCGTGTTATGCAGTGTTTGTTTGCCCTTCTCCAATATGGTTGCTATGCTCTCTCTCTCACCGAGGATGAGGTCATCAAGAAGAGCAGAGGATGGCAAGGGGTTTTGTGGGTAAGTGGGTGGAGACAGAGACATGTGGCATAAGGAGGACAGTGAATTCCTGCTAAGATTCACCTCACTGAGACATACATAGAGACTGTTAATGATTTCATGTTCCTGTTTGGAAAATACTTTATGTTGGATGGTTCACTGAATGTTATTTCTTCAATACATGGACTTTCACATACAATGCTGTGTGGATTACTGTCTATGTGAAGATATATTTCTCAATTGGGATTTCACTTGCTATCCTGTCCTGATCACACAGATTATGAAGACTCCGCTCCTAAATACTCTACAGGTGGCGCCATCATACCTCAGTAGCCGCGAGAGAAGAATAGCGCTACATTTGGAGGCACTGCTGAGATAAATATCTTGGATCAGGACATTAAGGAACGACCATGTCACTGTTCTCAACAGAAGCTGTGAGGCAGTGGGCCCTGGAAGAGGGACTTCCACCTAAAAGGACATTTGCTATTTTCTGTGTACCTATCACTGTGAGCGCCCATAGACTGCAGGGGGCGCTACAAGCAAATGAAACCTTGCAGTTGGCCTCTCTTGTGGATAAAAGAGGGGAAGATGAGAGTTATGAAATGTATACCCATTATCTCTGTCTCAGTCAGGTGGATTTAAATCCAGTTAAAGGGCCCTTTTGCACATATCCACAGGGGGCTGATGTAATTGGTTGTGCTGTTGTATTTCCAGTAATCTCACCTCCAGTAAGGCGGAAGTTACCAGCCCTGCCTGTAAGGTGTGAACCATTGAATACAACGGCTTCATCAGGAGAAACTCTGTTGACTGCTACAGCCGCTAAGCAGGAAACAAATATTAAGCACCTGCTGCTAAAAGTCACTGAAGTCATCGCTCAGAATTTACATGCCGATTCTTAACGCAAATTGAAGGCTTTTTCAGGGATGCTCCCTGCCCCCGCTGGTGAAGAAAGCTTTGAGGTGTGGAAAGATTTTGCACAACAAGTGATAGAGGAATGGACCTGCTCAGAGGAAAAGAAAGAACAGCGCATCATGGAAAGCTGAAGACCAGCAGCATCCATTATCATTAGAGCTTACAAGGACACTCATGTGAGTACCAGTGCTCAAGAATATATTGATGTTTTGACAGATGCTTATGGACAGCACCGTGACTCTGATCAGATGATTACTGATTTTATACAGACAAAGCATAAATAGGAAGAGAATATTTCTGTGTTTGTGAGTAAGGATGGGCGGTCTGTTCGGGTCAAACATGAGTTGGACTCGAACATTGGCTGTTCGCCCATTTGCTGAATAGTGAACAATTTGGGGTGTTCGCAGCAAATTCAAAAGCTGCGGAACACCCTTTAAAAGTCTATGGAAGAAATTAAAAGTGTTAATTTTAAAGCTTAATATATAAGTTTTTTCGGGAGAAGTGATTTAATAATGCTTAAAGTGAAACAATAAAAGTGAAATATTCCTTTAAATTTCGTACCTGGGGGGTGTCTATAGTATGCCTGTAAAGTAGCGCATGTTTCCCGTGTTTTCTAATTTACATTTCTAATGCCCCGCACACGCGGTCGGATATTCCGATGGAGAAAGTCTGATCGGATGATGTTGTCGGAAAATCAGATCATGTGTGGGCTTTAGCGGGCTTTTTCCGTCAGAATTTCCGACAGAAAAAATTTGAGAGCAGGATCTAAAATTTTCCGATAACATAATCCGATCTGACTTTTTCCGATCATGTGTAGAGAATTCCGACGCACAAAGTGCCACACATGCTCAGAAGAAATTTGAAGATGAAAGCTATTGGCTACTGCCCTGTATGTAGTCACGTCGTGCATTTGTATGTCACCTCGTTCGGAATGATCGGATTTTCCAAAACTTTGTCCGACCGTGTTTGTGCAACACAAGTTTCGGACAAAATCAGTCTAAAAAAAAACGTCACGTCCCCCTCTGACAATGGGGAAATGCTGGGGTTTCCCAGTGACGTGTGCGGGTGACCCCGCCCCCCTCTGATGCAACGCAGGATTCCCGTTGCATCAGAGGGGGGTGGGGTCACACGCACACATCACTGGGAAACCCTGCGTTTCCCCTTGTCAGCGGGGGACAGGTGACGGGCGGCCCTGCCCTTATCTACATAAGAAGTGTCAAGCTGGCGCTGCGTCATTGGATCCTGTGCGTGTTCCTCGCTGGATTCGCTGGAGATCATCCATCGCTGGAGATCGAGAATTGGATTACATCGCCGGAGTAGGAGCATGGATTTATTGGATTACATCGCTGGAATCTCTTTTTTATTTTTTTTTATTTTTACTAAAGTACTTCTCCCACGGTGTGTTGTTTCTTTTTTACCATTTTGACACATTCTTTTTGTGAAATGGTAGGGGTACAATGTACCCGTTACCATTTCAAACAGGGGGGTGGGATCTGGGGTCCCCTTGTTAAAGGGGGCTCCCAGATTCCCATAAGCTCCCCTCCCGCAGACCCCCACAACCACCAGGCAAGGGTTGTGGGGATGAGGCCCTTGTCCCCATCAACATCCTCCCCATGTTGAGGGCCTGGTACGGTTCAGGAGAGGGGGGCAGCTCTCTCGTCCCCCCTCTTTTCCTGCGGCCTGCCAGGTTGTATGCTCGGATAAGGGTCTGGTGTGGATTTTTGGGGGAACCCCACGCTATTCCTTTTTTTATTTCAGCGCGGAGCTCCCTTTAATATCCATACCAGACTTAAAGGGTCTGGTATGAATTTTTGGGGGCACCCGCACGCATTTTTATTTTTTAATGACTTTCAATGACTTTTATGTGAATTGTCGGGACCGATGATTCATTAATAGCCGGCACTAGCGCTAGCACTATAAATTACTTTTTTTCCTTTAGAAATGTAATTTTGCTCTCGGATCGTTATAAACACAGGAAAAATGCGCTACTTTACAGGCATACTATACACACCCCCAGGTACGAAATTCACTTTAAGCATTATTAAAATCACTGCTCCCAAAAAAACTTTAGTTTTAAAAACTTTTTTTGCATTGATACATGTCCCCTTTTTGTGACAATAACTTGCATATAAGCCTTTAAAATTAGGACTTTTGATTTTTCATGTTCATGTCCCATAGACTTTATTAATTTGTGTACAATACAATACACAACGTGTTACATTATTATAACAAAGTATTGTAGAAAAGATCACACCATAGAAAATGGGGGAAAGTAGAAAATAAACCCGGATATGAAGGTGACATTTGTGTTCGAGGAACACCTTAACAATTACCACCATTTTATTCTCCAGGGCCTCTGCTTTCAGAAAATATATGTTTGGGGGTTTTAGCTAATCTTCAGGCTCAAAATCTGCATTTTACCATGTGTGAAAAAATAATGCAAAACCAGCTCTGGCAGTGAAAGGGTTAATGTAAGCTAGATGGGATCACTCTGCTGTGGTCACACTCCAAACATTAGAGCTCCCCCTAGCTGCAGCCTGGTAATAACATTGCTAGGAGGTCTATTTATTTATCTGCTACATACTTCCCATCTTTATATAAACGTCTCCTGACATTTAGGGGTCTATTCATAAATAATTTACATAATAATTCACCCAATGAAAATACATGTACATTCCTTCTGTGTGAATGAGGGGAAAATGGAGTTTAATTGGCTATTTGCTGGGCAAATAATTTTCATTGATTTAAAATAGAAAATACTACATTTGCCACTAGCTGGAGATAATTGCTATTATACTTAGCGCCATCTAAAGTCCAAACATAGTATTTCTCATTTTAAATCATTGGTTAGTCTAATAGTATTGTCTTATTTAAGTTCTATCCTTCAGTGTGTACTGTACTGATAAGTGTATGAGTATGATCTCAGGTATTAGTATGAAGACATGTCTGATGAAGGATACTAAGAGGTCTATTTTTCAAAAAATGTATTGGACTAATGTGACAATCATTCATCCAGCTGTTACAATTTCTGGCTGTGATTTAACACAGTGATTTCCTATGATCATCAGCTCCATCTAGTGGCCATAATCTGATATTTTTCCTGAAATACCTCAATTAGTGCAATACTGCATTATGGTCATTAGATGGAGTCAAGGAAATCAGAGGATGAAATAAAATACGGCCAATATTCATCATGGCTGGACGAATGCCGGTCATAACCGTTCAACTATTTTTTTTTTAAATAGACCTCTAAGTGTTTGTGAAATCTTCCACCACAAAATGTACTCAGCCAATGAGAGGTAATGACTCCATTTTTATTTTTCTCCTGCTATCAATGGCCAACACGGTACAACACTTCATCCATGTCTTTGGTGATCTCTGATCTCCTTATCAACTGTTTCTTCCATGATGGAGATCAGCCATGGAGTATATCTGAGGTGTATATCAGGGTGTGCTTCTTCCCCACATGAGAGCTGTGATGTCCAGCAACATTCATATAGAAGACATTTCCCGCACTCCAGGCACTAATACACCTCGAGGGTTGTGTGGGATCCCTGATGTACAGGAAGACAGGACTTCAGTGAGGAACAATTCCCTCACTCAGGACAGGAAAGTGGCTTCTTCCCCGTGTGAGATCTCTGATGTCTGTAAAGATGGGACTTCTGTGAAAAACATTTCCCACACTCAGGACAGGAATACGGCTTCTCCCCTGTGTGAGATCTCTGATGTGTATAAAGACTGGACATCTGTGAAAAACATTTCCCACACTCAGGACAGGAATACGGCTTCTCTCCTGTGTGAGATCTCTGATGTTTGTAAAGATCTGACTTCAGTGAAAAACATTTCCCGCACTCAGGGCAGAGATACGGCTTCTCCCCTGTGTGAGATCTCTGATGTGTGTAAAGATTGGACTTCCGTGAGAAACATTTCCCACACTCAGGGCAGGAATACGGCTTCTCCCCCGTGTGAGATCTCTGATGTGTGGAAAGACGGGACTTCCGTGAGAAACATTTCCCGCACTCAGGACAGGAATATGACTTCTCCCCCGCGTGGGATCTCTGATGTGTGGAAAGACGGGACTTCCGTGAGAAACCTTTCCCGCACTCAGGACAGAAATACGGCTTCTCCCCCGTGTGAGATCTCTGATGTGTGGAAAGATGGGACTTCCGTGAGAAACCTTTCCCGCACTCAGTACAGGAATATGGCTTCTCTCCTGTGTGAGATCTTATATGCACATTAAGAATGGATTTAAAAGGGAAACACTTCCCGCACTCAGGACATGAATGTGGTTTCTCCCCTGTGTGAGATCTTTTATGCCTATTAAGATAGGATATAAATTGGAAACACTTCCCGCACTCAGTACAGGAAAAGCTCTTCTCTGTTGGAAGGACGGCACCGTCCCGCACAGTCTGAGGTTCCTCAGGATAAGAGGAATACGATGGTCCATCTATACTGTGTGGTGCCAGATGGACATTTGAGGTAGTCGGGTTTTCTCCTGGACTATACGGTGTGATGTCCTCATCTTCTACTTTACAGTCTGGAGACAAAGTGAGACAATCCTCTGAGGTTTTCCTCATCTCCCGTCCATCTACTAAAATAGAAATACAAAGATTATTACTAGACATGAGCAGATTGGTTCCCCTAAACCAGGACTCCGCCCACATCAGGCAGCTTTGTCTCTGAGGATCTTACAATTCCCCCCTCAAGGTAACTAGTAAATGGGTCCTCTGTAGGGCGGCAACTAATGATTACTTTCAGAATTTTTTTTTTCAAATATTTCTTTATTCAGTTTTCAAATTACAAGGTGAATATCCAATAACGCATTGTAAATGACAGGTAACACTACATAAAGTATCATAAACATATTACTTACCGAGGCCAAGATGCCGAGAGCGGTTGCCCTTGCGACTCAGCGCCCACTACCCCTGAAGGTGGCACAGGGAGTGGTTGGCACCAAGAGGCACAAGCCTCCTGCAGGATAGTGACTTGTTAGAAGGTCCAGAGGTAAGTATGCAGAGGTACTTGAAGCAGGAAGAGTCCGGAAGCTGGCTGAGGGTCAAACACAGGAAACAAGTCCAAATACAGGCCGAGGGTCAAACACAGGAGACAAGTCCAAATACAGGCCGAGGGTCAAACACAGGTAACTAAGTCCAGAGGCAGGGTAACAGAAGTGCTGTGCAAGGAGAATCCGTGAGCAGGCTGAGGGTCAAGTACAGGAGACAGAGTCCAGGTACAGGCAGAGGGTCAAGCACAGGAGACAGCAACAGTCCGATAAACAAGCCAGAGGTCAAGGGCAGGAGAGAGTCAGCGTAGTCAAGGCAATCCGGGTCACCACAGGCAATCAATCATATATCACAGGAACAGGTACAGGAATGCAGGTGAGCTGACAGATGAACCAGCGTCTGTTTGAGGCCTGATGGTCCCTTTTATAGGCCAGCAGGGGTCACGTCAAACGTGCGCTAGTGCGCATGCGCGCGCAGCTCAGTGGGGCTGCAAGCACGTGTGCGCCGTAGCGCTGTTCCATTGTGCACAACTGTGCGCCAGAGTGCCGGGCCCGTGCGCATGCACGCAGGGGCGCGCAACTGGCGAGGCTGATGTCCCTCATATAAAGAGAATTCTTACAACAGAGACATGCGTCCATACCTTATTGGCAAACATTTTTGTGTCTCAGACAGTGGATATGGGTCCGCTTCCCCTGGACAGTCACCACTTATGGGAGCTAGCTGTGGCTGCCGAGGGGGCGTATTACCAACAATGCGAGATCTGTTGTAATGCTATGATAGCGGTTCAGCAATATGATCCAGTAATCAATATTCACCAGGAGTTTATTAATCTTAACTAAACTAAAGAACTTCAGTACTATATAAACTTTGTGAACCATGGATCAACCGGGGTATATAGGTAGGTTGAAGCATACCAGTGCCAATGTGATTAATAATATTCAATGTTAATCATTCATAGGTGGTTTTATGGGTTTTATACCAGTTTTACCAATTCTGCCATTGGGGTTGGAATGTATTGTGCTTACTTCTATCCTTGCAAGCATGCTTTCGTATGTATAGTGCGTATGAAGTGTACATATCGTTTCTTTTTTTTTTTTTAATATAAACTTTTTATTGATGAGAAGGTTGAAAACTTATACAGGCAATTGTAAAAAAAAAGTATCATGAACAGACCATTTACAGGGTGCAGATTGAGGTTGTTACATAGCTCATGACATTCGGATTAAACCGTCATACACTTAGTACTCATAAAAGGGTGGAGGTTTGACAAAAAGACGGGGTGAACATCTATCTACAGGACAGGTATAGACTTAATTCTCATACATCTTTTTAATATGATCAACATAATGTGCTTGTCATAACAAAACTACAATCATAACTGTCGCTGCTAACATCGCATAAATGAGACTTTACTACCAATAATACCGTGGATATGAAGGGCAAACCTATAAAAGCCTAAATACAGGGGGGTGCATATTTGCTTGTGTACGTGTGTCCTATGAACCAATATATTATTCCGGGGGGTTCGATGCCTGGGCCTGCAATAGCAGATCCAGGGCCCAACCTGACCATTTCTTATCATGAATATGCATAGTGTCCATTATTGAATGGAACAGTCTCTCCATCAGACGGATGGCTTCCATTCTATGAAGGACCTGGGCCCATGAGATCGAATGGGATTTCCAATTCATTGCTATGGTCCACTGAATAGCGCAAAACAGGGTGTATATCAGGGTAAGGGTATGTGTGGGGATACCCATAATGGGAGCTGAGAGGAGACAAATCTGGGCTGACAGGGTCACCGTTGTCCCCGAGAGGGCACGAATTTTGGTGGAGGCTTGGTCCCAGATCAGGCTGAGAAGCGGGCAGCTCCAGAAGGTGTGTAACAGGGTGCCTACCTCCTGGCAACCTCTGAAACAGCACTCTGGAACCTCCGGGTGGAATTTATGTACCCTGTCTGGGGTTAGGTACCAGCGAGTGTGAACCTTAAGGATAGTTTCTTTAATAGATATGGACTTAGAGCATTTATGCAAATTAGTTAACATGTCAGACCACTCCTCTACAGCTATCTCCAGGCCAATGTCTGACTCCCATTTAAGCATGGCCACTGATTTTTCCGGGAGGCCTGAAACTAGTAGGTCCTTGTAAATTGTAGATATGATGCCCTTGTCCCTAGGTCGTGAAAGGCAGATTTGTTCATAGAAGTTAGGGGTAGAGGTGACCCCACGTTTGAAATGAGTTTCAAAGAAATGCCTAATCTGCAGAAATTTGAAAAACTCCACCCTGGGGATCTGAGCCTGGGCCTGTAGGTCTGCGAAGGAAAGAAAGCCATGGCGATTAGTAAGGGATTTCAGGGTAACAAGTGAGTGGAATATCCACCATGAGAATGTACCTGGGGAGTCAAACGCTAGGGGGAACCTCCTGTCTCCAAGGAATGAGGCTTGGGGGGGGGGGTAGGGGAACTGAGCTTGAATTTAGTTTCATACAGGTTCCAACGCTGTAGTGAATGGCGTATTATCATATTTAGGGAAGCTATCTCTTTAAGTTTCAGGGTAGACTGCCATAGTAGGCCTGGGAGAAAAAAGGGGCGGATGGATTGGGTCTCAAATCGTGCCCAGGGTATCACTTCAGAAGTCGAGTGCCACTGAGCCGTTTGGGCCAGCCTAGCTGAAATATAATAGAGCCAAATGTCTGGCAAACCCAGGCCTCCCTGAGCCATCGGTCTATGCATCTGCGATTTACCTAGTCTAGGCCGTTTATTCCGCCAGATAAAAGTGTTGATATCCCTTTGTAGAGAAAGCAACGATTTACGGGGTACATAGTTTGGTAGGGCTCTAAAAAAATACAGCAATTTGGGTAAGATAGACATTTTTATTGCAACCACCCTGCCAAGTAGTGAGATATTAAAGGAGGACCATATTTTGAGCCAGCATCTGGTCATTGAGTAGGCTCTTGGATAATTGGCGTTGAATATATCTGGGAGAGATGGGGCCAAATGTATTCCTAAATAAGAGAGAGTGGGGTTAGATAAGGAGATACAGAATGTTTGACTGATGGTGGAAATAGTATGTTGTGATATGTTAATCGGGAGGGCTGAGCATTTGGACAGATTAATACCCAGGCCCGAGAATTTTCGAAAGGTCTGAAGTGTGGTAAGGAGGTTTGGGAGGGAGACTAGGGGGTCTGGCAAGAAGGCAAGGACGTCGTCCGCGTAAAGACTGATCTTGTATTCACCCTCCTCCTTCCTGTAACCCTTTATGTTGGGATTGCTGTTAATGGCTCTGGCAAGTGGCTCAATTGCCAGAGCAAACACCAGGGGGGACAGAGGGCACCCCTGTCTGGTGCCCCTGCCAAGTGAAAAGTATTCAGAGGAACAACCTGGGAGTCTGATTCTAGTTTGGGGGTTATGGTACAAGGCTTTAAATCCCCGAACAAATTCACCTTCAAACCCAAATTTTCCTAGAACCTGGTCTAGGTATGGCCATAGGACGCTGTCGAAGGCCTTGTGTATGTCAAGGCCTAAGATCAGGACCCTGCGGGAAAATAAGTCTGCATCTTGGATTATATTTGTTGCCAGTCTAATGTTATCAGTGATCTGTCTATTTGGGATGAAGCCTGTTTGTTCGGGGCCTATTAGAGATGAGATAATAGGGGCTAATCTGTTGGCTAAGATTTTGCCTAAAATTTGGGTGTCATTGTTCAAAACCGAAATTGGTCTGTAGTTCTGGGGAAGGGAGTTGGGCTTGGGGATCAGGGTCATATTGGCAAGGAGCACCTTGGGGGGGGGGGGGGGGGGGGGGGGCCGGGGGGGGGGGGGGGGGGGGGGGCTGTGTCCTTGTAGGGTATAGTTAACAAATTTACAGAATTGTGGGGCCAGTAATTGAGCAAACTTCTTATGGTACACTGACGTGAACCCATCTGGGCCTGGGCTGTTGAGGATTTAAGGGATTTTATAATGAGTCAAATTTCTTGTTAGGAGCAGGGGGCATTTAGGGTATATAGCTGTTCCTCTGAGAGTTTGGGAAGGTTCAGGGAGTCTAGCCACTGGGATAGGCCTGCCTCTGGGGTGGAGTCAGGGGCGGAAAATAGGGATTCGTAGAATGAGGAAAAGATCTGAAGAACCTCCTTGGGGTGTAATACAAGTTGGCCTGACCTATTCCTAAGTTTGTAGACATGGGCGGGTTGAATGCATTGATGTAGTTTGCGTGAGAACATGCCTGAGGCTGAATTACTATGTAATAGAAACCTTGCTTTGGTCCATCTGAGGGATTTTTCTGTACTTTCTGAGAGTATGGAGTCAAGTTCTGATCTTTTTTGTGTGATCGGTGCCAAGGTTTGCTGAGATTGATCTCTTGGGTGTAGTAGAGTTAATGGAGCTCTCGGGTGAGAGAATTAATTTTAGCCAATTTCTGTTTTTTAATTCGTACTGCTGTTTCAATTAGCTGGCCCCTCAGGACTGCTTTGTGGGCTGACCACAGAGTATGTGGGGATATGTCTTCGGTGTCATTCAAACGGAAATACAATGTTCAATGTTTGCTGCTACTTGGGTTTGAATGGCTAGGTCAGATATAAGGGAATTGTTTAGTTTCCATGTGGCTACTGAGGGGGATAAACCTAAGTGTTGTGTATGGAAAGAAACCGCATGATGGTCTGACCAAGGACAGACCTTTATGTCCGCTTTAACAGCATTGGCCAGAAGAATTGGAGTGGACATTATATAATCTAGCCTGGCATAACTGCCATGTGGGCTAGAAAAGTGTGTATACTCTTTGGAGCCTATATTTAGGGCCCTCCAGGTGTCAATAAGCTGTAAGGAGGAAAGGGCTTTAGTCAGGGATTTTGGGAAGTATTGGGAAAGTGAGTATATCTGCTTCTATCCAGACAGGGGTGTGCGACTGTGTTAAAGTCTCCCCCTACAATCATGTGAGGAGAAATATATCTATCTAGGATTTGCAAAAATTCGGTGAAGAATCTGCTATGTGCCGAGTTGGGGGCATATACATTAGCGATAGTGATTGCTTTCCCCTGGATTTGACCCTGTAAGATAATAAATCTACTGCTAGGATCTTTGTATGAATGAGCGACTTCAAAAGCAATCATTATTTTTAACAAAAATGGCTACTCCCCTAGCCTTGGTCTCAAAGGTAGTGTAAAAATTAAGCTTATAAGCCCTGTCAAAAAAGTTCGGGTGAGACTTAGAAGAGAAATGAGTCTTTTGCAGCAGTATTACGTCTGCCCCCAGTTGTTTATAGAAACGGAAAGCTTTTCTCCTTTTCAGAGGGTTGTTAAAACCTCACACATTGTGCGATATTACATGCAATCCCATCATGGTGGGGGTTTGTGGCACCTATAGGGCGAGAATGGGTGATTGACACTGAGAGACCAAAGCCAGGGGGCATCCCCCCATGTATCACAAGCATGCAGTAACACAATACCCTTCTTGCAGGTGTGCTGTAGATAACATGACATTCCACTTACAGTAGCATCATTGGCAGGTTGGTAAATTCTAGGTAGGATAGCAGCAAAAAACAAATGAACACTTATAACTACAAAAACATTGAGGGGTCTGGTGGAGAGGTCCATCCAGACTACCAAATGTACTTAGAGTGGACTTCAAAATGTCCACTACTCACACTCGCTCCTTACGGAGGCTTCCCAAACTGTGGGGAACTGCTTTGAGGCAGGGGGGGGAGACCACATCCAGGGTCTCTCTTCCAGTCCCTACGGTGAGGAAGATGGTCAGAAAAAATTCCTCACTGAGCAAGCGTGAGGGGGGGTGAGGCACGAACCGAGATACCAGGGAACTCCGGGGAATCGGAGACATCACTGAAAGTGTGGTAGTGATACCGCCGACCGGGTGCTCATTGGAGGGGGGTAAAGGGGAACTGAGGTGGGCCGTTGATGTGGGGGATACGGAAACGGGAAGGATGGGGAAAACGTCAGGCCCTGGAAGGGAGAAAAATTGTCAAGAGGGGGATTGAAAAACAAATAAGGCAAACCTATTGTGTCAGGAAGCCCCCTCACTCAGCCGTCACTCAGATTCCAGCGGAGAAGGGACTTGAAGGTCCTCTATGGAGCTGAAGTTGGTCAGAAGTCTGGCAGCGGTGGTGGTCTGCGGGATCTCCGATCTCTCTGCGGTGATGGGGTCGCCCAGATGGGTGAGATCCGTGGCGTAGAAGGGGGACGGGCGGCGTGCTGAGGTTCTATGAGGCCCAGTTTGATCAGGATATCCTTGCCTTCTCTGATCGACATGGCGATGTAGGTGGTCCCGTTGTGTGGGATGATCAGCTTAAATGGGAATCCCCACCGGTACCGAATGCAGGCTGACTGAAGGACGGATGTGATCTCCCTCATCCTTCTTCGCTTCTCCAAGGTGGCCGGGGAAATATCCGGGTAGATCTGGAGAGGGAAGCCGTCCAGTACGATACGGGGGGTGTTGCGAGAAGCCTTGAGGATCTCCTCCTTTACCAGGTAGTCCTTGAGGCACATGATGATGTTCCTGGGCGGCTTTTCAGGTGGAGGTTTGGGCCGAAGGGCTCGATGGAGCCGGTCGCATGTAAACGACTCCCCTGGAAGCTCGGACAGCAGGGAGTGGAACAACCTGTTGATGGCTTCTGTTAAGTCCGTTACCGATTCAGGCACTCTACGGACCCTCACGTTGTTCCTCCTATTCCGGTTGTCCAAATCTTCCATGTGATTTTGTAGCTGGATAACCGTGTCTGCTAAAGATTCATTTTCTTTTCTCAGGTCCGTGTAGGCCAGGTGCAGCTCGTCATGCTTCACCTCTAGGAGATCAGTGCGGTTGCCCAGCGTGGAGATTTCCTGGGAGAGGGTGCTGGTCGTCTTTTGGAGTTCGGCTTGGAACTTTCTGGCCAGCCTGTCATACATCGCTGCAAGGCTGTCTTCGAGATCCGCTTTAGTTAGCTGAGCCGACTGTCCTCCCGGATCGTTTTGTAGAGAGCCCGTATCGCTCGACTCATGTGGCGGGGTCCTTGGTTGGGCGCCATTTTGGGACATCCCAGCCTGTTCGCGGGCTCTTAGGAGGTAGTTTGTTAGAGACCGCTGAGCGGTTTTAGGTTTGCTTTTTTTGCCTGTCGGCATGCACAAATGGTCCCTCGGGAGGGATAGGTTGCTTTTGAGGCTGTAGATAAGGTTCAATCGTCCCGGGGAGTGCTAATTGTCTCTGATGCCGCAGGAGCTCCTTCCTTTAGCTGCTACTCCTCTCCATGCCGCGCATGCGCCCCGTGTTTGTATCATTTCTATCACTTTAGGTGGTTCTTGGGCTCTCCAATGCTTTAGTATTACTAGTTTGGAATAGGTGGGTGGAGAAGTTCCTATAGAGTTTTGGCATTCCCTCGATTCCTATATTTAGTATTAAATATAAAATAGAAAGAATAGCTGCGCTGAAAATTAATGCACGTGAAAAACAGATCAAATGTGAAAGTGATACTGATCGTGATGAAAATTAGATTGACGCAAGTTAAATTCAAACCATAACCTTCAAACCAATCAACATAAATACTGAAAATTAAAAATAAAATGGAACAAATTAAATATACAAAAAATTTGTATATATAAGAGTGACTGAGACCTGAGTTCAGTAAAGTGACATCATAAAGAAAAACTATATATTAAAAAATAGCATGCACAAAGTCCACAATGAATGGTAGAGATCTGTTGTTATGCTTCAATGGTGACGTTGCACTCAACACCCTCAGAATAGTGATGGAATACACCAGGCAAGAAGAATAAAAAGATCCTCAACCAATGAAAACACTGCAGCTTACCAGCTGGTCTGATCTCTTTTTCAAGGAGATCAGAAAGGCCTGTGGCTTATCACCCTGCCAGGGTCTCTATCCCGGATGCTCCGAGTGGCACTCTCAAAATAACTTATGTATCCTGCCTGGGTCCTCCTTATTCTCACCAATTTTCGTTTATGCAGAGAAAAGACAGATATCCATAGCGTAATACTGTATAACCGTTTAATTACTAAAACAGTGGTACATATTGCACTTACATTTCAGATGTAATATATAGGCATGTGAAAACAAACGAGCCGGCCGGCTCTCTCTATCGCTACCCATCGCTTCCTGGATGGACGGGGAATGGAGGTGACGTCAGCACGCCGCTCAAACTACGCTGTTTCGTCAAAGAATGACTTCTTCCTGGGGCACGGGTGGCGTGCTGACTCACCGCCTTATGTGCATAATACACACATTAGACACACCCATCTCTGAGCTCCTGGTCCGCCATATTAAGGTAGGGCAAATGCCCATAACCTTGTTAATAGGCCCAATAGGGGTGTGGGCTGTCTATTTTTCCCAACTAAATATGCGGCCAAATGTTAGATGAACAGGACTCGGCTGGAGGCACTCGGCTCCCAGTATTCTGTTCACCCACATCGATCCGCCATTACCATGCAGGGCAAAGCGCCCACACTCCTAGTTTCCACTCCATATTGGCTCTTTTATTTATGGCGTAACAAAATGCAATAAATTAAGAATAGAAATACAATTAGCATAACAATAGACCACTCCTTAAGCGAGCCATCGCTATGGTTATTAAATGGACATTTTAAACGTACTGTCACCTGCAGGTTCATTATCCTGTAATTAAATTATGGCAATACAGCAGCTGTAAGCTGTGGCCTGGGGTCCTCATATTGCTCAACACTATAAAAATAAAATGTATTTGGAAAAACATTTCTTATTAAAAATTATAATATAAACATAATTTCTTTCACCAAAGGTTTCAAGTAAATTATATTTTCTAAAACACCTTTAATACATCCAAACTCTGCAATATGAACGTGCCGATAACCAAAAATTTAGCAACAATTAAAAACAGAATTTTTTTTTGAAAATACTTTTTTTTAATTTATAATAAATAAATAAAAAATTACTCCATCTATCCAAAAGAGGAAAAAAACTTTGTTTTAAAAATTAATGGTTATCAAATACTGGTGTACAATCATAGACAGATTATAAGGGGAACAATATCGTCCTCCAATAGGTATGTGCCCTCCCTCCTGCCCCCACGAGCTCAGAGTTGGTTCACAATATAAAAATTTAGCTATTATCAATGAAGGCGTTTAGATCCACATCGACGTTAAGGCCATACGGAGTGTAACAGCGTACTTTGTGGATCCAAGACATTTCTGACCTAGACAAGTCTCTCACTAATGAGCTACCTCTCCAGTGAGCACTAAATTGATCTATTCCCAAAAATAGTGTGCCTGAAGGGTTACGATCATGGTGCTGAGCATAATGTTACGACACCGAGTGGAATCTATATCCAATTTTGATGTTTGTGATGTGCTCCCCCAAGCGTACTTGCATTGCTCGCTTGGTTATACCAATATACTGAAGCCCACATGGGCATTGCAGCAGATATACAACACCATTTGAGCTACATGTGATGAAAGGCTTGATTTTGTGTTCTCTAGAGGTGCTAGTGGAAACAAATGTTTCGGTCTTTTTCTGTTTGCTCTTATTCAATGTGCAAATTTGGCACCGACGACACTGGTGGTAGCCTGACAGTTGCTGGAAGAAAGATACCTTCCTAGTAGGAGGGTCCACCACATTCGGTGCTACCCTATTTCTAAGGGAAGGGGCTCCCCTAAAAATTACCTCCGGATTAATGGGAAGAAAGGTACGGATGATTCTATCGTTGCCCAGTAAGTGCCAGTGCTTCAAAAAATGCAATATTTTTGACTTTTTGCTATAATAAATATCCCCAAAAAATATATAAAAAAAACATTTTTTTTCCTCAGTTTAGTACATATTCTTCTACATATTTTTGGTAAAAAAAAAATCGCAATTAGCGATTATTGATTGGTTTGCGCAAAAGTTATAGCGTTTACAAAATAGGGGATAGTTTTATAGCATTTTTATTAATATTTTTTTTTACTAGTAATGGCGGCGATCAGCGATTTTTATTGTGACTACAACATTATGGCGGACACATCGGACATTTTTGGCACATTTTTGGGACCATTGTCATTTATACAGCAATCAGTGCTATTTAAATGCACTGATTCCTGTGTAAATGACACTGGCAGTGAAGGAGTTAACCTCTAGGGGGCGGGGAGGGGTTAAGTGAGCCCTGTGTGTGTTTTCTTACTGTAGGGGGGTGTGGCTTGGCGTGTGACATCACTGATCGTCGTTCCCTATGACATTACTAGTAAAAAAAATATTAATAAAAAATGCTATAAAACTATCTCCAATTTTGTAAACGCTATAACTTTTGCGCAAACCAATCAATAATCGCTAATTGCAATTTGTTTTACCAAAAATATGTAGAAGAATACGTATCGGCCTAAACTGAGGAAAAAAAATGTTTATATATTTTTTGGGGATATTTATTATAGCAAAAAGTAAAAAAATATTGCATTTTTTTTTCAAAATTGTCGCTCTATTTTTCTTTATAGCGCAAAAAATAAAAACCACAGAGGTGATCAAATACCACCAAAAGAAAGCTCTATTTGTGGGAAAAAAAGGACGCCAATTTTGTTTGGGAGCCACGTCGCACAACCGCGCAATTGTCAGTTACAGCGACGCAGTGCCGAATCGCAAAAAGGGGCCTGGTCTTTGGCTGCTAATTGGTCCAGGGCTGAAGTGGTTAAAGGAAGTCCATATATAAATATGTATAAATATATATAAAAAAATATTTTATATAAAAAGTGCAGATGTAGATGAGTCACTTCTTCAATATATTATATCCTAAACTTCAATCCCGTCTGCAATGTGTATCCGGTAAAATAGGAGCTCACAGAACTGTCACCTTAAATCTGTATAAAGCCAGCATTCAAATCTTATAGATAGCCTTTAACCTTCTATTCTGCTGTCCTCCACCAGGGCGTCTTTGGCTTCATGGATATCTGCAGATATCATACACCATATAGGCAGACCAGATAAAGGACACAGCGTGTCCGGCCCTAAATGCTCCAATATTGGTGTAACTCTCCAAAGGAGGAAAAAAGGCCTCCAATAGTGTAGTATGTTAAATAACTAACAATATTTTATTAAGTGCAAAAAGTTGCACTCTTACATCAAAAAAGATTTTAAAAGCATGAAAGATAAAAAGTTAGGCGATCCGTTTGCCTTTTCACTTCACTTCCAGTATCCGGTCTACGCCCCCCCCCCCCTACGCGTTACGTCACCACTTGACTTCATCAGGGGATCCAGATTGGCTATTGTGGCCATTTTCTTATAGCCTGCTACATAGATACTAGCGCGGCCATTTTAATGGTTGTCTATATCTAAAACATGTGTGGCCGCCATTTTAAAGGCACCCGGATCTAGTTCATAAGTCAGTCTACTACGCTGACTCCGCATGAACAAATATAGTATTTCCGCTGAATCAACAATATAATAACCGTGTTTAATGTAAAAATATCTCATTAAAAAATGTCTAAATAGTTAAAAATAGCCAACTCGATTCTAGAGGGGACATAATAATACCATCATAGCCCACAGTAATAGTGACCAAGATAATATATATAATAACGTAGCTGTATCGATATAAAATGTATTTAAAATATTAAAATAGCTCATTAGGTCACATACCGGAAATGAGACAATAGAGGGCATCAGTAACAGACCAATATGATCAAAAATACATATACAATAAAGCATTAAAAATTACTTAAAAAACAATTAAGATCAAACTCTACGTTTAAGCCTTCAGGTGTGAGAGTTCTCATAGTGTGCATCCATCTCAACTCTTTTTGGCTAATTGTTCTGATCTTAAGGCTACCTCTCCATGACCTATTATATCGTTCAATACCCCAAAATTGTAATTCTCCTGGATCTTTATTGTGTACTGCTGCAAAATGTCTTGATACATTATGCTTTGGGAAGCCATTTATAATGTTCTGGACATGTTCTTGTATTCTGACCTTTAAAGCCCTTTTAGTCCGCCCTACGTATTGCAAATTGCAACTGCATTGAAGCACATACACTACTCCCTCTGTGTGGCAGCCAATAAAATCTTTAATTGTATAAGACTGTCCTATGGTAGTGGCTGTAAAATCCCTTCTCTTCTTTTGGAATTTTTTAGAATGTCAACATACATAGCAGTTCTTACATGGAAAATACCCTTTCCCAGTAAAAAAATGTATAATAAGTTTTAGGGGGCGGTTCAACTACTGATTTCCCAATCATATCTCTTAGGGTAGGTGATCTTTTATAAATAATATTTGTTTATCTGGCAAAATTGTTCTCAAATCTTTATCATTTCTTAGAACATGCCAGTGATGTTGAATCAGTTTCTCTACTTCTTTATGTTGAACATTATAATCCAATATCAGACAAGGCACTTCATGATCATATGTTTCTTTAGGTTTATTTACTAACATAGTTGTTCTATCCATTTCATGAACATGTTGAATTTGTTTTTCAATCCATATGTCATTGTATCCCTTCTCTTTGAATCTTGCTCCAATTAGCTTCGCCTGCAACTTATAGTCCGCTTCTTTTGTGCAGTTCCTGATGAGTTGTCAATGTATCTTTTGTACAAAGTCAACTCGGCAGGTGTATCTTTATATACAGCATCTTTTTCCCAGTGTGCCATGAAAGCATTAGCAACACTGGGTGCAAATTTCACTCCCATTGCAATCCCAATGGCTTGTTTGTAGTATACCTGATTATGCCAACAATAACTATACTTTAAACAAAATTCTAAACATTTAATTAGGAACTTTCTTTGTTTGCACACTAGTGTACTATGTTTCCTAAGAATCCATTTGGTCGCAGCACGTGCCTCATAGTGTTGTACAATTGTGTACAATGAAGACACATCTGCCGTTGCCAAGAGAGTTCTACCCTCTAATACAGGCAGCGTATCTAACAATTAAGGGACATGTTTAGTGTCTTTGTGGTATGCCAATGTATTCTGTACCTCCAGTTGGATGAAATTATCAATATACTGTCCCATCCTTGATGTCAATGAGTCTATTCCAGGGTCTGCCTGGTGGATGTTCTCTATTCTTATGGATCTTTGGGATCGTATATATCACCGGAATTCTACATGACTCTGGTATGAGATATTTAGACTCCTTCTTGTTTAATATGTCTTTCTAAATGCCTAGGTTGACCAGTGATTCTAATTCCTTCTTGTATTTACTGGTAGGGACACCTAATAACTTCACATAAGTGAGAAGGCGAACAGAATGCCACACTTTTTATCTTTCATGCTTTTAAAATCTTTTTTGATGTAAGAGTCCAACTTTTTGCACTTAACCACTTTCAGACCGGACCAATTTGCAGCCAAAGGACCAGGCCCCTTTTTGCGATTCGGCACTGCGTCGCTTTAACTGACAATTGCGCGGTCGTGCGACGTGGCTCCCAAACAAAATTGACGTCCTTTTTTTCCCACAAATAGAGCTTTCTTTTGGTGGTATTTGATCGCCCCTGCGGTTTTTATTTTTTGCGCTATAAACAAAAATAGAGCGACAATTTTGAAAAAAATGCATTATTTTTTATTTTTTGCTATAATAAATATCCCCAAAAAAATATATAAAAAAACATTTTTTTTCCTCAGTTTAGGCCGATACGTATTCTTCTACATATTTTTGGTAAAAAAAAATCGCAATAAGCGATTATTGATCGGTTTGCGCAGAAGTTATAGCGTTTACAAGATAGGGGATAGTTTTATAGCATTTTTATTAATAATTTTTTTTTTTATTATTAATGGCGGAGATCTGCGATTTTTTTTGTGACTGCGACATTATGGCGGACACATCGGACATTTTTGACACATTTTTGGGACCATTGTCATTTTTACAGCAATTAATGCATTTAAATGCATTGATTTCTGTATAAATGACACTAGCAGTTTAGGGGTTAACCACAAGGTGGCAGTGTAGGGGTTAAGTAGGCCTAGGGGTGTGTTTTTTTACTGTGGGGGGGCGTGGCTGTCAGCTAGTGAATGCTGATCTCTGCTCCAATCACAGGGAGCAGAGATCGGCGTCACTAGTTGCTAGGCAGAACAGGGAGATGCTGTTTATCTCGGCATCTCCCCGTTCAGCCGCTCCGTGAGACGATCGCGGGAGTCCCCGCGGCGATCGAGTCCCCGGGGACCGCGGCCGGACTCACGGGGGGTCCCGACCGGCGCGGGAGCGCGCCGCTCCCGGCGCGCTCCCGATGGCACGGACAGGCGAAAGGAGGGACGTATATATACGCCCTCCTGCCTGTACGTGCCATTCTGTCGACGTATATCGTCGTGCGCCGGTCGGCATGTGGTTAAAGGGGTGTTTCAGCTAAAAAAAAAATTTTTTTTAAAGTCAGCAGCTAAACAAAAAAAGTAGCTGCTGACTTTTAATAAGTACACTTACCCTTCCAGGGCGCCCGTGATGTTTTGCCGCCATCCTCAGTAAGGGAAACAGGCAGTGAAGACTATGGCTTCACCGCCCGTTTCCTACTGCGCATGCACGAGTGGCGCGGCACTTTGTGAATGGGACACGCTGTGTTAGGGAACACAAAGTTCCCATAACACAGCGCGCCCCATTACTCAGAAGACAACGCGGCGGAGGACAGAAGAACGAAGATCACCGCGGCGTAGGAAGAAGGCAGATTAGGAAAACTGCCTAGCAACAGGGATTTCGGATCAGGTAATAAAAAATATTTTTTTTTTCATTTTTTTCCAGAATATTAATGCTTTTATTTTTTAGGGTGTCCCCCCACTTTAATAAAATATTGTTAGTTATTTAACATACTACACTATTGGAGGCCTTTTTTCCTCCTTTGGCGAGTTACACCAATATTGGAGCATTTAGGGCCGGACACGCTGTTTCCTTTATCTGGTCTGCCTATATGGTTATGATATCTGGAGATATACATGAAGTCAAAGACGCCCTGATGGAGACAGTGGAATAGAAGTTTAAAGGTCATCTATAGGATTTGAATGCTGGCTTTACACAGATTTAAGGTGAAAGTTTGGTGAGCTCATTTTTTTAGGGGATACACATTGCAGACAGGATTGAAGTTTAGGCTATGATATATTGAAGAAGTGACTCATCTACATCTGCATTTTTTTATATATATTTATACATAACCATATATGGATTTCCTTTAAGATTACTATCACAATTTTTTTGTATATTTCTTTTTGTTGAGTTTTTGGATACTCACCATTTCCTATTAACTGACCATTCACTTGGATTTTATTATTATCGATTATCACATTTGATTTCAGCCTGGTTTTTCAGGCTGAGTGCTTATACACTATTGCGCAAGATCACCATTTCATTTTTTAATCTTGCTTTGTGTATTGTGAACACAGATAAGTTTTGCAGCAGGTCTATTTATATAAGCACCTTGTATAATTTTTGGAGCACTATTTCACTTGGATTAACACTTATTTGTGTTTTGTTTTTGTTCTTTGTTTTAGACACATTGTTTTTAGTAGCGCGAATGCCTCTGTCACTTAATCCTTCACATTGGGATAGAGAGATTTCCACCAGAATACAGATCAGTCACCACACACATATTACTGGCAACCCGTACCCTTATCCTTCCAAACTGGAAAAACACCTTGGCCATCAACACATCTGAGGTGATTACACTAGTCAACAGAAATCACACCTACTGGCTATCAATTCTTTGACATGTAAAACATTTGACAGCCATTGGAAAACATGGACTGAAAAACATAAAGTCAACTAATGCTCTATTCAACTTTGAATACATTGATTAATTAGCACTGCCTAACCTCATTACAATGAAGTTACTGTAACTACTTTTATAAATATGCAATATGGTAAAGAAACGGAACCTAACCCCAAGTACTGTGTGTTCACCTATAGGAAGGTACAAAGTATAGTATAGAGATCTCCTATAGAAAGCCACAAAGTATAGTATAGAGTTCCCCTATAGGAAGGTACAAAGTATAGTATAGAGATCTCCTATAGGAAGCCACAAAGTATAGTATAGAGTTCCCCTATAGGAAGGTACAAAGTATAGTATAGAGTTCCCCTATAGGAAGGTGCAAAGTATAGTATAGTTCTCCTATCAGAAGCCACAAAGTATAGTATAGAGGACCCCTATAGGAAGGTACAAAGTATAGTATAGAGTTCCCCTATAGGAAGCCACAAAGTATAGTATAGAGTTCCCCTATAGGAAGCCACAGAGTATAGTATAGAGTTCCCCTATAGGAAGCCACAGAGTATAGTATAGAGTTCCCCTATAGGAAGCTGCAAAGTATAGTATATAGTTCCCCTATAGGAAGCCACAAATTAGAGTATAGAGTTCACCTATAGGAAGATAAGATTTCTGATGTGTAAATAAATAATGCATTCTGTATGCAAGCCAATTAATCAACGGACCAACTAATCGATTATGAAAATAGTTGACAACTATTTTCAAAATCAATAAGTTGTTTCAGCCCTACATCTCTGAATCTCCTACCAGTTGATTTCTTTATTCATGGACCTTAGTCAGAGAGTGAGGAAACAACGAGAACTGACTTTTATAGGAGTGACAGTGATGAGGGGATTATAGGATGAGTGTCCAACACAAGAAGTACTGCACTTCCTTATTTAGTCCGTGATTTAGTCATAAATAACGGTGGGGCTGAGCCCCACCAGAGGTCAGAGAGTGAGGATGGGGGAGAACAACCAAGATGAAGACTGGACTGATCCTTAAGACCACCATCATTGGGTTATTGACTCATCCCACATTATCACTTTCTGTTTAAGGTTCCAAAGTTTGAGAAAGTTATCACATTATTATAAACATGTAAAAGTCTGTGCTCCAATCAAATCATCAGATATAAAATGTCCAGCTGGTAGAAAATGGGTGTAAAAGAAGTCAGGACTATGTAATGTACAACTTATTATATAGGATACACTGGTTAGGATTTTATAGTATCATAATAATGTAATGTACAACAAAGTATATAGTGCAGGGGTAAGGAGTATGTAATGTACAATATAAATTATACAGTGTAAGGGTCAGGACTCATAATATTGGTATTCAGTAAAAATTTAAAGATTAAATGTTTACATGAGACAAGTTGCAGAGGTCCCACACCATTGCCTCCCATCTCCTGAGACTGCACTCAGTGACTTGGGTCTGAGACTATACAGACATATCCCTCCACCCAGCACAGCCAGCAGACAACAGAACAAGTAACCCTGGGAGAATTGTTCTGTTAGACATCTTGTCATACCTGGGTATGGGGCAGAAGACCCAAACCACATACCCCAGGTGCCTAGGTCTAGTAACATCTATGGTAAATATGAACATTTTGCTGCCAGCTGAACCCCAGAATTTCTATAAATCCAGTCTAGATACATAAATTGTGTCTGCAGCACAGAGAAGAAAGAGATCGGAGAGAAATACAGGAATACAGGACAGGGAACACAGCTCCGGAAAGTGACCAGGGAATTACAGGCTGATATCACGCAGTCCCCGTCCTACTCTGGACCAATCAGTGAGCAGTATGGGTGGAGGGATGTATTTAGTGTTAATGACCCACCTGTACTGATCTCTGTAGGAATGTCATCTATAAATGTCCCCGTTATTCCATCCTCCTCCATAGACTGCTGATCATCTCTCATATACCTCTCTTCTTCTTCTGCTTTAACCTCAAATTCTATATCAATTGGATCTCCACTCTAAATCAAGAAAATGAGAGAGAATATCATCTGTAAGATATAAGCTTTATTATTGTGACATTACATCAAAAATATACACATTGGTGTTGATTTACTAAAGGCAAATCCACTACACACTACAAGTGCACACGAAGTGCAGTTGCTGTAGATCTGAAATGAGGGGAAGCTCTGCTGATTTCTATCATCCAATCATATGCAAGCAAAAATGCTGTTTTTTATTTTCCTTCTATGTTCCCCTCAGATCTACAGCGACTGCACTTCCAAGTGCACAGTGGATTTGCCTTTAGTAAATTACCCCCCCCCCCGTCTCCCCAAGTCCATGTTCTAGATGATCAATCCCACCAACCTTGTAACAGTGAGGGATGGTGTGATCTTCCTGCGTGGAATCCCGGGAATACAGAGGACGGGGACATCTCTCTGGTGGGTTCCTGGTATTTGGTGGATCCATCATATCCTTGTGTCCTTCTGAAAACTCCTCCATCACTCCATCCTCCTCTTTAACATCATAATTATCATCCCCGAGGTTTCCACTCTGAATAGATAATAAAACATTCATTGTAACAATCATGCTGTGTATAAATCAGAACTACCAATAATTGTCAATCATCTACCTGATGATGGTGAGGGATGGTATTATCTTTCTGTGTGGAATCCTGGGAATACAGAGGACGGGGACTTCTCTCTGGTGGGTTTCTGTAGCTGGATGACTCCACCATGGTGTCCTGGTACAGATCTTTGTGTTCTTTTGGAAAATCTGACTCCTCCATCTCCCCATTCTCATCATCCTCCTCTTTTATCTCTTCTTTAACCTCAACTTTAGACTCTCTCAGGTTTCCACTCTTAATATAGAATAAAATGACATTAATTGTAAAAATGCAGGTAATGTACAGAAACCCTAATGATACTATCAGTGTTTGTTCCTCATCTACCTGATGATGGTGAGGGATGGTGTGACCTTCCTGTGTAGAATCCCGGGAATACAGAGAAAAGGGACATCTCTCTGGTGGGTTCCCATTACTGGATCCATCTGTAGGAAATGCACACACTGACTGAATACATTGTTTCTATGTGTTTATCAGATGATGGGGGATCTAGGTGGACCTTCCGTACTGCTCTCTCCTTTACAATAAAGTCTCCTCTTACCCAGTGATGTGAGGGGCGACTGATTGTCCATCATGATGTCCTTGTAGAGATCCTTGTGTCCTTCTAAATACTCCCACTCCTCCATGGAGAAATAGATAGTGACATCCTGACACCTTATAGGGACCTGACACACACAATTATACAGTCACCATCCAGACACATTCCTTGTCTGTTACTGGATAATGTCCCAGAATTCCCAGCACCGCTCACCTCTCCTGTCAGCAGATCCATCATCTTCTTGGAAACTTCTAGAATCTTCTGCATGTTGTGTCTCTCAAGTTTTAGGGAGTCACATGGAGGCACTGTGATGGTCATATGATCATCTGACTTCATAGGAGGAAATCTCTGTATTGAGGAACCAATAGGAAGATCATGTTAGAGTCCCAGAATCCTCCTGACCTCTCCGGTCAGGTCTGTGTTTTATTAATAGAGGTAAGAGTTATGTCATGTGACCTCCCAGAATCCTCCTCACCTCTCCGGTCAGGTCTGTTTTTATTAATAGAGATAAGAGTGATGTCATGTGACCTCCCAGAACCCTCCTCACCTCTCCGGTCAGGTCTGTGTTTTATTAATAGAGATAAGAGTGATGTCATGTAAACTCCCAGAATCCTCCTCACCTCTCCTGTCAGCAGGTAGACGATCTCCAGGGTGAAGTTTAGTATCTTCTCAGTCATGTGACCCCGGTCCTCCTCCATCCTCATTGGTGCCGTAATTTAATCTATACAGGTCTCCTTGTAGACGGATAACTTTGGGAAATGAAAGTAAGAATTATATGGATGGTGTTGGTCACACAATAATAGGATGTGGATGTGAGGGGGTAATAGGAAGGTTGCTGTACATTTAACAACTACTCCCCCCATGGGAACACATTTAGTTTGGACTGTTTGCTAAATTTTTGAGGTGTGCCGGCTGCCGGATCAGATATTCCCTTTTCTGTGTTGGGTTTGTTTAGTTTCTGAAATGGATTTGATTGGTTTTAGATCTGCAGACAAGGAATGATAAATATGATCCTTTATTTGACTTGTTTGCTCTGAGACAGTGCTGTGAGGACAATGTCGGGTCATCATGATGTCCAGGAAGGGGAACTTGCTGACTTTTGGCCGGAGTTGTCGGCTAATCAGAATAAGTGCCAGAACTCCGGCTGCAAGGCTCCAATCTCCGGCAGCCTGCTGACTGATCGGAGTGATGTCACTGTCACTCTCTGCAGTAAGAGAAGGGATGGGATTGGATAGCAGGGAGATCCTGCTGGTGGACTTCAGAACTGTGGGGGAGGAGTCAGTTTTGTTCTCTCTAATAGCAACCTATCTGCCATCTATGCTGATTATGAAGATTTTAACATGTAAGTGTACTATTTGTTATTATGGAATAAATGACTTCATCATTCTAATGAGGATCTCGCGCTGTCATTTCTTTGTTGTTTGAGCTCCTTGGATCTTCCCGGATCTTTATCTGACAAGCTGCAGGACCCTTGTATGTTGGAATGAACATTTGTCCTCATCATGCTGTTACCATAGACTGCTGTCTGTTGGGCTGGACCTTGTAGTGCACATTACTGGTGTGTGATTTTTATTTCAGTGCTGGTAGGAGGACAGCAGGGGGGAGGGGTTTGTTCTCTTGGTCTATTTTGTATCCTACAACATATTTCTAGAATGGTGAAATGGTGTGGTGAAGGCTTCCTTCACTTGCTGGCAGAAGGTCTTTAAAAGAGAAGTATGATTTTTTTTCTTTCAGATTCATACTTACCTAGGTGGATGCAGCATCGGTCCCCCGGCACCTCTTCACTGACAACCGAGCGATCGAACATCTGTGATGGCTCGGTTCTCACAGCTCTGCCCCCCGCGCTCACTGGAGCTGTGGAGGGGCGGGGAGTGCCCGTCTCAGTCTCTCAGTGGCTCGCTGAGAGGCTGAGATGGCCATCAGTCCAGGCACCTGGCAGATCCAGACTTCATTGTCGTGATGATGCGGTGCCTGGGCTGATTCCAGTGATGTCACCAGAGAGCCGGCTTCAGCCCGATCTCTGCTGAAAACAGGTCACAAGAGTGCAAAACGAATTGCACTCCTGTAACCCATAGGAGAAGCCCAGCCAAGCGATATCAGGCTGGACTTCTCCTTTAAGGAGGTCAGAAAAGTATGTGCAGGTGGGGTGAGAGGACCATCAGAGACCAACAGCCTGTGTAGTGTAATAATCGCCCTTTGTAGGCCATGTATGGTCAGGATGGTCATTGTCTTGTCTATTTATTGTCAGTGCTGTTTGTTTAGAGGAACATATTACTAGAATTTATCTCCAAAATGAAGAGAATGTTCCGGCCCTGTAAGTGGGGAAATGTTCTGACCCTGAAGGGGTTAATCTAGGTTTCCACACTATATATGTGTGTATCATCATCTGCTGGAGATAAAAGACATCACAGTGACTATGGAGGAAGAGGACGGACATGACGGGGGGTTACTGGGTGTAAATAGAAAATAAGATCTTATTACCTCCTCTGCTGCCACTTCCAGCAACGTCTCATCAATACTTATTACCGACTCACCTCTCACCCGGAACTTCCTGCGTGTACCTGACATCACTTCCTGTCTCTATTCCATAGAGACTTCCTGTCTGGGTAAAAGTAAGATCACCATCTTGTGGAGTTCAGAGGAACTGCAGCCCCAAGAAATGTCTCATATTAACCATTCCTGTATAACAGGGCAAAGTTAAAAACATAACTCCCAACACGACTTCTCAAACAGCTTGCAGTGTCTTCATTTCTATACTTGAAATAGCCGTGTTCACACTACGAGACGTTTTTTGAGCTGCAGTTCCTCTGAGCTCCACAAGGTGGTGATCTCACATCTAACCAGTAAAAAAGTCTCTATGGAATACAGACAGGAAGTGATGTCGGATACAGACAGGAAGTGATGTCAGGTAAAGACGCCATTCCATGAGAAGACACTGCTGGATCTTGAGGCAGAGGAGGTAATATATAGATTAACCCCTTCAGGGGGATCAGTTGATGATTAATATATCTTCCTTCCAAAGCTGGCCATACATGGTTCAGTTTTATAGTTCAGACAACGAGATGAGAAGAAAAAAACGGAACTGATTCCCCCATCCACACATTAGAGGGGGATGGGGGAATCCTCCCCACTGCACTATTGTATTCTGACAATGGGGGGCACTCCTCCGCTCTCAGAATACACAGATCAGTGATGAAGCTATTGGCTGCAGCCGCTGATCGAGTGAGTTTTATCCGGCAGTGATCACACATGGATGGAAATGTAACCGATCCCTGCTGGACCATCTGAATTTCCATGTCTCTATGGTCACCATAAAGTGATTGTAAGTTTTTTCTTTTTTTTTTTTTTAATAACAAACATATCATACTTACCTCCACGGTGCAGCTCGTTTTGCACCTATTCTTCTGGTGGCTCTCGTGGCTCCTCCCCACATCAGATAATCCCCTAGGAGAAGCGCTCCCATGAGGGGGTTACCTTGCGGGTGCGCTCCCGAGTCCTGCATTCGGTGTCCATAGCCACCTAATGTATGACTCAGCCCGCCTCCCGTGTCATTGGATTTGATTGACAGCAGCGGGAGCCAATGGCTGCGCTGCTATCAATTTATCCAATCAAGAGCCGAAAACCCTGGGCAGAGAGACAGCGCTCCCCGCTGGATTAAGTTCCAGGGCTCAGGTAAGTAAAACGGGGGGGCTGGTCACTGCCAGGTGTTTTTTCACCTCAATGCATAGGATGCATTAAGGTGAAAAAATATGAGGGTTTACAACCCCTTTAAGTGACTTCTTCCCCAGCCCTCATCTCCTCCTCATCTCTCCTCCATATCCTCTTACACAGCTTTTCTCCACACCTGCAGTGATCCTGGGGGGTGGAAACTTGGCACCAGCACTCAGCAAAATCTATCCCCACCACTAGGGGCTCTGGAGAAAAGTGTCTGCTATTTACACTCCGTTCCTCCTCACGTCACCTGATCACATGAAAGCTTACTTTCACAGATTTCTGTATGGTAAAGGTCAAAGTTCACTCTTCAATTTAGGACAGGAAGGACACACCCAGGAACAATGATTTGGTTTGCACAGGAGCCTCATATAGAGGACCCTCAAATCTCCCCAACCAAATGTCCCTCCATCCAGAGTCTATATGTCCTATGACATCACACTGACCTTACAGCTCCTCCTCCCAATGTCCCTCCATCCAGAGTCTATATGTCCTATGACATCACACTGACCTCACAGCTCCTCCTCCCAATGCCCCTAATCCAGAGTCTATATGTCCTATGACATCACACTGACCTCACAGCTCCTCCTCCCAATGTCCCTCTATCTGGCTTTTTTTCACTTACAAAGTAGGACTGTTGGTTCTGCATTGTATGTAATGACTTCAGAATACCTGCAACAAGCTTTTATCCTGCATAGTGTGGGGGTCCTGTGTGGGTAAATTTATACCTCAGCCTGAAGTGGGGCTTTAATAAAATGGAGACCTGAATGGTGAGGTGAGGAGGATTCTGGGAATATCATTTGATTTTACTATTTGTGTTCAGATCTAGAGTTTTCCTCCTGTGAAGTCTGGAGATCATATGACCATCATGATGGACAATCAGCCGCCCCTCACATCACCGGGTAAGAGGAGACTTTATTGTAAAGGAGAGAGCAGTACGGAGGCTCCACCTAGATCCCCCATCATCTGATAAACACATAGAAACAATGTATTCAGTCAGTGTGTGTGTTTCCTACAGATGGATCCAATAATGGGAACCCACCAGAGAGATGTCCCCATCCTCTGTATTCCCAGGATTCCACACAGGAAGGTCACACCATCCCCCACCATCATCAGGTAGATGAGGAACAATCACTGATAGTATCATTAGGATCTGTACATTATCTGCATTGTTACCATTGATGTCATTTTTATTATATATTCAGAGTGGAAACCTGAGAGAGTCCAAAGTTGATGTTAAAGAAGAGATAAAAGAGGAGGATGATGAGGATGGGGTGATGGAGGAGTTTCTAAAAGAACACAAAGATCTGTACCAGGACACCATGGTGGAGTCATCCAGCTACAGAAACCCACCAGAGAGATGTCCCCGTCCTCTGTATTCCCGGGATTCCACACAGGAAGATCACACCATCCCCCACCATCATCAGGTAGATGATTGACAATTATTGGTAGTTCTGATATATACACAGCATGTTTGTTACAATGAATGTTTTATTATATATTTAGATTGAAAATCTCAGGGATTATAATATTGTTGTTAAAGAGGAGTATAAAGAGGAGGATGAGGAGTATGGAGTGATGGAGGAGTTTTCAGAAGGACACAAGGATATGATGGAGCCACCAAATACCAGGAACCCACCAGAGAGATGTCCCCGTCCTCTGTATTCCCGGGATTCCACACAGGAAGATCACACCATCCCCCACTGTTACAAGGTTGGTGGGATGGAGCATCTAGAACATGGACTCCTAGAGATGATGTGTAGATTGTTTATGTGATGTCACAATAATAAATCTTATATCTTACACATGATATTCTCTCTCATTTTCTTGATTTAGAGTGGAGATCCAATCGATATAGAATTTGAGGTTAAAGCAGAAGAAGAAGAGAGGTATGTGAGGGATGATCAGCAGTCTATGGAGGAGGATGGAATAACGGGGACATTTATAGAGGAGGACACTCCTACAGAGATCAGCACAGGTGGGTCATTAAAGTGGTTGTAACCCTAAAAAAAATAATGACCCTGTTCCTTTTTAAAGCACGATAAACAACATTGTGCATCTGCAGTGTCATTTGTCCCTCTCTATGCTGTAAAATACCTGGTTGATCTTGCCTTTTCCTGTGACCCCCTAGGTGTGCTGACCACAATAATCATTGCTACTGATCCATGATACTGTGGTCAGTTTATGTGCCTCTGTCATCCAACAGTCTCTCCTTCCCCCCTCCCTCCCTGTTTGCCAGCTCAGTAGTCTGTGTATGTGTCTCCTCCCCTCCTGCCCCTAATCTGTTGTGGATGTAAAGTCACTGATCAGAACTAGTGGTATAACCTCTGTTATAGCAAGATAGGCAGTGCAGTGTCTGTGTTCTTTTAACATTTTGCAGCTAAATACATTATTTCACAATGCCTCTGTGGGGCCACATGACCTCCCGCTGGCAGGTCAGGAAAGGGGAGGGGATGAGTGAGTGTCCCCTGCCTCCTGAACCATACCAGGACACATGCCCTTAACATGGGGGGCCCTTGTGGCCCCAAAGAACCCACCACCCCCATGTTGAGGGTGTGTGGCCTGGTATGGTTCAGGAGGAGGGGGATGCTTGCTCATCCCCTTCCCTTTCCTGACCTGCCGGGCTGCATGCTCGGATGAGGTCTGGTATTGATTTTGAGGGAGACCCCACGCTGTTTTTTTTAAACATTTTTCTGTTGCCGGGCAATGCTGGCATTCTTTTTTTTACATTCATCTGTCGGTGGAGAAGGCCCCTGACAAATGACTTATGGTTGTTAAGGACGCAGGCGGCCGGATTAATAATCAGCTTTTTCTTCACACAGAATTCAAAACGGTAATTTTTCGACCAATCCGAATTCTAATTGCTCTCAAAAGTTGGAGTTCTTTAGAAAACGAATAAACAAAACAAATTTTAACAGATTTCAACTAAATTCGTTACTATTTCATTCAGAGATTTAAATACATCTGAATCTCTGAATAACCAAAAACTCATCCAAATTTGTATTTGGACCAAAACTAATGGAGGGACAGCATACAGGCTGTCGTCAGTGCTGCTGCGGGGAACCTTTTCGCCACTAGTTCTTTCTTCTCACTGTCTACCATCTGCCCCCTGCGCCAGGTTTTGTCAGTTTCCGAGCAGCGCTCTCTGCAAGTGCTGTATAATCATCTGTGAGTGTTGCCATTGGTTCTAAACCATTGCATAGATTTTATTGCTGTATGTTGGAACATTATTGACAATGCAATTGCTACAACATCCCTATAGGTAGCTAACAACTTACCCATCAGGGTAAAGGGGTCACGTGGGTGAGGATCCAAATATTTGACCAAGTAGAATAATTTGGAGTAGTGGTCACCCTCTGCCCAGTTGTGTCCTTGGTACCAATGGTCCTGGGCATGAATGTCCTAAAGAGTCTGACCTTGCCTCACCTGCTGGCAGAGGTGGAATGGCTGAGGGAACTGAACCGGAGTTGTGGCTTGTGGGCAGTGTAGTACAGGCCTATGAAGCCCGAAAAGGGTGGGTCATGCCCATACACCACCGGAGTGGAAGCTGCTTTGCCCCCCCCCCCCCCCAAGAAGTTATTTGGTCCTTGCCCAATGGGGATCCACAAGAAGTTAGAACCCTGAAGAGACCTTGAGATGTCAGGAGAGTGGCTAATAGCTCATACCCTATCCAAGGTTCACTGGGGCCAGGTGCTGGTCCAGCTCATCAGCCTTGGGACAGCCCCTGTCCTGCTGCAGAACCATAGGATCCTTACAGATTTTTATGTATGCTACCGTGACCATCTTGGACATTGACTAGTATCAGCAGCTGTTGGACCAACTAGCCATTCCCTTCCAGGACTACTCATTACCCCAGCAATGCCTCCTCCATCAACTGCTGGAGCAAAACTTACTAGTTTTCACAACTGGGCCTGAGGATTATGGATACACCAAGGCCACAGACTACCCCATCCACACAGGAGGTACTCCTCCCATTCGGGAGAGGCACCAGCACATACCCCCTGCTCTATGTCAAGAAGTCAAGGACTTGATTTGCAATACGTTGCAGAGTGGAAAAAGCAAGGAGAGCCATAGTCTGTGAGCCACCCCAGTTGTTCTGGTGCTCAAAAGGGATGGTTGTTTATGGTTCAGCATTGACTATTGCAAGCTCAACATCTGTACCCACTAAGATGCCTAACCCACCCTGCCTTGAGTAGAAGAATCGCTCATGGTATTGGACTAGACCCATTATTTCCCCACCTTGGCCTTGGATAGTGGGTATGGGCAGGTCTTAGTGAGAGAACAAGACAGGGAAAAGGCAGCTTTCATCCTCCATCATCCCGTTTGGGCTGTTCGAGTTTAAGCACATGCCATTCAGGCTGAGTAACACCCCTAGCCCCTTTCAAAGACTGATAAAACTGCTGATAGATTCTGATGTGAATCAGGATACACAGGAATGGCTGGTTGGTACACACTGGCAAAAAGACTGGAGCTAGGGGTCAGGCACAAATCATATGGTTGTGATGCAGGAAGAAAAACCAGAGGCGGGCTCAGACAGTCCAGGTCATCAACTAGCAGGCAAATCGGGTACAGACGGCAAGGAGAAGAGTAGCCAGGAGTCAGGCCGGGGTCAGTAACAGCAAGGCAGAAGCAGACAGAAGCATAAGCCCGAGGTCTGTGCAGGCAGCGTCTGGAAGAGTGAGGAGCAGATCGGGCTGACAACAGAAGACCAATACAGGAACAGATCACAGATGCACAGGAACATAGTAGACCAAACAGCACTGACAGTGCAGTTTATATAACGAGTCTGATGCCAATTTGCACAATGTGACAGTGTTCCTTCGTATGTGCCTTTCCTGACACAGGGGGTTAGTAGGGTATACAGACAATTTATCCTCAAGTTTGCCCATATTGCAGCAACCTTTACCCAACTGCTGAGTGGACAGCCTCTTCATCAAAAGAGGAGACAGTCACCCTCCATCCAGGCTTAATTGTTTGAACCCCAAAAGCAAGCGTTGGATGCCCTAAACAACATCTCATGGTTGCACCTCTCCCGGATTATGCTGACTACTCTAAGCCCTTCAGAGTCTACACCAATGGCAGCTTGCAAGGCCTAGACAAGAGCAAGACGGGTGCAAACTAAAGCCCATTTAAATTGGAACTGTTAGCCCTGGTGTAGGCCATCCCAGAAAGGTTTACAGAGTATCCCCAGGGCTGAAATTCAGATTTATGCCGACAATAACCCCCTTGCTTACTTGGAAACGATGAAGTTGGGGTTTGCCCGGTTGGCCCAAATTTAATTTAATTATAAAATGCACTATAATCCAGGACAGCTGAATGGTCACATGGACGCCCTTTTTCCCAGTAGAGAAACCCATGCGCAATATGGATGTATGTCAAGAGGGCTTGGAAGTAGCCGCTGTATTGACTCCTCCAGGGGCCAACAGGCAAAACCATTGGGGGAGGTGATTGAAATCCATACACTGGCAGAGTGGGCCAATATTAATGAAAAAGACCAATGTTTCCTCTCCCAAAAGCATAAATGTACTTACCGTGAGTGCCAGGGTTCACCAGGACACGTCCAGAGTCCTCCTATGGCAGTGGCACTGGCTGTAAATAAGGGATTCCATTCTGTACCATCACAGAACAGCAGGATATTCTCCAAATCATGGTCCCCAGTTGCACATCTTGAAGGTCTGCCAGATAATCCACGCCGCAATCGGGCATACTGGGGCAGACTGTACTGAGCACAAGTCAGGAAGAACTTTTATTGCCTGCGGCTGTCAAAGTGGGTGCAGCGAGCTTGTCAGGAATGTATGGCCTGCACCTCGCACAAGGTTACCTCAGAATAGACGGCCCCTCCGTTTATCAACACCTCGGAACACTTTAAACTAGTGATGATGGACTTCTTAACAGTATCAGCCTCCCCATCTGGGTTCCACTATGCCTTAGTGTTCTTAGACCACTTCTCAAAGTTTGCAATAGTGATACCCACCAAAGACCAAACTGCCGTAACCACCACAGACTATTCGGGAATCATATGGTTTTGCCCTATGGGTGAAATAAACGCATCCTGTTTAACCAAGGCCCTCATTTTGAATCCCAAATGTTCTCAGAGCTGTGTTGTCTAAGTGGAATCTGTAAGTCCCCCACTACCCCCTACAGGGCAATGGGGTCTCTGCACACTGTTGGGCATGCTTTGGACTCTGGAACAAGGGCATTGAGACTTCTGACACCAAGTCATAGGGATGTTATTTGAGCCTACAATATTACAGTACACCCCACCATGGGGCACACCCCCTTCTTCCTCATGTTCAGGCATAGGGGGCGGCTCCCCATGGACCTACTTCTGAACATCCCTGAACATTTAACCCCACACACTCCCAACAAATGTGTACAAGTACAGTGTGAAAGACTGAGGATTGTTTAATAGCTGGTTCTTGAGGACCATTGAGATGTGGAGTAGGGAAATCGCTCTCAACCTTTTGCCACTGTGGCCTGAGGACCAGGTGCTAGTGAAAAGCCCAATATTTGAGAGAGGTAGCGAACCTGAGCCCTGGTGGGAAACCACCTCATACTGGGTGGAGTAACAGCCATTCCTACCACTTCCAGTATATGATGTGGTGTTTCAGGGCCCTGAAGTCAACAGGTAGCGTCTTCATCAGAATATATTGAGGCCCTGTGTGTTGGTCAGAGACTATCCCATCAGGCCCTCTGCAGAGTTTTGGGATTCTAACCCTGTGGATCTTCCCCATGTCAAGGAGTATCTAGTCGAGTGGTATTTGCCACCCCTCAAGGTGATCCTGCCAACTCTCCCATATCTGGAGACAAAAATGCTGCTGATTCTTTGGAATATTACTCTACAGAGGACTGGAAGAGTGCTAGGAGTCCCAAGGAACTTTTGGACTTCTATGAGGACACAAATGACAGCCCAGACAAAGGGTGTTATGCCTACCTATGATAACCCCCAAGCACCTAAGGCTCCTGGATAAGCGCCAGTGAATGATAATCCCAAAGATGAGATGAAAGGACCCAGCGAGGGTCGCTGCCCTATATGGTCTAGGCAGGAGCAGTTGCCAGCCAAGTATTCCAATGATGTTGTATAATGTACTGTCTATCATTATTGCATTCTTTTGTTAATCATCTGTTTACTTGCTGAATTTCACTGTTTTATTATTATTGTAGAGCAGTCAGTGCCAAGGACAGCATCTGTAGGCACATGTAGGTTGAACTCCGTACACAGATTGTGCTGTTGCAAGCACCCTGCAAGGAGAGTAGAGAAAAGGAGGAATGCACATTGCTCTCAGGCCTCTGTACTGTACGTGTCATCAGGTGGGCTGCTGTCCGATTGGATGCTGCCACCCAGATGACCCACGGCGACACCTTTAGTAAAAGGCAGTGCTTATAAAAAACAATGGCTCATTGCAGTTGGTGCACATTTTGCGTGTGGTTAAGTGAGGAACAGGAACCGCTGGATAGAGAGAATGTGCTTAGCGTCAGGGAGAGGTTCCAGAAGAGGAGGGGGAAGCATAAAAACGGTCATCAGTGCTGGGAACCTTTCCACCATTAGTTCTTGTTGCTTATTGTCTACCAGCTGCCCCCTGTGCCAGGTGTTGTCTGTCTCTGAGCAGCGCTCTCCACAATTACTGCATAATCTGTGAGTGGTCTTCAGGATCAGTTCAGTCTTCATCTTGGTTGTTCTCCCCCATCCTCACTCTCTGACCTCTGGTGGGGCTCAGCCCACTGTTATTCATGACTAAATCATGGACTAAATAAGGAAGTGCAGGACTTCTTGTGTTGGGAAGATGGCAATGAGTGATAGAGGGGGAGGGGACACTCATCCTATAATCCCCTCATCACTGTCACTCCTATAAAAGACAGTTCTCGTTGTTTCCTCACTCTCTGACTAAGGTCCATGAATAAAGAAATAAACTGGTAGGAGATCAGAGGTCCTACTTACTAGTTACCTTGGGGGGTGGATGTGACGGGAATCACTTTTGGGATGGGGGTCCGTGGTACCTTTAGAGAGGTCAGGAAACTCCTTGTTTAGCTCCCCAAGCCCATCATATGCCGAGTCTGGTGCGGTTGTACTGGGAGTCTGGTTAGGGCAGACCAGACTGGGCTTCTCAGGTCACCCTGTGCCCTTAATAGACACAAGGTCACTTACACATAGGAGAGGCCTAGGGAGCTGAACAAGGAGTTTCCTGACCTCTTTAAGGTACCACAGGCACCCCCCTGTCCAAAGTGACTCCCATCACAGTTGAATTGTAAGATCCCCAGAGACAAAGCTGCTTGATGTGGGCGGAGTCCTGGTTTAGGGGAACCAATCTGCTCATGTCTCGTAATAATCTTTTTATTTCTATTTCAGTAGATGGACGGGAGATGAGGAAAACCTCAGAGGATTGTCTCACTTTGTCTCCAGACTGTAAAGTAGAAGATGAGGACATCACACAGTATAGTCCAGGAGAAAACCCGACTACCTCAAATGTCCATCCGGCACCACACAGTGTAGATGGACCATCGTATTCCTCTTATCCTGAGGAACCTCAGACTGTGAGGGACGGTGCCGTCCTTCCAACAGAGAAGAGCTTTTCCTGTACTGTGTGCGGGAAGTGTTTCCATTTTAAATCCAAACTTAATGAACATAAAAGATCTCACACAGGGGAGAAGCCGTATTCCTGTCCTGAGTGCGGGAAATGTTTTTCACAGACGTCCAATTTTTACAGACACCAACGATCTCATACGGGGGAGAAGCCATATTCCTGTCCTGAGTGTGGGAAATGTTTTTCGGAAATATCCCAACTTCAAAGACATCAGAGGCTTCACACAGGTGAGAAGCCATATTCCTGTTCTGACTGTGGGAAATGTTTTGTACAAAAATCACATCTTGTCACACATCAAAGGCTTCACACGGGGGAAAAACCGTACTCCTGTTCTGAGTGTGGCAAATGTTTTTCAGACAATTCCAGTCTTTACAGACATCAGAGATCTCACAGAGGGGAGAAGCCGTATTCCTGTCCTGAGTCTGGTCGTTCTATACATCAGAGATCTCACATGAGGGAGAAACCACTTTCCTGTCCTGAGTGTAGGAAAACATTTTCAGACAAGTCCAATCTTTACAGACATCAGAAATTACACACAGGGGAGAAGCCGTATTCCTGTCCTGAGTGCGGGAAATGTTTTTCAAGGAAGTCCAATCTTTACACACATCAGAGATCTCACACGGGGGAGAAGCCATATTCCTGTCCTGAATGCGGAAAATGTTTTTCACAGACGTCTGATCTTTACAAACATCAGAGATCTCACACAGGGATGAAGCCGTATTCCTGTTCTGAGTGCGGGAAATGTTTTTCAGAGAAGTCCTATCTTTACAGACATCAGAGACTGCACACGGGGGAGAAGCCATATTCCTGTCCTGAGTGCGGAAAATGTTTTTCACAGAGGTGCGATCTTTCCAGACATGAGAGATCTCACACGAGGGAGAAGCCGTATTCCTGTCCTGAGTGAGGGAATTGTTCCTCAGTGAAGTCCTGTCTTCCTGTACATCAGGGATCCCACACAACCCTCGAGGTGTATTTAGTGCCTTGAGTGCGGGAAATGTCTTCTATATGAATGTTGCTGGACATCACAGCTCTCATGTGGGGAAGAAGCACACCCTGATATACACCTCAGATATACTCCATGGCTGATCTTCATCATGTAAGAAACTGTTGATAAGGAGATCAGAGATCACCAAAGACATGGATGAAGTGTTGTACCGTGTTGGCCATTGATAGCAGGAGAAAAATAAAAATGGAGTCATTACCTCTGATTGGCTGAGTACATTTTGTGGTGTAAGATTTCGCAAACACTTAGAGGTTTATTTTTATTTTTTTTAAATGAACAATTATGACCAGTATTCATCCAGCTGTGATGAATATTGGCCATATTTTAATTTATACACTGATTTCCTTGGTCCATTTAATGGCATTGTGCTATTTTTACTGACCTGAGGTATTTCAGGAAAATGCCTCATTATGGTCACTAGATGGAGCTAACGGTTATAGGAAATCACTGTGTTAAATCACAGCCAGCATTTGTAATGGCCGGATGAATGATTGTCATATTCGTCCAGCAATTTTTTTTTAAATAATAGACCCCTTATTTTTCTTCATCAGGCATGGCTTCATAGTAATACCTGAGATCATACTCATCCACTTATGAGTACATTAGACATTAAAAAACATAAGTTAATTAAACCAACCTTTGATTAAAAATGGAAAATACCCTGTGTATAGAGTGCGGTGGTCAGGAACATGTCATATACAGTCCTGTGTATAGAGTGCGGTGGTCAGGAACATGTCATATACAGTCCTGTGTATAGAGTGCGGTGGTCAGGAACATGTCACATAGAGTCCTGTGTATAGAGTGCAGTGGTCAGGAACATGTCATATACAGTCCTGTGTATAAAGTGCGGTGGTCAGGAACATGTCACATACAGTCCTGTGTATAGAGCGCGGTGGTCAGGAACATGTCATATACAGTCCTGTGTATAGAGTGCAGTGGTCAGGAACATGTCATGTACAGTCCTGTGTATAAAGTGCGGTGGTCAGTAACATGTCATATACAGCCCTGTGTATAGAGTGCGGTGGTCAGGAACATGTCATATACAGCCCTGTGTATAGAGTGCAGTGGTCAGGAACATGTCATATACAGTCCTGTGTATAGAGTGCGGTGGTCAGGAACATGTCATATACAGCCCTGTGTATAGAGTGCGGTGGTCAGGAACATGTCATATACAGCCCTGTGTATAGAGTGCGGTGGTCAGGAACATGTCATATACAGCCCTATGTATAGAGTGCGGTGGTCAGGAACATGTCATATACAGCCCTGTGTATAAAGTGCGGTGGTCAGGAACACGTCATATATAGCCCTGTGTATAGAGTGCGGTGGTCAGGAACACGTCATATACAGCCCTGTGTATAGAGTGCGGTGGTCAGGAACATGTCATATACAGCCCTGTGTATAAAGTGCGGTGGTCAGGAACATGTCATATACAGCCCTGTGTATAGAGTGCAGTGGTCAGGAACATGTCATATACAGTCCTGTGTATAGAGTGCGGTGGTCAGGAACATGTCATATACAGTCCTGTGTATAGAGTGCGGTGGTCAGGAACATGTCATATACAGCCCTGTGTATAGAGTGCGGTGGTCAGGAACATGTCATATACAGCCCTGTGTATAGAGTGCGGTGGTCAGGAACATGTCATATACAGCCCTGTGTATAGAGTGCGGTGGTCAGGAACATGTCATATACAGCCCTGTGTATAGAGTGCAGTGGTCAGGAACGTGTCGTATACAGCCCTGTTTATAGAGTGCGGTGGTCAGAAACATGTCATATACAGCCCTGTGTATAGAGTGCGGTGGTCAGGAACACGTCATATACAGTCCTGTGTATAGAGTGTGGTGGTCAGGAACATGTCACATACAGCCCTGTGCATAGAGTGCGGTGATTGACGAAAAAAAACAAGCCAGCTTCAGCCAGGAATGGTGGTTTGCGACAATGGCACCAACCTCCTCTCTGCCCTCCGACAGGGAAGCTTGACCCATGTTCCCTGTTTGGCTCACGTCCCTAATTTGGTGGTGCAGCGGTTATTGTGCATGTACCCTGGCTTACAGGATCTCCTGAGGCAGGCCAGGAAAGTCTGTGGGCATTTTTGCCGGTCATATAATGCCAGTGCTCGGCTGGCTGACCTTCAAAATGAATGCAACCTGCCAAAGAACCGCCTCATCTGTGACATGCCCACCAGGTGGAACTCAATGTTGGCAATGCTGCAGCGGCTGCACATGCAGCAGAGGGCCATTAATGAGTACCTGTGCGAGTATGGCACCAGGACAGGGTCGGGGGAGCTTGGCTTTTTATCGCCACACCAGTGACTAATGATCAAGGATGAATGTGCTGTCCTGTCACCATTTGAGGAGGCCACAATGATGGTGGGCAGTGACAGTGCATGCATCAGTGATACTGTCCCTCTTGTCTTCCTGTTGGAGCACACGCTACATGGAATAATGGAAAGGGCACTTGAGGCAGAACAGAGGGAGGAAGAGGACTTTTTTACCTCTCAAGGCCCCCTTTATCCAGACAGTATTCCTGCAGGCCCGCTTATCACATAGGAAGAGTAGGAGGAGGATGAGGATTGTGTCAGCATGGAGGTGGAGACTGGCACTCAGCATCAGTAGCAGTTTTCAAGGGATCTTTCTCAGTCCCCAGAAAGCCATGGACTTGCAAGTGGCTGGGAGGAGGTGGCTGCCGATCATGTCGTCCTTAGTGACCCAGAGGACTCTGGATTGAATGCCTCAGCAAACCTACGCTGCATGGCCTCCCTGATCCTGCAAAGCCTGCAAAAGGACCCGTAGATTTGTGGTATCAAGGAGAGGGATCAGTACTGGCTAGCAACCCTTCTTGATCCATGTTACAAGGGTAAGGTTGCAGAACTTATCCAGCCTTTGCAGAGGGAGTAGAGGATGAAACATCTTCAGGAGGCCTTGCAGAAAGGTTTGTGCAATGCGTTTCCAGAGCGTGGGAGGTTACAATTTCCTGGTCTTCCTGGACAATGTGTTGCTGAGGCTTCGATCAGTCACAGATGCATTCAGACAATTTTTTAATCCGCAGACCCAAGGTCTGATCGTTTCCAGCAACCATCGCCAGTGTCTGATTTACATGGTGCAGGAATAACTAGGGGCAAGATCAGACTTGGGGGCCTTTCCAACTCAAAATCCTCTGGGTTACTGGGTCTTGAGGATGGATTACTGGCCAGAGCTTGCACAGTATGCAATTGAGCTACTGGCCTGTTCTGCATCCAGCGTTCTATCTGAATGCACATTCAGTCCTGCTGCAGGCTTTGTAACCGATCACAGAGTGCGCCTGTCCACAGACTCGGTTGATCGGCTCACCTTCATAAAAATTAATTAGTCTTGGATCACCAGCTACCAAGCACCTGATGCGGATGTAACCGATATTTTTTTTATGAATGTGAGATCCCTTGAAGACTGCCTATGCTGATGCTGAGTGACTATCCTGTTATGCTGAGTGACTATCCTATTCCTCCTGAATGTTCATGTTGATAGCTTCTAAGAACATTTTTGGTTCTGGGCACCAGCACTAGTGCCAAAAGCCCAACTTTTTCTGCCCCGTTTAAGGGGGCGTGTAATTACAATTTTTGCTGTAATATTTTGCAGCAGGGCTCATTCCTGCGCTCTAACTAGAGTGTATCTGTGAGGGGTTGCAGTGTTGTGGCACCAACACCAGTGCCTAAAGCGCCATTTTTTCTGCCCCAGTTTAACAGGGGCGCGTAATAAAAATTTTTGCTGTAATATTTCGCAGCAGGGCCTGTTCCTGCGCTAAACAAGAGTATCTGTGAGGCTTTACAGTGTTGCGTCACCACCACCGCCACATAAGGCCCAATTTTTCTGCTCCTGTTTAACAGGGGAGCATAATTACAATTTTTGATCTAATATTTCACAGCAGGGCTCGTTCCTGCGCTCAACAACAGAATCTGTGAGGGGTTACAGTGTTGTGGCACCACCACCGCCGCCTAAGGCCCAATTTTTCTGCCCCTGTTCAGCAGGGGCATGTATTTACATTTTTTGATCTAATATTTCACAGCAGGGCCCATTCCAGCACCCACCAAGAGTAACTGTGAGGGCTTACAGTGTTCTGTTACCACCAACACCTAAGGCCCAATTTTCTGCAGAGTATATAGGGCAGGCCGTATAGTATATACAGGCAGTCCCCTACTTTCAAACATCCGACTTACAAACAACTCCTACTTACAAACGGAGGAAGCCAACAGGAAGTGAGAGGAAATCTACCCCTACGAAGGGAAATTCTCCTGTAAAGCCCCATACACACGGTCGGACAATCCGCGGACCAGGTCTGTCGGACCATGTCCGTCATACTTTGTCCGATGTTGGTTTTGCGTACACACGGTCGGACAAAGTTGTCGGAAAATCCGATCATTCTGAACGTGGTGACGTTTGTTGCCTACGACGGGACTACGTAGAGGCTAGTAGCCAATAGCTTTGGTCTTGTAATGTGATCTGAGCATGCGTAGCACTTTGTCCGGTCGGACAACCGTACACACGATCGGATTTGGTGTGATCGGACCGTGTTGACGGCAAAGCTTTCCAGCAGGAGATAAGACTTTGTCCGTCGGTCAAACCGACGAACACTGTCCGATGGTGCATACACACTGTCTGATTTTTCAACAACCTTGTCCGATCGGACAGAATCCATGAAAAAGTCCGACCGTGTGTATGGGGCTTAAGAGTTTATATGGGAAAAAGGTGTCTCCTCCACTGATGCTTTATCACCAATCCTTGTTTCCCTAAAAAACCCAAATTTTCAAAATCCAATTGTCATTGGGACAAAAAGTGAGGTGAAATCTTCTAAACAGGGGCGCAGACAGCAAAACAAATGTTACAGGGGTGATAACCCTTCCCAATGTTTTCCAAAAAGCTTAAAAATAGAATTTTGGCTGGAGCTACACTTAAAAAATTTACCTGTTCCAAATTACAAACAGATTCAACTTAAGAAAAAACCTACAGTCCCTGTCTTTATTGGGACCACCTGTATACTGCTGCTGCTGTTCAGAGTATATAGGGCCTGGGGGCCACACGCCTTTTCTTTTTTTAATTTGGGTGTGGGGTTCCCCCTTAATATCCATACAAGACCCAAAGGGCCTGGTAATGGGACCCATGCCGTTTTTTCTCAATAATTTTCATCCATATTGGCGGGACCCGACATTACATTACAGCCGCAAGAAGATTTAAATGACTTTTATTCCTTTAGAAATGTCATTTTGTGCAGGGACTGTTCTAAACACGGGAAACATGCGCCCCTTTACAGGCATACTATAGACACCCCCCAGTTACGATATTTAAAGGAATATTTCACTTTTATTGTTTCACTTTAAGCATTATTAAAATCACTGCTCCCGAAAAAACGGCCGTTTTTAAAACTTTTTTTTTGCATTGATGCATGTCCCCTGGGGCAGCGCCCGGGTCCCCAAACCCTTTTGAGGACAATAACATGCATATAAGCCTTTAAAATTCACACTTTTGATTTTTCACGTTCGAGTCCCATAGATTTTAACAGTGTTCAAGAGTTTGCGCAAACTTTCGGTCTGTTCGCATGTCTTGGATGCGAACCAAACCGGGGGGTGTTCGGCTCATCCCTACAGAGGCGGCTCTAGGCTTTGTGAGGCCTTAGGCTTAACCCAGACATGAGACCCCACTCACGTCTATAATGGGAAAAAAATTATTCAAGCAATAGAAATGAATTGCATATATTAACAGTACTGGTGTCAGTGTGCTCTATCTCAGTGCTGGTGTCAGTGTGCTCTATCACACCAGCGCTGAGAGAACACACTGACACCAGCGCTGAGATAGAGCACACTGACACCAGTGCTGAGATAGAGCACACTGACACCAGCGCTGAGATAGAGCACACTGACACCAGCACTGAGAGCACACACTGAGATAGAGCACACTGAGAGCACACACTGAGATAGAGCACACTGACACCAGCACTGAGATGGAGCACATTGACACCAGCACTGAGAGAGCACACTGACACCAGCACTGAGAGAGCACACTGACACCAGCGCTGAGATGGAGCACACTGACACCAGCGCTGAGATGGAGCACACTGACACCAGCGCTGAGATAGAGCACACTGACACCAGCGCTGAGATGGAGCACATTGACACCAGCGCTGAGATAGAGCACACTGACACCAGCGCTGAGATGGAGCACATTGACACCAGCGCTGAGATAGAGCACACTGACACCAGCGCTGAGATAGAGCACACTGACACCAGCGCTGAGATAGAGCACACTGACACCAGCGCTGAGATAGAGCACACTGACACCAGCGCTGAGAGCACACTGACACCAGCACTGAGAGCACACACTGAGATAAAGCACACTGACACCAGCACTGAGATAGAGCAAACTGACACCAGCACTGAGAGAGCACACTGACACCAGCACTGAGAGAGCACACTGACACCAGCACTGAGAGAGCACACTGACACCAGCACTGAGAGAGCACACTGACACCAGCACTGAGAGAGCACACTGACACCAGCGCTGAGATGGAGCACATTGACACCAGCGCTGAGATAGAGCACACTGACACGAGCGCTGAGATAGAGCACACTGACACCAGCGCTGAGAGCACACTGACACCAGCACTGAGAGCACACACTGAGATAAAGCACACTGACACCAGCACTGAGAGAGCACACTGACACCAGCACTGAGAGAGCACACTGACACCAGCGCTGAGATGGAGCACAGTGACACCAGCGCTGAGATAGAGCACACTGACACCAGCGCTGAGATAGAGCACACTGACACCAGCGCTGAGATAGAGCACACTGACACCAGAGCTGAGATAGAGCACACTGACACCAGCGCTGAGATAGAGCACACTGACACCAGCGCTGAGATAGAGCACACTGACACCAGCGCTAAGATAGAGCACACTGACACCAGCGCTGAGATAGAGCACACTGACACCAGCGCTAAGATAGAGCACACTGACACCAGTGCTGAGATAGAGCACACTGACACAAGCGCTGAGATAGAGCACACTGACACCAGCGCTGAGATAGAGCACACTGACACCAGCGCTGAGATAGAGCACACTGACACCAGCACTGAGAGAGCACACTGACACCAGCACTGAGAGAGCACACTGACACCAGCGCTGAGATGGAGCACATTGACACCAGCGCTGAGATAGAGCACACTGACACGAGCGCTGAGATAGAGCACACTGACACCAGCGCTGAGAGCACACTGACACCAGCACTGAGAGCACACACTGAGATAAAGCACACTGACACCAGCACTGAGATAGAGCAAACTGACACCAGCACTGAGAGAGCACACTGACACCAGCACTGAGAGAGCACACTGACACCAGCGCTGAGATGGAGCACACTGACACCAGCGCTGAGATAGAGCACACTGACACCAGCGCTAAGATAGAGCACACTGACACCAGTGCTGAGATAGAGCACACTGACACCAGCGCTGAGATAGAGCACACTGACACCAGCGCTAAGATAGAGCACACTGACACCAGCGCTGAGATAGAGCACACTGACACCAGCGCTAAGATAGAGCACACTGACACCAGTGCTGAGATAGAGCACACTGACACAAGCGCTGAGATAGAGCACACTGACACCAGCGCTGAGATAGAGCACACTGACACCAGCGCTGAGATAGAGCACACTGACACCAGCGCTGAGATAGAGCACACTGACACCAGCGCTGAGATAGAGCACACTGACACCAGCGCTGAGATAGAGCACACTGACACCAGCGCTGAGATAGAGCACACTGACACCAGCGCTAAGATAGAGCACACTGACACCAGCGCTGAGATAGAGCACACTGACACCAGTGCTGAGATAGAGCACACTGACACAAGCGCTGAGATAGAGCACACTGACACCAGCGCTGAGATAGAGCACACTGACACCAGCGCTGAGATAGAGCACACTGACACCAGCGCTGAGATAGAGCACACTGACACCAGCGCTGAGATAGAGCACACTGACACGAGCGCTGAGATAGAGCACACTGACACCAGCGCTGAGATAGAGCACACTGACACCAGCGCTGAGAGCACACACTGAGATAGAGCACACTGACACCAGCACTGAGATAGAGCACACTGACACCAGCACTGAGAGAGCACACTGACACCAGCACTGAGAGAGCACACTGACACCAGCGCTGAGATAGAGCACACTGACACCAGCGCTGAGATAGAGCACACTGACACCAGCGCTGAGATAGAGCACACTGACACCAGCGCTGAGATAGAGCACACTGACACCAGCGCTGAGATAGAGCACATTGACACCAGCGCTGAGATAGAGCACACTGACACCAGCGCTGAGATAGAGCACATTGACACCAGCGCTGAGATAGAGCACACTGACACGAGCGCTGAGATAGAGCACACTGACACCAGCGCTGAGATAGAGCACACTGACACCAGCGCTGAGATAGAGCACATTGACACCAGCGCTGAGATAGAGCACACTGACACGAGCGCTGAGATAGAGCACACTGACACCAGCACTGAGAGAGCACACTGACACCAGCACTGAGAGAGCACACTGACACCAGCGCTGAGATGGAGCACACTGACACCAGCGCTGAGATAGAGCACACTGACACGAGCGCTGAGATAGAGCACACTGACACCAGCGCTGAGATAGAGCACACTGACACGAGCGCTGAGATAGAGCACACTGACACCAGCGCTGAGATAGAGCACATTGACACCAGCGCTGAGATAGAGCACACTGACACGAGCGCTGAGATAGAGCACACTGACACCAGCACTGAGAGAGCACACTGACACCAGCACTGAGAGAGCACACTGACACCAGCGCTGAGATGGAGCACATTGACACCAGCGCTGAGATAGAGCACACTGACACGAGCGCTGAGATAGAGCACACTGACACCAGCGCTGAGATAGAGCACACTGACACCAGCGCTGAGATAGAGCACACTGACACCAGCGCTGAGATAGAGCACACTGACACCAGCGCTGAGATAGAGCACACTGACACGAGCGCTGAGATAGAGCACACTGACACCAGCGCTGAGAGCACACTGACACCAGCACTGAGAGCACACACTGAGATAGAGCACACTGACACCAGCACTGAGAGAGCACACTGACACCAGCACTGAGAGAGCACACTGACACCAGCGCTGAGATAGAGCACACTGACACCAGCGCTAAGATAGAGCACACTGACACCAGTACTGAGAGCACACTGACACCAGCACTGAGAGCACACACTGAGATAGAGCACACTGACACCAGCAGTGAGATAGAGCACACTGACACCAGCAGTGAGATAGAGCACACTGACACCAGCGCTGAGATAGAGCACACTGACACCAGCGCTGAGATAGAGCACACTGACACCAGCGCTGAGATAGATCACACTGACACCAGCGCTGAGATAGAGCACACTGACACCAGCGCTGAGATGGAGCACACTGACACCAGCGCTGAGATGGAGAACACTGACACCAGCGCGGAGATAGAGCACACTGACACCAGCGCGGAGATAGAGCACACTGACACCAGCGCTGAGATGGAGCACACTGACACCAGCGCTGAGATGGAGAACACTGACACCAGCGCGGAGATAGAGCACACTGACACCAGCACTGAGATAGAGCACACTGACACCAGCACTAAGATAGAGCACACTGACACCATTGTTCGGGTCCAGGACCCAGACACCCAAAAGTCCGGTACAGACCAGAACTTTACAGTTCGGGTTCGCTCAACCCTAATTATGAATAAAACCGAATCCGAAATAAATGATATCGCAAATAGCGAATGGCTTTGGCGTAATTCATTGATGCTTTAACGCAGTCTAATGCAACAGCAAGTCGACTTGTGGTTTTGCATAACGAATGATTTAATTTCCCTATTTGTTAAATTTAGCGGACATTCAGATGAATCATATTAGGCCGCGTTAACGCATTAACAAATTATGCTGAAGGCATTCGCTATTTATGATATAATTAAACATTGTAACTTTGTTGTTTACAAGTTTTAAAACTTAAAGACAAGTTTATCTGTATTTTTTTGTTAGAAAAAATCTTACTTAAAGACTAAACCTTTGTTGTTTACTAGTTAAAAACTGTATTTTTTGTTAGAAATTACTTAGAACCCCCAAACATATATATATATATATATATATATATATATATATATATATATATATATATATTTTTTTTATTCTTTAGCAGAGACCATAGAGAATAAAATGGCAGTTGTAATATTTTATGTCACACTGTATTTGCGCAGCAGTCTTTCAAGCACAATGTTTTTGGGAAAAATACACTTTAACCACTTCAATACCGGGCACTTTCTCCCCCTTCCTGCCCAGGCCAATTTTCAGCTTTCAGCGCTCTCACACTTTGAATGACAATTGCGCGGTCATGCTACACTGTACCCATATGACCTTTTTATCATTTTCTTCCCACATATAGAGCTTTCTTTTGGTGGTATTTGATCACCTCTGAGGTTTTTATTTTTTGCTAAACAAACAAAATAATTTGGAAAAAAAACGTTTTTTTTTGTTTCTGTTATAAAATGTTGTTTTCTCCTTCACTGATGGGCACTGATGAGGAGGCACTAATATGTAGAATTGATGGGCAGTGGGCACTGATATGCAGCACTGATGGACACCAATAGACGGCACTGATATGTGGCACTGACGGGTGACACCGATGGACACTAATAGAGGGCACTGATGGGTAGCACTGATGATGAGGTACTGACAGGTGTTACTGATGGGGACTGATTGGCACTGTGGTGGGCGATCATTCCAAGAGAGGCAGAACAAGGCAGATCGCCGTTCTGTCAGACGGGTAGATGGAGATCCTGTGTTTCTGCCAAGCAGGAATACAGATCTCTGTCTTCCCACAGTTGAAGAACCTCCCCCACACAGTTAGAAAGCCACTGATGTTAACCCCTTCCCTTCCAGTGTCATTAGTACAGTGACAGTGCATTCTCTTTTGCACTGATCACTGCATTGGTGTCAATGGTCCCCAAAAAGTGTCAGATTTGTCCGCTGCAATGTCGCAGTCCCACTAAAAATCACTGATCGCCGCCATTACTAGTAAACTAAATAAAAAAGAAAATGTCCATAAATCTATCCCACAGTTTGTAGACAATATAACTTTTGTGGAAACCAATCAACATACGCTTATTGGGATTTTTTTGTACCAAAAATATGTAGCAGAATACATATTGGCCCAAATTGATGAAGACATTTGATTGTTTAAGTTGTTTCATTTTATTTTTTCTAGCAGAAAGTAAAAAACATTTATTTTTTCAAAATTGTCGGTCTTTTTTTGTTTATAGAGCAAAAAATATAAACCGCAGAGGTGATCAAATACCACCAAAAGAAAACTCTATTTGTGGGGGAAAAAAGACTTACATTTAGTTTGGGTACAGCGTCGCATGGCCGCGCAATTGTCAGTTAAGGTAACGCAGTTCCGTATCACAAAAAATGGCCTGGTCATGAAGAGGGGTAAATCTTCTGGAGGTGAAGTGGTCAAACAAAAAAAAATTAAGTTACACCCGAGCACACCAAAGTCCCCCCCCAAAAAATGTGAGCCCCCCCCCCCCCCACACATACACACGCATGAATGTAAGCACAAGCGTCAGGGGCGCATACACTTGTTACATATCGCCGCACACGCTGGAATGTTAATTCTATCCCCAGACCTCCTCCGTAACACTAAACTGATGACCTATAGGGGGCTTTTCTTTATCACCTATAGAAAATATAGGGTAATGAAATTTGTCACAATGGGCAAACACAAATTTAAGGTGTGATATGTTGGGTATCTATTTACTCGGTGCAACCTCGGCTTTTATATTTTACCAAAAAGTTTCTGCGATAATATTGTGTGACATAAAATATTGGAACTATCACTATTTCATTCTCTAGGGTGTCTGCTTTCAGAAAATATATCATGTTTTTTGGGGTTTTTATGTAATCTTCAGGCATAGAGTGATTTTTTTTAAATGTGTGCAGAAAATGTAATAATATCTCTGGCATCGAAAGGGTTAAAGTTGATATTAAAAAAAAAAATCTGTGGAGGTCACATGACTCCTGTGCAGAGTGGAGCTCCAGTCTGCAGCCAGATACCATCAGGAAATGCAGATGTGACCGGAAACATTGTTTATAATTATATATATACAATATTTGCTACATTAAAGTTCATTAAACAAAAAACAACAAAAAAAGTGGAATGGAGGCCACATGTTTCCTGTCAAATGTGGAGCTCCACTCTCAGAGACAGGAAGTGATGTCAGGTACAGACAGGAAGTTCCGGGTGAGAGGTGAGTCGGGAGGAAGTAGAGAGAAGACATTGCTGGAAGACGCAGCAGAGGAGGTAATAAGATCTTATTTACTATTTACACCCAGTAACCCCCGTCATGTCCGTCCTCTTCCTCCATAGTCACTGTGATGTCTTTTATCTCCAGCAGATGATGATACACACATATATAGTGTGGGAATACATAGATTAACCCCTTCAGGGAGGATCAGTTGATGATGAATAATGATTGGCTCCAGTGTGTTGTAAACCCCACATTCCCGATCCCACCAGGAAGCCGACACTGCACAGCGCTAATCACAGGCAGTGAGACCTTTCCTGGTCCTCAGCTGTACAGATCGGGGAAATGTCTCACTGCCTGTGATTAGCGCTGTGCAGTGTCGGCTTCCTGGCGGGATCGGGAATGTGGGATTTACAACACACCGGAGCCCATCACTAATGATTTATATATCTTCCTTCCAAAGCTGGCCATACATGGTTCAGTTTTATCGTTCATCCAGCGGGATGAGAGGAAATAACTGAAGTGATTCCCCCATCCACACATTGGAGGGGGATGGGGGAATCCTCCCCGCTGCACTATTGTATTCTGACAATGGGGGGCGCTCCTCCGCTCTCAGAATACACAGATCAGTGATGAAGCTATTGGCTGCAGCCGCTGATCGAGTGACTTTTATCCGGCAGTGACCACACATGGATGGAAATGTGACCGATCCCTGCTGAACCAGCTGAATTTCCATGTCTCTATGGTCACCATAAGTCGGGGCTCAACAAATCCCAGGTCACCATGGTGACTAGAAATGGCATCCTGGCCCCTGGGCTCTTGTCAGCCCATTCTCACTGTTGGTCTGAATAATGTTTCTTTCTGAAACCCGGACACATTATTCAGACAGGAATGTGTCTCGGAGCGGGGCCAGGCGGGAGGGTGAGGGGGGGAGGAGGAGGGAGATGATGACACCCGACCTGTGAAGTCAGGGGTAGACTGGACAGGACAGCGGCATGAGAGGACTCATCTCACTGAGCTCCCGCTGCCGATCTTTCTCCTTTCCGCGGCCGCATTACTGTCACCATCGGCTCCTGCTTCCACCCACAGCTGCCTGTGTCCCTGCAGAGCCCTCCGGCAGAACAGAGAGGAAGGAGCGGGACCGAATTTCCAACATGGCGCCACCTCGACACTGCCACAAAGATCCCCACAAGGTGCTGAGAAACAGGACTACAGAGTCCTTACAGGAGTAACCAGGAGAAGCCTGCAAAGCAGCCAGCTAAGAGACCAGCCAGGGAGGGACATGCTGCTTTATGTACACAAGATGTCCTCTCCATCCACTCTGCTCTTACACACTGCTGGGGGAGATGTACAGGACATGCAGGAGGACACAGGGGAGGGGGGATTGGATTACTGTCCTACACCATGTCCTGCACCCCATGTCCTGTGTTCTGCACCACATGTCCAGCACCGTTCTACTGCACCCTCCACCCCATGTCCTGCATTCTGCACCCACTAAGTTTTTTAGCTGGCTCCTACATTCAAAGCAAATTTATCAAGCCCCACTTTAAGTGACTTCCTCCCCTCCCCCTCATCTCCTTCATTATGTAAGTTATGCTGAGATACTCTCCCATTGGCTGAGCAATATTCTCATTTGTCTCTGAGCTCCTTCTTGCTATTCCTCGTCCTGCCTGTTGTTTCCTTGGATTGATTTTCTGTGTAGTGACCCTGGCTTCATCTCTTGGATGCGCTCGTCTGTTGCTTGTCCTGACCTTTATCCTGATTCCTGGATCTCCTCCTCATCTCTCCTCCATATCCTCTTACACAGCTTTTCTCCGCACCTGCAGTGATCCTGGGGGGTGGAAACTTGGCACCAGCACTCAGCAAAATCCATCCCCACCATTAGGAGCTCTGGAGAAAATTGTCTGCTATTTACACTCCGTTCCTCCGCACGTCACCTGATCACATGAGAGCTTACTACACAGATTCCTGACAGACTTCTGTATGGTAAAGGTCAAAGTTCACTCTTCAGTTTAGGAGAGGAAGGACACACCCAGGAACAATGATTTGGTTTGTACAGGAGCCTCGTATAGAGGACCCCTCAAATCCCCCCCCATCCAAATCTCCCTCCATCCAGAGTCTATATGTCCTATGACATCACACTGACCTCACAGCTCCTCCTCCCAATGTCCCTCCATCCAGAGTCTATATGTCCTATGACATCACACTGACCTCACAGCCCTTCCTCCCAATGTCCCTCCATCCAGAGTCTATATGTCCTATGACATCACACTGACCTCACAGCTCCTTCTCCCAGTGTCCCTCCATCCAGAGTTTATATGTCCTATGACATCACACTGACCTCATAGCTCCTCCTCCCAATGTCCCTCCATCCAGAGTCTATATGTCCTATGACATCACACTGACCTCACAGCTCCTCCTCCCAATGTCCCTCCATCCAGAGTCTATATGTCCTATGACATCACACTGACCTCACAGCTCCTCCTCCCAATGTCCCTCCATCCAGAGTCTATATGTCCTATGACATCACACTGACCTCACAGCTCCTCCTCCAAATGTCCCTCCATCCAGAGTCTATATGTCCTATGACATCACACTGACCTCACAGCCCTTCCTCCCAATGTCCCTCCATCCAGAGTCTATATGTCCTATGACATCACACTGACCTCACAGCTCCTCCTCCCAGTGTCCCTCCATCCAGAGTTTATATGTCCTATGACATCACACTGACCTCACAGCTCCTCCTCCCAATGTCCCTCCATCCAGAGTCTATATGTCCTATGACATCACACTGACCTCACAGCTCCTCCTCCCAATGTCCCTCCATTTGGCTTTTTCTTCTGATGCTCTTAGGATGTGGGTGGGCCCTTGGCATCCTTACTTGCAAAGTGGGACTGTTGGTCCTGCATTGTATGTAATGATGTCAGAATACCTACAAGAAGCTTTTATCCTGCATAGTGTGGGGGTCCTGTGTGGGTAAATTATACCTCAGACTGAAGTGGGGCTTTAATAAAATGGAGACCTGAATGGTGAGGTGAGGAGGATTCTGGGACTATCATTTGATTTTTCTTTTTGTGTTCAGATCTAGAGTTTTCCTCCTGTGAAGTCTGGAGATCATATGACCATCACATTGCCCCCACCTCCCTCCCTGATAGAATAGAGAAATACAAAGAAGATTCTAGAAGTCACCAGAGAGATGATGGAGGAGAGGTGAGCGGTGCTGGGAATTCTGGGACATTATCCAGTAACAGACAAGGGATGTGTCTGGATGGTGACTGTATCATTGTGTGTGTCAGGTTCCTATAAGGTGTCAGGATGTCACTGTCTATTTCTCCATGGAGGAGTGGGAGTATTTAGAAGGACACAAGGATCTCTACAAGGACGTCATGATGGACAATCAGCCGCCCCTCACATCACCGGGTAAGAGGAGACTTTATTGTAAAGGAGAGAGCAGTACGGAGGCTCCACCTAGATCCCACATCATCTGATAAACACATAGAAACAATGTATTCAGTCAGTGTGTGTGTTTCCTACAGATGGACCCAGTAATGGGAACCCATCAGAGAGATGTCCCCGTCCTCTGTATTCCCAGGATTCCACACAGGAAGGTCACACCATCCCCCACCATCATCAGGTAGATGAGGAACAATCACTGATAGTATCATTAGGATCTGTACATTATCTGCATTGTTACCATTGATGTCATTTTTATTATATATTCAGAGTGGAAACCGGAGAGAGTCTAAAGTTCAGGTGAAAGAAGAGATAAAAGAGGAGGATGATGAGGATGGGGTGATGGAGGAGTCTCTAAAAGAACACAAAGATCTGTACCAGGACACCATGGTGGAGTCATCCAGCTACAGAAACCCATTAGAGAGATGTCCCCATCCTCTGTATTCCCGGGATTCCACACAGGAAGGTCACACCATCCCCCACCATCATCAGGTAGATGATTGACAATTATTGGTAGTTCTGATTTATACACAGCATGTTTGTTACAATGAATGTTTTATTATATATTCAGAGTGGAAACCTCGGGGATGATAATATTGATGTTAAAGAAGAGTATAAAGAGGAGGATGAGGAGTATGGAGTGATGGAGGAGTTTTCAGAAGGACACAAGGATATGATGGAGCCACTAAATACCAGGAACCCACCAGAGAGATGTCCCCATCCTCTGTATTCCCGGGATTCCACACAGGAAGGTCACACCATCCCCCACTGTTACAAGGTTGGTGGGAGGGAGGTTATCAAACACACTTATAGAGATGTGTGGATTTTCTATGTGATGTCACAATATTAAATCTTATATCTTACAGATGATATTCTCTCTCATTTTCTTGATTTAGAGTGGAGATCCAATCGATATAGAATTTGAGGTTAAAGCAGAAGAAGAAGAGAGGTATGTGAGGGATGATCAGCAGTCTATGGAGGAGGATGGAATAACGGGGACATTTATAGAGGAGGACACTCCTACAGAGATCAGCACAGGTGGGTCATTAACACTAAATACATTCCTCCACCCATACTGCTCACTGATTGGTCCAGAGTAGGGCGGGGACTGGGTGATAATCTACCTTCTCTGTGCTGCAGACACAAGTTATAGATCTAGACTGGATTTATGGAGATTCTGGGGTTCGACTGGCAGCAAAAGGTTTATTTTCACCATAGATGTTGCTCTACCTAGGCACCTGGGGTGTGTGCTTTGGGTCTTCTGCCCCATACCCAGGTATGGCAAGATCTCTGACAGACAATCCCCCCAGGATTACTTGTTCTGTTGTCTGCTGGCTTTGTCAGGTGGAGGGATATGTCTGTATAGTCTCAGACCCAAGTCACTGAGTGCAGTCTCAGGAGATGGGAGGCAGCGGTGTGGGACCTCTGCAACTTGTCTCATGTAAACATTTAATCTTCCACTGATTACTGAATACCAATATTATGAGTCCTGACCCTTACACTGTATAATTTATATTGTACATTACATACTCCTGACCCCTGCACTATATACTCTATGTTGTACATTACATCATTCTGATACTCTATAGTCCTATCTGTTGTATCTTATACAATATGTTGTACATTACATAGTCCTGTTTTGTCACACCCATTTCCTACCAGCTGGACTCTTTATATCTGATGATTTGATTGGAGCACAGACTTTTACATATTGATAATAATGTGATAACATCCTCAAACTTTGAAACCTTAAACAGAAAGTGATAATGAGGGAGGAGTCAGTAACCCAATGATGGAGGTCTTCAGGATCAGTCCAGTCTTCATCTTGGTTGTTCTCCCCCATCCTCACTCTCTGACCTCTGGTGGGGCTCAGCCCCGCTGTTATTCATGACTAAATCATGGACTAAATAAGGAAGTGCAGGACTTCTTGTGTTGGGAAGATGGCAATGAGTGATAGAGGGGGAGGGGACACTCGTCCTATAATCCCCTCATCACTGTCACTCCTATAAAAGACAGTTCTCGTTGTTTCCTCTCTCTGACTAAGGGCCATGAATAAAGAAATGAACTGGTAGGAGATCAGAGGAGCCATTTACTAGTTACCTTGAGGGGGGAATTGTAAGATCCTCAGAGACAAAGCTGCCTGATGTGGGCGGAGTCCTGGTTTAGGGGAACCAATCAGCTCATGTCTAGTAATAATCTTTTTATTTCTATTTTAGTAGATGGACGGGAGATGAGGAAAACCTCAGAGGATTGTCTCACTTTGTCTCCAGACTGTAAAGTAGAAGATGAGGACATCACACAGTATAGTCCAGGAGAAAACCCGACTACCTCAAATGTCCATCCGGCACCACACAGTGTAGATGGACCATCGTATTCCTCTTATCCTGAGGGACCTCAGACTGTGAGGGACGGTGCCGTCCTTCCAACAGAGAAGAGGCTTTCCTGTACTGAGTGTGGGAAATGTTTCCATTTTAAATCCTATCTTAATAGGCATACACGATCTCACACAGGAGAGAAGCCGTATTCCTGTCCTGAGTGCGGGAAGGGTTTTTCACAGAAGTCCACTCTTTTCACACATCAGAGATCTCACACGGGGGAGAAGCCGTACTCCTGTCCTGAGTGTGGGAAATGTTTTACACAGAAGTCCGATCTTAAAACACATCAGAGATCTCACACAGGAGAGAAGCCGTATTCCTGTCCTGAGTGCGGGAAATGTTTTTCAGCGAAGTCCAGTCTTTCCACACATCAGAGATCTCACACGGGTGAGAAGCCGTATTCCTGTCCTGAGTGTGGGAAATGTTTTACACAGAAGTCCGATCTTAACACACATCAGAGATCTCACACAGGAGAGAAGCCGTATTCCTGTCCTGAGTGCGGGAAATGTTTTTCAGGGAAGTCCAGTCTTTCCACACATCAGAGATCTCACACAGGAGAGAAGCCGTATTCCTGTCCTGAGTGCGGGAAATGTTTTTCAGCGAAGTCCAGTCTTTCCACACATCAGAGATCTCACACAGGAGAAAATCCATATTCCTGTCCTGAGTGCAGGAAATGTTTTTCAGGGAAGTCCAGTCTTTACACACATCAGAGATCTCACACAGAGGAGAAGCCGTATTCCTGTCCTGAGTGTGGGAAATGTTTTTCAGATAAGTCCAGTCTTTACAGACATCAGAGATCTCACATGGGGGAGAAGCCGTATTCCTGTCCTGAGTGCGGGAAATGTTTTTCACGGAAGTCCAGTCTTTCCACACATCAGAGATCTCACACAGGGGAGAAGCCGTATTCCTGTCCTGAGTGTGGGAAATGTTTTTCAGATAATTCCCATCTTTACAAACATCAGAGATCTCACACGGGGGAGAATCCGTATTCCTGTCCTGAGTGTGGGAAATGTTTTACACAGAAGTCCGATCTTAACACACATCAGAGATCTCACACAGGAGAGAAGCCGTATTCCTGTCCTGAGTGCGGGAAATGTTTTTCAGCGAAGTCGAGTCTTTCCAGACATCAGAGATCTCACACAGGAGAGAAGCCGTAATTCCTGTCCTAAGTGAGGGAATTGTTTCTCACTGAAGTCCTGTCTTCCTGTACATCAGGGATCCCACACAACCCTCGAGGTGTATTAGTGCCTTGAGTGCGGGAAATGTCTTCTATATGAATGTTGCTGGACATCACAGCTCTCATGTGGGGAAGAAGCACACCCTGATATACACCTCAGATATACTCCATGGCTGATCTTCATCATGTAAGAAACAGTTGATAAGGAGATCAGAGATCACCAAAGACATGGATGAAGTGTTGTACCGTGTTGGCCATTGATAGCAGTAGAAATATAAAAATGGAGTCATTACCTCTCATTGGCTGAGTACATTTTGTGGTGTAGAGATTTTACAAACACCTAGAGGTCTATTTAAAAAAAATAAAAAATAGTTGAACGGTTATGACCGGCATTCATCCAGCCATGATGAATATTGGCCGTATTTTATTTCATACTCTGATTTCCTTGACTCCGTCTAATGACCATAATGCAGTATTGCACTGATTGAGGTATTTCAGAAAAAATACCCGATTATGGCCACTAGATGGTGCTGATGATCATAGGAAATCACTGTGTTAAATCACAGCCAGAAATTGTAACAGCTGGATGAATGATTGTCACATTAGTCCAATGTTGTAATGTGTTGACCGATTTATGTGGGATTTTATATTATTATTTTATATATATATATATATATATATATATATATATATATATATATATATATATGTACACATACAGTATAAGATTGACCAGGCCAGATTTCAGTTGACAATGTTATCTGTTAACCTAATTACACATATCAAAGGGGACTTGTTGATCAAAGGGGAAGTGGCCAAACAAGAATTACTCCACATATCAAAGGGAACAGATAGTGACTCTGTGCTATGTTAATGTTAATATGCAAGAATATAGATTGGGGATTCCATACAAGTCTGTTCTACACCTCCAAAGGGGTGTTAAGGTGGTATCTGTTAATCTAATTGCGCATTGTTGATGTTAATATGCAAGAATGCAAATTAGGGCAGTTTATGACTGCAGCTGAATATAACCTTGTGTTCAGTCTATTCTATCTCAGAATGGTGTGTGGTTATGAAGGCACCAAGGTCACATGGAAACATGGGGCTCTAGATATTTACTAGCATTGTTGTAATTATACTCATTTTGATTTTATCATCTGTTGCAAGACTTTGTTCTGTGTTGGAAGTCAATAAAGTGCATCTCTCTGGGAGAATTGGGTTGCTGCGGAGGAGTACTTATAATAACTACAAATCATCTAAACCACGGCATATTTTATCACTACATCCAATACATTTTTTGAAAAATAGACCTCTTAGTCTCCTTCATCAGACATGTCTTCATACTAATACCTGAGATCATACTCATACACTTATCAGTACAGTACACACTGAAGGATAGAACTTAAATAAGCCAACACTATTAGACTAACTATTGAATTAAAATGTGAAATACTATGTTTGGACTTGAGATGGCGCTAAGTATAATAGCAATTATCTCCAGCTAGTGGCAAATGTAGTATTTTCTATTTTAAATCAATGGAAATTATTCGACCAGCAAATAGCCAATTAAACTCCATTTTCCCCTCATTCACACAGAAGGAATGTACATGTATTTTCATTGGGTGAATTATTATGTAAATTATTTATGAATAGACCCCTAAATGTCAGGAGACGTTTATATAAAGATGGGAAGTATGTAGCAGATAAATGAATAGACCTCCTAGCAATGTTATTACCAGGCTGCAGCTAGGGGGAGCTCTAATGATTAGAGTGTGACCAGAGCAGAGTGATCCCATCTAGCTCACATTAACCCTTTCACTGCCAGAGCTGGTTTTCCATTATTTTTGCACACATGGTAAAATGCAGATTTTGGGCCTGAAGATTAGATAAAACCCCCAAACATATATTTTCTGAAAGCAGAGGCCCTGGAGAATAAAATGGTGGTAATTGTTAAGGTGTTCCTCGTACACAAATGTCACCTTCATATCTGTGTTTATTTTCTACTTTCCCCCATTTTCTATGGTGTGATCTTTTCTACAATACTTTGTTATAATAATGTAACACGTTGTGTATTGTATTGTACACAAACTAATAATGACTCCGCCTCCACATTCCAGACAAGTCATTTTACTGACCAATTGGATTTCTTTCTTTGCTATTTCCTGATTTTATGACTGCAATCTTGTTATAAGTAAAACTATAATAAAAAATGTATTGAACGGAAAAAAAGTTGTGTGTGTCGGTACAATAATGAAAATCTTTGGTACCCAAAATTACTCATAGATGATACTTTAACCACTTCAGCCCCTTCCTGACCAGAGCATTTTTAGCGATTCGGCACTGTGTCGCTTTAACTGACAATTGCGCGGTCGTGCGACGTTGCACCCAAACAAAATCAACGTCCTTTTTTTTCCCCACAAATAGAGCTTTCTTTTGGTGGTATTTGATCGCCTCTGCGTTTTTTATTTTTTGCGCTATAAACAAAAAAAAAGCGACAATTTGAAAAAAAAAAACACAATATTTTTTACTTTTTGCTATAATAAATATCCCCCAAAAATATATATAAAAAATATTTTTTTTTCCTTAGTTTAGGCGATACGTATTCTTCTACATATTTTTGGTAAAAATCACAATACGCGTATATTGATTGGTTTGAACAAAAGTTATAGCATCTACAAAATAGGGAATAGATTTATGGCATTTTTATTATTATTATTTTTATTAGTAATGGTGGCGATCAGCAATTTTTATTGGGACTGCGACATTATGGCGGACACATCGGACAATTTTGACACATTTTTTTGAACCATTGGCATTAATACAGCGATCAGTGCGATTAAAAATGCATTGATTACTGTAAAAATGTCACTGGCAGTGAAGGGGTTAACACTAGGGGGTAATAAAGGGGTTAACTGTGTTCCCTGGGAGGTGATTCTAACTGTAGGGGGAGGGACTGACTACAGGAAGTGACAGATTGTGGTTCCTGGCTAATAGGAACACACGATCTGTCACTCCTCTCAGAACAGAACAGGGAAGTGTGTGTTTACATACACTCGTCCTTGTTCTGTGTCTCCTGGTCACGATCGCTCGTGGCCAGCAGTCATCGCGACCCCCACTGTGCAGTGGGCATGGGCGACTGCTATCCGGACCCTGCGAGCAAACGTACAGTTACATGGTTTCGTGCAGGGGAGCAAACCTGCCGCAGTAAAACTGCAGCGGCTGGTCCGGAAGCGGTTAAATCCTTTACAGGTCATCAATTTAGAGATAACCATAAATGATGGCCCAGAGTGCAGTGGTCAGGAACATGTCATATACAGTCCTGTGTATAGAGTGCGGTGGTCAGGAACATGTCATATACAGTCCTGTGTATAGAGTGCAGTGATCAGGAACATGTCATTAACAATCCTGTGTATAGCGTGCAGTGGTCAGGAAGATGTCATATACAGTCCTGTGTATAGAGTTTGGTGGTCAGGAACATGTTATATACAGTCCTGTGTATAGAGTGCAGGGGTCAGGAACATGTTATATACAGTCCTGTGTATAGAGTGTGGTGGTCAGGAACATGTCATATACATTCCTGTGTATAGAGTTTGGTGGTCAGGAACATGTCATATACAATCCTGTGCATAGGGTGCAGTGGTCGAGAACATGTCATATACAGCCCTGTGTATAGAGTGCAGTGGTCAGGAACATGTCATATACAGCCCTGTGTATAGAGTGCGGTGCTCAGGAACATGTCATATACAGTCCTGTGTATAGAGTGCAGTGGTCAGGAACATGTCATATACAGTCCTGTGTATAGAGTGCAGTGGTCAGGAACATGTCATATACAGTCCTGTGTACAGAGTGTGGTGGTCAGGAACATGTCATATACAGTCCTGTGTATAGAGTGCAGTGATCAGGAACATGTCATATACAGCCCTGTGTATAGAGTGCGGTGGTCAGGAACATGTCATATACAGCCCTGTGTATAGAGTGCGGTGCTCAGGAACATGTCATATACAGTCCTGTGTATAGAGTGCAGTGGTCAGGAACATGTCATATACAGTCCTGTGTATAGAGTGCAGTGGTCAGGAACATGTCATATACAGCTCTGTGTATAGAGTGCGGTGGTCAGGAACATGTCATATACAGTCCTGTGTATAGAGTGCGGTGGTCAGGAACATGTCATATACAGTCCTGTGTATAGAGTGCAGTGATCAGGAACATGTCATATACAATCCTGTGTATAGAGTGCAGGGGTCAGGAACATGTCATATACAGTCCTGTGTATAGAGTTTGGTGGTCAGGAACATGTCATATACAGCCCAGTGTATAGAGTTTGGTGGTCAGGAACATGTTATATACAATCCTGTGTATAGAGTGCAGTGGTCAGGAACATGTCATATACAGTCCTGTGTATAGAGTGCAGGGGTCAGGAACATGTCATATACAGCCCTGTGTATAGAGTTTGGTGGTCAGGAAGATGTCATATACAATCCTGTGCATAGGGTGCAGTGGTCGAGAACATGTCATATACAGCCCTGTGTATAGAGTGCAGTGGTCAGGAACATGTCATATACAGCCCTGTGTATAGAGTGCAGTGGTCAGGAACATGTCATATACAGCCCTGTGTATAGAGTGCAGTGCTCAGGAACATGTCATATACAGTCCTGTGTATAGAGTGCAGTGGTCAGGAACATGTCATATACAGTCCTGTGTATAGAGTGCGGTGGTCAGGAACATGTCATATACAGTCCTGTGTACAGAGTGTGGTGGTCAGGAACATGTCATATACAGTCCTGTGTACAGAGTGTGGTGGTCAGGAACATGTCATATACAGCCCTGTGTATAGAGTGCGGTGCTCAGGAACATGTCATATACAGTCCTGTGTATAGAGTGCAGTGGTCAGGAACATGTCATATACAGTCCTGTGTATAGAGTGCAGTGGTCAGGAACATGTCATATACAGCTCTGTGTATAGAGTGCGGTGGTCAGGAACATGTCATATACAGTCCTGTGTATAGAGTACGGTGGTCAGGAACATGTCATATACAGTCCTGTGTATAGAGTGCAGTGATCAGGAACATGTCATTAACAATCCTGTGTATAGAGTGCAGGGGTCAGGAAGATGTCATATACAGTCCTGTGTATAGAGTTTGGTGGTCAGGAACATGTCATATACAGCCCAGTGTATAGAGTTTGGTGGTCAGGAACATGTTATATACAATCCTGTGTATAGAGTGCAGGGGTCAGGAACATGTCATATACAGTCCTGTGTATAGAGTGCTGTGGTCAGGAACATGTCATATACATTCCTGTGTATAGAGTTTGGTGGTCAGGAAGATGTCATATGTAATCCTGTGCATAGGGTGCAGTGGTCGAGAACATGTCATATACAGCCCTGTGTATAGAGTGCAGTGGTCAGGAACATGTCATATACAGCCCTGTGTATAGAGTGCAGTGGTCAGGAACATGTCATATACAGCCCTGTGTATAGAGTGCGGTGCTCAGGAACATGTCATATACAGTCCTGTGTATAGAGTGCAGTGGTCAGGAACATGTCATATACAGTCCTGTGTACAGAGTGCGGTGGTCAGGAACATGTCATATACAGTCCTGTGTACAGAGTGTGGTGGTCAGGAACATGTCATATACAGTCCTGTGTACAGAGTGCGGTGGTCAGGAACATGTCATATACAGCCCTGTGTATAGAGTGCGGTGGTCAGGAACATGTCATGTCATATCGACCTCGTAGAGGAGGATGGTCACCTGCTTTCCTCTGCGCCCCGCCTGCCTGTGTTTACTCGCTATGGCGCTGCAAAACAAAAACAGAAGAGAAACGGGTTCCATAATTAAACTACAATTGTAATCTGAAAATGACATCAACACATGAAAGAAATGTAGAATGAATCCGTAGAATAAAACAATGAAAATGGAATTTTTGGATTAGGTGCATTTTTTCATGTAGCACCAGATTTGCAAATTTTTTTAGTACCGTATATACTCGAGTATAGGCCGTCCCGAGTATAAGCCGAGGCCCCTAATTTACCACAAAAAATCTGGGAAAACTTATTGACCCGTGTATAAGCCGAGGGTGAAAAATGCAGCAGCTACTGTAAGTGGAAAAGAGGGTCAGCAAATGCCCATCTGTAGCTGCATGTCCCCTGTGTCCTATACAACCCCCCCCCCCCCCCTATGTCCCCATTGCAGCCTACCTGTGCTTATCTGCCTCCAGCCGATCTGTCCACCATTGCAGGCTTGCCTCCTTGTCGACACGATCGCGATCGCTGGATGTCCTGTGTCCCTCGTTCTGTGTCCCCCGTTCTGTGTTCTGTGTCCCCCGTTCTGTGTCCCCCCCCCCATGCTGATCCGGCCGATCAGCATGTACGGCGCCATTACAGAATCAAAAGCCGCGCCTCCTCCTCCTCGTCCGTGATAGGAGGAACACTCTGTTTTCCCAGCAGTCAGTGCGCAGTGTTCCGCCTATCACAGACATCCTCTCATCCTCGTCCATGAGATGAGAATGATAGGACATCCGTGATAGGCGGAACACTTACTGCTGGGAAAATTAGTGTCCGCCTATCATGGACGAGGCGGAGGAGGAGGCGCGGCTTTTAAATTTGGAGGAGGCGGAGGCGCGGCGCGGCTTTTAAATAGTGAACACTGCCGTCTGTCTGCATGACACGCTGTTCATGCAGACAGACGGTGTTGACTCGAGTATAAGCCGAGGAGGGGACTTTTAGCCCTAAAAAAAGGGCTGAAAATCTCGGCTTAACTCGAGTATATACGGTAACTAAATTTATTTTAAGAAAAATGTAAAACGTCTGATTTTTGGTGCACAATAAAATATAAAAGACAGGATTGTGCCGAGTAAATAGATGTCCAGTCCACCTTTCTAATTACACGCTTGTGTGAACTGTGTATGGTGTAAATTTCCTTTCTTGTTTCTTTTGCAAAGCATTAACCCCTTGCAGATGCCGACCCTCCCATAGTAAACATACGGCGGATCCACAAGCTGGTTAAGTCCAGAAACCGGAACACAACTATTTTTTATTTTTTTTAAATATTTAACTTTTTCTCAGGAGCGCGCAATTGTCAGTTAAAGCTGCAGCGCGCTAAATATCAGAATATGGCCTGGTCAGAAAGGGGGCGGAACCTACAGGTGGTCAAGTGGAACTCAAAAGCACTTACTGCTCATCAGTTTAGTGATGAGAACAAATAACGGCCATGGAAACATTCCTCTCACAATGATCGTGGTGATAATATGTAACATGTGTAAACTATGCTTTCATGTGTAGGCTTGGCACACCTATGCACAAATTAGGTTTTTCACAGAAGGGAGAATGAATTGAAAATGATTTTTCCTTTTTTTTTTTTTATTTACTTAAACGGGGTTTCACCTTACAAAATTTTTTTTTAAAAGTCAGCAGCTAAAAAAAAAGTAGCTGCTAACTTTTAAGAAAAGCAATTTTGGGACTTTAAATGAGGCGTGGGGAAGCGCCTCTATCCCGGGGTTTGTTATAGAAAAAGGAGGTTGGGACTTTAAATTAAGTGGCTGGGGTGCGCACAAGAAAATCAATATATATAATAAAAGTATTTATTCGGTCATAAGTAGGTAAAGACAAATATAGTCATTGTATACACAGATATGTACATACATTAGGCACAGAGTGTATACATAATAATAACATGAACATGTATAAAATCGCATAAATCCAAAATACATGCATGGTTGAATACAGAGTGTATAGAACAGTAAAGTAGCCTGTAATAACTCAAATGACATGGACTAGTATCTGTTATATAAAGTCAAAAATTGTATACAAGTAGTAAAATCCTATAAAAAGTCGCTGTAGCATCTATTATAGCTCGACGCGTTTCGTGGATGTGTCTCCACTCATCAGGAGCAGATGCGACAAATACCTAGAAAAAGGTGAAAAAGTAATAATGTACCACACTCCATATAGAGGGGAGAAGGAATTTGTTAATGAAAATTTAGTCAAGTATATCTACCAACCAGGACAGGCACATGGTGAGGCGGGGGCATGTATATCACCCCCACGGAAGCTGAGGCGGCATATACAGACAGCATTGGTTGGAATGGAGAGTGCCACAGTGTAAGGGGAAACTCCTTGTGTTGAACAAATTAGGTATGATAACGGCAAGCAAAGTGTCTAGAGTGAAAAGAAAAAAATATAGATAAAAATGAGTATAAAAATAGTGAGGGAATAGGTGAAAAATTATAATAAAGGTATGGAGCTAGATATTGATGATGAATATGTATAATAGAGTAATGAAATAGTTTAACTGCAGAGATCATATAACTGCAGAGGTATAGGTAATGTTAGGAAAACAATGGAGTAATCGTATAGGGCAGGGCTCAAAATTTCAAGTCCTGAGCTACTAGCCAGGCCTTAAGGGTTACTCGCCACCAGTTGCCCCGCCCAACCCCTACCCTGCCCCGCCCCTAAACCCGCCCTCATAAATTATCTCATTAAATGACACCTTTAATGTTTTATGCAATTAAGTTATAAAAATATTAACAACCTTAATGTTAATGCAGCCTGTGTCCCCCCCATGTGCAGCCTGTGCCCCCCCATGTGCAGCCTGTGTCCCCCCCCATGTGCAGCCTGTGTCCCCCCCATGTGCAGCCTGTGTCCCCCCCATGTGCAGCCTGTGTCCCCCCCCCATGTGCAGCCTGTGTCCCCCCCCCATGTGCAGCCTGTGTCCCCCCCCCCCATGTGTCCCCCCCCCCCCCCTGTGTCCCCCCCCCATGTGCAGCCTGTGTCCCCCCCCCCATGTGCAGCCTGTGTCCCCCCCCCATGTGCAGCCTGTGTCCCCCCCCCATGAGCAGCCAGTGTCCCCCCCCCATGAGCAGCCAGTGTCCCCCCCCCATGAGCAGCCAGTGTCCCCCCCCATGAGCAGCCAGTGTCCCCCCCCCATGTGCAGCCAGTGTCCCCCCCCCATGTGCAGCCAGTGTCCCCCCCATTTGCAGCCAGTGTCCCCCCCCCCCATTTGCAGCCAGTGCCCCCCCATTTGCAGCCAGTGTCCCCCCCCCATTTGCAGCCAGTGTCCTCCCCCCCATGTGCAGCCAGTGTCTCCCCCCCCCATTTGCAGCCAGTGTCTCCCCCCCATTTGCAGCCTGTGTCCCCCATGTGCTGCCTACCTGTGGAGGAGAAGAGAGGAGAGCTGCCACTGGGAGATCACAGCAGGGAACATTCAGACTTTTGTTTCATAAGTTGTGAGTGTTCCCCCGCGGCGCGCCGTCACATAAGCTCCTCCCCTTGTCCGGGGAAGTTTGATACATGTCACCCGTCCTAGGATTGGACGGGTGATCTGTCTATCAAAGTCCCGGAAAAGGGGAGGGGCTTATGTGACGGCGCACGGCGGGGGAACACACAGCTTATGAAACAAAAGTCTGAATGTTCCCTGCTGTGATCTACCAGTGGTGGCTCTCCTCTCTTCTCCTCGCCAGCCCTCAAAAATCACTCGCAAAATGCGAGTGTGCGAGTGTAATTTTTGAGGGCTGGTATAGGGTACATATAGGAATATGGTAGGATTATAAAGAGTACTGTTAATCAAGTATATAAGGTAAAAAGTGTATAACGAAAATTGTATAAATTATAAATATCTGGCATGGAGTGAGGTGCATGGCTAAATTAATAGTGCTGAGGGTGTAGTAAGGGTGATGTGTAATGTTTGTTGGGGTATGTGTGAAGGCGTGTGTGAGTGTGGGGAAAAAAACGTATAGGCAGTGACATTAGTGGGAAAGATGTGAGGTATAAACCAAAAATGGTGAACTGGAGTGAACGTAGAGAATAAATGGCACTTACCCGATGCTGTAGGTCGTGCAACAACAAGCACAGAATTGGCTGGTGTGCAGGAACTTCAGAGGGAGACCGACCGTGTGATGGGCCAGCTCCGACTGGGAAGTTATATGTATATGCCGCCAACACCACGTGTGTGGGCGTATGGGGGAGGGGCGCCGACACCAAGAATGAGTGAACGCTTGGTGAATGTCGCCAAGAGACAAACCCCCAGCGTGACCACGCAGATGGTATGAACACCGCGTCAGCGCACTGACGTCAAATATGACGCAGTGCACATGACATGGGAGACGTGGTGCCGATTCACCAGGGGACAACCGCCCGAGCCTCCCAGACACAGGAGGCGCGTGGGGAGGAGGGGGAGGAGTCCACACAGGGAATCGCAGCTCCCATGGGTGTGAAGCAAAAACCCCCAACAACAACAGGGTGCTGATGGCCCAATGACTGCGAAACACTGCCAGAGCCGCGATCGTGGGCTAATACTGAAAATGTCATGGGTGATTATGGCTACTGAGAAATATTTATATAATGTGGCTAAAAAAAATGTTCTATACACTCTGTATTCAACCATGCATGTATTTTGGATTTATGCGATTTTATACATGTTCATGTTATTATTATGTATACACTCTGTGCCTAATATATGTACATATCTGTGTATACAATGACTATATTTGTCTTTACCTACTTATGACCGAATAAATACTTTTATTATATATATTGATTTTCTTGTGCGCACCCCAGCCACTTCATTTAAAGTCCCAACCTCCTTTTTCTATGACTTTTAAGAAGTACACTTACCCTCCCAGGGCGCCCGCGATGTCTGTCGTGGAGGACGAGCTGTCCCTTGGCGATCCGGTTCCAGCGCCGCCATCCTCGGTAAGGGAAACGGCTTCAGGTTTCCTACTGTGCATGCGCGAGTCGGCGCGCGTCCGACTGCGCATGCGCGAGTCGGCGCGCGGCCTACTGCGCATGCGCGACTCTAATTTGTGAATGGGGAACGCGATGTGTTGTGGGACATAGTTCCCATAACACATCGCGCCCCATTCAACAGAAGACGGAAGAAGAGAAGATCACCGCGGAGCTGGACGAGGCAGATTAGGACGATCTGCCTAGCAACAGCCATTTCTGGTAAGTAAAAAAAAAAAATTTTTTTTTTCATTTTAAATGGTTACTAACATTTTTTTAAGTTTTTGTTTTCAGGGTGTCCCCCCACTTTAACTTTACTGACATCAAATGTGATAACAATAATTTGGGGGTCATTTACTATATGGCGCAACGCTAATTGCCACAAATTAGCGCTAATTTGAGGCAATATGCGTGAATTAGCGCTAAAACGGTATTCACTATAGCGCTGGTGAGAAAATACCCCCAAAAAAATCGGATTTACTATAGTTCCCTGAAACTAAATAGCGTCCAAATCCTTACTCTGCTAAAACCTGGAGAATTGCACATGGAAATAATGTTTAGAACATGATATAATTGCCTAATTATTTAAAGATAATCTGCTTTTAAAATGTGTGAAAAAGTAATTTCTACACTGAAATATCTTTAAGCCTGGGTTCACACTATTGCGAATTCGCAGCGGTGGAAAACACTGCGAATTCGCAGGACATTTCAAAACCCATTGTTTTCAATGGGGCATGTTCACATATGTCCGGTGCATGCGCACTGCGCATTGCAGAAAAACCGCAACCGACTTTAGTGCGGTGCAGGACGGATCAGGTGCGAATTCAGGCCCATTATCTTCTATGGGCACGCATCTGATCCGCATCTGGCTTGCGTCCTGAACAGAAATTCGCGCCACTCCAACACCTCCCCTTCTTCCTGTTCCTCCCCTGTGTGTTTTGAAATCCGGACTGGAACCAGCATGTCGAAAAGAGGACGAAAAGCATCATCAAAGGCGAAAGAAGCTGTGGATTGTGAGGAGTTGATCAGACTTGTGGGGGAGAAACCCATGATTTATGACACCCGGCATCCTAAATATAAGGACAACGTTGTCAAAAAACGTGCATGGCAGGAAATTGCCAGAGACCTCTTGCCAGAGTGGAGCAGGTGCTCTTCCCAAGTTCAGGCTGACAATTGTAAGTTTTTTTATTACCTTTTACTACCTGTATATGCTGTCCTGTATTTTTTAGATGGTGTACATTCATTTCATTTATTAGATTTTAACAAACAGCATGTGGTCACCCCCAAATCTGTACCAGGCCACATGCTGTAAACATTGTGCACATAACAGCTTTATCTAGGGATGGATGAGTCCCTAAAAAAATGCATATTCTTAGAATTTCTAAGGTTAGTAATATGACATACACCACAAATGTGAGTTAAAAAAGTTTTATTTTTCATGGCCAAAATTACATACAACATTTTTCATACAGCACACTTAGCATTATATTATCATGCATTTACATCAAGCAAAAAAATACATATTTTTTTTTAGTCAATAGAATTCATCTGCCAAGGCACCTCCCCAGCTGGTGACAAAAAAAAAAATTCTTAAATTCTTCTCTAATAAGTGTACCAGTAGTGGTGCCCCTAGGAATATTGAAATGTGCTGCCTCCATGTTATGGGTCAGGGAATCTTCAAAAAGAAACCCATCTCTTTCACGCACATAGTTGTGCAGTGCACAGGCAGCTTTAATTGCACTGATCGCATGATCAATACTGAGGTTAATAGAGGTATGCAGGAATCTCCACTTATTGCAAAGAATTCCAAATGTACATTCTACTACTCGTCGTGCCCTAGTCAGCCTATAATTGAACACTCTTTTTTCAGTTGTCAGAGAGCGACTTGACTAAGGCCTGAGCATGTTCTGGGAAAGTGCGAAAGCTTCATCTCCGACAAATACATGTGGGAGGAGAGGCTCTGTAGTCCCTGGCAGGGGAGAATTAGTGGGCAAGTCTAGTGTATTGTCACGCAGCATGCGGCCAAATGAGGAATGTGAAAATACACTAGAATCTGAGCTGCTGCCATAAGAACCTACATCAACATAAATAAATTTATAATTTGCGTCTGCCACTGCCATTAATACCAACGAAAAATATTTTTTATAATGAAAAAATTGGCTCCCACTAGCTGGAGGCTTGAGGATGCGTACATGTTTGCCATCAATGGCTCCAAGACAGTTGGGGAAGTTGCATCGCTCCCAGAATAGGTCCGCTACCATCAGCCATTCTACTTGTTTTGGCTTCTTCATAACAATGTCCTTCAGTTCTTCCCATATGACTAGGCAGGTAGCATGAACAATGCCACTAATTTGATTTTCCAACCTTGAATTCGTAGTGCAAACTTCCAAAGGAATTTCCTGTTGCTAAGTACCTAAAAAAAAAAAAAATTTTTTTTAATTATGTTGTTATATATTTTTCAGTGCACTACTTACAGACAAGATGGCGTAGCATGCGTGATGCTTACAGAAAATATACGAGGCAACTCAGAGAAACAAGGAGTGGCTCGGGGGCAGCGCCTAGGGTACCCTATATGTTTGCCAGGGACTTGGATTTTTTACAACCCATTGTGGAGATGAGGGAGTAAGTTTTCATGTACATCATCTATGTAACGCACAATCTGTTAATAATTAATATGCCTAGTTAATTTTTGACATTTTTACAATATAAAACAGGACAGGATCAAGTTGGGAGGAGCAAGATGTTTTGGAGGAAGAACCAGAACAACAAACAGAGGAGGAAGCACCCATTGATATTCCAGAAGACACAGAGGATTTATCACTAATCCAAACATCTTCCAGTCTCTGGGAAACTAAGCCAGAAGAACAATGTTCAGGGGCAGAGGAGGCTGTCCCTGGGCCATCCTCTGCTCCTGCACACATTGGTCAGCCTGGCAAAGTGCCACGGAGGCGCCCAGCACTATCCCAACCTGACCTAAGTGAGCGCTTATTAGACATGTTAAAAAACATGACCGCAAAGGTGGATGCATTTTTATGTCCCGATACAATCCTGGCGCTCAGTTTTGTACCACTAATTAAAAAGGTACCCCCAGGGCGTTACTATGAAATGCGAAAAAATATAGAAAAAATGATGCACTCCTTCTCCCAGCCACAGCAGGAACCTGCATTTAACTACCCAAATGTGCCCCAACCAAGACCTCCCCATCACTACCCAAGATACACGCACTACCCTGAGCAGCTAAACCACATGCAGGGCCACACAGTAACCTTCCCTATCCCATCCCAACTTCCTTCAATTAGGGCCCCCCCCCCATCAGTGTGGGCATCTGAAGCCAGACTGTAACTCAGGGTATGTATGTGCAAAGTCAACATGGGGAGGCTAGGCCTGCTCCCCACACTGCCAGTGATGACCCAGCTTCCGCAACTCAATACTCCTATGAGGCCCCTTTCCCCAAAACATATCAGAATCTGTGATGAGGTCTGTTCATGGTTAAGGACCAACATGCACTACCCTGAGCAGCAACACCATCCTTACCCCTATAATCCACCATCATATCCCTCAAGTTATGACAAGCCAATCTCCAGATATGAAGGCCCACACAGTAACCTTCCCTATCCCATCCCATCCCCACTTCCTTCAATTAGGGCCCCCCGCCAAACTCAGGGTATGTATGTGCAAAGTCAACATGGGGAGGCTAGGCCTGCTCCCCACACTGCCAGTGATGACCCAGCTTCCGCAACTCAATACTCCTATGAGGCCCCTTTCCAAAAAACATATCAGAATCTGTGATGAGGTCTGTTCATGGTTAAGGACCAACATGACACATTTTGATAAAACAGGGAAGAGGCCTACTTGACAGGCAAGTTTTTTGTTTTTAAGTTATTTCAGAGTTAATTTATGTTTCATACATGGGTAAAGATTATATTTTTATCATATTTTATGATACGTGAATAAATAATTATTCCTACATTTTTTGTGCCGTCATATTTCAAAAAATACCCAGTTAAAAAAACATAAAAAATAAAAAAAACATGGTCAATATAACGCATGACAAATGACATGAGTGATGATAATTACCTTAATGTGATCAATAATCTTTCAGCAGGCTGGATACTTTTTCTGAAGCTCGTTTTCTGACGCTCCAAGCGAGGGGAGATTAAGCCCAGCAATTCGTCAAAACTGAGTAAAAAATAAATAAATTCATAAATACATGTGGGAAAAACATTTGGGCATACTGTAAAAAAAAAAGTAAGGTAAGTGGTTAAGGACATTATTTAGGGTAACAAGGCAGGACAAATAAGTGGCAGGAAAAAAAAAATGGCATATGGGCCCTCATTTCAACAAAGAAGAAGCCACTGGCCTTTTAAATTAACAGTAACAATTGTCTGAGCCAAAAATGCTAAACAAAGCTGCGTGGCATCACCACCACCCACAAAGCAACTTGTCACTAGCAATTTTGGGCCAAGGTATTTGGGGGGTAAAATATCCAAAAAAAAAAAAAGGGAATATGACCTGGCTTACACCAGGAGGGGGGTGCTAGCTGACGCTCATTTTGTGCCCTTGAGGCTGCATGCTGAAATAATGTACAGTTTGTATTTTGGGGGGGGGGGGGGGGACAAGGCTTATTAGTTACAATAATCTTAAAATGACATAATCACACATAGGTTAGACTGGATGGACTTGTGTCTTGCAAATAGAAAACACACTATACATCAATGGCTACAAATTAAGTATGGTTTGGCAGAAACAGTACTCACCTACTAATTGACATGCGGGTGAAATTGAAAAATTTTTCTTCATGCCCACGGAGGTGCCCATACAAGATCATGAACTGGCCTCTTTCTTCACGATTTGCAATGATGGGATGAACCCAGTATCTTCTTCTTCTCCGCATCCTTCTCCGATTTTCTTCTTCAAGCAAGATTGCTGCTGTTGCAGCAACAACAGTTGGCATTATCATTGGCAGAGCAGCACACATCTTGCAAAGAAACACACAAAACACAGGTACAGACTGCTGGACAACCAGGAAGTGTACACAGACCTACCAGGTTTTATAAGCAGCCAGACAATCAGCAAAAAAGCTTGCTCAGCACAAAATTAGCAACTCAAATTAGGCAGGAAGGGTTACTAATGAATTTTCAGCAGCTGATTCGCACCTAAAACGCGTACAATCCGCAGAACAGCCGACGTTTCACTGCGCAGTCACGCAGGGCCTTCAATTCGCACCGCACTAGTCTGAACCCAGGCTGGAGAGGGGAGGTTCTCTTTTCCGTTGTTCATAGAGGAGAAGGATTCACTAACAGAGTTCCTCAATCACAGTCAGTAGTTCTCTTTCAGTTGTCATACAGGGAGAGCAATTTAATAGCAGGGACCCTTTAACCAAGCAGAGTTCATATCCATAAAATAGTTCAAAGAATACGATAAAGTATTTTACCTGAGAGGAGAGATTTTTCTTTCCGTTGTTCATACAGGGCTAGGATTTAATTGTAGGGCCCCTTTAATCCATCAGAGTTCTCATCCATAAGTCAGGTCAAAGAATAAGCCGGAGTATTTTACCTGAGAGGTACGGAGAGGTTTTCTAAGCTGTCTTCTGCAGTTAATCGGCCACTGACTCCCACTTCACCCGGCTCTCTGCTGTTTAATATGCTCCCAGCTATCACCTTCAGGGGTTTCTGCTCTCTCTTGCTCTAGGTGATATGCAGCTTCATCCAGCTTCAGAGATGGGTCCCACTTCCTGTAGCCAGTGTACACAGTGCAGTATGAGAGTGCGAGCGGTATTGAAGGAATGGAGAGGGGGGAGGGCGCGGGCTCAAGATCCGGACATCTGTCCAGGCAGGCTCACAGAGCTTCTCTCACCTCCTCTGTTCGCCCCCCCCCCCCAAGACCGCTTCAGGCAGTCCACCCACTTTTCAAGGCTGCATAGGGTGTATGTGGCCGCATGAACCTCCGCATGCAGGCACTCGCCGAGCTCAGCGTTCCTCTCACTCCCGCCCAGCCCCCGAACCTCCGCTCTGCTACATACTTCCCATCTTTATATAAACATCTCCTGACATTTAGGGGTCTAGTCATAAATAATTTACATAATAATTCACCCAAGGAAAATACATGTACATTCCTTCTGTGTGAATGAGGGGAAATGGAGTTTAATTGGCTATGGGCGAATAATTTCCATTGATTTAAAATAGAAAATACTACATTTGCCACTAGCTGGAGATAATTGCAATTATACTTATCGCCATCTAAAGCCCAAACATAGTATTTCTCATTTTAATTCAATGGTTAGTCTAATAGTGTTGGCTTATTTAAGTTCTATCCTTCAGTGTGTACTGTACTGATAAGTGTATGAGTATGATCTCAGGTATTAGTATGAAGACATGTCTGATGAAGGAGACTAAGAGGTCTATTTTTCAAAAAATGTATTGGACTAATGTGACAATCATTCATCCAGCTGTTAAAATTTCTGGCTGTGATTTAACGCAGTGATTTCCTATGATCATCAGCTCCATCTAGTGGCCATAACCGGGTATTTTTCCTGTAATACCTCAATTAGCAATGCTGCATTATGGTCATTAGATGGAGTCAAGGAAATCAAAGTATGAAATAAAATACGGCCAATATTCATCACGGCTGGACGAATGCTGGTCATAACCGTTCAACTATTTTTTTTTTTTAATTAGACCTCTAAATGTTTATGAAATCTTCCACCACAAAATGTACTCAGCCAATGAGAGGTAATGACTCAATTTTTATTGTTCTCCTGCTATCAATGGCCAACACGGTACAACACTTCATCCATGTCTTTGGTGATCTCTGATCTCCTTATCAACTGTTTCTTCCATGATGAAGATCAGCCATGGAGTATATCTGAGGTGTATATCAGGGTGTGCTTCTTCCCCACATGAGAGATGTTATGTCCAGCAACATTCATATAGAAGACATTTCCCGCACTCAAAGCACTAATACACCTCGAAGATTGTGTGGAATCCCTGATGTACAGGAAGACAGGACTTCAATGAGGAACAATTCCCTCACTCAGGACAGGAATACGGCTTCTCCCCCGTGTGAGATCTCTGATGTCTGTTAAGAATGGACTTCTGAGAAAAACATTTCCCGCACTCAGGACAAGAATACGGCTTCTCCCCGGTGTGAGATCTCTGATGTGTGGAAAGATCAGACTTCTGTGAAAAACATTTCCCGCACTCAGGGCAGGAATACAGCTTCTCCCCCATGTGAGATCTCTGATGTTTGTAAAGATAGGACTTCACTGAAAAACTTTTTCCACACTCAGGACAGGAATACGGCTTCTTCCCTGTGTGAGATCTCTGATGTGTGGAAAGATAGGACTTCACTGAAAAACTTTTTCCACACTCAGGACAGGAATACGGCTTCTCCCCTGTGTGAGATCTCTGATGTCTGTTAAGAATGGACTTCTGAGAAAAACATTTCCCGCACTCAGGACAAGAATACGGCTTCTCCCCTGTGTGAGATCTCTGATGTGTGTAAAGATCAGACTTCTGTGAAAAACATTTCCCGCACTCAGGACAGGAATACGGCTTCTCCCCGGTGTGAGATCTCTGATGTGCGTCAAGAGTGGACTTCACTGAAAAACATTTCCCGCACTCAGGACAGGAATATGGCTTCTCTCCTGTGTGAGATCTTATATGAATATTAAGTTTGGATTTAGAAGGGAAACATTTCCCACACTCAGTACAGGAAAAGCTCTTCTCTGTTGGAAGGACGGCACCGTCCCTCACAGTCTGAGGTTCCTCAGGATAAGAGGAATACGATGGTCCATCTACACTGTGTGGTGCCGGATGGACATTTGAGGTAGTCGGGTTTTCTCCTGGACTATACTGTGTGATGTCCTCATCTTCTACTTTACAGTCTGGAGACAAAGTGAGACAATTCTCTGAGGTTTTCCTCATCTCCCGTCCATCTACTAATATAGAAATACAAAGATTATTACTAGACATGAGCAGATTGGTTCCGGCTGTGCTCCAATCAAATCATCAGATATAAAATGTTCAGCTGGTAGGAAATGGGTGTAACAAAAGAGAATCCATATTATGTGTATATATAGCAGTGGGTAGAGGGGAGAGAGCAGAAGTCAGGACTATGTAATGTACAACATATTGTATAAGATACAACAGATAGGACTATATAGTATCAGAATGATGTAATGTACAACATAAAGTATATAGTGCAGGGGTCAGGAGTATGTAATGTAAAATATAAATAATTTAGTGTAAGGGTCAGGACTCATAATATTGGTATTCAGTAATCAGTGGAAGATTAAATGTTTACATGAGACAAGTTGCAGAGGTCCCAGTCCTTGCCCTACTCTGGACCAATCAGTGAGCAGTATGGGTGGAGGAATGTATTTAGTGTTAATGACCCACCTGTACTGATCTCTGTAGGAGTGTCCTCCTCTATAAATGTCCCCGTTATTCCATCCTCCTCCATAGACTGCTGATCATCCCTCACATACCTCTCTTCTTCTTCTGCTTTAACCTCAAATTCTATATCGATTGGATCTCCACTCTAAACCAAGAAAATGAAAGTGAATATCATCCGTAAACAATACGATTTATTATTATGACATCACATAAAAAATCCACACATCATCTCTAGGAGTCCATGTTCTAGATGCTCCATCCCACCAACCTTGTAACAGTGAGGTATGGTGTGATCTTCCTGTGTGGAATCCCGGGAATACAGAGGACGGGGACATCTCTCTGGTGGGTTCCTGGTATTTGGGGGCTCCATCATATCCTTGTGTCCTTCTGAAAACTCCTCCATCACTCCATACTCCTCATCCTCCTCTTTATACTCTTCTTTAACATCAATATTATCATCCCTGAAGTTTCCACTCTGAATATATAATAAAACATTCATTGTAACAAACATGCTGTGTATAAATCAGAACTACCAATAATTGTCAATCATCTACCTGATGATGGTGAGGGATGGTGTGATCTTCCTGTGTGGAATCCCGGGAATACAGAGGACGGGGACATCTCTCTGGTGGGTTCCCATTACTGGATCCATCTGTAGGAAACACACACACTGACTGAATACATTGTTTCTATGTGTTTATCAGATGATGGAGGATCTAGGTGGAGCCTCCGTACTGCTCTCTCTTTACAATAAAGTCTCCTCTTACCCGGTGATGTGAGGGGCGGCTGATTCTCCATCATGACGTCCTTGTAGAGATCCTTGTGTCCTTCTAAATACTCCCACTCCTCCATGGAGAAATAGACAGTGACATCCTGACACCTTATAGGAACCTGACACACACAATGATACAGTCACCATCCAGACACATCCCTTGTCTGTTACTGGATAATGTCCCAGAATTCCCAGCACCGCTCACCTCTCCTGTCAGCAGCTCCATCATCTTCTTGGTGACTTCTAGAATCTTCTCCATGTTGTGTCTCTCAGGTTTTAGGGAGTCACATGGAGGTACTGTGATGGTCATATGATCACCTGACTTCACAAGAGGAAATCTCTGTATTGAGGAACCAATAGGAATATCATGTTAGAATCCCAGAATCCTCCTCACCTCTCCGGTCAGGTCGTTGTTTTATTAATAGAGATAAGAGTGATGTCATGTGACCTCCCAGAATCATCCTCACCTCTCCGGTCAGCAGGTAAATTATCTCCAGGGTGAGGTTTAGTATCTTGTCAGTCATGTGACTCCGGTCCTCCTCCATCCTCATTGGTGCCATCATTTGATCTATACAGGTCTTCTTGAAGACGGATAACTGGTAAATAAAAATAAGAATTATTTGGATGGTATTGGTCACACAATAATAGGATGTGGATTAAGGGTCGACCGATATAGTTTTCTCAGGGCCGATACTAATTTTTCAGCTGCCTTTCAGGCCGATAGTTGATATCAGGTGCCAATATTCTGCAGATTTAATGTTTTTATTTTTATACTGTCCTTTTATTATTTTAACACTTTTATTGCTGTCACAAGGGATGTAAACATCCCATGTGACAGTAATAGGGGGTGACAGGTCCTCTTTATGGAGAGGTCTGGGGTCTATAATGAATGTAAACATCCCATGTGACAGTAATAGATGGTGACAGGTCCTCTTTATGGAGAGATCTGGGGTCTATAATTAATATAAACATCCCATGTGACAGTAATAGGAGGTGATAGGTCCTCTTTATGGAGAGATCTGGGGTCTATAATGAATGTAAACATCCCATGTGACAGTAATAGGAGGTGACAGGTCCTCTTTATGGAGAGATCTGGGGTCTATAATGAATGTAAACATCCCATGTGACAGTAATAGGAGGTGACAGGTCCTCTTTATGGAGAGATCTGGGGTCTGTAATGAATGTAAACATCCCATGTGACAGTAATAGGAGGTGACAGGTCCTCTTTATGGAGAGATCTGAGGTCTATAATGGACATAAACATCCCATGTGACAGTAATAGGAGGTGACGGGTCCTCTTTATGGAGAGATCTGGGGTCTATAATGGATGTAAACATCCCATGTGACAGTAATAGGAGGTGACAGGTCCTCTTTACGCAGAGATCTGGGGTCAATAATGAATGTAAACATCCCATGTGACAGTAATAGACGGTGACAGGTCCTCTTTATGGAGAGATCTGGGGTCTATAATGAATGTAAACATCCTTTCTATCTAAGCATATGTGTGTATATATACATACACACACATGACGTACATAAGTACACATACACACACACAACATGGACCAACGAGGACAGATCTGGTCATAGTAGAATATTAATTTCAATGCCCTCATTAAGGCCCCCGGGTGATAGACTATCCAAAGTATAAATCCAGTAATTTTCCCTCTCACATAGTCGTTTATAGGGTTCTGCTTTGGGAAAATGGTTGGATTTGGCCTCTATGACCCTAAAGATGACTTCTTGTGAAACTCTTTGAAGTGTGTCGGGACTCTATATTTATCCACACCCTTCTCAACAAAGTTACGGTGTTCACCAAACCTTTTGCGGAGAGTCCGGATGGTGCAGCCTACATAGAGTAGGCCGCATGGACACGTCAAGCAGTATACAACGTACTCAGATGAGCATGTAAAGAAATCCGGTATGGTGTACTGCTTTCCTTTACATGTGAAATCTTGTTGTCTATGTGTCACGTGTTTACACGGGAGACATAGGGTTTTTTTTTGCACTGATACGTTCCCTTGATGTTAAAGAATGTCAGGGAAGCACTAGCGATCGGTCGTGATGGTTTTACTTTACTTGAATCTATTTGGGTTTTGATGTTTTTTGCTCTTCTATAAGTTACCAGAGGTCGATCGGTTAATGTGGATTTTAGATGGGGATCCTCGCTCAATATGGACCAATGTTTAGAGAGGATCCTCTCCATCTTCCTGAATGGAGTATGGAACTGTGTGACGACCCGCACTGGTTGCATACTGTTCTCTGTTTTAGCCTTTCTATCACTTTTTACGTCTGTATGAAGATGTGTGTGGAAAAGATTCTTCAACAATATCATCGGGGTAGCCCTTTTCTTTAAATTTGGTCTTGAGTATCTGACCATGGGTATTGTAGTCCTGTGTACGAGTGCAGTTATACTTATGCTGATTCAGGCCATCCAAGGCATACCATTAAGGGCATCCCTGTGGGACAGTTTTTGAGGTTAAAACGGGTATGTAGTGATGAGTCATCTTTTTTGAAAGAAGCCTCTGCTATGAAAAAGTGTTTCATAGAAAGAGGGTATACAGCCCCTGTACTTGATAGGGCGTTCAATATAGCCCTCAATACTGATAGGTGTCATCTGCTTCGTGATAAGGTCAATAATGGAGATGGGAGAAGGCGGGTATCTGACAAATCCATTAAAACTCCGGTGTTCTCCACGCCTTACAGTTTAGAGTTTAGTAAAATTAAAGGGATTGTGGAGAAATATTTACCTATTCTCTATAACGATCCTGTCTACGCTCAAATTCTATCTAAGGGTATTAGATCAGTCTCCCGCAGGGCTCCAACCATTGGTGGCATGTTGTCCCCCAGCCTCTATTCGAGCAGTGTTCAACGCCCCAATTGGTTACAGTTTAAGGGATCGTTTCGATGTGGGGGCAATAACTGTCCATGTTGCCCCCACATTTTACGAGGCGATACTATCCTTTCTAGGTCTCTGAATAAGGGTTTTAAAGCTATGGCCTTCATTAACTGTAACACTAAATTTGTTATTTACGTGGTTACGTGTGAACAATGTCGCATACAGTATGTTGGACGCACAACACGAAGACTGAGAGACAGATTATATGACCACCTCTATGACATTTCCAAAAACCACCCCACTAATGTGGCGAGGCACTGGAATCTTTGCCATGATAAGGATGTCAGCGGCTTACGCATTCAGGGGGTTGAAAAAGTCACTTTATCTAAAAGAGGGGGTGATAGGTTTAGTCTGTTGTGCAAGAGGGAGGTTTATTGGATATTCCATCTCCATACGAGGCAGCCTATGGGCCTTAATTTTGAGTGGGACATTTCATTCTTTTATGAGTGAATTCTCCACATATTGACTGCCCATATTTACTAAGCCAATATGTATGGCTCCCATTTCACTGGTTGTCGGTCCGGTGCTGATAGGTTTTTTTCATCTGGTTCTGCTGGGCTCATTTCATTATGTTTCTGCCAGAGTTTATTCACTATTTCCCATTTATTATAATTGCTTTACATTGAGGACAGGCTAATTATTCGATTGAGACTGTTTTTTGAATAGGGCTGTATGCACATATTGCAGCATTTTTCGCTGCAGAGATTATGAATATCAGTATTTTATGTGTTAATTAATATCCTATTAAACATGTTTGTTATTCTTTTGATAATCACACACCTGATATATTATGTTAGGTGTGTGATCAACTAGCTGGGTACTTGCATCAGCTCCCCATACCTGTCGGTATAAGGATATACACATTTAATTCGCCTTAAGCCTTAGAATATCCGGTTTCGATCGTTCATTTGGTCTATTCCTATATTTATTTTTTATCTTTCCTATCTATGCATTGTATCATAGGAGAAGGCCTAAATAGACACATCCAATAATGAGATATTTGCAATCTTACTATTATGCAGCTTTTTTTGGGATGTGTCATTTTTAGGGAATATTTGTGCTTTTCTCTGGCAGTTCTGATATTCAATGAGCCCCATGCATCGACATGCACACACATTGAGAGTTTGTTTCTTTCTTTTTTCTGTGTGTCTGCCGATGCGTGCGATTTTTTACATACAAAATGAAAAATGTTTTTACATATGTCATTTTTTATTTATTTTTTAGGTTGCACCTGTACCTCTTCACCTAAAGATAAGATTCATCATGTTATTTATCTATTACCATTATGTATGCTTTCAACATGTCAGCTTGATTTAAGTGTTTTAGGTGAAAAAGGTGTTTTCCTTCCATCCATTTAAATGTTACCTTCAGATTTTGGATGCTCACAGGTGCTTCCCTAATTGCTATCTCGTTATACACATATTTTATTCATTTGTTTAATTGCTTGTGTGTGTGTATATATAGCTCTGTATGTATATTCTGCTCATTAGCTATGACTAAGCACCGTGTTCGGTGTGAAACATGTCAGCAGCTGTGCAGTTAGTCTGTACACAAGCCTAGATGCTATGATTTTATTATATCTTTTGAAATAAAGTTGAATAATTTGGAGTGCGGCTATCCAGCTACATCTTTTCTACTGCAGTTATACTTAAGACGGCAGAACTGGCTCTTCGGGATGTTGTTCACCCAACGTGGATGGTGACGATAGTGCAAATAGGAGTTGTCGGAGGCGGGTTTTGTGAAATTCTGAGCACAAATACTGTTGTCATGATGGGACAATTCTAGATCACAAAAAAAACAAGCTTATTGTCATCAGATACTGCGGTGAAGGACAAGCCCATAGTGTTGGTGTTGGAATGTTGTAGAAATCCTGGGATTAGAGTATCTGGCCCATCCCAGATAATGACAACGTCATCGATATAGCGTCCATAGAATACTAAATGGGAGGCGTAGGGGTTGTTCTGCCAAATATGTAGATAAGTATTTAGTCTTTTAGTTTAAGTTTTATTAATTTATGATTTTTTTTTAAATGTATAATTTTAAATAATAATTTTCTATACCTATTAATTTCACCTTTAAGTTTATTGGTAATTTTAGTCATAATCACGTGAAATTGTTTAAGAGTGTTGAAATAGTATATTCAGCTGGTGGAATTGTAATTTTCCTCAATGTTTACATGTTCCCATGGTTACCCGTTTAGCCAGTCACTTAGTACTCAGTCTATGTGTATATATAAAAAACCCTCTTCAAAGATGGCCCCCAGCAGAGCCTGAGGAAGGAGGACGCATGCTCCGAACACGGGCACCTCCCCACTGACCCTGTACCCGGAAGTGACGTCACCCTGCCGTGTTCCTGTGCATCGCGATCCCTGTCCCAGCTTTCCGGGAGCGCTGGGCTGCACCAGTGTAACCGGATAAAAGACAGACACACGGACAGTCCAGCCAGAGACACCAGGCAGTTCCCGGGACGGCGCGGATGACACCGATATCTATGCGGTTTTATATCGCTGGTTTGTGAATGTTCCCATTACGTTTTTAATTCATGAAATGTCTTAACTGCTACACTTAGAAGGCGCTGCTTTGTTCCTGTTTTTGACAGTAATAGGCAGTGACAGGTCCTCTTTATGGAGAGATCGGGGGTCTATAAAACCCCAAATCCCTCCTCTGCATTTGAAAGTATTCAAAAGGCCAAGATCGGCATTTTGAATACTTTCTATTTTTTAAAACTGTCGCCTTTAGGATGCCAGTAATGGGGAAGTGATATCATGACTGCTTTCGGGTTACTAGAGCCGAGACCCGAACAGTGCTGATTCCGGCTTTGTTGGGGCCTCCGGCCAGCGGTGGGACGGGAGACCCGGGCGGAAAGGCGGGAAGAGGGGGGATCTCCTCTCGCTGCTTGTAATAACAGCCGAGCAGCTGCTTAGCCACATCGGTTGTTATTACAAGAAAGCTGACGGTCCGCACTAAAGAACAGTACTGGGTTAGCTGTATCTTCATGCATCACTCCGGTACAATCCCTTGAAGAAATATCGCTAATATCGGTAAGTATGTTAGCGATACCGATTCTTCAAAAAAACTGAATATCGGCTGCACTGATAATCGATTGACCCCTAATGTGGATGTGAGAGGGGATAATAGGAGGGTTGCTGTACATTTAAGAAATAAACTATTGTCCCCCATCGGAACACATTTAGTCTGGACTGTGTAGTATTCGTTACATCTTGTAGGACCCTCTTGGCCTGCCGGATCAGATATTCCTCTTTACTCTGTTGAGTTTGTTTTCTTTCTGAACTGGTTTGCAGCCGTAACAGAACTCCTCTAAGAACAAGTGCTCACCAACGCGAAGGAATGTCCTTCTTCATCTTACTTGATATTCCAGAAAAAAAAAAATCACATGACCACTGAGACAATAAGAGGGTTAAGGTTGTCCGTTCTGTAAGGTCTGAAAAATAAGTGGGGTGGGAGGGCCATCACAGACCCACAGACCCCCTTATGTCCCTCAGAGCCCCCTGAGCTCTCCAGCCCCCTATTCCCTCAAAGCCATCTAGCCTGACTACCCTCTCAAGGGTCCCACTCTGCAGGCGGACTACCCCCTCAAGGGTCCCACTCTGTCACCGGACTACCCCCTCAAGGGTCTGAGAGTCCTTCAGCTACATTACCCCTTCAGAGGCCCCTAAAGTCTTTCAGCTTTACTAAACCATCACAGCCCCTCAGCTCCTCTACATCCCTCAAAGCCCTCAGTATTTTCCTCCCTCTGACACCAATGATGGATCATATTCTTCATGGAAGGCTGAGGAATGTTTTCTTCCTCCTGACCAGCAATATAAGGGGCTCTATGCTCCATACTCCTGACCCCGGCACTACATGGTGTTGGTTGCATATTGTAATGATTGCCCATTGGCAGCCTGTGTAGTGTAATAATTGCCCTTTGTAGGATATGTATGGTCAGGATGGTCATTGTCTTGTCTATTTATTGTCAGTGCTGTTTGTTTATAGGAACATATTACTAGAATTTATCTCCAAAAGAATGTTCCGGCCCTGTACATGAGTAAATGTTCTGCCCCTGAAGGGGTTAATCTAGGTGTCCACACTATATATGTGTGTATCATCATCTGCTGGAGATAAAAGACATCACAGTGACTAAGGAGGAAGAGGACGGACATGACGGGGGGTTACTGGGTGTAAATAGAAAATAAGATCTTATTACCTCCTCTGCTGCCACTTCCAGCAATGTCTCCTCTCTACTTCCTCCCGACTCACCTCTCACCCGAAACTTCTTACATCCCTTCCTGTCTGTCTTCCATAGAGACTTCCTATCTAGGTAGAAGTGAGATCATCACCTTGTGGATCTCAGAGGAACTGCAGCCTGAGAAACATCTTGTAGTGTGAACACGGCCTTGTGCTATGTGTGTATGTACCTTACACAGATCAGCCATAACATTCTGACCACTGACAGGTGAAATGAATAACATTGATTATCTCATTATAATGGCATCTGGAAGCGGGTGGGATATATTACACACCTCCCAACTTTCTGAGATGAGAATGAGGGACACCTATTAGCAAATGTATGTAGGACACACACCTTCACCACACCCCCTTAACCGATTCCCGACCGGCGCACACACATTTACGTTGGCAGAATGGCATGGACAGGCACAAGGGCGTACAGGTACGTCCCTTTGAAAATGCTGCTGTGCCATCGCGTGTCGGGACCCCGTGAGTCTGGTCGCGGGTCCCGCGGACTCGATCGCAGCAGGGATACCCACGGTCGTCTCACAGGGAGGACGAACTGGGAGATGCGGAAGTAAACAGCATCTCCCCGTTCTGCCTAGCAACAAGTGACACTGATCTCTGCTCCCTGTGATTGGAGCAAAGATCAGTGATCAGTATCACACAGCCACACCCCCACAGTTAGTAACACACTTAACTAGGACACACTTAACCCCATACACTGCCACCCCCTGGTTAACCCCTTCACTGCCAGTGTCATTTACACAGGAATCATTGCATTTGTATAGCACCGATTGCTGTATAAATGGTCCCAAAAATGTGTCAAAAATGTCCGATGTGTCCGCCATAAAGTCGCAGTCAAAAAAAAAAACACTGATCGCCACAATTACTAGTAAAAAAAAAAAAAATTATTAATAAAAATGCTATAAAACTATCCCCTTTTTGTAAACGCTATAACTTTTGCGCAAACCAATCAATAATCGCTTATTGCAATTTTTTTTACCAAAAATATGTAGAAGAATACGTATCGGCCTAAACTGAGGAAAAAAATTTTTTTATAGATTTTTGGGGGATATTTATTATAGCAAAAAGTAAAAAATAAAGCGTTTTTTTCAAAATTGGCGCTTTTTTTTTGTTTTATAGCGCAAAAAATAAAAACCGCAGGGGTGATCAAATACCACCAAAAGAAAGCTCTATTTGTGGGAAAAAAAGAATGTCAATTTTGTTTGGAAACCACGTCGCACGACCGCGCAATTGTCAGTTAAAGCGACGCAGTGCCGAATCGCAAAAAGTGCTCTTGTCTTAAGCCAGCAAAATGGTCCGGTCTGAAAGTGATTAAAGGGAAGTTATAAAAAAATTAAAATATTAGTTAAACCCATAAGTGCTTTTTTTTAACCACTATAATTTCTTTATATTGGCTTTCTGAAATTTACAAATACAGCAATTTAGAAATTGAATGAAAGGTTTAGCACTGGGAGATAAATAGTGCATTTTATATACAACTATATAGATAAGACCAGAATGAGGGACAAGTGAGGAAGAGGAACTTTGTTCTAAATCAGGGACTGTTGGGAGCTATGATATTAGGCAGCAGGTGAACATGTTGTCCCTGAAGTTGATGTGTTGAAAGCAAATAAAATGGGCATTACAGTTTGCTGTGTATGGGGCTGTGTGGGATGTGGATGGTCTAGTGTGTGTGTGACACTTACCTGGGGAAGAGATGGCACCGGGATGCAGTATGGGAAGAAGACAAGCCGGAGGAGGCAGTGTGTTGCTTCATCTGGGGAAGTCCATACCTTGATGGCAGCAAAAGGGGGACCAACTCAATATTAGACGGAAGAGCATAATGTTCTGGTGGGTGGGTATAATGATCTGGTGGGTGGTCCTATTATTCTGGTGGGTGGGTATAATGTTCTGGTTGGTGGTCCTAATATTCTGGTGGGTGGGTATAATGTTCTGGTGGGTGGTCATAATGTTCTGGTGGGTGGTCATAATGTTCTGGTGGGTGGTCATAATGTTCTGGTGGGTAGTACATGAATACACAACTTAGTAAGAAAAATAAAATGAAATAAAGGAAAAATAATTCCACCATTATTTTATTCTCAGCAGGAGAAATAGATGTTAATAGGCTGCAAGAGATCTGCTGAAGAAAAGGGGGGTGTGTGGCAATAAGCTGCAGAAGATCTGCATCTCTTCAACCCCCTCCTTTTTCTTATCAGATCTCCTGCAGCCTATTAGCACCCATTTACTACTATTATAAATGAAGGAGATTACTATTCCCGTCCTCCAAGCAGTGTTCTGTCTGGGAAGGTCGGGGAGTCAATATTTCCCCAGCTGAGAACAATGAAGGAGATTACTATTCCAAACCTCAACGACTAGTTCTCCCACTCGCTATTTCCCCAGCTGGCAGAGACTTCTTATAGAGTGTCAGCTTCTCGCATCGTCCAGAATAAGGAGATGGGTGATAAATACAATGACCCCTCCCCTTATATCCATAAATCCCGCCCTCTTATCATCAAAGTAAAAGATGTGACAACATCTGTGATAAATCATTGATGCATTTCACCTCCTCGATAAACCATAAAGTGACATCAAAGTCCATCCAACGTCTCCTTTATACTTCAATAAATGATATCAGCACCAATAAATGTCTCCAACACCTCCATATCCTCTTCCTCCAAATCTCAGTATATGCTCTAGCAAACTGTGTGTAGTGGACTACACAACACCTCCTTCCCGTTGTTCACACTACCAGACGTTCCTTGTGGTTGCAGTTCCTCTGAACTCCACAAGAAGTCTCTATGGAATACAGACAGGAAGTGATGTCAGGTACACACAGGAAGTTCCGGGTGAGAGGTGAATCGGGAGGAAGTACAAAGGAGACATTGCTGGAAGAAGCAGCAGAGGAGGTAATAAGATCTTATTTTCTATTTACACCCAGTAACCCCCCGTCATGTCCGTCCTCTTCCTCCATAGTCACTGTGATGTATTTTATCTCCAGCAGATGATGATACACACATATATAGTGTGGAAATGTAAATTAACCTCTTCAGGGGCAGAACATTCCCCACTTACAGGGCCGGAACATTCTCTTGATTTTGGAGATGTGTCACCTTTCCCACCAATCACCTTCTCACCTCATCACTGTCCAGTTCATGAACGATTCGTTCTTTTGAATCGATTCTTTTCAGTGAACTGATTGAATCGATTCATATGAGTGAACTGATCCGTTTGAAACAGTTCACTATGGACTCAATACATAGCATAGCAGAGCAGGCCTGGCAATATGATCCTAGAGTGAGAGAGCTCCGCCCCTCCCTGCAACCAATCAGTGTGCTCAAGGCACAGCGACACTCAGGAACTGGATACAAACTTAAAACAAGTGTCAGGAGTACACAGTACACCGAGTTAAAGAATCGTACGAGTTACTGAGTTAAAGAATCATACGAGTTACCGAGTTAAAGAATCATACGAGTTACCGAGTTAAAGAATCATACGAGTTACCGAGTTAAAGAATCATACGAGTTACCGAGTTAAAGAATCATACGAGTTACTGAGTTAAAAAATCATACAAGTTACTGAGTTAAAGAATCATATGAGTTACTGAGTTAAAGAATCATACGAGTTACCAAGTTAAAGAATCATACAAGTTACTGAGTTAAAGAATCATACGAGTTACCGAGTTAAAGAATCATACGAGTTACCGAGTTAAAGAATCATACGAGTTACCGAGTTAAAGAATCATACGAGTTACCGAGTTAAAGAATCATACGAGTTACCGAGTTAAAGAATCATACGAGTTACCGAGTTAAAGAATCATACGAGTTACCGAGTTAAAGAATCATACGAGTTACCGAGTTAAAGAATCATACGAGTTACCGAGTTAAAGAATCATACGAGTTACTGAGTTGAAGAATCATATGTGTTGTTAGAACTCAGTACACTGAAAGTGCCCACCAGTAGAACAATACACTAAATCAATGATCAGGTAGCAGCAGTACATTATTGTGAACTGTATTCTGATGGGCCAACTTCACAGTCAAGATTGCTAGCCCCTTTCACACTCGTGTGACTTGTCCTGTGACTTGGGACTACAAAGTCGCATGACAAGTGGCACCCCATGATTTCCAATGAGTACCATTCATATCTGTGCGTCTTCAAGTCACAGCGACTTACTGCACTACTTGGTCCGATTTTGATGCGACTTGAGGCAGAGACCTCAATATTCCATGGGTATTGCTTCAAGTCGCATCGAAGTCACGGTTAAAAATTGTGGCAAAAATTGCATGACTTTCAAGTCGCACAAGTGTGGAAGGAGCCTAACGATTGGATTTTACTACCGTGGTACTTCGCCTGCCCGTGGTAGTAAAATCCGATAATTTTTCCTGTGCATGCGCTGTAAAGACTACAGAAAAATCTGATGGCTAGCAATGTTAACTGATGCTAACATTACAGAGCTTTTTGTGCGTCACCAAAATCGATGACGCCGGCTAATCTGACAAATTGTGGTCTGACACAACAATAGGATTGTGCTTGTGTTCTGAGCAAGGGACTAAATACAAGTAAATGTCCCCAGGACCTGCCAACCTTCTGTGAAGAATCATTCTTTTGATTCTAATCATTTAAAAAGGTTGAGTCAGAGCTTTGGCTCACTTGCTTGTCAGTAGACTCAGCTAGTGATCCGAAGAATCGATTCATTGAATCGATTCATTTCAGAGAGTAGTTCGAAATGAACCGATTCACTTAAAAGATCCGGACTTCCCATTACTAGTGCTTAGGAATGGAGAATGCTATGACATCACACTGACCTCATAGCTCCTCCTCCCAATGTCCCTCCATCTGGTACTTTTCTTTTTATTTAATAGTTTTAGGATGTGGGCGGACCCTTTGCATCCTCACAAGCAAAATAAGACTGTTGTAATGACACCAGAATTATTTTACTTGCATAGTGTGGGGGTCCTGTGTGGGTAAATTATACCTCAAACTGAAGTGGAGCTTTAATAAAATGGAGACCTGAATGGTGAGGTGAGGAGGATTCTGGGAATATCATTTGATTTTACTATTTGTGTTCAGATCTAGAGTTTTCCTCCTGTGAAATCTGGAGATCATATGACCATCACATTGCCTCCACCTCCCTCCCTGATAGAATAGAGAAATACAAAGAAGATTCTAGAAGTCACCAGAGAGATGATGGAGGAGAGGTGAGCGGTGCTGGGAATTCTGGGACATTATCCAGTAACAGACAAGGGATGTGTCTGGATGGTGACTGTATCATTGTGTGTGTCAGGTTCCTATAAGGTGTCAGGATGTCACTGTCTATTTCTCCATGGAGGAGTGGGAGTATTTAGAAGGACACAAGGATCTCTACAAGGACGTCATGATGGACAATCAGCCGCCCCTCACATCACCGGGTAAGAGGAGACTTTATTGTAAAGGAGAGAGCAGTACGGAGGCTCCACCTAGATCCCCCATCATCTGATAAACACATAGAAACAATGTATTCAGTCAGTGTGTGTGTTTCCTACAGATGGATCCAGTAATGGGAACCCACCAGAGAGATGTCCCCGTCCTCTGTATTCCTGGGATTCCACACAGGAAGATCACACCATCCCCCCCCCATCATCAGGTAGATGATTGACAATTATTGGTAGTTCTGATTTATACACAGCATGATTGTTACAATGAATGTTTTATTATATATTCAGAGTGGAAACCTCGGGGATGATAATATTGATGTTAAAGAAGAGTATAAAGAGGAGGATGAGGAGTATGGAGTGATGGAGGAGTTTTCAGAAGGACACAAGGATGTGATGGAGCCACCAAATACCAGGAACCCACCAGAGAGATGTCCCCGTCCTCTGTATTCCCAGGATTCCACACAGGAAGATCACACCATCCCCCACTGTTACAAGGTTGGTGGGATGGAGCATCTAGAACATGGACTCCTAGAGATGATGTGTGGATTGTTTATGTGATGTCACAATAATAAATCGTATTGTTTACAGATGATATTCACTTTCATTTTCTTGATTTAGAGTGGAGATCCAATCGATATAGAATTTGAGGTTAAAGCAGAAGAAGAAGAAGAGAGGTATGTGAGGGATGATCAGCAGTCTATGGAGGAGGATGGAATAACGGGGACATTTATAGAGGAGGACACTCCTACAGAGATCAGCACAGGTGGGTCATTAACACTAAATACATTCCACCACCCATACTGCTCACTGATTGGTCCAGAGTAGGGCGGGGACTGGGTGATATCAGCCTGTAATCCCCTGGTCACTTTCCTGAGCTGTGTTCCCCGTCCTGTATTCCTGTATTTCTCTCGGATAATCTTCCTTCTCTGTGCTGCAGACACAATTTATGGATCTAGACTGGATTTATGGAGATTCTGGGGTTCAGCTGACAGCAAAAGGTTGATTTTCACCATAGTTGTTGCTCTACCTAGACAACTGTGGCATGTGTTTTGGATCTTCTACCTCATGCCCAGGTATAGCATGATCTCTGACAGAACAATTAATTTGGCAAATGAGGTTCAATGTAGAAAAATGTAAAATAATGCATTTGGGTGGAAAAAATTTGAATGCAATCTATAGACTGGGGGAAGAACCTCTGGGGGAATCTCGGATGGAAAAGGACCTGGAGGTCCTAGTAGATGATAGGCTCAGCAATGGCATGCAATGCCAAGCTGCTGCTAACAAAGCAAACAGAATATTGGCATTAAAAAGGGGATCAACTCCAGAGATAAAACAATAATTCTCCCGCTCTACAAGACTCTGGTCCGGCCGCACCTGGAGTATGCTGTCCAGGTCTGGGCACCAGTCCTCAGGAAGGATGTACTGGAAATGGAGTACAAAGAAGGGCAACAAAGCTAATAAAGGGTCTGGAGGATATTAGTTATGAGGAAAGGTTGTGAGCACTGAACTTATTCTCTCTGGAGAAGAGACGCTTGAGAGGGGATATGATTTCAATATACAAATACCGGACTGGTGACCCCACAATAGGGAGAAAACTTTTTTGCGGAAGGGAGTTTAACAAGACTCGTGGCCACTCATTAAAATTAGAAGAAAAGAGGTTTAACCTTAAACTACATAGAGGGTTCTTTACTTTAAGAGCGGCAAGGATGTGGAATTCCCTTCCACAGGAGGTGGTCTCAGCGGGGGGCATCGATCGTTTCAAGAAACTATTAGATAATCACCTGAACGACCGCAACATACAGGGATATACAATGTAATACTGACATATAATCGCACAAATAGTTTGGACTTTATGGACTTGTGTGTTTTTTCGACCTCACCTACTATGTAACAATCCCCCCAGGATTACTTGCTCTGTTGTCTGCTGGCTGTGACGGGTGGAGGGATATGTCTGTATAGTCTCAGACCCAAGTCACTGAGTGCAGTCTCAGGAGATGGGAGGCAGCGGTGTGGGACCTCTGCAACTTGTCTCATGTAAACATTTAATCTTCCACTGATTACTGAATACCAATATTATGAGTCCTGACCCTTACACTGTATAATTTATATTGTACATTACATACTCCTGACCCCTGCACTTTATACTCTATGTTGTATATTACATACTGGTAAGTGGGGGATATTGTTGCGCCTTCAATTGTGAAAATAGCTGCCAACACTACAATCAGACTAATTGTGAAAGGATAAATGTAAAATAAAGTGTAGCGCTTAACGTGTCTCTGTACAGTAATGGGTACTAAAGAATAAAATTCTGTGTCCACAAATTACTGTTCAGAATTTTTATCTTAAAAAATTAGAAAATAAATTAAGTGATAAAAATAAAGTGACTAATTGGATCACCTATGGGAAGGTGATATTCCAATATGATAAACACACATATAAAAATATTGAAACAAAACTCAATATGTTTACAGTACAAACGTGTATGGATGTGCTCAAATGTAGGTTAATAAAAAAAATGACCAAAAGCTCATATAGAAACAACCTATATGAGTGCTCGTAGAACCTATATGAGTGCCCGTAGAACCTATATGAGTGCTCGTAGAACCTATATGAGTGCTCGTAGAACCTATATGAGTGCTTGTAGAACCTATATGAGTGCTCGTAGAACCTATATGAGTGCTTGTAGAACCTATATGAGTGCTCGTAGAACCTATATGAGTGCCCGTAGAACCTATATGAGTGCCCGTAGAACCTATACGAGTGCTCGTAGAACCTATATGAGTGCTCGTAGAACCTATATGAGTGCCCTTAGAACCTATATGAGTGCTCGTAGAACCTATATGAGTGCTCGTAGAACCTATATGAGTGCTTGTAGAACCTATATGAGTGCTCGTAGAACCTATATGAGTGCCCGTAGAACCTATATGAGTGCCCGTAGAACCTATACGAGTGCTCGTAGAACCTATATGAGTGCTCGTAGAACCTATATGAGTGCCCGTAGAACCTATATGAGTGCTCGTAGAACCTATATGAGTGCCCGTAGAACCTATATGAGTGCTCGTAGAACCTATATGAGTGCTCGTAGAACCTATATGAGTGCTCGTAGAACCTATATGAGTGCCCGTAGAACCTATATGAGTGCTCGTAGAACCTATATGAGTGCTCGTAGAACCTATATGAGTGCTCGTAGAACCTATATGAGTGCCCGTAGAACCTATATGAGTGCCCGTAGAACCTATATGAGTGCTCGTAGAACCTATATGAGTGCTCGTAGAACCTATATGAGTGCTCGTAGAACCTTTATGAGTGCCCGTAGAACCTATATGAGTGCTCGTAGAACAGGAGAGTCTATGAACAGTGACAATTATATATATTATATAATATATTATATATATTAAAGTATATATATAGTCGTACTGTATACTAGTTATATCATATTGGTTCTCTCACTATTGTTTGTATTGCCAATGCTGTATTATTCGTTTGATAATATATGTATTGAATGTCAATACGTATCATGTAACTGAGATTATCACCACTTGCATTTTTCCTATATGTAATTTTTAATTTTAATTTTGTGACCTGTTTTTCTGGTCTTCTCTAAATAGCCAGACTCCGGTTATATATACTTTTTAAGTATCCTGCCATCTTGTGGCTGTCAATGGTTTAACAAATTCTTATTTTGTTACCAACCATGTTTGGCCACAGTACTTGCTGTTCGCGTTTCTCGCCAACACAATTGCTCCCGCACTACATGTGGCTGTGTCTTTGTCACTTCTGTTGATGGGCGCTGTTTTGCGTTCCACGCGGTTATTTCCACTTCCGCTATTGATGTCACTACTGCTACGTCATGTCCGCTGTGATTGTGCGATGACGTCACCTATTGACGGCGCCATGCGCGGTCGCTCTATTCTTTGGCCTCATTGGTTGCGGCGGACGCCCACTACACGTGGCGTTTCGCGGGAGTAATGCCCGCGGTATTGTGATCCTATAGCGATCACCATTATTAGTGTAACCCTTAGAGGTTACATACTTCATTGTGGTTTATACTTATCTGATTGGTCTACGTTTCATTGACCTTTGTTCTCACATTGATTACTGTTTGCCATTGGCCAGTATCTCCCCCTGATACCACCAATGTAATTCCAGCCAGGAAAACCGGAAGTGTGGCTGTCTGGATTGTCACAGGTGCTGTAAGTTAGTTTGTGGATATGTTTGCTATATATATGACGCAGCGGCAGTATACTGGAGCATACCCCAGCGGAAGTCTTCGCAGACGAAACGTGTCGGGTGTTTTTCTCCAGCTATATTGCCTACTGCGTTTTTTTACCTGATATTTTAAAATTATATGGAATAACTTCCCTTCATGATATCTACTTGATGGAAGTGTATTTTCCTTGAAAAAATGTAAACCCCTGCCAATGGTTTTTTTTACACTATGAGGAGTCCCTCTCCTTCTTTTTTCTCTTTTTGCCTTGATCCATGCCGACTTTGACTGAGGAAAACCGACCATCCGTGATTGAATGACCTAACCTACCAGATCTATGATTAGTGTCTCCATGCGGTTGGTGAGTACCAACTAAGACTACAGTCTTGGTTTGATCCAGTCTCCATCTCTACTGATTGATTCTACTCCCAAGGCACCTGGTGGTAGCCTACTACGCTTGTTTGACCCCCTACCATTGGTCAGTGGGTCCACCCTACACGGTAAGCGCACTTGAATATCCCAAGTTCTTTAATGTTCATGATGCCGTCCGAACGAGAGAGGACATAGTATCTGAATTTTACTTTGATTTCATACTGAGTTCTGAGCAACAGTTTGACATACTTGAATTGCCTTTATAATATGGACACCAATATTTTAATGTGAATTGGGACAGTCAGATATTGTCTGAGTGAGTTTTTGCTCTAATCACTCACCATAGTTCTCCATGAACGGCCTTTGGATGTTATTATGCTTATCTTGTGATTTATATAATATCTTATGCTCCCTCATATATATATATATATATATATATATATATATATAAATTGTCACTGTTCATAGACTCTCCTGTTCTACGGGCACTCATATAGGTTCTACGAGCACTCATATAGGTTGTTTCTATATGAGCTTTTGGTCATAATTTGTTTATTAACCTACATTTGAGCACATCCATACACGTTTGTACTGTAAACATATTGAGTTTTGTTTCAATATTTTTATATGTGTGTTTATCATATTGGAATATCACCTTCCCATAGGTGATCCAATTAGTCACTTTATTTTTATCACTTAATTTATTTTCACATTTTTTAAGATAAAAATAATTAAAATAAATAAATAATTAATTAACAGTAATTTGTGGACACAGAATTTTATTCTTTAGTAACCATTACTGTACAGAGACAGGTTAAGCGCTACACTTTATTTTACGTATATTACATACTCCTCACCCCTGCACTATATACTCTATGTTGTACATTACATACTCCTGACCCCTGCACTATATACTCTATGTTGTACATTACATAGTCCTGACTTCTGCTCTCTCCCCTCTACCCACTGCTATATATACACATAATATGGATTCTCTTTTGTTACACCCATTTCCTACCAGCTGGACGTTTTATATCTGATGATCTGATTGGAGCACAGCAGGAACCAATCTGCTCATGTCTAGTAATAATCTTTGTATTTCTATTTTAGTAGATGGACGGGAGATGAGGAAAACCTCAGAGGATTGTCTCACTTTGTCTCCAGACTGTAAAGTAGAAGATGAGGACATCACACAGTATAGTCCAGGAGAAAACCCGACTACCTCAAATGTCCATCCGGCACCACACAGTGTAGATGGACCATCGTATTCCTCTTATCCTGAGGAACCTCAGACTGTGCGGGACGGGGCCGTCCTTCCAACAGAGAAGAGGCTTTCCTGTACTGAGTGCGGGAAGTGTTTCCCTTCTAAATACAAACTTAATAGGCATAAAAGATCTCACACAGGAGAGAAGCCGTATTCCTGTCCTGAGTGCGGGAAATGTTTTTCAGTGAAGTCCAGTCTTTACACACATCAGAGATCTCACACAGGGGAGAAGCCGTATTCCTGTCCTGAGTGCGGGAAATGTTTTACACAGAAGTCCGGTCTTTACACACATCAGAGATTTCATACGGGGGAGAAGCCGTATTCCTGTCCTGAGTGTGGGAAATGTTTTTCACTGAAGTCTGATCTTTACAAACATCAGAGATCTCACACGGGGGAGAAGCCGTATTCCTGTCCTGAGTGCGGGAAATGTTTTTCACAGAAGTCCAGTCTTTCCACACATCAGAGATCTCACACAGGGGAGAAGCCGTATTCCTGTCCTGAGTGCGGGAAATGCTTTGTACGAAAGTCACAACTTTTCACACATCAGAGATCTCATAACGGGAATAGTCCAGGAGAAAACCCGACTACCTCAAATGTCCATCACAGTGTAGATGAACCATCGTATTCCTCTTATCCTGAGGAACCTCAGACTGTGAGGGACGGTGCCGTCCTTCCAACAGGGAAGAGCTTTTCCTGTACTGAGTGAGGGAAGTGTTTCCAATATAAATCCATACTTAATGTGCATATAAGATCTCACACAGGAGAGAAGCCGTATTCCTGTCCTGAGTGTGGGAAATGTTTTTCAGTGAAATTTCTTCTTTATAGACATCAGAGATTTCACACAGGTCAGAAGCCATTTTCCTGTCCTGAGTGCGGGAAATGTTTTTCACATAAGTACAGTCTTGACACACATCAAAGATCTCACATGGGGGAGAAGCCGTATTCCTGTCCTGAGTGCGGGAAATGTTTTTCACAGTTATCCCATCTTTACACACATCAGAGATCTCACACGGGGGAGAAGCCATATTCCTGTCCTGAGTGCGGGAAATGTTTTTCACAGAAGTCCAGTCTTTCCACACATCAGAGATCTCACACAGGGGAGAAGCCGTATTCCTGTCCTGAGTGCGGGAAATGTTTTTCAGTGAAGTCGCATCTTGACACACATCAGAGATTTCACACGGGGGAGAAGCCATATACCTGTCCTGAGTGTGGGAAATGTTTTTCAGTGAAGTACACTCTTGACATACATCAGAGATCTCACACGGGGGAGAAGCCGGATTCCTGTCCTGAGTGCGGGAAATGTTTTTCAGTAAAGTCCCATCTTTCCACACATCAGAGATCTCACACGGGGGAGAAGCCGTATTCCTGTCCTGAGTGAGGGAAATGTTTTTCAGTGAAATTTCTTCTTTATAGACATCAGAGATCTCACACGGGGGAGAAGCCGTATTCCTGTCCTGAGAGCGGGAAAAGTTTTTCACGGAAGTACAGTCTTGCCACACATCAGAGATCTCACACGGGAGAGGGAATTGTTCCTCACTGAAGTCCTGTCTTTCTGTACATCAGGGATCTCACACAACCCTCGAGGTGTATTAGTGCCTTGAGTGTGGGAAATGTCTTCTATATGAATGTTGCTGGACATCACAGCTCTCATGTGGGGAAGAAGCACACCCTGATATACACCTCAGATATACTCCATGGCTGATCTTCATCATGTAAGAAACAGTTGATAAGGAGATCAGAGATCACCAAAGACATGGATGAAGTGTTGTACCGTGTTGGCCATTGATAGTAGGATAACAATAAAAATGGAGTCATTACCTCTCATTGGCTGAGCACATTTTGTGGTGTAGAGATTTGAAGGTCTGTTTTTGAAAAAAAAAATTTAAGAATATGACAAGGACTCACACAGCCATGATGAAATTTTGTGTTCTTTTTTTATTTCATACAATGATTTCCAGTGATCATTAGCTCCATCTAGTGGCAATAATGCAGAACTGCAGATTCAATATCGCTTTGTAACCAATCATAAAAATGTCCTTTGGGTACAGTGTTGTATGACTGAGTAATTGTCATTCAAAATTTGAGAGCGCTGAAACTTGGGCTGTGCGGGAAGGGGGGGCGGGGGGAGTGCTCGGTATTGAAGGGGTTGATACATTCAGGCTAGTCCCAAACTTATACAGCGCTAAAATAAAATCAATATGTCTCTCATAGGGCAAGTCAATCTCAAAAATCAACAAAAAAGAATTATTCCACAAAATAAAGGAATATACAGTGTGTATATATACAGTATATATATATATATAATCAAATAATGCGAAGAATCAAATAAGTAAAGTATAAAAAAGTATATGACTAAATATATGTTGTGCTGTGAAAAAGTTGTCTATAAATGTCTAAAGTTCATAGAAAGTCCAAAAACAAATGGTGTCAGTGCTAAAAACATCTTCCTCCACCTATGTACAAGTGAGAAGAAATCTCTATTACCCAGCATGCATGTGACATATGTAGCGCCCTCCTAGACAGGCGCTGGGTTAGGTAAATGTAGTTCTTGGCTCACTGTAATCAGTGTAACTGCATGTGATTAGTTAGGTCTGCTTTGTGTTTCTTTGGCTTCAGGGATGACTGTCTCCCCCATTCTGTCTGGAAATATTCTGGAACATAGTGGGCCGGAAAAGACAAATTAGCAGCTGAATATTTCGGCAGCCCTGGCCAATCCCTGGTTTGGTAATATGGTAACCCCAGATGATAGCTGGGAGTGTGTATAAATAGTATGAGACCTGGAACAAAAAGTCAGTGTTTTTTGGAACAAGTAGATAAAAAAGTTGCTAGGAGGGAATCCCCACTATATCACCACCACCGTGCCTAATAAGTGGCAGTAACTACCTCTCTTGATCAGCGGTAAGTGCCTACTCCACACTCCAGGCGAAGTGTGTGCTTACCAGATCCATGCGGCTGACAAAGCAGCCTTCACAGTGTTTATTAAAGATCCTTCAGTGATAGTCCGTTCCTCTTCACTACCCGAAATCTGTATATAATATAATAGTAATATAATAACGAAACTACATTTCAGATGAAATTTGAACAGTTTTTGAATTTGAATAGTTTTCGATTTTGAATAATTTTCTAATCAAATTAGAATTTTAGAGGAGAATAAAATAGAAAATAAAATAAAGGAGAAGCATAGAAAAGATTAGAATAGATTATAAAAGAATAGAATATAATAGATTAAAACAGAACAGAATAAAAAATAATAGAATAAAAAAAATAGAATATAAAATGAAGGGATAGAATAGAAAAGAACAGAGTCAAACAGAACAAAATAGAATAAAAAAAAAGGGAGAACAGAATAAAATAGAATAGAAAATAAAGGAATAGAATAAAAAATAGAAGAGAATAAAATAGAAGGAATATAGCTATCTTCTGAAATTTGAATTTCAAATAGAATACATTTCGAATTTGAATACAAAAGAATAGAAAATAAAATAAAATAATAATGCAGAAAATAATAGAATAAACAATAGAAAAGAATGGAATGTAATAGAATATAACAATATACAGTAAGACCCCTTTCACACTGGGGCGGTGCGGGTGTTAGCGGCAAAGCGAGGCTAGTTTTAGCGGTGCTGTTATATCGGCGCTATTTGGTTAAAAGCGCCCCGCTAGTGTTGCTACTTTGGTAGCTCCGCCCATTCATTTAATTTCAAATAGAATACATTTAACCACTTCCCGACCAGCCACCACAGTTATACCGTGGCAGGTTGGATCCCCAGGGCGAGCAGTCGTAGCTGTATGTCGGCTCGCTTTCAGAGCCGGTGCGCGTGCCCGGTGGCAATGACCGCCGGGCACCCACAATCGCTCCATGCAGAGACAGAACGGAGATCTGTCAATGTAAACAGACAGATCTCTGTGCTGTCAGGGGAGAGGAGTCTGATCTGTTGTTCATACTAAGTATGAACTACGATCTCTCTCCTCACCCAGGCAGTCCCATCCCCCACAGTTATAATCACTCCCTAGGACACACAATTAACCTTTTGATCGCCCCCTAGTGTTTATCCCCTTCCCTACCAGTGTAATTTATACAGTAATCAGTGAATTTTATAGCACCGATCGCTGTATAAATGTCAATGGTCCCAAAAAAAGTGTCAAAAGTGTCCGATGTGTCCCCCATAATGTCGCAGTCCCGATAAAAATCGCATTGCCATTGCTAGTAAAAAAAAATAATAATAAAAATGCCATAAATCTAGCCCCTATTTTCTAGATGCTATAACTTTTGCATAAACCAATCAGTATACACTTTTACCAAAAATATGTAGAAGAAAACACGTTGGTCTAAACTGAGGAAAAAAATATATTTTTAAAAAAAAATTAGGGGATATTTATCATAGCAAAAAGTAAAAAATATTGTTTTTTTTTTTCCACAATCGTCGGTCTTTTTTTGTTTATAGCGCAAAAAATAAAAAACACAGAGGTGATCAAACACCACCAAAAGAAAAGCTCTATTTGTGGGGAAAAAAGGACCTCAATTTTGTTTGGGTGCAATGTCGCACGACCGCGCAATTGTCAGTTAAAATGATGCAGTGCCGTATCATAAAAAATGGCCTGGTCATTAAGAGGGCAAATCTTCCGCGGCTGAAGTGGTTAAATAGAATAGAATGTGATAGAGAAGAATAGAACAGAAAATAATAGAAAAGAATAGAAAATAATAGAAAAGAATATAACCATCTTACAAAATGCTAATTTCGATTTAGAATATAATTTGATTCAAATGAAATTCAAATTATAATTGTTTCGATATCAAATAAACCAAACAAATTCTGAAAACGAATTAAGCGAATTGAACAAATTTAACTAAACAAGTTTATGTGAATCCGGAATGGAAACAAAAAACAAATGTTTTCGTTCTGCACATGTCTACTCATAGTTCTTTAACCACTTGCTTACTGGGCACTTAAACCCCCCTCCTGCCCAGACCAATTTTTTAGCTTTCAGCGCTGACGCACTTTGAATGACAATTGCGCGGTCATACAACACTGTACCCAAATGAAACATTTTTTCCCCACAAATAGAGCTTTCTTTTGGTGGTATTTGATCACCTCTGCGATTTTAATTTTTTGGTAAAAAAAAATGTAAAAAGACCGAACTTAAATTTTTTTTTTTTTTAATTTTGTTATAAAAATATAAAATGGGTCATTTTTGTCCGTCATTAATGTACGCTGATGAGGCGGCAGTGACGGGCACCGATAGGTGGCAGTGATGGGCACTGATGGGTTACACTGATAGGCAGCACTTTTAGGTGGCGCTGATTGGCAGCACTGGTGGGCATTGACAGGTGGCAGTTGTGGGCATTGACAGGTGGGCACTTGTGGGCATTGCAAGGTGGCACTTATGGGGATTACATGGTGACACTTGTGAGGATTGCAAGCTGGGACCGATGTCCCTTTAAGATAAGCCAGTGATTGGCTTTTTTTTTCTCCTCCGCTGTCAGCGTGAGGAGAAAAAAAAACGATCACCGAGCTTTTGTTTCTATCATGTGATCAGCTGTCATTGGCTGACAGCTGATCACATGGTAAGGGGCCGGGACCCGCCCCTTACTCTGATCGCTGATCACCCGAGTCTCAGTGACTCGGTGATCACAGCGCGCCCCGCGCGCGCCCTACAGGGGAGGACGTCATATGACGGCCTCCCGGGAATTCACATCCGCGCTGTGGCCGTCATTCGGCCATAGCGCGGATGTCAAGTGGTTAACCACTTAAAGTGGTGTTCCGGCCAAAATTATAGCTTTTAATCAAAAAGCATTTTGTAACTTTATAAACTTGCAGCAGACCATGGCCATCTTAAGTCTGGGCATCTGAAGCCAGACTGTATTTCTTCCAGGATCTCAGCCTTCCAGATCTCGCACATGCTCAGTGCTTCACCAGCAGTGTAATAGGTTTCAGGTCAGGTTTCCATAGCAACGGCAGTGTCAGAGGAAGTTGCCGCCCCTTAGCTATACAAACCTCTCCTCCCCTCCTCACTCCAGCAACCAGGAAATATATACAGTATGTACAACAAGACAAAGCCTGGCATATAGCATTTCTCACAAATCACCCCAAGCACATCGCACCACATCGCCCCATCAAAAGTGCCCCATCATATTGCCACCATCAAAACAGCCCCCATCAAAACTGCCCCATACAAAACTGCCCTGTCATATTGCCCCATCAAAACGGCCCCATCAAAATGGCCCCCATCAAAACTGCCCGATCAAAACGGCCCCCATCAAAATTGCCCCATCATATTGCCCCCATCAAAACTGCCCCATTATATTGCCACCATCAAAACGGCCCCCCATCAAAACTGCCCCATTATATTGCCACCATCAAAACGGCCCCCCATCAAAACTGCCCCATCATATTGCCCCCTCAAAGCAGCCCCCATCAAAACTGCCCTCATCATATTTCCCCTATCAAAATTGCCTAATCAAAACTGCCCCATCAAAACTGCCCCATCATATTGTCACCATCAAAACTGCCCCACCATATTGCCCCCATCAAAATTGCCCCATTATATTGCCACCATCAAAACTGCCCCATCATATTGCCCCCATCAATATTGCCCCATTATATTGCCACCATCAAAACTGCCTCCATCATATTGCCCCATCAAAGCAGCCCCCATCAAAACTGCTCTCATCATATTTCCCCTATCAAAATGGCCTCATCAAAACTGCCCAATCATATTGCCACCATCAAAACTGCCCCCATGAAAACTGCCCCCATGAAAACTGCCCCATCATATTCCCCAATCAAAACTGCCCCCATCATATTGCCACCGTCAAAACTGCCCCATCAAAACGGCTCCCATCAAACTGCCCCCATCAAAACTGCCCCATCAAATTTTCCCCCATCAAAACTGCCCCATCAAAACTGCCCCATCAAAATTGCTCCCATCAAAACGGCCCCATCATATTGCCACCATCAAAACTGCCCCATCATATTGCCCGATCAGAAAGGGCTTCATCAAAACGGCCTCCAACAAAACTGCCCCATCATATTGCCCCCATCAAAACTGCCCCATCATATTGCCCCCATCAAAATTGCCCCATTATATTTCCCCATGAAAACGGCACCCATCAAAATTGCCCCATCATAATGCCACTGTCAAAACTGCCCCCATCATATTGCCTCATCAAAACAGCCCAATCATATTGCCACTGTCAAAACTGCCCCTGGCATTGGCAGGGGGCAGGGCCTCCTATATATGCTGAGGTCACATGCTGCTGGGGGAGGAGTAGTGGACTGGGAGAACTGAGGTATGGAGTGCTAGAGAGCCGCAGGATCACACCCCCATCTGGGGGGGTTGTGGAATCACAGGAGGAGGAGAACTGTGAGGGAACATTGCCTCTACACTGGCAATGTCTCTGTCACCACACGGTTGGTGGCAGGGAACTCCTGGAGCAGAGAGGGCAGGAGAAGCTGTCGGAACGCATGGTCCGGGAAAGTTCCTCATCGAGGACTCAGGGCTGGAAGGTTGGAAGGTCGGTGAGTGTTACCACAGTGGATGGCTGGAGGTGTCTGGGATTCTGTGAGGGGACTCTGCTTCTACACGGTCATTAGCAGAGTCTTCATAATGCACACGGTGGAGGGTGAGGAGTCCTGGACCAGAGAAGAGACTGTGGGGAAGTGTGTGTCAAATCAGTGTGACCGGGGAATACATGGTTTGTAAGTTGGACTGGCTGGGAGCAGTAGTGCATTTCCTAGAACATAGACTTTAGCCTACTAGGCCTCCGGGGAGAGGTTGTGCAGGCCTCAGGCCTAGTAGCAGCGAGTCACCAGAGCCACTAGAGGGGCTTATTCAGAGTGAGTTCTTCATACCCATTAGAAGAGGATGTGTTATACCCCAATGTAATTACAAGCAGGAGAAGAGAACTAAGACCATTACTTTTACACGGTCAAAAGTGATGTTTCTGTCCCTCACACGGTAACAGCAGTCTGCATGGTGATGCAGGGAGCAATAGTCTGCATAGGAGATGCAGGGAGCAATAGTCTGCATAGGAGATGCAGAGGGAGCAATAGTCTGCATAGGAGATGCAGGGAGCAATAGTCTGCATAGGAGATGCAGGGAGCAATAGTCTGCATATGAGATGCAGGGAGCAATAGTCTGCATAGGAGATGCAGAGGGAGCAATAGTCTGCATAGGAGATGCAGGGAGCAATAGTCTGCATATGAGATGCATGGAGCAATAGTCTGCATAGGAGATGCAGAGGGAGCAATAGTCTGCATAGGAGATACATAGGGAGTAACAGTCTGCAGGGTGATGCAGGAGAAGATTTCTACTTAGTCAAGTGTTCACATTCTATCTTCAGGCTCTAAACAGATCAAAGTATATTGAGACCTGTGAATATGAGGGCAATGATTTATCCAATGGGCATCCCATATCCCAATCCCCACCCAAGTTGTACCCCCAATAAAACAAATGACTGTTCATTGTCTCTGGAAAGGATGTATGAAGTCTGGCAGTGGGGTGATATGGCGGATCCTTTGTTGGTAGTGCTCACACCATGGCTACAGAAGTCTTCCTCTAGCTCCCGCTGTTCTGCCTCCAAGTGCCCTGTCCATTATTCCACGAAGCGTGTTCTCCAGCAGGAAGACTAGAGGGACAGGGTCACTGATGCATGCACTGTCACTGCTCACCATCCTCGTGGCCTCCTCAAATGGTGACAGGACAGCGCATGCATCCTTGATCAGTAGCCACTGTCGTGGCGAAAAAAAGCCAAGCTCCCCTGACCCTGTCCTGGTGCCATACTCGCACAGGTACTCATTGATGGCCCTCTGCTGCGAGTGCAGCTGCTGCAGCATTGCCAACGTTGAGTTTCACCTGGTGGGCATGTCACAAATGAGGTGGTTGGTGGGCAGGTTGCATTCCCTTTGAATGTCAGCCAGCCGAGCACTGGCATTGTATGACCGGTGTAAATTACCACAGACTTTTGTGGTCTGCCTCAGGAGATCCTGTAAGCCCGGGTACCCGCTCAAGAACCGCTGCACCACCAAATTCAGAACGTGTGCCAAACATGGAACATGGGTCAAGTGTCCTTGTTGGAGGGCGGTGCCATTGTCGCATACAACCATTCCTGGCTGAAGCTGGCGTGGCGTCAACCACTTCTGAGCCTGCCCCTGCAGAGCTGACAGAATCTCTGCCCCAGTGTGGCTCCTGTCCCCCAAGCACCGCATGGCATCTTTTTGCCTGAGTGCTTGCGTAGGCCCTTGACCGCTTACGGAGCACCGCTGGTTCAGAGGAGAAATCAGAAGTAGAGGCCATAGAGGAAGAAGAAGAGGAGGGGTGGAGGAGAGAGCTGTGGCAGAATCACCACTAGCATTTTAGAGGCGTGGTGGCGGAACAAGCTCCAACAATACTGAACCCTGTCCTGCATCCTTCCCAGCTGCCAGCAGAGTTACCCAGTGTACCGTGAAGGAAAGGTAACGACCCTGTCCATGCCTGCTGAACCATGAGTCAGCAGTAATATGCACCTTACTGCTGACCGCCCTGTCCAATAAGGCCAAGACATTGCCTTCCACATGCTGGTAGAGAGCCGGAATGGCCACTGAGGTACAGCACATTCCACAAATTCACAGAAGGGGGCAGAGTCTACCAACTGAAAAGGCAGCAGTTGCAGTGCTAGCAATTTGGCCAAGCTAGCATTAAGACGCTGAGCAAGTGAATGGCTGGGACCAAATTTGTTTTTTGGGTTTAGCAACTGGGGTAGGGAAATTTGCCTGCTAAAATCAGATGGAGGTGTACTGTTAGCAGATTGGCTGCAAGTACTTGGGACACTTATTGCTATACTTTCATTCCTTTCAGTGCAGGTTTCTGAGAGGACTGGAGGTATAGTGGGGTTGGAGATCCCAGACGAGGAGCAAGGAGAAGTCTGCCTTTTTCTTTGATGTGGGTCCTTCAAGTGCTGTTGCCAACAGACGGCATGGGAGGTCATCATATGTCTGGTCAAGCATGTGGTGCCCAAGCGGCTGCTGTTCTGGCCATGCTTGATCCGCTTCAGACATAGGTTGCAAACAGCAATGGTGTGATCTGCTGCACACGTCTCAAAAAAGGCCCACACCAAGGAACTTTTCAAAATCAGCAGGAAGTCAGGAGTGCCCTGCACCTGCGGAGCTCTGCGGTGTGATGCAGTAGGGTGGCTGCCATTAAGCTGCCCCTTAGAGGACATCCTGCCTCGTTGGAGTTGTGCCTCCTCCTCTCTTCTATCAGGCACCCAAGTAGAGTCAGTGACCTCATCATCCCCTTCCTGCTCGTCACTGGAGCAAACTTGGCAGTATGCTGCGGCTGGGGGAACACGACTGCCAGTTTCTTGTCCTTCTTGGGCACCCCCTCTCTCTAGGCTCACGTTACTTCCTTCCTCAACCTGGGAACCAACATCAGAGCCTTCTAATCACTGCACATCCTCCATCAGCATGTACCCAACCCTGTGGTCAAATAGTTCGGGGGACTTTTCCCTGCATGATGGTGGGGCTATGGAAGGAGTGACTGTGGACAAGCGACCCAGTGGAATAGGCCGCTTTGGCAGCTGCATTGGAAGGCAAACTACTCTGAGCCTGGGTGACAGAGGGTGAGGACGGCTTTGTTATCCACTCCACCAACTCTTCTGCATGTTGTGGCTCAATAACACGGCCAGCAGCAGAAAAAAAGGACAAGCATGCCCCATGGCCACCTGCAGAGGATGCAGCATGTCCACGACCAGCACTGTTGACTGTAGACACAGAGGCTGCTTGCCCTCTTTTAGTGGCCTGTGAGTGTCTGCCTCTCCTTGGTGGCCTTCCGGACATAATGTATATTTTGTTTGGCAACACCACACTGCACTGTATTATGTGCTGTGTACACCGCCAGAAAAGTAGTAGCAACTGCACTGTATTGTGTGATGTGTACACCACCAGAAAAGTAGTAGCAACTGCACTGTATTGTGTGCTGTGTACACCACCAGAAATGTAGTAGCAACTGCACTACCGTTGCACTGTATTGTGTGCTGTGTACACCGCCAGAAAAGTAGTAGCAACTGCACTGTATTGTGTACTGTGTACACTGCTAGAAAAGTAGTAGCAATTGCACTATGGCTGCACTGTTATGTGTGCTGTGGACACCACAAGAAAAGTAATAAAAACAGTACACCACGGAATGCACTGTAGATATACTGGATGCTGCAGAGTGTATATATATATACTAGACTAGATATATATATATATATATATATATATATATATATATATATATATATATATATATATATATATATATATATATATATATATAGCAAAGACCTAGCCTGAAGTAGATTAGAAATATTACACCACGGAATGCACTGTAGAATGTAGATCTCTAGGCTACACTGACTGGATGCAGAGTATATATATATATATATATATATATATATATACATATATATACACTAGACTGATTGTGTATATATATATATATATATATATATATATATATATATATATATATATATATATATATATATTAAATACACCGCCACTAACTGAATAACCTGCCTGCTTAATCTAAATAAAGGTATGTCTCCGTCCACACCAACAACACTACACAGGGCCACCGTGCAGGCAGCCTTATATAGTGTGGGGCGTGGACTTATGCTGGCCATACACTATACGAAAAATAGGCCAAGTGCGCTTTCGAAAAACGAACATACGTTGGTGGGAGCAAACGAAGGTAAGTAACGATTTTCAAACAATAAATCATTTATGAAAATATGGCAATATTATGAACAAAGAGTCTCCTTTAAAAGTCCTTTAAAATATTGCAGCAGCGTTTTTTTTCCTTATTAAACCGAGGACATAACCGTGTAAAATAAATGAATAAAATGAACACTGATAGTCTGATGAGTAAAATATGAAGTCTCTTATGTGAATTGCAAAAAATCTTGCACCATATACTTTTCACTCAGGTATCCACCACGTGTGATCAAAACTCCCCTATGGGGATGCACTCACCAGAGCTCGGAAATTAAAAGGCCTTTCAATATATCCTCAGTACACCAGCTCCTCCACTGTCTGTCTCCTTTCAACCTCTAATTGTCAGAGTTGTTAATGCTCAGGATCCCCATATATAGGAAAGAATAATGTGCATATAGCGTAGTACAGTTTGGAAAAGGTTTATTGATAAATATAGGCCCACACCCCCCCCCCCCCCCCCAGTACAAAATGTGTACCATAAATTAAAACATATGAAGCATAGAAAAGTGCACTGTGCCTTAGTATCTGCAGCGTCTGCCGGAACTAGCGCCAAACGTCTGCTGTATAGAACAGCGGTCTACTTCCTGGTCACCTGGTTCCGCTGGAACGCACGTTGAGGCGCAAGCGTCACTTCCGGTAGGTCACAACACCTTACTCTCTGGGCATGACGTCTCTGTTCTTCTGATATTCCTTCTCCATGTGTTTCTCCAAGAAGAACTATGGACTATTTTCTTGGTCGTGGAGCAGTAGATTGGCAAAATAATCTGTAAATGATATATGTATATTTGCGTGGCTGCATTTATATCTTATTTATGTATTAAACACAGGTGTAAATTTATTGGCTATTTTATAAAATTATCAAAACTACAAAGGTACATGTGCTTTTGATGTGTTTAGCATTTTTTTTGTTAATCTCTTAATTATAAAATTTTTGATCTGTACATATAAAAGTGTATTTGAATAAATAATATGATGACTTACCTGACTGGCATTTCCTCAAATGTTCCTTCTTCTTCATCACCTGAAAGATTTACACTGATACTGTCTAAACTTGACACAGAGGGTCGTGCTTCCTCCTGGTCAGTTAGAAAACAAAGACTCTCAAAATAACACAGGCGTGGCACGTATACTTGATCTGCACCTGCACCAGATTTTTTGGAATCAGCAATTTTATTTAACCGAATGAAGAGGGTATGTGGCGCTAACCCTTATGTAAATCAATAAATAATCTAAAAATAATCTAAAATGACCAGTTTGCAAAGCTCAGAGTATCCGAAAGATGAGTGACCTTTCACATAAATAGATATATAAAAACATAAAATAATGAACTAAATAGATAAAATTCCTTAATAGCAATACACATAAAATATTGAATAAATATAAGACGTGTGTATAAAATGAAAAAATGTTCAATAAAAGTGATGGTGCTAAAATAACCGTGCTGAAAATAAATATATGTGCTGGGGTAAAAATGATGATGGAGTTGGGTTAAAAATAGTGAACACGAAATCTTCTAGCAATAAAAGGTGCACAGTGCAACGTGCAAAATATGTGAATAAAGAACCAATAGAGAACCGATAAATTGATTCTGAAAGTGCAAGGGAATTGCAAGGAAATTGCAAGGGAAATTAATGATTGAATGTGCAGAAATATCCAAAATAATGACAAAGTGACCATACAGATGAAAAGAGTGTGTCACTGTAGGTATGGTATAATCAGATGATACCAAAACAATAATATCGCTGAAAAAAATTATTAAAAAATAAAAAAAAAATTTGGTGCACTACAAGTCCCAGCTTGTAAAGAAAAAAAATGGCGGAAAATAAACGATAAAGTCCACAATCTGGAACAATGAAGAGCATAATGCTCTGGAATAAGTGAAGGTGAGTAGAAATATTCAGGAATCTTTGTGTTGATCACAGTGATGATCCGTGCAGGCAGTGCTCTGTGCTGACTTCAGGGGTGCACCCTACTAGTTCCCCCAGCCTCTCACCTCTATTTGCGGCCCCTACAGGCCTAGTGGAGCAGATAGCCTCTAAAGTGGCAAGCCTGGTCACTTTCCGGGTCCTCCTTCTTATGGGCTCCTATGGGCTCCTATAGGCTTCTATGGGCTCCTATGGACTCCTACTCCAATCCAAAAAGGCACTCCAGGGGTAAGGGGTCACTCACGGGTTAGATCAGCATGTAGGGGTTAAAGGTACAAAGAAGCGCTCCAATGTGTAGTAAAAAACAGGTTTATTGAAACAAAAATAATATCCACTCACATTTAAAGTTCTCTTGCATCAGCATAGATGAACTTCCGGTCGCGGCCGCAAACCAGAAGTAGAGCGATAGGCACCTGACTTCCTTCCTCCCTCACTAGTATCGTCACTAGCACACGTGACTTTGTCAAAGGGTAAGGCTGTCAGGTGTCTCTGGGCCTATTTATACAGTTGTCAATTGACGCTGTGCTGACAGCGGTGTAAATAACGACTAAAAGTTGACATTTGGACATACATAGTAGGACTTGATGACATATGCAATCCTAATCTGAGAAAATGAATCTATTTTTATTACATATAAAGGTCTGAAAATAAGGAAATAATTTAGCCTCATGGTTTAATAATAAATAACAATCACAGTGCCATCCAGTGGCCGGAGGTATAAATTGATTTCTAAAAGTAGGAGAGACTACTCAATAGTGACATCCAGTGGTAGTAGATAAAAATAGGAGAGACTACTCAATAGTGACATCCAGTGGTAGTAGATAAAAATAGGAGAGACTACTCAATAGTGACATCCAGTGGTAGTAGATAAAAATGACCATCAGGAAATATCCTTCATGTATGCCATCTAGTGGTCACTTGTAAGATTGGCCATATTCTTTAAAAATTCCAATTCTATTAGAAGAACTTTGTTAAAATTATGTATAAAAATGTAGTTTCAAGATGTAAAAAGGTCTAATAAAAATATTTTTTAGATAAAGAGACCTTACATAATAAAAAGAGACCCGACTAAAAATAATTAAAAAATAGGGAGAAAATTAATCATATTGGTAAAATCATTAAAATAAATATTAATAATATACCAGCATGTAATCAATAATTGGATATAAAACAATTCAAGTCGAATTCGACATTATGTCCCCATGGTCTGAGTGTACACAGTTCATATATCCATCTGGATTCAGCTTGGCTGATTCTAATAATCTTATTGTCACCTCTCCAGTGTGGCTTATATTTTTCGATGGCACATATTTTTAGGGACGAGGGATCTTTTTTGTGATATTTGGCATAATGCCTTGATAAGCTGTGCTTGTCAAAACCCTTTTTAATGTTTTGGACATGTTCCCGCAATCTCTTCCACAATTCTCTTTTTGTCCTTCCTATGTATTGGATCTTGCAAGGGCACTCCATTAGGTATACTACGCCCTCAGTCTTACATGTTATGAAGTCTTCAATATCATAGTCCTTATTTGTGACAGTAGATGTGAAGGAAGACTTCTTTTTCTTGGGCTCTTTAGTATGTCGACATGCATAACACTTTTTGCATGGGTAGTAGCCCTTCCCCTCAAAGAACGAAAAAGTCTTCTTAGGTGGTGGGTCTAGCACATTTTTAGCCAAATTGTCTCTTAGGGTAGGAGCCCGCCTGTAAGTGAATTTGGGTCTTTCTGGGAGAATGGTACTAAGGTGTCGATCTGTTTTTAAAATATCCCAATGTTTTTTAAAAATTTTCTCTACATGTTTGTGTTGTACATTAAAATCCATTATAATTGGTACTCTTTCTTTATCATCTATTTTTTTGGTGGTATCTTTTATTAGTGCATCTCTGTCTACATGTGCAATATCTTGTATCTTTTCTTCAATGAATGCTGTCTTGTATCCCTTTTGTATGAATCTCTCTCCAATCATTTCAGCTTGTTTCATGTAGGTCTGTTTATCCGAACAATTTCGCCTTAATCTGATCAGCTGTCCCTTTGGAATATTTTCGAGCCAAGTGTTGTGATGACAGCTATCCAGCGGAAGATAGCTATTTCTATCTACTGTTTTAAAATAAGTCTGTGTAGTAAGGAAGTTTTCCTCTTTCTTAATTAGTAGATCTAGAAAATTAATTTTGTCTGTGCTAATCTCCCAAGTGAGCTTAATATTTTTAGTGTTCGTGTTTAGTCGAAAGCAGAAATCTGTGAGACTGTCTCTGTCTCCAGACCAAATTATGATAATGTCGTCAATATATCTTTTATATAGAATTAGTTGGTGCGGAAACTGTTTGTACAGGGCCTCTTCTTCCCATTCGGCCATGTATAAATTAGCTACACTGGGAGCAAATTTAGCTCCCATCGCGATACCACATATCTGTTTGTAATAAGTACTATTAAACCAAAAATAGTTTGAGTCTAGGCTGAATTTAAGACAGTCTAATAGGAACCTTCTCTGTACACATTTGAGTTCACTGAGATTTCTAAGGGCCCATTTTGTGGCCTGTATTGCCTCCTCATGGTTTATAATTGTATAGAGTGACCCTACATCTGCCGTTGCCAAGTAAATGGGACCATCTTTTAGATTAAGTGTATTGAGAAGCTGAATGAGGTGCTTTGTATCCCTGAGATAAGATTTTGTTTTCTTGACCACTGGTTGTAGGAAGCCATCTATATATTCCCCCATTCTTGCACACACTGAGTTAATGCCATTCACTATGGGTCTCCCAGGGGGTTTGTCACTGTTTTTGTGTACCTTCGGTACTGTATAAATGACAGGTACCCTACAGATGTTGGGTTGTAGGTATTTACTCTCTTTTTTGTTTAGTAGTCCTTTATCTGAGCCTTTCTGGATTATTCGAGTAAGTTCTTTCCTATATCTCATCGTTGGATTACTTAGAAGTTTCTGATAGGTGGTCTCATCATTTAGTTGCCGGTTGATTTCATCATTGTAATCTACCTTAGACTGTATAACTATGGCTCCTCCTTTGTCTGCTTGACGTATCACGATGTCTTTTCTTGCTTCAAGCTTCTTTATCCCATTTTTTATGTCACCAGGGTTATAAACCTTTTTTATTTTCAGTTCTTGCAGATCTTTCAGTACCAATTTTTTGAAAACTTCTATGTGTCCTTCATTTCCCGGTGGTGGGTTAAACAGTGATTTGTTCTTCAGGTTACTGTACTGTATTCCATTGTTGTCGGGTATCTTGGTTCCTCTTCCTATTCCTGTATTATTGAGCATGTATTTCTTTATATTGAGGCTCCTTATGAACTTATTTATATCCACATATGCATTAAATTTGTTGATGTTTTTTATTGGGGCAAATTTTAATCCTTTATCTAGCACTTTAATCTCTTCCTGTGTTAGTACCACTCCACTTATATTAATAATTCCATCTCCTATTATTCTCTTTTCCTTTTGCTTCTTGACTCCTGCCCGGCATCCTCTTCGCGTTTTTCGTTTCTTATATTCTTCTTCTCCATTGATCTCCTTGGGGTTTTTCTCGAGTGATCTTCTCTGTGTCTGTCCCTCTGATGTTCCGGTTTCTTGTCTTCTTCTTTTCCGGTCTTTCTGTTCTTGTTGTCTTCCGGGGTGTATCTGTCGGGTCTCCGGGGTCTGTCTTCTTGGTGGTGGCGTCTTGGGGAATTTCGTCGTCTTTGATCTAAAAAACGTGCAGGACTTCTTTCTTGTTTTTGCCTCTCCTGCGGGTACCTCTGATAGGCTGGCGATCTCCCATCATCGTACCTTCTCAGGTTTTCAAACTTATTGTATACTGGTACAGTGTAGTAGTTGTTATGTGGGGATCTACCTCTTCTGTCGTCTTGATGATACGGTCTTTCCTCTCTCCATGTTCTGTCGTCTCTCCTACTTTTGTCTATATAATGATTTCTTTCTCCTTCTCTTTCTTGGTTCCTCCAAGGAGGTGTTGGTGATCTTCTATTGTAGGGGGGTTGCTGGTATGGTCTTCCCTGGAAGTTGTTGTTATAACCATTGTTCCAATTGTTCTTCCAAAATGGTTTTTTCCAGTTATAGTTATTGTTGTTCCATCTCGGTTTTTGGTTTGGTGTATTATACCCATTATAATTGCCATGGGCATTAGTGTTTGAGGGAATTTCTCTCTGTTTTTCCTCTTTGGGGTTCAGGTCTAGTCTGACCTCTTTCACAGGTGAGCTGGCATTGGAATTGATTCCCGGCTCATCTGGTTTATTTTGCCATTTAAAAACAAGGTCATCATCGAAGTCTTTTACATCTCTTTGATATTTTTTCTTTTTTCTAGCTGCATTTTCCTTGTCTTTTTGTTCTATATCTCTACTTAGTTGTTTGGATAATGTATGGAATTCTGGTGTATCTTTTAGTGGTTCTAGGGTTAATTTGATTTCTTCTATAGTTTTGTTTATTATCCTCACTTTCTTTTGTTTTCTTTTTATCAAGAGATCTAATAGATCTAACCCTTTGTTATTAAAAAAATGAAACCACTCATCTACAGAGTCCTTATCTGTTAACCCATCATTCAATGGTACATCCCAGCGTAATCTTCTAGGTACTATTTTATCCTTAATATATTTTTCATGTGTTGCTATATCCCAGCTTGCATTTATTTTCTTTTCCATAAGATGACCTATCTTGCGGAATGAGCTTTCGATATTTCCTATGATATTAGTATCTTGTCTTTCAAAAATTTCATCTAGGTCAAAGGTACGATTATCTAGGAGGCTAAATACTTCCATGGTAAGCAGCGCTAGTAATATGAGATATGAAAAAATCTAGATAATAGGGGTAACCAGTGCGCTCAACCAAAAACTATTAAATCAAATAAGGAGAAAAATGGAAAAGGAAAGCAGCCAACATATAAGTGATCTCACACTTGTAAAGGTAAAATTGAATGAAGAGGGTATGTGGCGCTAACCCTTATGTAAATCAATAAATAATCTAAAAATAATCTAAAATGACCAGTTTGCAAAGCTCAGAGTATCCGAAAGATGAGTGACCTTTCACATAAATAGATATATAAAAACATAAAATAATGAACTAAATAGATAAAATTCCTTAATAGCAATACACATAAAATATTGAATAAATATAAGACGTGTGTATAAAATGAAAAAATGTTCAATAAAAGTGATGGTGCTAAAATAACCGTGCTGAAAATAAATATATGTGCTGGGGTAAAAATGATGATGGAGTTGGGTTAAAAATAGTGAACACGAAATCTTCTAGCAATAAAAGGTGCACAGTGCAACGTGCAAAATATGTGAATAAAGAACCAATAGAGAACCGATAAATTGATTCTGAAAGTGCAAGGGAATTGCAAGGAAATTGCAAGGGAAATTAATGATTGAATGTGCAGAAATATCCAAAATAATGACAAAGTGACCATACAGATGAAAAGAGTGTGTCACTGTAGGTATGGTATAATCAGATGATACCAAAACAATAATATCGCTGAAAAAAATTATTAAAAAATAAAAATAAAATTTGGTGCACTACAAGTCCCAGCTTGTAAAGAAAAAAATGGCGGAAAATAAACGATAAAGTCCACAATCTGGAACAATGAAGAGCATAATGCTCTGGAATAAGTGAAGGTGAGTAGAAATATTCAGGAATCTTTGTGTTGATCACAGTGATGATCCGTGCAGGCAGTGCTCTGTGCTGACTTCAGGGGTGCACCCTACTAGTTCCCCCAGCCTCTCACCTCTATTTGCGGCCCCTACAGGCCTAGTGGAGCAGATAGCCTCTAAAGTGGCAAGCCTGGTCACTTTCCGGGTCCTCCTTCTTATGGGCTCCTATGGGCTCCTATAGGCTTCTATGGGCTCCTATGGACTCCTACTCCAATCCAAAAAGGCACTCCAGGGGTAAGGGGTCACTCACGGGTTAGATCAGCATGTAGGGGTTAAAGGTACAAAGAAGCGCTCCAATGTGTAGTAAAAAACAGGTTTATTGAAACAAAAATAATATCCACTCACATTTAAAGTTCTCTTGCATCAGCATAGATGAACTTCCGGTCGCGGCCGCAAACCAGAAGTAGAGCGATAGGCACCTGACTTCCTTCCTCCCTCACTAGTATCGTCACTAGCACACGTGACTTTGTCAAAGGGTAAGGCTGTCAGGTGTCTCTGGGCCTATTTATACAGTTGTCAATTGACGCTGTGCTGACAGCGGTGTAAATAACGACTAAAAGTTGACATTTGGACATACATAGTAGGACTTGATGACATATGCAATCCTAATCTGAGAAAATGAATCTATTTTTATTACATATAAAGGTCTGAAAATAAGGAAATAATTTAGCCTCATGGTTTAATAATAAATAACAATCACAGTGCCATCCAGTGGCCGGAGGTATAAATTGATTTCTAAAAGTAGGAGAGACTACTCAATAGTGACATCCAGTGGTAGTAGATAAAAATAGGAGAGACTACTCAATAGTGACATCCAGTGGTAGTAGATAAAAATAGGAGAGACTACTCAATAGTGACATCCAGTGGTAGTAGATAAAAATGACCATCAGGAAATATCCTTCATGTATGCCATCTAGTGGTCACTTGTAAGATTGGCCATATTCTTTAAAAATTCCAATTCTATTAGAAGAACTTTGTTAAAATTATGTATAAAAATGTAGTTTCAAGATGTAAAAAGGTCTAATAAAAATATTTTTTAGATAAAGAGACCTTACATAATAAAAAGAGACCCGACTAAAAATAATTAAAAAATAGGGAGAAAATTAATCATATTGGTAAAATCATTAAAATAAATATTAATAATATACCAGCATGTAATCAATAATTGGATATAAAACAATTCAAGTCGAATTCGACATTATGTCCCCATGGTCTGAGTGTACACAGTTCATATATCCATCTGGATTCAGCTTGGCTGATTCTAATAATCTTATTGTCACCTCTCCAGTGTGGCTTATATTTTTCGATGGCACATATTTTTAGGGACGAGGGATCTTTTTTGTGATATTTGGCATAATGCCTTGATAAGCTGTGCTTGTCAAAACCCTTTTTAATGTTTTGGACATGTTCCCGCAATCTCTTCCACAATTCTCTTTTTGTCCTTCCTATGTATTGGATCTTGCAAGGGCACTCCATTAGGTATACTACGCCCTCAGTCTTACATGTTATGAAGTCTTCAATATCATAGTCCTTATTTGTGACAGTAGATGTGAAGGAAGACTTCTTTTTCTTGGGCTCTTTAGTATGTCGACATGCATAACACTTTTTGCATGGGTAGTAGCCCTTCCCCTCAAAGAACGAAAAAGTCTTCTTAGGTGGTGGGTCTAGCACATTTTTAGCCAAATTGTCTCTTAGGGTAGGAGCCCGCCTGTAAGTGAATTTGGGTCTTTCTGGGAGAATGGTACTAAGGTGTCGATCTGTTTTTAAAATATCCCAATGTTTTTTAAAAATTTTTATTTAACCACTTCAGCCCCGGACCAATTTGCAGCCAAAGGACCAGGCCCCTTTTTGCGATTCGGCACTGCGTCGCTTTAACTGACAATTGCGCGGTCGTGCGACGTGGCTCCCAAACAAAATTGGCGTCCTTTTTTTCCCACAAATAGAGCTTTCTTTTGGTGGTATTTGATCGCCCCTGCGGTTTTTATTTTTTGCGCTATAAACAAAAATAGAGCGACAATTTTGAAAAAAATGCAATATTTTTTACTTTTTGCTATAATAAATATCCCCAAAAAATATATAAAAAAACATTTTTTTTCCTCAGTTTAGGCCGATACGTATTCTTCTACATATTTTTGGTAAAAAAAATCGCAATTAGCGATTAATGATTAGTTTGCGCAAAAGTTATAGCGTTTACAAAATAGGGGATAGTTTTATAGCATTTTTATTAATATTTTTTTTTTATTAGTAATGGCGGTGATTAGCGATTTTTATTGTGACTGCGACATTATGGCGGACACATCGGACATTTTTGACACATTTTTGGGACATTTTTCATTTATACAGAAATCAGTGCTATTTAAATAGCACTGATTCCTATGTAAATGACAGTTGTAGTGAAGGGGTTAACAACTAGGGGGCGGGGAGGAGTCAGTGTGACCTGTTGTGTTTTTCAGCTCCGTAACCCGATCGCGGGATACCAGCGGCGATCGGGTCCGCTGGTCCCGCGGCCGTGGTCACGCAGCTCCTGACCAGGTCGCGAGCGCGCCGCTGGCGGCGCGCGCGCGCCCCCCGGGCAGGCAAATTAAAGGGGACGTACCCGTACGTGCTTTTGCCTGCCCGTGCCATTCTGTAGACGTATATCTACATGAGGCGGTCGGGAAGCGGTTAATTATTTTTTGAAGATAGTACGCAGATTAGCAATTTTTTGTTTGACATAGGATATATCTGCTTTGGCATACACAACGTGCATAGTTCTGCTAATCCAGTATATGCTTCTATACGTTTTTGACAGTCTGAATACTCTTTGGAGCGTACTTTCTATAGGTATGGAAGATCTCGGTACATTTCGAGGAATTGTGGCAGGAAATGTGGTGAGGTAAATTTGTCTGTACTAATAAAAAATGCATCAATGTTCAGTTGACAAACTACACCTAACAATTAATACCCTACAACACAGGTATCAAACACAAGGGCTGCGTGCAGAATCGTGCCCTCCAGGCCAGAGCCGGTACAAGGGGTGGGCAGGAGGGAAGGGTGCCCTGGGCAGAGTCTGAGAGGGGGTGGGTTGTTAGCACGCCTAAAAAAGAGTATCATTATCATAATCCTTATCCTATGCTGGCCATCACTAAATGGCGTCCCGCATCCAGACTGAGCTGCTGCTCTCTTTCTGGACCGATGCGATCACGCCATTTAATCGCCTCTTTTGTCCCCAGCCTCCTCCGATATCATTAGCGGAGTAGAGAGGAGCAGACGGCTGGAGGCGGGACAATTCTGCACTGGGGGTGGGACCAACACTGCATGGATAGCAGTAGCTGGCTGTCACATTAATCGGGAGGTGATTGGCTGCTAGGAGGCGGTCCTATAAGCCAAACACCAGTTCACTAATATGAAAAGTCAACCCAGCAGCTCCCATACCCCGCCTTCAGTTTAGGATTGTCCTGCGGCTCCCGCCTATTGCTCTCTGCTCTGTGAAAGTTGGGAGAGTGAAGGGAGGAAAATATATGGAACTGTGAAGGATGTGAAGCAGGGGAATGGGGGCAATACTGTGTGGGTCAACTCTGTTTTTATTGCATAAATTGCATAGCTACGGCTATAGGACCAGATGATGCAGAACCATCCCAAACTATAACAGATGTTGAAGCAGACCAGGCCCAGCATTCCTCTGAGACCATCACAAGCAGCACAGGTAATCCACTACATATGCACTTTACCATCAACTCCATTTCCCAATCATTTTACTGATTTTCCTTTTTTTCTTCTTATCTTCAACAGCACATCATCTGTCTCAGGAACAGGGATTAAATTCCCTCACTGCCCAAAGATTGGTATCTGATATTTTGAAGTGCTCATCAGAGTTAGAGAAACTCAAAGATCACTTGACCTCTGTCCAAAAAAGTTTTCTGGTTGTAGTTGACACACTATGCAAAATTTAACACGTGTCACTTTTGTACATGTTTTTGTTTTCCTTCATGTTTGTCTAGTTCAGTTCATGTGGTCATAGTTTGCACAAATTTGCACCAAAACTTCAGCAAGTTCTACTGTTGAGGACAAGCACTTAATTGTTGAAATACACATGGGATAACTGCCTGTATACCTCTGACCTGACTCACATGGCCTAACCCCTATAGGCCATGTGATCTCACCTCAGTGCACTTGACTCGTTCACACAGGAGGGGGGAGCCTTGAAACTGCCTCCTGCCGTAATCCCATGATGAAAGGGGGGTTCTTAGAAAACTCTTCCCCTTTCCTGCTACTGTATTTATAATGTGGGCACTTCATGCACATTTACACTTCAGGCCTGACATGTAAAAACCTGGCTGGAGCAAAGCTGTCTTTCAAGTTTGTGCAGCCAGTCACCTCTACTATAGTCGTGTTCAGACACAACAAGTAAAATGTATGTGCACATATGGTAGTGTGTTCATGCACACAAATATCACATATGTGGACATGCACTTATAGTAGGGGTGACTGCCATCACAAACTTCAAGCAGAAACTCAAACCAGGTTTTTTATGCAGGCCAAAATCCCAAGACTACTGATAATATTTGTCAAAAAATAACATTTTGGAAAAGCATGAGAGATACCGGTAATTCAAAATCATTGGTTGATGCATGTATAATGTTCAGTAGTAAAATGTGAGAATAACATTGTTGGATGCTATTTAAACCAAAAAAAGTTGCACAAAAAAAGTTTGTAACAATATTTCTGTACTTTTAATAAAAAAATGGCATTTGCCATAAAGTTTATATATTGCATATTTGGTTTGTTTTATTATTTTTTACAAGATAGGTATATTACAATTGACCAGGTTGCAGGTTATATAGTTGTTGGTGTGGATGATTTGTCATTTTGACGTGAACGTTTTTTGCCACGAATATTAACCTTCCGGGTTAAATGTTTTCCACACATGCGCAGTAGCAAACATTGTTTTTTTGACGGACGAATAACGCATCAACCTTGCAATTTATCGATCGTTCGGCAGAAGTTTTCCAAAGTTGCGGTTCGTTTTTTTTACATGAAACGTCACCAACGATTAACGATTTGTGCCCATTAACTTGCCGAAAAACGAACGAAGTGTGTACATGATCGAATTTCGGCCGATTTTTCGTATAGTGTATGGCCAGCATAAGGTATGTGCATAGACTCCGTCTAGTGGAGATTTTATGGATCCCTCCTGGAGCTCCTTAGAGCACTTCTTCACTCGTGACCAACACCTTAGACACTGGCGAAAAAACTGATGTGCTCCTGGAAGGCGGAGGGGTTATATAGGGAGTAAACTTCCTTTGATTGGGTTTACCAGTGCCAACACCTGAAGGTGGCCTATAACCCATTAAGTAATTACTTAAGGCTCTGTGTCCCATGATGTACAATAAAGAAATTATTTTTTAAATGTGTGGAAAAAAAAACTCAAAAAATGTCTCTGGCAGTGAAAGGGTTAAAGGAAACGTTCCCCTTTGGGAAGATGTCACATGTTCCTGTTCCTACAGTGGCTCAGCGATCCGAGTCCTCTGTGTGACAGCAGTGCGGGGAGAAGTTCCCTGTACCGGCTGTCACTTTATGAAAAGAGCGCGGCCGTGCCATTCATTCACAGAGTTCTGTCCTTTGCCAATGTCGGCTTGTAGTTTTCAGTGAACTCCCACACCTCTGCTGAGCTCTCTGGTAGATGATTGGTTCTTCCCGTCACTGTAACTGCCTTCCCGTATAATGTACAGGCAGACAGATTACACAGACAGTCTGCAGGAGTCCTGCATAGCACCAGCCATCACCACATCATGGCTGCAATTCTTTCCCGGCTCCTAAAAAAATAACAAATTAAAATTTCTTTACCTGCAGAAAATGTGCATTTATAATTTTTTCATAAACGGTGAACCTTTCCTTTAATGCAGAGGACACCAGAGCGTGATTTGTCTGCTCAGCATGCGCTTGTACTGAACACCCAAGATAGAAAATCCCCGGCATTCCTAAAAGCACCTCAGATTTATATACAGTTTTGGTTAAAATTACTTTTTATTTTATAAGGACAAGTAAATTGTCATAAGAGAACAGAAGATTGGGACCCCAATTTAGTCCCTTAAACAACTAGTTCTGTTTTTAATTTCAACACCCCTGGAACTGTTTCTTACACGATGAAGATCAGCCATGGAGTATATCTGAGGTGTATATCAGGGTGTGCTTCTTCCCCACATGAGACCTGTGATGTCCAGCAACATTCATATAGAAGACATTTCTCACACTCAAGACACTTCAGTGAGGAACAATTCCCTCACTCAGGACAGGAATACGGCTTCTCCCCCTTATGAGATCTTTGATGTTTGAAAAGACTGGACTTCTGTGAAAAAATTTTCCCGCACTCAGGACAAGAATACGGCTTCTCTCCTGTGTGAGAACTCTGATGTCTGTAAAGATGGGTCGTTCGTGAAAAACATTTTCCGCACTCAGGACAGGAAAATGGCTTCTCCCCCGTGTGAGATCTCTGATGTGTGTAAAGATTGGACTTTTGTGAAAAACATTTCCCGCACTCAGGACAGGAATACGGCTTCTCACCCTTGTGAGATCTCTGATGTATGTCGAGACAAGTCTTATCTGAAAAACATTTCCTGCACTCAGGACAGGAATACGGCTTCTGCCCCGTGTGAGATCTCTGATGTGTGAAAAGATGGGACTTTTGTGAAAAACATTTCCCACACTCAGGACAAAAATACGGCTTCTCTCCTGTGTGAGATGTTTGATGTGTGTAAAGATGGGACTTTCGTGAAAAACATTTCCTGCACTCAGGACAGGAATACGGCTTCTCCCCCGTGTGAGATCTCTGATGTCTATAAAGATGGGACTTTCGTGAAAAACATTTCCCGCACTCAGGACAGGAATAGGGCTTCTCCCCCGTGTGAGATCTCTGATGTGTGTTAAGATTGAACTTCTGTGAAAAACATTTCCCACACTCAGGACAGGAATACGGCTTCTCCCCCGTGTGAGATCTCTGATGTGTGTCAAGACAAGACTTCTGTGAAAAACACTTCCCGCACTCAGTACAGGAAAAGCGCTTCTCTGTTGGAAGGACAGCACCGTCCCTCACAGTCTGAGGTTCCTCAGGATAAGAGGAATACGATGGTCCATCTACACTGTGTGGTGCCGGATGGACATTTGAGGTAGTCGGGTTTTCTCCTGGACTATACTGTGTGATGTCCTCATCTTCTACTTTACAGTCTGGAGACAAAGTGAGACAATCCTCTGAGGTTTTCCTCATCTCCCGTCCATCTACTAAAATAGAAATACAAAGATTATTACTAGACATGAGCAGATTGGTTCCCCTAAACCAGGACTCCGCCCACATCAGACAGCTTTGTCTCTGAGGATCTTACAATTCCCCCCTCAAGGTAACTAGTAAATGGCTCCTCTGATCTCCTACCAGTTCATTTCTTTATTCATGGACCTTAGTCAGAGAGTGAGGAAACAACGAGAACTGTCTTTTATAGGAATTATTATTATTATTATACAGGATTTATATAGCGCCAACAGTTTGCGCAGCGCTTAACAAAATAAAGGCAGACATTACAATTACATAACAATTTGGTACAAGAGGAATCAGAGGGCCCTGCTCGCTAGAGCTTACAATCTAAAAAGAAAGGGTCAATTGATACAAGAGGTAATAGCTGTGGGGGATGAGTTGATGGAAAAAGTAAAACAGTGTTAGTTAGAAGCAGGATAGGCTTCTTTAAAGAGAAAGGTTTTCAGGGATCGTCTAAAGATGGATAGATTAGGGGACAGTCGGACAGATTGGGGTAGAGAGTTCCAAAGGATGGGAGAAACTCTGGAGAAATCCTGGAGGCGAGCATGGTAGGAGGTGACAAGGGAGCTAGAGAGCAGGAGGTCTTGGGAGGACCGAAGAGAGCGGCTTGGTTGGTATTTTGGTACTAGGTTAGTGATGTAGCTGGGGGCAGAGTTATGGATGGCTTTGTAAACTATTGTTAGTACTTTGAATTTTATTCGTTGGGTGAGTGGAAGCCAGTGGAGGGATTGGCAGAGAGGGGTGGAGGACGCTGAATGGTTGGTAAGGTGGATAAGTCTTGCAGCAGCATTCATTATGGACTGAAGGGGGGATAGTCTATGTAAAGGTAGTCCAATGAGGAGGGAATTGCAGTAGTCGAGGCGAGAGATAACCAGGGAGTGAGTTAGAAGCTTGGTGGTGTCATTCGTTAAAAAGGGGCGTATTCTAGAAATGTTGCGGAGGCTGAGGCGGCATGATTTGGACAGGGATTGTATGTGGGTCCGAAAGGACAGTTCAGAGTCTAGGATTACCCCTAGCACCCTGGCATGTGGGGACGGACTGATAGATGTGCCATTGATCTTGACTGAGAAGTCAGGGGAAGGGGCACGTGGGGGAGGAAATATTAAGAGCTCAGTTTTAGACAGATTAAGTTTGAGAAAGTGGTTTGACATCCAGACTGATATGTCTGCTAGTAAATCAGTGATGCGTGAGGAGATTGATGGGGTGAGTTGAGGGGCAGAGAGATAGATCTGGGTGTCATCAGCATATAAATGGTAGGGGAAGCCATGTGAGGCTATCAGCTGACCCAGGGAGGATGTGTAGATTGAGAATAGTAGAGGTCCAAGGACAGAACCTTGGGGGACCCCAACAGTAAGAGGAGTTGGAGAGGAGGAAGTGGAGTTGTAAGTGACACTGAAGGTGCGATGAGATAGGTAAGATTCGAACCAACGGAGAGCACAGCCATGGAGACCAAGCAAATTTAGTTTTTTGAGGAGGAGGGGGTGGTCAACTGTATCAAAGGCAGCAGAAAGGTCTAAGAGTAAGAGTACGGAATAATGACCATTGGTTTTGGCTGTTAGTAAGTCATTTGTGAGTTTTAGGAGGGCAGTTTCTGTGGAGTGCTGTGGGCGAAATCCAGACTGAAGGGGATCCAGAAGGTTATTCTCAATGAGGTGGTCGCTCAGTCGGCTGTAGACTAAACGTTCAAGGAGTTTGGAGGCAAAAGGGAGTAGAGAGATGGGTCTTAGATTGTTAAGATTGGTTGGGTCTAGTGAGGCCTTTTTTGGTATGGGAGTGACTAGTGCATGTTTTAGAGGGTTGGGGAAGATGCCAGTAGAGAGGGAGAGGTTGAAGATATGAGTTAAAGACTGTAGGATAGAGTCAGATGGTGACCGTAGTATTTGAGAAGGAACAGGGTCCAGGGGGCAGGAGGTTAGGTGGGCATTAGAAAAATTTTTAGTGACTTCTTCAATAGTAGCTGGATTAAAAGAGAAAAGTATTGATTGTGCAGGAGGACAAGGAGTGTAAAGTGAGGGAGATATGTGTAGAGTAGAGAACTCGAGACGAATTGTCTCAATCTTGTTTTTGAAGTGATTAGCAATCTCCTGGGCAGTGAGTAAGTTAGTGGGTGGAGGTAATGGAGGACGAAGTAGAGAAGTAAATGTCGAAAAGAGTTGACGGGGATTGCGCAAGAGGGTGTTAATGAGAGTGGTAAAGTAGTTCTGTTTGGCAGTGCGCAGGCAGGAATGGTATTTTTGGAGGGCAGATTTATATTGGCTGAAATCTTGCTGTGACTTAGTCTTACGCCACAGACGCTCAAGAGCACGGCTCTGCTTTTTGAGGCTTCTGGTGTTGTCTGTCTGCCAGGGTTGTAGCGGCCGGGGCCTGATTCTGTGTGTAGTGAGGGGGGCCAAGGTATCCAGGGTGGATGACAATGAACTGTTGTATATGGAAGTGGCCAAGTTGGGGCAGGACAAGGATGAGATTTTGTCGTAGAGACAATCTGTAGCAGAAAAAAGAAGAGAAGGGTTAAGATGGCGAAGGTTTCTACGGGTAATAGTTTGGTAGTTGGAAGGCAAGGAGGAGGCAGACAAGGAGAGAGTGAAACTAATAAGGTGGTGATCAGAGAGAGGAAAAGGAATATTGGAGAGGTTGTGCGGAGTGCACAGGTAGGAGAATATGAGATCAAGGCAGTTGCCAACAGAGTGAGTAGAAGCGCTCGTCCATTGTTTTAGGTCAAAAGAGGAGGTTAGGCTCAGCAGCTTAGAAGTAGCGGGAGTGTTAAGATTAACAGGGATGTTGAAGTCACCAAGAATGATTGTTGGAATTTCAGAAGAGAGAAAGTAGAGTAGCCAGGCAGAGAAGTCGTCAAGGAAGTTTGATACGGGTCCAGGGGGCCGATAGATCACAGCAATTCTCAGTGAAACTGGAGAAAATTGACGAATACAGTGAGCTTCAAATGAGGAGAGGGACAGAGAGGGCGGTGGATGAAGAACCTGAAAAGTGCTTTGAGGGGATAGGAGGATTCCAACACCACCTCCTTTCCATCCACTAGGCCTGGGGGAGTGAGTCCACAGAAGGCCACCGTAGGAGAGAGCAGCAGGAGAAGGAAGGTCAGATTCTTGAATCCAGGTCTCAGTAATTGCAAGTAGGTTCAGGGAGTTTGTGATAAATAGGTCATGGACAGTGGTGAGTTTGTTACAAACAGAGCGGGCATTCCAAAGGGCACAAGAGAAGGGGAGGCTGGTTCTAGGCAGAAGAGGAATGGAAATGAGATTGTGTGGATTGTGACTGGGATGAGGGTTGCTGAGTATGTTGGCCGAAGGTAAAAGGATGGCGGTCCAGGATTTGGGGAAATATCTCCAGCAATCAGGAGAAGCATTAGAGTGAGAGAGATGATATGGGATTGCGACTTGTGTAGTGGGACACGTCCCAGTGTCCTGCAGGTTTTATTGGCATTTGGGTTCAGAGTTAGCAGGAGCTGCTATGTGCAGTAATAAGGTGATGACAGGAGTGAGGGTGATATATATAAGCTGTGGGGTGGAGAAGATGGGTGAAGGAGAGAGAATTTAAGGAGAGAGGATGCAACTGTGAGAAGGAAAAGTAGGAAGTGCATGACAGAGTGGAAAGATTTGAGATGAAGCCTGGATGGGAGATGAGCTAGTTTGATGAGGAATCAGGTCACCTGTAGTCTGTGTAATGTTCTGCTGAAGTCTGTTGTGCTTTTTCGCTTTGTGCAGTCGCTGAAGTGCTTAGCCGAAGTGCAATACTTAATCCAATATGAATACTTTATCCAAGATGATAGTTGCCAATGCAAACCCTGCCTGTGCACACCCCTGGCTGTGCTTCCCCTAAGTAGGGCCTTAATTTATACTCAGTTTGGGTGGGGGTATTGCCAATTAATTAGACAGGATTGCATAGGCGAAACACTTGGCTAACAGAATGAACTTCTCACACTAAGGGCTGGCTGACTACAAGACACAGCAAGAGAGCAGAGAGGTCACAGTCATAAAGATAGGAAAAGCTCATAATTTAGGTATAGACACCAAGAAAGTAAAACAAACATCACAGTGCTATGGGCAGAGGTAAAGAATTTGAATGCAGCATAGATCACCAAAAGCACATACACAGAATTAACAATTCTAGATGGAGTTGCAGCAGTATAAGCATACCAGTGTTAAAAGGGACAAACAGTTTTCAGTAATGCGATTCTAGATGGAGTTGCAGCAGTATAAGCATACCAGTGTTAAAAGGGACAATGTTTGAGGATGTTATCACATTTTTATCAACATGTAAAAGTCTGTGCTCCAATCAAATCATCAGGTATAAAATGTCCAGCTGGTAGGAAATGGGTGTAACAAAAGAGAATACATATTATGTGTATATATATAGCAGTGGGGAGAGGGGCGAGAGCAGAAGTCAGGACTATGCAATGTACAACATATTGTATAAGATACAACAGATAGGACTATATATCAGAATGATGTAATGTACAACATGGAGAATATAGTACAGGGGTCAGGAGTATGTAATGTACAATATAAATTATACAGTGTAAGGGTCAGGACTCATAATATTGGTATTCAGTAAGCAGTGGAAGATTAAATGTTTACATGAGACAAGTTGCAAAGGTCCCACACCGCTGCCTCCCATCTCCTGAGACTGCACTCAGTAACTTGGATCTGAGACTATACAGACATATCCCTCCACCCGGCACAGCCAGCAGACAACAGAACAAGTAATCCTGGGAGAATTGTTCTGTCAGAGATTTTACTAGACCCAGGCATGGGGAGAAACACTCAAGGTACATACCCCAGGTGCCTAGATCTAGTAACGCCTATAGTGAAAATTAACATTTTGTTACCAGCTGAACCTCAGAATCTCCATAAATCCAGTCTAGATACATGGGTGGTCTTTTATAATGTGGATCATGTGTTTCCTGTACAAGGTGGGAGTAGCCTCTCTCTCTCTGTAAGCCGTCCTGGAAGATGACTGGGAAAAAAATATTCCTTTATGGTACAAAAACAGCAGATAATCAGTACTATAGGGGTAACTTTATACTGTGATATAGTGAAAGTAATAAATCCTATTTTATATATATAATAATAAATATACCCAGAAGTAGGATATATGGGGATTTTACCTGGAAGTCACACATGAAGCTATATGAGGGGTGGGGGGGGGGGAGGAGGGACTTTCATATTAAAGTAATACTAAAATCTGAGACTTTTTTCATGGATATAATAATTTTATATACAATGCACAATACTAGTAAACTTTTACTTTATGTAACTGTAATGCCTTCTATCACCTCCAGTCGATCAGCCTCCACCTTCTCAGGGGTCAGATGCTGATCTTCCCTGCACAGACCCCCTAAAGTCATTGTAAATGTTGGATTCCTTTTTTAAACAAACTTGACATACTTACCTGCTCTGTGTAATGGTTTTGCACAGAGCAGCCCTAATTCTCCTTTTCTGGATAGAGTTCCCCTATAAGAAGCTACAAAGTATAGTATAGAGTTCTCCTATAGGAAGCTACAAAGTATAATATAGAGTTCTCCTAAAGGAAGCTACAAAGTATAATATAGAGTTTCCCTATAGGAAACCACAAAGTATATTATAGAGTTCCCCGATAGCCGTGATGGCGAACCTTGGCACCCAGATGTTTTGGAACTACATTTCTCATGATGCTCATGCACTCTGCAGAGTAGTTGAGCATCATGGAAAATGTAGTTCCAAAACATCTGGGATGCCAAGGTTCACAATCACTGCCCTATAAGAAGCCACAAAGTATAGTATAGAGTTCCCCTATAGGAAGGTACAAAGAATAGTATAGAGTTCTCTTTAGGAAAGGAAAAGGTCTGCCTTTAGAATCACTTGCTTCCTTCTCTTACCCAGGACTAAATGTCCCAGGAGGCATTGCTCCTCACACATTCAAGTTCTCAGGCATTTAATGACATGTATGGATGGCGTACTGGGCTGTATTTTCTGACCAACTATATGATAATGAAAATTGTTGACAACTATTTTCATAATCGATTATAATCAAATTATGACGATTAGTTGTTTCAGCCCTACATATCTGAATCTCCTACCAGCTGATTTCTTTATTCGTAGACCTTAGTCAGAGAGTGAGGAAACAATGAGAACTGTCTTTTATAGGAGTGACAGTGATGAGGGGATTATAGGATGAGTGTCCCCACCCCCTCTATCACTCATTGCCATCTTCCCAACACAAGAAGTCCTGCACTTCCTTATTTAGTCCATGATGTAGTCATGAATAACAGCTGGGCTGAGCCCCACCAGAGGTCAGAAAGTGAGAATGGGGGAGAACAACCAAGATGAAGACTGCCTACCATCTCCTGAGACTGCACTCAGTGACTTGGGTCTGAGACTATACAGACATATCCCTCCACCCGGCACAGCCAGCAGACAACAGAACAAGTAATCCTGGGAGAATTGTTCTGTCAGAGATTTTACTAGACCCAGGCATGGGGAGGAAGACTCAAGGTACATACCCCAGGTGCCTAGGTCCAGTAACGCCTATAGTGAAAATGAACATTTTGCTACCAGCTGAACCCCAGAATCTCCATAAATCCAGTCTAGATACATAAATTGTGTCTGCAGCACAGAGAAGGAAGATTATCCGAGAGAAATACAGGAATACAGGATGGGGAACACAGCTCAGGAAAGTGATCAATCAGTGAGCAGTATGGGTGGAGGAATGTATTTAGTGTTAATGACCCACCTGTGCTGATCTCTGTAGGAGTGTCCTCCTCTATAAATGTCCCCGTTATTCCATCCTCCTCCATAGACTGCTGATCATCCCTCACATACCTCTCTTCTTCTTCCGATATAACCTCAAATTCTATATCGATTGGATCTCCACTCTAAACCAAGAAAATGAGAGAGAATATAGTCTGTAAAATATAAGCTTTATTATTGTGACATCACATATAAAATCCACACATCGTCTCTATAAGTGTGTTTTATAAACCGTCCCACCAACCTTGTAAAGGGAGGGATGGTGTGATCTTCCTGTGTGGATTCCCGGGAATACAGAGTTACATAGTTAGAAAGTTAGTCAGGTTGAAAAAAACACACAAGTCCATCTAGTTCAACCATAAAAAAAAAAAAGAAATACCGTACAATCCCATATGCCCCATTCTATACCCACACTTGATCCAGGAGGAAGGCAAAAAACCCCAGCAGAGCATGATCCAATTTCCTACAGCAGGGAAAAAAATTCCTTCCTGATCCCAGAGAGGCAATCGGATTTTCCCCGGATCAACTTTACCTATAAATGTTAGTACCCAGTTATATTCTGTACATTTAGGAAATAATCCAGGCCTTTCTTAAAGCAATCTACTGAGCTGGCCAGATCCACCTCTGCAGGGAGTCTATTCCGCATTTTCACAGCTCTTACTGTGAAGAAACCTTTCCGTATTTGGAGATGAAATCTCTTTTCCTCTAGACGTAAAGAGTGCCCCCTTGGCCTCTTATTAGTTTGGTTGCCCTTCTCTGTCTGCACTTTCTCCAGTTCCTGATATCTTTTTTGTATGGGGACATCTCTTTGGTGGGTTCCTGGTATTTGGTGGCTCCATCATATCCTTGTGTCCTCCTGAAAATTCCTCCATCACTCCATCCTCCTCATCCTCCTCTTTATACTTGTAGCGGTCACACTTTGACAAGTGTGCGCTATATGTGGAAATTTAGTTTTTCCCTCAGAACAGTAATGGGGTTCTGAGGGTTAATTGTACAGGTTATCTTTGGCATCAGTTTGGCTGGGATGTACTAGGGTTCTGCCTTGTCATGGGTGCAGTGAGGTACACATGACATGCCTAGAACCGGGCCTGGTTGGACGTCTTAGGTATCAATCTTTCCTGGAGCCAATCAGTGGGTGCGTCTGGCCCCGCTGTGTGGTCTGGGGAAGGGTACTTAAGGTGCTGAAGTCACGTGTTCGGGGTTCGGTCGCAGTCCTGTTTCCTGGTTCTGGACCAGGGTAGCCCCGTGAGGGGTCACAGGCCTGGGAACGTTTGCCATCCTGCAACATGGTCAGTTTGACTAGCCCCACAGACCCGCATGGTCTGGGGCAAGAATCCGTCTGTTCCCGAGTCTCGGAGCCGGTTAGCCCAAGGCCCAGTAACTGAAGGAGGATTCAAGGCGTCCCGGTGTGCTCTCAGTACTGGAGGGGCACCACAGCTCATACAAGCAGAGCCGGTACAAGGGGGGGCGGAAGGGGCGGGTGCCCTGGGCGGTACAATTTATTGGGGGTGGGGGGGGCGCAGTGAAGTGTCCTTGTAAAAATGTCATTAAATGGCAGCCTGTGCACGGACCGAGTGGCGCTCTTGCCTGGACTGCCAGTGTAGTAGTAGTCAATGGCCTGCTGGGACTGCGGGTTTCCCAGCAATCAGTGACGTTGCGTGTGTGCGCCCTGCCTCCTGACCGCGGCTCTCACTCCCAGTCTTCTGTCAAAAGAGCGCCTGGCCGGGTGAGACGTCACATGCATTCTCCGCCCCGCCCCCTGCTACTCGCGGCTCCCGAGTACACCACAAGCTGGAACGAGTGAATGTCGGGGGCGGGCCGTGGCAGAGCGAAGGTGAGCAGGATGGAACTAGGATGGCTGGATGGTAGGCAGCATGCTCCGCTCCTCTTAACACTGACATTACAAAAGTAACAGGCTGCATGGCATGCATCTATGGCAGCCATAGATGCATCGCTCCTCAGGGCTCTCTGCAGGGGGCACTCTGAAGGTACTAACTTAGTGCTACCAAAGTGCATCTTTACATCCTCCTCCAGAGTGACCCCTCAGTCTCTCCTCCAGAGTGACCCCCATTAGCTCCTTCTCCAGCGTAACCCCTTAGCTCCTCCAGAGTGAACCCTTAGTACCTCTAGAGGGAGCCTTTATATCCTCCAGGGTGCCTCTTTAGTACAGTAATACTAAGGAGGATGTAAGGTGGCACTCTGGAGGAGGATGTAAGGTGACAATCTGAAGGAGGATGTAAGAGGGCACTCTGAAGGAGGATGTAAGAGGGCACTCTGAAGAAGGAGGATGTAAGAGGGCACTCTGAAGAAGGAGGATGTAAGAGGGCACTCTGAAGAAGGATGTAAGAGGGCACTCTGAAGGAGGATGTAAGAGGGCACTCTGAAGGAGGATGTAAGAGGGCACTCTGAAGGAGGATGTAAGAGGGCACTCTGAAGGAGGATGTAAGAGGGCACTCTGAAGGAGGATGTAAGAGGGCACTCTGAAGGAGGATGTAAGAGGGCACTCTGAAGGAGGATGTAAGAGGGCACTCTGAAGGAGGATGTAAGAGGGCACTCTGAAGGAGGATGTAAGAGGGCACTCTGAAGGAGGATGTAAGAGGGCACTCTGAAGGAGGATGTAAGAGGGCACTCTGAAGGAGGATGTAAGAGGGCACTCTGAAGGAGGATGTAAGAGGGCACTCTGAAGGAGGATGTAAGAGGGCACTCTGGAGAAGAATGTACGGAGGCACTCTGAAGGAGGATGTAAGGGGGCACTCTGAAGGATCTAAGGGGGCGCTCTGGAAGTACTGAGTTAGTACCACCAGAGCAGCCCCTAGATCCTCCAGAGTGCCCCCTTAGTACCACTCTGGAAGATGCAAGGGGACACTCTGGAGTTACAGATGTAAGGGGGGCACTCTGGAGTTACAGATGTAAGGGGGGCACTCTGGAGTTACAGATGTAAGGGGGGCACTCTGGAGTTACAGATGTAAGGGGGGCACTCTGGAGTTACAGATGTAAGGGGGGCACTCTGGAGTTACAGATGTAAGGGGGAACTCTGAAGGATGTAAGGGGGCCCTTTTGAGACACTGATGTAAGGGGCAATGATGTAGGGGGGCATGCTGGAGGATGTAAGGTGGGACTCTGGGGACAGGTGTGTAAGGGGGACTCTGAATTATAGGGGGAATGCTGTGGACTTTGATGTAAGGGAGGACTCTGATGGGAATGTAGCACTCATCCTTAATGCTGCACTCCATATGTTATTTTGTTTGTTACATATTCCTGACCCTGCACTCTATGCATTATGTTGTACATAGACCTGACCAAGGTGTTCATTGTCTTAACAGTTGCTTTATTAATGAAAAAAAGTCATTGGGGGTTGACAACACTTGACAGGAGGGAGGGGCGCCGGGCTGGGGTGGGGGGCAGGGAATGTCAGGGGGGCCCTTCATGGTTTCTTGCACTGGGGCCCTGAAGGTTCTAGTTACGCCACTGGGCACACTGATGGTCATAATTTGTTGTGCCCACCAGAGTGTCCCTTAACATAAAATGTGCCCATCAGAGTGTCCCTTAACATAAAATGTGCCCATCAGCATGCTACTTATTTGCTCTGATGGGCATATTTTATTTTAAGAGCAACACTAATGGGCACATTTTTTTATGCCCATCAGAGTGCCCCTTAACATAAAATATGCCCATCATCAGCCTGACCCTTAACATAAAATAAGTAGCATGCTGATGGGCACATTTTATGTAAAGGGCACTCTGATGGCCATATTTTATTTTAAGAGCAACACTGATGGGCACATTTTATTTAAAGGGGCACGCAGATGGGCATATTTTGTTGTGCCCTCCGGAGTGCCCCTTAACATAAAATGTGCCCATCAGCATGCAAGCTTATTTTATGTTAAGGATCACGCTGATGGGCATATTTTATGTTAAGGAGCACTCTGATGGGCACAACAAAATATGCCCATCAGTGTTGCTCTTAAAATAAAATATGCCCATCAGACCAGTTCCAGTAAATGAACCCCTTTGTGCTGCATAAATGGCACCAGTGTCAGTGTTACACTGGTGCCACTAATGCAGCACAAAGGGGTTAATTAACTAGCACTGGTTGCTAATGTATCAGAAACCAGTGGCAATACATTAACCCCCTCCATGCTGCATTTTACAAATTGAGTGTGAGTGAACTCTGTTTCTATCGCATTAAACCTTATTGAATTTGTATTGTTTTAAATATATCCTTGTTTTGAAACGACATTGATTCTTTCTTAAAAACGGGGGGGGGGGGGGGGGCGCAGTTTGCCATCTTTGCCCTGGGCACCAAATGGCCTTGTCCCAGCACTGCATACAAGTGACCGGGGGAGGACTCTTCGGAGGAGGGCCAACAAGCTGGCATCTCAAGAAGAGCCTGGAAGCTGAGTTGTATGGACACTAAAGAATCCACACTTCCACAGTACTGCCAAGGAGACAGAGAAAGTTCCAGGTACTGTGAGAAAGGTTCCTATTCACCTTCGGTTACAAGTTTATTCTGTGTCAGAGACTTTTTGCAAGTTTCCGGATCACATTGTTGGCTGCCATACCTCTGGCTAGTGGTCTGTCCAGCATTGAAGTACCCAGCTGCGAGTGGCTACTCTCTGGGTTTGATGAAAGACATTCTGTGGATGTCAGCAGTTCAAGGTGCCTGAGTTTCTTCACCCGTGCCCTCTATTCCTATCTGAGACTGTGTTATGTTGGATGTTACCACTGCAGAAATAAAAACCTTCAAAAAGGACTTTTTATGTGTCAGCATCCAAAGTTGTTGGGTACTAACCCTGGGAACCCCTGGACATTCACCGACAAGCCAAGAGGAGTAAGGCCGCCCCTCTGTGGGTTATGGCCGCTACATACTCTTCTTTAACAACAATATTATAATCCCTGAGATTTTCAATCTAAATATATAATAAAACATTCATTGTAACAATCATGCTGTGTATAAATCAGAACTACCTATAATTGTCAATCATCTACCTGATGATGGTGGGGGATGGTGTGACCTTCCTGTGTGGAATCCCGGGAATACAGAGGACGGGGACATCTCTCTGGTGGGTTCCCATTACTGGATCCATCTGTAGGAAACACACACACTGACTGAATACATTGTTTCTATGTGTTTATCAGATGATGGGGGATCTAGGTGGAGCCTCCGTACTGCTCTCTCCTTTACAATAAAGTCTCCTCTTACCCGGTGATGTGAGGGGCGGCTGATTGTCCATCATGACGTCCTTGTAGAGATCCTTGTGTCCTTCTAAATACTCCCACTCCTCCATGGAGAAATAGACAGTGACATCCTGACACCTTATAGGAACCTGACACACACAATGATACAGTCACCATCCAGACACATCCCTTGTCTGTTACTGGATAATGTCCCAGAATTCCCAGCACCGCTCACCTCTCCTGTCAGCAGCTCCATCATCTTCTTGGTGACTTCTAGAATCTTCTCCATGTTGTGTCTTGTAGGGATCGGGGATGGAGGTGGGGGGATGGTGATGGGATTCTGGATTCTCGAGGATCTTGTGGACATATTATGAGATCTCCTTCTTGTAGATTTCTTCATTATTACTGTACAGTTCTGTGTTATACAAAGATAAATATCACTCTCCCATAATCCCTCACCTCTATGGTCAGCTCTATGTTTATTCTCCAGGGATTGGCTACAATGTTCCCGATTCAGCAAAAGACAGACATCTCCATCCAATGATATGATTACAATGAGGTCAGATTTATAGCTCCTTCTAGAAGTCATATAATAGAGTCACTAATGTTTTACTAGTAAGGCTCACTGACCCACCAGGAAATGTTACCCATGGATTTTTTTTTTTCCAAAAATCACAACTTTTATTCGAAGAGTAAACAGGTACAAAAAGAAAAAGGCAGTGTTATCAACATTGGTACAACTTTGAGGATTAGTAACAGTGCTCTCAGATCCGGAATCAATTACATCAATGTTTACAGATTCAGGTTTGCATAACATGGTAGTTTATATTACACATGTGTAACCAAAGGTCTTTTGGGTGTTCACGAGGGGGTCATGTTTTAGGCTTCATACTACCAGTTGGTGCTTCTCCACCTAGTGTTTTCCAGAGTAAATTATTGCTAGGGAACTCAGTCAAGGATCTCGTTGCAGGTGTCTGCATTTCACAGCCACCAGTCCCATATCTTCCCATATTTGGCAGGGCAGCCTCTGTGAGCATATATCTCTTTCTTGAGTGGCAAAACATTGTTGACCGCTGTTATCCATTCCTGAATTGTTGGGGGCGAGGCCCTCAACCACTTTTTTGCTATAAGCAGCCTAGCCAGGAACAATGATTCCTGTAAAAATATTTTATGGAACTTATCTGAGTCTGGGTCGGGGAATATGCCTAGCAGGCATTGTTTGGGGCTTAGGGTCAAGGGAGATCCCATTTTATCATGGACGAATTTTACAATATGTGACCAGTAGTCTTGTATAACTGGGCATGACCAGAGCAGGTGGGTTACCCATGAATTTATTGGTCAGTGGGCGTGACGTGCTGGTAACCATAGGTCTCACTGATTGGACTAAAGCTGAAATTGTTATTTTCTATACCCAATGCTGCTATCTTGTGCTATAACCAAATATCAGAGTACACTTTATGTATTCATAGTCCTTGTGTGCAGGGCCACTGATAAGGACCTGATAAGGGCTACCACCGGCTCTGCGGTATGGGGTCCGGCCATGTCAGTTCCAGAGGGGGACCAGGAAGCCAACCTGTCCATTTGCAGCCGCTAAGCTGTTGTCTTCCTGTCATTCTATCACAGAGCGGCTCAGTGCTCTGAATGTTACCTGCATTCCCTCTCTGCTCTCAGTGTGACTCGTTCATATTCCCTTCTGATTGTAACTTTGTTTCTCTTCACTTCCTCCCTCCAGATTCTTTCTATTCTCACTCTGCTCCTCAGATATGCCCCCATCCCCCTTTCCTACAATCAATCTCCGATCCTTCTCCCCGATATCTCTGATTGTGTCCTGGTGGCTCCCTGCAGTCCTTCACTCCTGTACTCCTTGTTTTGTCTGATCCATCTGGTCTCCTGTCTGCCCAGCCTATATATATTCCCTGTTGTCTCCTTGTTGCTCTGCTGATCAGCTGTATTTCGTTCTGCCTTTATCTTCTCCCAGCACAGCTTAGTGTACTATATGTAGCTGGGCTTCCCACTCCTCTCCCACTATATGTAGCTGGTCTTCCCACTCCTCTCCCACTATATGTAGCTGGGCTTCCCACACCTCTCCCACTATATGTAGCTGGGCTTCCCACTCCTCTCCCACTATATGTAGCTGGGCTTCCCACTCCTCTCCCACTATATGTAGCTGGTCTTCCCACTCTTCTCCCACTATATATAGCTGGGATTCCCATTCCTCTCCCACTATATGTAGCTGGGCTTCCCACTCCTCTCCCACTATATGTAGCTGGGCTTCCCACTCCTCTCCCACTATATGTAGCTGGGCTTCCCACTCCTCTCCCACTATATGTAGCTGGGCTTCCCACTCTTCTCCCACTATATATAGCTGGGCTTCCCATTCCTCTCCCACTATATGGAGCTGAGCTTCCCACTCCTCTCCCACTATATGTAGCTGGGCATCCCACTCCTCTCCCACTATATGTAGCTAAGCTTCCCACTCCTCTCCCACTATATGTAGCTGGGCTTCCCACTCCTCTCCCACTATATGTAGCTGGGCTTCCCACTCCTCTCCCACTATATGTAGCTGGGCTTCCCACTCCTCTCCCACTATATGTAGCTGGGCTTCCCACTCCTCTCCCACTATATGTAGCTGGGCTTCCCACTCCTCTCCCACTATATGTAGCTGGGCTTCCCACTCCTCTCCCACTATATGTAGCTGGGCTTCCCACTCCTCTCCCACTATATGTAGCTGAGCTTCCCACTCCTCTCCCACTATATGTAGCTGGGCTTCCCACTCCTCTCCCACTATATGTAGTTGGGCTTCCCACTCCTCTCCCACTATATGTAGCTGGGCTTCCCACTATATGTAGCTGTGCTTCCCACTCCTCTCCCACTATATGTAGCTGGCTTCTCACCTCTCCGGTCAGGTCTGTGATTTATTAATAGAGATAAGACTGATGTCATGTGACCTCCCAGAATCCTCCTCACCTCTCCGGTCAGGTCTGTGATTTATTAATAGAGATAAGACTGATGTCATGTGACCTCCCAGAATCCTCCTCACCTCTCCGGTCAGCAGGCAGATGATCTCCAGGGTGAGGTTTAGTATCTTCTTAGTCATGTGACTCCGGTCCTCCTCCATCCTCATTGGTGCCGTCATTTGATCTATACAGGTCTCCTTGTAGACGGATAACTTTGGGAAATGAAAGTAAGAATTATTTGGATGGTGTTGATCACACAATAATAGGATATGGGGGGGGGGGGGGGGGGGGGGGGTTGCTGTACATTTAAGAACTACTGCCTTCATGCCCCTCTAAAAATGTCCCCGTCTATTTTGTGTCTGCAATATATTTCTTGATCAGTGAGATGGTGAGGTGAAGGCCCTTCGCTTGCTGGCAGGAGTTCTTTAAGAAGGTCATAAAAGTAAGTGCAGGTGGGGTGGGAGGACCATCAGAGATCCCTATGAGCCCTAAATCCCCCTCTTACCTCAGAGCCTTGCAGCCTGACTACTATCGTAGAGTCCCCACAGCCCTTCAGCCCCACTAACCTCTCAGAGTTGTGCAGCCCGATTACTTCCTAAGAGACTTAGGCTACACTTCCTCCTCAGGGGTCCTCGAGTCTTTTAGGTGAAGTAAACCTTCAGAGGCTTGCAGAGTCCTTTAGTCCCACTACCTCCTCAGAGACCCTACTTTACTCAGAACCAGTGGCGGAACTACCATGGTCACAAAGGCCACACCTGCCACTGGGCCCTGGCATTCTGCCACCGGGCCCTGGCATTCTGCCACCACGGGGAGGGCACCAAGACAGCAAGAAAGAGTCCTGGGATCAGTGGAGCCTTCCCAGATGATCGTCAAGTAGGATTGCTGAGAACAGCCTCATCACTGCACACATGATAAGTCCTCACACCCGGCCCTTCTGTCAAGCTGTTCACTGTCTATTCTCTCCCACTACTTGTTTGCCTCTCACTACACCTGCAGCCCCCCCCCCTCCATCCTCAGCCTTTCATGTTCTGCCACCTTTTCACCTACTGGTCTTTTTAACCCCTTTTTATGCCAAGCAATCCTCTCAGCAGTGGCCCATCTCTCATCTGCAACTATCAGCCTCAGAATCTTGCCAGCATTCCATTCTTTGCTCCTTCAACCTGCCAGATTTTTTTTTTTCTCCACTGCAGTGGTGTAACCACAGGGGTCGCCATTGCAGCCCAGGCTCATACTCCAGGGGGCCCATGCAGCTTCTCTCTAAACCTGTATAGGAGGGGCGGCATATAGAGGAACTGATGCCCTCCATGTTCTTCTTTCAGCCACTGAATGCCATCTGCTGCCCACAGGTCCCTCAATGCTCTCCTGGCCCCTCTGTGATCTGCCCCAGCAACTTCTCTGCTCTCAGCCCACCCCACCCCCCTTCTCCAACCCCCTGCTGTCCTCTGGTCCCACCTGTGCTCTTCTTCAGTCCTCCACCCCGTGCTGTTCTCCGGTCCCCTCCTGTGCTGTTCTCTGATCTGAGGTCTGCTGTTAAGCTTATATTATTATATGTATATAGATGGACTGAGGAGGGGGACAGGGACAGTGATCAGGAAAAAGGTAAAAAGTGCCCCCCCAGCATATTTCTGACCTCCACCTCTCTACTAGCACAAGTGGAAGGGGAGGGGGTCAGTACTGAGGGAGGGGGGCTGTACTTAGTGGAGAGGGGGGTCTGTACTGAGGGAGGGGGGGTCTATACTTAATGTAATAATATAAATACATTTCAAGCATGGTGTTGGGATGATATAAGTGCTAAAACCAGCCATTCACCCGACAAATCACTCGCCGACCAAATCCCGTCAACCCGGAGACTACATTCAACACGACCCCCCCCCCCCCCCCTGGTCCTTGGCAAAATTGTCACTGAATGTCAGTTTGGAAATGTGGTCACTCTAGCCGGAGCTCATCCTTAGTACAGACCATAAATTCCCTCATTGTAATATACGGGGTTATTCTACATTTCTACACTATATATGTGTGTATAATCATCTGCTGGAGATAAAAGACATCACAGTGACTATGGAGGAAGAGGATGGACATGACGGGGGGTTACTGGGTGTAAATAGAAAATAAGAACTTATTACCTCGTCTGCTGCGTCTTCCAGCAATGTCTTCCCTCTACTTCCTACCGACTCACCTCTCACCCGGAACTTCCTGTCTGTACCTGACATCACTTCCTGTCTTCCATAGAGACTTCCTGTCTGGATATGAGTGAGATCACCACTTTGTGGAGTTTAGATAAACTGCAGCCCCAAGAAATGTCTCATAGTAACCATTCCTTTAACCACCTCAATATTGGACACTTTCAACCCCCTTTCTTTTTTTTCTTTTTTTTTATCCATACCTTTTTTTATTTTAGCAAAAGATAACATAACAATTAAGATTGTTGCAAATGGTACATATCATTGTAATAAAAAACATTGTAAAGGCATATAAAATAGGCTTCGTTCAAATCTTGATGGCCTATTCCAGCCTACCCCAAATGGGTTCACACTGTAGGTCTGGGAGGTCACCACACTGAGCCGCTAGTCAGCCTGTACCACTATTAGTAAGGGAATAACATTGGGAAGGGGGAGGGTAACAATATAGGAAATTCAGAGAATAGAGGATAACATAGACAGTGTTCTGCATCTGCCTATTACATAGTTAATTGAACAGATTATTTCAGGCTGTGGGGTAAGTTTTTCCGTTAGTTTAATTTTCTTTTTTTCGAAATTCGGACGCATTCGTATTTTCGTAGATTTAGTTACATTCGTACTTTCGTTAGATTGATTTATTCGTATTTTCGTAACATTGTTTTCGTAGATTCGTAATCGGAGCATAATTCATAATTTTATGTAATGTGTATGGTATTATTACATTTTAAGAAACACAGAAAATTACGAATCGAAAAAAAAAGTTACGAATGTCCGAATTTTTTTCGTTCAATCCATTCGAAGCACGTTAAGCAGCGCTATTGTAAGAGACACGGAAAATTACGAATCGAAAAAAAATATAAAAGTTACGAATGTACGAATTTTTTTTCGTTCAATCCATTCGAAGCACGTTAAGCAGCGCCATTGTAAGAGACACGGAAAATTACGAATCGAAAAAAAAAAAAAAAGTTACAAATGTACAAATTTTTTCGTTCAATCCATTCGAAGCACGTTAAGCAGCGCCATTGTAAGGGACACGGAAAATTACCAATTCAACAAAAAAAGTTACGGAAGTACAAATTTTTTCGTTCATTTTGATTTTCGTTGTTCCTGTTTTCGTTTTTCGGATTTTCTTCTTTCGTAGTTTCGTTGTTTCTAATTTGGTTATTTCGGATTTTCGTTGTTTTTCATATTCGTTCGATTCGAACATTCGTTAAAATTTTTAGCGAATCATTCGTTCATTCGTACGATAACGAATGAACGAATATAACGAATTTTTACGGAAAACGGAAAAAAACTAAACGAATTGCACATGTCTACTGGACAGCATACCTGAAGAGAAAACTTTTGTAGTAGGGTGAGTATATAATGCCATAATGGCAGAGTGAATGAAGCCCTGAAAGCCAAATTTGGATAGGGTTTTTGAAATAAATTCCCAGTGCATTCTATCGAATGCTTTCTCAGCATCTAATGCTAGGAGTAGAGAGGGTATTCGGTCGTTATGTATCATATTTATAATGTTTAACATCCTTCTGGTACTATTGGGTGCTTGCTTCCCTTTAACGAAGCCTACTTGGTCAGGTTTAATTAATGAGGGGGTTATATTGACTAATCTATTGGCCAGTAGTTTTGCAAATATTTTAAGATCGGAATTTAGTAAAGATATGGGTCTATAATTTAAGGGGGACGTAGGGTCTTTTCCGGATTTTGGTAATGTTATTATTTTGGCCTCTAGTTCTTTTGAGAAGGTTTTTGAGTTTGCTGCTTGATTAAACATTTTGAATCCTGAGAGGAGGACATGGAAGATACTTGTAGAGGTTCAAAATGAAAACGAGAAAAGAAACCTTGTCTTATGAGGACCGTGCTCATTAGGTTTTTTTTATACCAGTATAGGGATAATGTTCCAGGTGCATTGGTATCCATTTTGTTATTTTCAAGATTGGGATCAAACCCCATGAGTGAAGGGTTTTCAGACCTTGTTCCATGCTGTAGGTCCGAGTAGAGGATAATACCCGCATACGGATCAGGGAGTGGTGAGTGGTGGCATGCATATTGCATTAGTTTGTCCTTCACTCCAAAAAAAATGAATTCTGGCAATGACATCTCACTGCAGTTTCTCTGCGATATGATGCGGTTTGGGTAGCCTGTGAGCTCTATCAATTTCAAGCTCTTGTTGTGGAATTGAAGGAATAAACTCTGAAATCATGTTTTTAATGAAGCTTTTCAGATCAGATGGCTTCACATTTTCCGGTATTCCTCTAAATTTAATATTTTTTCTCCTACTTCTGTCTTCAATGTCTCCGAATTTGATTCTGAGCTGCCTCACTTCTTCTTCAAGTTCAAAGTGGGAGTCCACTAAATCATTGTGCGCTGAGGTGAAATCGCACATTTTATTCTCCATGTAGTCCACTCTTTCACCTAGTGCATCAATCTCCATTTTAGATTTATGCATATAGTTCATCATATCATGTTGCAGGGCACCTCTGAGTGACATTATCATATCTTTGAATGTTGTGTCAAGAATGGGTTGCCCTGCTGTTGGTATGGCGTTTAGTTTATCATCATAAGGGTTGTTTTCTAGTGTGTAAGTGTGGTCTGAGGGAGCTTTACATTCATTAGAAGAGATCCTTCTTCTTTGCTTCACTGGGCTCAGAATATCATCCTGGAAATCAGTGTTGTTCTGGCACTGTGAGGCTGGGTACTTGCCTCCCTCTTGTTCGGAGCCAGCAGCATGTCTTTCTGTGTTACAGGGAGGGGAGGGGCTGGTGCCATCTTGGTCTCTCTGTATCCTGACTGGGCTGCAGAAGGTACTTAATTTGCGTGGTCCCTCTCTCGTTTTCCGCTTGGCCGACATAATCCTTGTGTTCCCGCTGATCTCAGGTGGAGGTAGATATCTCTCAGGGCTTACAAGTCGCATTATAGTCCGCTCAGGGGAGTCTGTGATAGCAGAGCTCTCTTACAGTGCTGACATTCACTTCCTAGGCTAGCCACGCCCCATACCGCCCCAAGAAATGTTTCATAGTTTGAACACAGCTTTGTCATTGTTACCAAGTGTTTCTGGATGAGTGAGGACAGTCCTAAGATTTTTGGTACAGTGATATCATGTCCTCGTTCCGCATGTTCCAGGACTGCAGAGGGTCAGTGAGGTGATGACGGCTGGAACATTCTCTGGGTCCCATCACCAGGCACTGCAATTATACCAGACTGTGGGGAGCAGTGATCTCCCTTTCTTACAGTTGTAACAATATTCTTTTCTTTCTCTCTGCAGCTACTGAGGTATGATGGAGCCACCTGTATAGTATTTAGGAGCAGAGTCTTCATAACCTGTGTGATCAGGACAGGATCTCTAACAAGTGCAGGGCCTCCACTCAATTGGGGCTTGTGAATAGCAAGTGAAATTCCAATCGAAAAATGTCTCATCTACAGTAATTGTATTTGAAAGTCCATGTATTGAAGAAATAACATTCAGTGAACCATCCAACATAAAGTATTTTTTTCCAAAACAGGAACATGTAATCATTAAAAGAGAAGTATGGGTTTGGGGGTTATTGCAGTTGTATACTTACCTTGGTGGATGCTGCATTTGTTCCCCTGCTGCCTCTGCACTGAAAACTGAGTGATTAAACACCGACGATGGCTTGGTTTTCTCGGGCTCCGAGGAGAGAGCTGCTGCCTGTCAATCAGCATCTCTCCTCTCTGCTCCTCCATGCTCACTGGAGCGCTGAGCCGTGGAGGGGCAGGAATCGACTGTCTCAGACTGCCATCAGTCCAGGCTGGCAGATCCAGACTTCCAGAGTCGGGATGATGTGGTGCCTGGGTCAGGAAATCTTTGGGGTACAGCAATAAATGTCTGAACCCAGGGTGTCAGAGGGGTTGGGGCACTTGCATGGTCAAGGCAACCACTGGGGTACAGTATCTTAAAGTGGAGCACAGGGGAGACATTGGGGGTCTTTTAGGCAGTGGATGTATAATTAAAAAGAACCTATCACCAAAGAAATCATCACATATGGGGACTTTTTGTCACCTGTCAGTGTTTCTCAACCTTTTTTCAGTCAAGGCACCCTCCAAAATTATGGACAGTCTCGAGGTGCCCGAATCTATTCTAATAGTTCTACATAATGCAACAACATCCACACACGTAGGACACACAACATTATAAGTGATTCATTCTTCCAAAGCAAATACACTTTTGCAAACTGGTACTGACTAGTATTCCAATGTTTCTCTTCTCCCTCACTCAGTTTTTCTCCATCACTTGGCTAATGAGACCCCAAAGCTGATGGAGAGAGGCGGGGGAGGGTCACACAAGGATGATATTCAGGCAACTGACATCCTCCTTATTAGCTCATGATGTCATTGGTCGTTATGAGGTTGGCAGCTAGAAGGTTGTAATGGTGTACAATGAAAACTTGAGGCTTTGTGTAACTAAAAGGCTTCATTCACCCTCCGGCTTGTATATAATTTTGGGGCAATTGTTCAGCATTTTGCCAAGGCGCCCCAAAAACCTCAAGACACCCTGGTTGTAAAAGGCTGCTCTATGTGGTGACATTTTATTCCCAATTATATAAAATACAATTTAAACCCAGGCACATACCCCGCCCCCACATATACGCATGTACAAACATACTCACATAATGGGCCGCCTACGCCTGAAAATATTGATTGTGATACACACGTAACATATCGTCTCGGGGCAATTCAGTTCGCAGTTGCAGCACTATACAAATCATTCATTCATATCGCCGCACACAGCGGAGTGAGAGCAATAATTCTATCACCAGACCTCCTCTGTAACACTGAACTGATGACCTATAGGGGGCTTTTAAAGTGTCACCTATAGAAAATGTAGGGTACTGAAGTCTGTCACCATTTCACAGGTGCACACAGATTTAAGGTTTGACATGTTGGGGATATATTTACTCGGTGCAACCTCGTCTTTTATAATTTACCTAAAAATTGGAAATTTATTGTGTTTTTGTGTCCCCTAAAATTAACTTTGTGTGTTTTTTACTGAAATTTTGTGTTTACTGGACTTTTGCGATAATATTGTGTGACATAAAAAATTGGAACTACCGCCATTATATTCTCTAGGGTGTCTGCTTTCAGAAAATATGTTTTGGAGGTTTTATATAATCTTCAGGCCTAAAATGATTTTTGAACTCCCGCCCGTCCTATAGCAGAATGATGGCCAAGCGGGGGGTTCCATTATCCTAAGTGGATGTCATATGACATCCAGAAGAATAAGCCACTCGGACGCCTAGCGATCGCTGGTGTGTCGGTATGACACACCACATCTCCAATCTCGGTAAAAGGCCTATGACATGGGCTCTTTACCATGTGATCAGCCGTGTCCAATCAAAACTAATCGCATTGTAACCAGGAAGTGCCGGTTATCGGCTTTCTTTATTAATGCTGACAAGGTGCGAGTAGAGGAGAGCCAATCAGCGGATCTCCTGACAGGGGGGATCTGCACTGATATTCAGTGATCCGAGTCCTCTGTGTGACAGCAGTGTGGGGAGAAGTTCCCCGTACCGGCTGTCACTTTATGAAAAGAGCGCGGCCGTGCCATTCATTCACAGAGTTCTGTCCTTTGCTGATGTCGGCTTGTAGTTTTCAATGAACTCCCACACCGCTGCTGAGCTCTCTGGTAGATGAGGAACAAGGAGATTGTCATAAGAGACGAGGAGATTGGGACCCCGATTTAGTCCCTCAGACAAGTCGTTTTTTCAAAAAATCTCCACACCCCTGGAACTGTTTCTTACATGATGAAGATCAGCCATGGAGTATATCTGAGGTGTATATCAGGGTGTGCTTCTTCCCCACATGAGAGCTGTGATGTCCATCAACATTCATATAGAAGACATTTCCCACACTCAAGGCACTAATACACCTCGAGGGTTGTGTGGGATCCCTGATGTACAGAAAGACAGGACTTCAGTGAGGAACAATTCCCTCACTCAGGACAGGAAAGTGGCTTCTCACTCTTGTGAGATCTCTGATGTTTGTAAAGACTGGACTTCTGTGAAAAACATTTCCCACACTCAGGACAGCAATATGACTTCTCCCCGGTGTGAGATCTCTGATGTGTGGAAAGATGGGACTTCACTGAAAAACATTTCCCGCAGTCAGGACAGGAATATGGCTTCTCCCCCGTGTGAGATCTCTGATGTGTGGAAAGACTGGACTTCTGTGAAAAACATTTCCCGCACTCAGAACAGGAATACGGCTTCTCCCCCGTGTGAGATCGCTGATGTGTGGAAAGATGGGACTTCACTGAAAAACATTTCCCACACTCAGGACAGGAATACGGCTTCTCCCCGGTGTGAGATCTCTGATGTTTGTAAAGATTGGACTTCTGTGAAAAACATTTCCCGCACTCAGGACAGGAATACGGCTTCTCCCCCGTGTGAGATCTTTTATGCCTATTAAGATGGACTTTAGACTGGAAACACTTCCCGCACTCAATACAGGAAAAGCTCTTCTCTGTTGGAAGGACGGCACCGTCCCGCACAGTCTGAGGTTCCTCAGGATAAGAGGAATACAATGGTCCATCTACACTGTGTGGTGCCGGATGGACATTTGAGGTAGTCGGGTTTTCTCCTGGACTATACTGTGTGATGTCCTCATCTTCTACTTTACAGTCTGGAGACAAAGTGAGACAATCCTCTGAGGTTTTCCTCATCTCCCGTCCATCTACTAAAATAGAAATACAAAGATTATTACTAGACATGAGCTGATTGGTTCCCCTAAACCAGGACTCCGCCCACATCAGGCAGCTTTGTCTCTGAGGATCTTACAATTCCCCCTCAAGGTAACTAGTAAATGGGTCCTCTGATCTCCTACCAGTTCATTTCTTTATTCATGGACCTTAGTCAGAGAGTGAGGAAACAACGAGAACTGTTTTTTATAGGAGTGACAGTGATGAGGGGATTATAGGAGGAGTGTCCCCACCCCCTCTATCACTCATTGCCATCTTCCCAACACAAGAAGTCCTGCACTTCCTTATTTAGTCCATGATTTAGTCATGAATAACAGCGGGGCTGAGCCCCACCAGAGGTCAGAGAGTGAGGATGGGGGAGAACCACCAAGATGAAGACTGGACTGATCCTGAAGACCACCATCATTGGGTTATTGACTCCTCCCTCATTATCACTTTCTGTTTAAGGTTCCAAAGTTTGAGGATGTTATCACATTATTATCAACATGTAAAAGTCTGTGCTCCAATCAAATCATCCGATATAAAATGTCCAGCTGGTAGGAAATGAGTGCAAAAGAAGTCAGGACTATGTAATGTACAACTTATTATATATGATATAACAGTTAGGATTTTATAGTATGATAATGATTTACTGTACAACATAGTGTATATAGTGCAGGGGTCAGAAGTATGTAATGTACAATATAAATTATACAGTGTAAGGGTCAGGACACATAATATTGGTATTCAGTAATCAGTGGAAGATTAAATGTTTACATGAGACAAGTTGCAGAGGTCCCACACCGCTGCCTCCCATCTCCTGAGACTGCACTCAGTGACTTGGGTCTGAGACTATACAGACATATTCCTCCACCCAGCACAGCCAGCAGACAACAGAACAAGTAATCCTGGGAGAATTGTCCTGTCAGAGATCATGCTAGACCTGGACATGGGGCAGAAGATCCAAATCACATACCCCAGGTGCCTAGGTCTAGTAGCACCTATGTTGAAAATGAACATTTTTCTGCCAGCTGAACTCCAGAATCTCCATAAATCCAGTCTAGATACATAAATTGTGTCTGCAGCACAGAGAAGGGAGATTATCCGAGAGAAATACAGGAATACAGGATGGGGAACACAGCTCAGGAAAGTGACCAGGGGATTACAGGCTGATATCACCCAGTCCCCGCCCTACTCTGGACCAATCAGTGAGCAGTATGGGTGGAGGAATGTATTTAGTGTTAATGACCCACCTGTACTGATCTCTGTAGGAGTGTCCTCCTCTATAAATGTCCCCGTTATTCCATCCTCCTCCATAGACTGCTGATCATCCCTCACATACCTCTCTTCTTCTTCTGATTTAACCTCAAATTCTATATCGATTGGATCTCCACTCTAAATCAAGAAAATGAGAGAGAAAATGAGAGAGAATATCATCTGTAAGATATAAGCTTTATTATTGTGATACAGTGGTGTGAAAAAGTGTTTGCCCCCTTCCTCATTTCCTGTTCCTTTGCATGTTTGTCACACTTAAGTGTTTCGGAACATCAAACCAATTTAAACAATAGTCAAGGACAACACAAGTAAACACAAAATGCAATTTGTAAATGAAGGTGTTTATTATTAAAGGTAAAAAAAAATCCAAACCATCATGGCCCTGTGTGAAAAAGTGATTGCCCCCCTTGTTAAAACATACTATAACTGTGGTTGTCCACACCTGAGTTCAATTTCTCTAGCCACCCCCAGGCCTGATTATTGCCACACCTGTTCACAATCAAGGCATCACTTAAATAGGAGCTGCTTGACACAGTAAGGTCCACCAGAAGATCCTTAAAAGCTACACATCATGCCGAGACCCAAAGAAATTCAGGAACAATTGAGAAAGAAAGTAATTGAGATCTATCAGTCTGGAAAGGGTTATAAAGCCATTTCCAAAGCTTTGGGAATCCAGCGAACCACAGTGAGAGCCATTATCCACAAATGGCGAAGACATGGAACAGTGGTGAACCTTCCCAGGAGTGGCCGGCCGCCCAAAATTACCCCAAGAGCGCAGCGACGACTCATCCAAGAGGTCACAAAAGACCCCACAACAACGTCCAAGGAACTGCAGGCCTCACTTGCCTCAGTTAAGGTCAGCGTTCATGCCTCCACCATCAGGAAAAGACTGGGCAAAAATGGCCTGCATGGCAGAGTTCCAAGGAGAAAACCACTGCTGAGCAAAAAGAACATCAAAGCTCGTCTCAATTTCTCCACAACACATCTTGATGATCCCCAAGACTTTTGGGACAACATTCTGTGGACCGATGAGACAAAAGTGGAACTCTTTGGAAGGTGTGTGTCCAAGTATATCTGGCGTAGAAGGAACACTGCATTTCAGAAAAAGAACATTATACCAACAGTAAAATATGGTGGTGGTAGTGTGATGGTCTGGGGCTGTTTTGCTGCTTCAGGACCTGGAAGACTTGCCGTGATAAAAGGAACTATGAATTCTGCTGTCTACCAAGAGATCCTGAAGGAGAATGTCCGACCATCTGTTCGTGTACTCAAGCTGAAACGAACTTGGGTTCTGCAGCAGGACAATGATCCTAAACACACCAGCAAGTCCACCACCGAATGGCTGAAGAAAAAAAAAATGAAGACTTTGGAGTGGCCTAGCCAAAGTCCTGACCTTAATCCTATTGAGATGTTGTGGTATGACCTTAAAAAGGCCGTTCATGCTCGAAAACCCTCTAATGTAACTGAATTAGGACAATTCTGCAAAGATGAGTGGGCCAAAATTCCTCCAGGACGCTGTAAAAGCCTCATTGCACGTTATCGCAAACGCTTGGTTGCAGTTGTTGCTGTTAAGGGTGGCCCAACCAGTTATTAGGTTTAGGGGGCAATCACTTTTTCACACAGGGCCATGATGGTTTGGATTTTTTTTCACCTTTAATAATAAACACCTTCATTTACAAATTGCATTTTGTGTTTACTTGTGTTGTCCTTGACTATTGTTTAAATTGGTTTGATGTTCCGAAACACTTAAGTGTGACAAACATGCAAAGGAACAGGAAATGAGGAAGGGGGCAAACACTTTTTCACACCACTGTGTGGAATCCCGGGAATACAGAGGATGGGGACATCTCTCTGGTGGGTTCCTGGTATTTGGTGGCTCCATCATATCCTTGTGTCCTTCTGAAAACTCCTCCATCACCCCATCCTCATCATCCTCCTCTTTTATCTCTTCTTTAATTTCAATTTTAGAATCTCTCAGGTTTCCACTCTGAATATATAATAAAAATGACATCAATGGTAACAATGCAGATAATGTACAGATCCTAATGATACTATCAGGGATTGTTCCTCATCTACCTGATGATGGTGAGGGATGGTGTGACCTCCCTGTGTGGAATCCCGGGAATACAGAGGACGAGGACATCTCTCTGGTGGGTTCCCATTACTGGATCCATCTGTAGGAAACACACACACTGACTGAATACATTGTTTCTATGTGTTTATCAGATGATGGGGGATCTAGGTGGAGCCTCCGTACTGCTCTCTCCTTTACAATAAAGTCTCCTCTTACCCGGTGATGTGAGGGGCGGCTGATTGTCCATCATGACGTCCTTGTAGAGATCCTTGTGTCCTTCTAAATACTCCCACTCCTCCATGGAGAAATAGACAGTGACATCCTGACACCTTATAGGAACCTGACACACACAATGATACAGTCACCATCCAGACACATCCCTTGTCTGTTACTGGATAATGTCCCAGAATTCCCAGCACCGCTCACCTCTCCTCCATCATCTCTCTGGTGACTTCTAGAATCTTCTTTGTATTTCTCTATTCTATCAGGGAGGGAGGTGGAGGCAATGTGATGGTCATATGATCTCCAGACTTCACAGGAGGAAAACTCTAGATCTGAACACAAATAGTAAAATCAAATGATATTCCCAGAATCCTCCTCACCTCACCATTCAGGTCTGCATTTTATTAAAGCCCCACTTCAGGTTGAGGTATAATTTACCCACACAGGACCCCCACACTATGCAGGATAAAAGCTTGTAGCAGGTATTCTGATGTCATTACATACAATGCAGGACCAACAGTCCCACTTTGCTAGTGAGGATGCCAAGGATCCGCCCACATCCTAAGAGTATCAGAAAAAAGCCAGATGGAGGGACATTGGGAGGAGGAGCTGTGAGGTCAGTGTGATGTCATAGGACATATAGACTCTGGATGGAGGGACATTGGGAGGAGGAGCTGTGAGGTCAGTGTGATGTCATAGGACATATAGACTCTGGATGGAGGGACATTGGGAGGAGGAGCTGTGAGGTCAGTGTGATGTCATAGGACATATAGACTCTGGATGGAGGGACATTGGGAGGAGGAGCTGTGAGGTCAGTGTGATGTCATAGGACATATAGACTCTGGATGGAGGGACATTGGGAGGAGGAGCTGTGAGGTCAGTGTGATGTCATAGGACATATAGACTCTGGATGGAAGGACATTGGGAGGCGGAGCTGTGAGGTCAGTGTGATGTCATAGGACATATAGACTCTGGATGGAGGGACATTGGGAGGAGGAGCTGTGAGGTCAGTGTGATGTCATAGGACATATAGACTCTGGATGGAGGCACATTGGAGGAGGAGCTGTGAGGTCAGTGTGATGTCATAGGACATATAGACTCTGGATTGAGGGACATTTGGATGGGGGGATTTGAGGGGTCCTCTATATGAGGCTCCTGTGCAAACCACATCATTGTTCCTGGGTGTGTCCTTTCTCTCCTAATCTGAAGAGTGAACTTTTACCTTTACCACACAGAAATCTGTCAGGAATCTGTGAAAGTAAGCTCTCATGTGATCAGGTGACGTGCGGAGGAACGGAGTGTAAATAGCAGACAATTTTCTCCAGAGCTCCTAATGGTGGGGATGGATTTTGCTGAGTGCTGGTGCCAAGTTTCCACCCCCCAGGATCACTGCAGGTGTGGAGAAAAGCTGTGTAAGAGGATATGGAGGAGAGATGAGGAGGAGATCCAGGAATCAGGATAAAGGTCAGGACAAGCAACAGACGAGCGCATCCAAGAGATAAAGCCGGGGTCACTACACAGAAAATCAATCCAAGGAAACAACAGGCAGGACGAGGCATAGCAAGAAGGAGCTCAGAGACAAATGAGAATATTGCTCAGCCAATGGGAGATTATCTCAGCATGACTTACATAATGAAGGAGATGAGGGGCAGGGGGGGAAGTCACTTAAGGTAGGGCTTGATAAATCTGCTTTGAATCTAGGAACCAGTTGAAAAAGTTAGGGGACAGTTTTTTTAGGGCAGTGTGGGTTGTCAGTGCCGGGGCTGGGTAAGTAATGTGTGAGTAATCTGTGAGGTGCAGAACGTAAGACATGGAGTGCAGGAGATGGATGCATGTAATAGGGTGCAGAAGACAGGACATGCAGTGCAGGGTACCAGAGAAGGATGCAGGTCACTGCAGGGGCGCAGTGTACAGAATGCAGGACATGGGGTGCAGGGTAATGGAGAAGGGTGTAGGTCACCACAGGGGTACAGTGTGCAGAATGCAGGACATAGGGTGAAGGGTGCAGAACGTAGGACATGGGGTACAGGATACCGAAGAAGGGTGTGCAGGTCACCGAAAGACATGGGATGCAAGAGAAGGAAGCAGAACGCAGGACATGGGGTGCAGAATGCAGGACACGGGGAACAGGTTGCAGAATGCAGGACATGGGATACAGGGTACTGGAGAAGGGTGCTGGACATGGGGTGCAGGATATGGGGTTTGGGGTGAAAAACATGTAGTATAGAAAGCAGAACATGTGGTGCAGGGTGCAGAACACAGGACATAAGGTGCAGGGTGGAGGTCACCACAGGACATGGAGTGCAAAATGCAGGAGATGTGGTGCAGAACATGAGGTTCAGGGCGCAAAATGCAAGACATGGGGTACAGGGCACAGAATGCAGGACATGGGGTGCAGGGCAGTAATCCAATCCCCCCTCCCCTGTGTCCTCCTGCATGTCCTGTACATCTCCCCCAGCAGTGTGTGAGAGCAGAGTGGATGGAGAGGACATCTTGTGTACATAAAGCAGCATGTCCCTCCCTGGCTGGTTTCTTAGCTGGCTGCTTTGCAGGCTTGTCCTGGTTACTCCTGTAAGGACTCTGTAGTCCTGTTTCTCAGCACCTTGTGGGGATCTTTGTGGCAGTGCCAAGGTGGCGCCATGTTGGAGATTCGGTCCCGCTCCTTCCTCTCTGTTCTGCCGGAGGGCTCTGCAGGGACACAGGCAGCTGTGGGTGGAAGCAGGAGCCGATGGTGACAGTAATGCGGCCGCGGAAAGGAGAAAGACCGGCAGCGGGAGCTCAGTGAGATGAGTCCTCTCATGCCGCTGTCCTGCCCAGTCCACCCCTGACTTCACAGGTCGGGTGCCATCATCTCCTCCTCCTCCCCACTTCCTCCCGCCTGGCCCCGCTCCGAGACACATTCCTGTCCGGGTTTCAGGAAGAAACATTATTCAGACCAACAGTGAGAATGGGCTGACAAGAGCCCAGGGGCCAGGACGCCATTTCTAGTCACCATGGTGACCTGTGAATTGTTGAGCCCTGACTTATGGTGACCATAGAGACATGGAAATTCAGCTGGTTCAGCAGGGATCGTCACATTTCCATCCATGTGTGGTCACTGCCGGATAAAAGTCACTCGATCAGCGGCTGCAGCCAATAGCTTCATCACTGATCTGTGTATTCTGAGAGTGGAGGAGCGCCCCCCATTGTCAGAATACAATAGTGCAGCGGGGGGAAATTCCCCCATCCCCCTCCAATGTGTGGATGGGGGAATCACTTCAGTTTTTTCCTCTCATCCCGCTGGATGAACGATAAAACTGAACCATGTATGACCAGCTTTGGGAGCAAAATATATAAATCATCAGTGATGGGCTCCAGTGTGTTGTAAACCCCACATTCCCGATTCCACCAGGAAGCCGACACTGCACAGCGCTAATCACAGGCAGTGAGACATTTCCTGGTCTGCAGCAGCACAGATCGGTTAATGTCTCACTGCCTGTGATTAGCGCTGTGCAGTGTCGGCTTCCTGGTGGGATCGGGAATGTGGGGTTTCCAACACACCTGAGCCCATCACTATTCATCATCAACTGATCCCCCTGAAGGGGTTAATCTATGTATCCACACTATATATGTGTTTATTATCATCTGCTGGAGATAAAAGACATCACAGTGACTATGGAGGAAGAGGACGGACATGACGGGGGGTTACTGGGTGTAAATAGAAAATAAGATCTTATTACCTCCTCTGCTGCGTCTTCCAGCTAAGTCTCCTCTCTACTTCCTCCCGACTCACCTCTCACCGGAACTTCCTGTCTGTACCTGACATCACTTCCTGTCCTCAATAGAGACTTCCTGTCTTCTGAGAGTGGAGCTCCACATTTGACAGGAAGCATGTGGCCTCCACTCCACTCCTTTTTTTGTTGTTTGTTTAATGAACTTTAATGTAACAAACATTCAATAGACATTAGAAACAATGTTTCCGGTCACATCTGCATTTCCTGATGGTATCTGGCTGCAGACTGGAGCTCCACTCTCCACAGGATTAATGTGACCTCCACAGATTTTTTTTTATATTTTAATCAAATTTAATCCTTTAGTTGCCAGAGTCTTTTTTTATTATTTTTTTCATTTTCTGCACATGTTTAAAAAATCATTGTAGGGCTGAAGATTACATAAAAACCCCCAAAACATGATATAGTTTCAGAAAGCAGACACCCTAGAGAATAAAATAGTGGTAAATTCCAATTTTTTTATGTCATACGATATTACCACAAATACACTAAAGTTAATTCTAGGGCAAAGAAATGCAAGGAGTTACCCAATTTTGGTAAAATATAAAAGATGAGTAAAAATGAGTAAAATAGATACTCAACATGTCACACCTTAAATTTGTGTGCGCCCCTGAATGGCAACAAATTTCTGTACCCTATAATTTCTATAGGGGATGGTTCAAAAGCCCCCTATAGGTCATCAGTTTAGTGTTATGGAGGAGGTCTGGTGATAGAATTATCGCTCTCATTACGGCGCGTGCGGCGATATGTAACATATGTATCGCAATAAATGTTTTCAAGTGTGGGTGCCCCCGACACTTGTGTTTACATTCATACGTGTGTATATGTGGAGGTGGGGGGCCTCAACATTGTTTTTTTTTTGGGGGAGGAATTAAGGTTCTTTTTTTTTTTTTTTTTTATTGTTTATTTATTCAAATTTTTCATATACAACAATAGGACAAAAGTCATCAGTTTGATCTTTGCACAAAGAAAATATTACTCTTAAACATCCTATTAAACCACTACCCCCCTGTTCCCCTACTCCCCCCCTCCCCCCCCCACTCTTCCTAGTATTCTGGTTCCAGTTCTTTATATATCTAGCTATTTTCTCCTATCTTATACTTCGGGAATTATTGGGTCATTATTTCTACATATTTCCATGATTTTTTGAACTCTGTCCATCTAGACCACTTATCGTTTTGTTCAGTCACTTTTCCTTCTTTCTCCCCCTGGTCTAATCTCTCCAGTTTAAATCTGTTGTTTACTCCTATTATCCAATTCTTCATTTTAGGGCCCTCCGTTTCCTGCCAATTTTTGGGTATTAGGCTTTTAGCAACGTTTATCATTGTGGAGACAATTGATTCTTTATATTGTTTACTCGGGATCTCCACTCCGTGGAACAGGCATACCCAGGGATCTTCCATAATTACCGTGTTTGTGATTTCTTTTATTGCTATCAAAATATTTTTCCAGTAACTCTTGATGACGGGGCAGTCCCACCATATGTGTGCCATTGTGCCTTTTTCTTTACATCCCCGCCAACAGTTTGGAGATTCCCCAGGTTGAAATTTACTCAGTTTTTCTGGAGTGGCGTACCACCTTGCTAAACATTTGAAATTCATCTCTGCCGTCTTGGAATCTTTGGCTGAATTATGTGTTAGTTGGAAAATTTTATCTATTGTATGTTTGTTACTGGGTGTTCCTAATTCTAATTCCCATTTCCTTATGTATGGCGGTGTCTCCTCCCCTGCATCACTCAAAACTTTATATATTCGAGCTATATTATTGCGGGATTTCCCCCTCTCACAGAGAGACTCGAGGGGTCTAAGCTCCCTCATATCTCTTACCGGGGAGGGTAGCTTCTCTACAAAATGCTTAAGTTGGAGATATCGCCATTCGTTTAACTCAAATAGCTCTGTGTTTCTTTTTAAATCGGTGTAAGTGCTTATTTTGCCTCGTGTCAGAATATCTTTTAACTGTGCTGTGTCTTTTTTTATCCAATTCCCTGCTATCGAGTTTTTCCCTGGAGGGAAATACTCATTATTTTTTAAATATATCAAAGGTGAGTTGTATGTCCATTTTTGTTGTCGGTGTACCTTATCCCATATTTTAAGTGCCGTGTGTGTTAAAGTGTATGTGTTTTCTCCCAGTTTCCTATTCCGTGGTGGATTCCATATTTCTTTATTTAACTGTGTGCTGCTTGCTGTGATTTCTAGTTTGACCCATCTTTTTTCATTTTCTGGTATACCCCATTCCATCACCCGTGAGAGTATGACTGCATTATAGTATTTGTTAATGTTTGGGGCAGCTAGCCCCCCATATTTCTTCCCCTTTTCCAAGACGGCAGATGCTATTCTCGCTTTTTTGTTGAGCCAAATACAGTTCGTTAAGATCGATTTCAAGGTTTTAAAGTATGCTTGTGGGAATTAAGGTTCTTTGATGTAACTTTAATTTTTTTGTTAAACCACTTCACCTCGGGAAGATTTACCCTCTTCATGACCAGGCCATTTTTTTGCGATGCAGAATAAATAATATAATATAATAAATAATAATGCTGGAGATTTTGGAGGAATTATATACAGAAGGAGGCCAAAAGTTTGTTGACGAGACCCCCCCCCCCGGCATTTAAGGGAGAGACTATCAATACGAATTTTAGACCAAAATCAAGCTTCTACCCGCACTGGAATAAGGGCAACTTCATACCCACTTTTTATGAGGTTGTGATGGAAGAGTTTAGCAAGATATGTGGTGACAAAGGTTACAAATATAAAAAGGACCATGAAGTAGGTATGGAGGTCCCTCTGAGCAGCCTGAGAAAGAATTCAGAAATTTTAATTAGAAAAGCGGATAAAGGTGGAGGCTTTGTCATAAAAGATAGGGATCAATATCTGGAGAAAGCCTTTAGGCTGATTGGCAATACCAACACACATGCACCAGACTCCTATGGGACACTACTGGTAGCTATAATAACGAGCTTAAAGGGCTGTTGGACAGGGCACTATTGAATCAGGTCCTGACTAAAAGCGAGCATCAATTCCTATATTCAAAACCTCCAGTGGTCCCTCACTTCTACCACATACCGAAGGTGCATAAGGACATAGAGAAGCCTCCAGGTAGACCAATCATTGCAGGAATTGATAGTTTGACCAGCATTCTTGGCAGTTACATCGACCATTTTCTCCGGAGATTGGTAACCAGCCTGCCATCATACATAAAGGACTCCATTCCCTAGAGATTTTAACTGTGATTTTAACTGCGTATACATGGGAGAAAGGATACAGATGGTTATCGCTTGATGTAGCGTCCCTGTATACATCCATTCGGCATGAATTCAGCCTTAGAGCCATAGAGTACTATTTGGCGGAAGCAGATTTGTTCAACCCTGTACAATTCCAATTCATATACGAGTGTATCGAGTTTACCTTGACCCACAAATACTTTTCATTTATGGATAGTTTCTTTAGGCAGGTGAAGGGCACAGCCATGGTGGCTAGGTTTGCTCCCCCAGCTACGCAAATTTATTCATAGGGTATTGGGAGCTCAAATATATTTGGGCTAACAACCCATTTGGGAGGAACCTATTCCTGTATGCACGGTACATCCACAATGTCATTATCATTTGGAACGGTACCGACGATGAACTGAAAGGATTTCTTGCACATTGTGCAAGGAATCCCTTTGAAATTTCATTCACACATGTTGTAGATGAAAAGTCCTTGGTCTTTCTAGACCTAGAGCTACAGGCCGATGATAATGGAGTAATCCATTCAAGAACTAATTTCAAGCTGAGTGCTGGCAATTCTTACCTTCACACCCACAGCCATCATCATCCTAGGTGGATTAAGAATGTCCCCTTTGGTCAGTTTTGTAGACTTAGGTGGACTTGTACGCTAAAAAATTATTATGAAGAACAAAGCCTGAATCTAAAAAGCTAATTTAAAGAGAAGGGGTACGAAGATGAGCACATAGAAGAAGCCTTTCAAAAATATCTACAGCAGTATGACAATGTCTGTGCAGGGGGTGAGAAAATGACAAAATATGATAGAGACAAACAACCACAAGTAAGGTTTTGTACTAGATTTAACAACAAAGCCACCATTATACAAAAAATATTCAGAAAAAAAAATGGAAGATTCGAGTAGAGAAGAAGAAGAAGATAAGGAACATAGGGCTCAACAATCCTTGGACCACCATCTTTGACCAAAAAGACAGTTAGGGGTGGGAGTAGGGATGAGCCGAACACCCCCGGGTTCGGTTCGAACCAGAACCTTCGAACGGACCGAAAGTTCGCGCGAATTTTCGAACCCTATACGTTATAATGGACGCGAACGTTCGAAATCAAAAGTGCTAATTACAACGGCCAATATGCATGTTAATGTCATAAAACAGGTTTGGGGACCCGGGTCCTGCCCCAGGGGACATATATCAATGCAAAAAGAACTTTTAAAAACTAACGTTTTTTCGGGAGCAGTCATTTTAATGATGCATAAAGTGAAAAAAAAAAAGTGACATTTTCCTTTAAATATGGTACCTGGGGGTGTCCAAAGTATGCCTGTGAAGTGGCATGTGTTTCCCGTGTTTAGAACTGTCCTTGCACAAAATGACATTTGTAAAGGAAAAAAAGAAGCCATTTAAAACCACTTGCGGCTTTAGGTTTGATCTTAAGTAGAATCTGAACAGGTACATTATGAAGTGTAGCTCCATCCCAAAAAAATCTTTTTTTAAGCTTTTTGGAGAACATAGGGAGGGGTTATCACCCCTGTAACATTTGCTGTCTTTGCACATCTGTTCAGAACATGTCACCTCACTTTCCGTCCCAATGACAAATGTTTTTGGAAAAGTGGGGTTTTAATTGAAACAAGGATTGGTGATAAAGTATCAGTAGAGAGGAGATACCTTTTTCCCAAATTAAATCTAACAGGATAGAATTTCCCTTCCTAGGGGTAGATTTCCTCTCACTTCCTGTTTTCTCTTTCCATTTGCAAGTAGGAGTCGTTTGTAAGTTGGATGTTTGAAAGTAGGGGCCTGGCGTATATACTCTGCAGAAATTTGCCCTATTAGATGTTGGTGTAGCCACAAGACTGGTGGGCACAGGAATGGGCCCTGCTGTGAGTTAATAGATCAAGATTTGTAATTGCATGCACCTGTTGAACAGGGCAGAAAAATTGGGGGTGGTGGTGGTGGTGGTGGTGGACGGTTTTGCCACAAGACTGTAAGCTCTCACAGTTACTCTTGGTGGGCGCAGGAATGGGCCCTGCTGTGAGTTATTAGATCAAGATTTGTAATTGCAAGCACCTGATGAACAGGGCAGAAAAATTGGGCCTTTGGCGGTGGTGGTGGACGGTGTTGCCACAAGACTGTAGGCCCTCATAGTTACTCTTGGTGGGCGCAGGAATGGGCCCTGCTGTGAGTTATTAGATCAAGATTTGTAATTGCAAGCACCTGATGAACAGGGCAGAAAAAATTGGGCCTTTGGCGGTGGTGGTGGACGGTGTTGCCACAAGACTGCAGGCCCTCATAGTTACTCTTGGTGGGCGCAGGAATGGGCCCTGCTGTGAACTATTAGATCAAGATTTGTAATTACCCGCCCCTGTTAAACAGGGGCTGAAAAATTGTGCCTTAGGCACTGGTGCTGGTGCCACAACACTGCAACCCCTCACAGAGACTGTACTTGGAGCACAGCAGTCACACGTGTTGCGAAGCATTTTTTTAAAAAATTGTAAGTACACGCCCCTGTTAAACAGGGGCTGAAAAATTGTGCCTTAGGCACTGGTGCTGGTGCCACAACACTGCAACCCGGCCCTCACAGATACTGTACTTGGAGCACAGCAGTCACACGTGTTGCGAAGCATTTTTTTTAAAAAATTGTAAGTACACGCCCCTGTTAAACAGGGGCTGAAAAATTGTGCCTTAGGCACTGGTGCTGGTGCCACAACACTGCAACCCGGCCCTCACAGATACTGTACTTGGAGCACAGCAGTCACACGTGTTGCGAAGCATTTTTTTTAAAAAATTGTAAGTACACGCCCCTGTTAAACAGGGGCTGAAAAATTGTGCCTTAGGCACTGGTGCCACAACACTGCAACACGGCCCTCACAGAGACTGTACTTGGAGCACAGCAGACACACGTGTTGCGAAGCATTTTTTTTAAAAATTGTAAGTACACGCCCCTGTTAAACAGGGGCTGAAAAATGTGCCTTAGGCACTGGTGCTGGTGCCACAACACTGCAACACGGCCCTCACAGAGACTGTACTTGGAGCACAGCAGTCACACGTGTTGCGAAGCATTTTTTTAAAAAATTGTAAGTACACGCCCCTGTTAAACAGGGGCTGAAAAATTGTGCCTTAGGCACTGGTGTGGTGGCATGGATCATTGAGGAGGAGGAAGAGGATAGTCAGTGAACATAAGAGGACAGTCACTCAGCATCAGCATAGGCAGTCTTGAAGGGATGTGACATTAAAAATTATTCGGTTATATCCGCCTCAGGTGCCTGGTAGCTGGTGGTGATCCAAGACTGATTCATTTTGATGAATGTCAGTCGATCAACCGAGGCGGTGGACAGGCGCACCCTATGATCAGTCACAAATCCTCCAGCAGCACTGAATGTGCGTTCGGAAAGAACGCTGGAGGCAGGACAGGCCAGTAGCTCAATTGCATACTGTGCAAGCTCTGGCCAGTGATCCATCCTCAGGACCCAGTAAGCCAGAGGATTTTCGGTGGGAAAGGTGTCCAAGTCTGACCTTGCCCCAAGGTATTCCTGCACCATGTATATCAGACGCTGGCGATGGTTGCTGGAACCGATCATACCTTGGGGCTGCGGACTAAAAAATTGTCTGAACGCATCGGTCAGACGTCCACCTTCCCCACCGCTCCTTCTGCCACTGACCGAAGCCTCAGCAACTCGTCGCCCAGGACCAGGAGTTTGTAGCCTCCCAGTTTCTGGGAACGCGTTGCACAGACCTTTCTGCAAGGCCTCCCTGAGATGTCTCATCCTCTGCTCCCTCTGCGACGGCAAGATAAGGTCCGCAACCTTACCCTTGTACCGCGGATCAAGGAGAGTGGCCAGCCAGTAATGGTCCCTCTCCTTGATCCGAAGAACACGAGGATCCTTCCGCAGGCTTTGCAGGATCAGGGAGGCCATGCAGCGTAGGTTAGCTGAGGCATTCGGTCCGGAGTCTTCTGGGTCACTGAGGATGACATGATCGCCAGCCACCTCCTCCCAGCCACGTACAAGTCCACTGGCTTGTTGGGACTGTACATCATCCCTAAAAGACTGCTGCTGCTGATGCTGAGTGCCAGGCTCCACCTCCATGCTCACACAATCCTCCTCCTCCTCCTCCTCCTCCTCCTCATCCTCTTCCTGTGTGATGGGTGGGACAGAAGGAACACTGTCCGGATAAAGGGGGCCTTGAGAGGCAAGGAAGTCCTCCTCTTCCTGCCTCTGTTCTGCCTCAAGTGCCCTGTCCATTATCCCACGCAGCGTATGCTCCAACAGGTGGACAAGAGGGACAGTGTCACTGATGCATGCACTGTCACTGCTCACCATCCTCGTGGCCTCCTCAAATGGTGAGAGGACAGTGCATGCATCCCTGATCATGCTCCACTGACGTGGGGAAAAAAAACCAAGCTCCCCTGACCCTGTCCTGGTGCCGTAGTCGCAAAGGTACTCATTGATGGCCCTCTGCTGCGTGTGCAGTCGCTGCAGCATGGCCAACGTTGAGTTCCACCTGGTGGGCATGTCAGATATTAGGCGGTTCTTGGGCAGGTTCAGCTCCTTTTGCAGCTCAGTCAGCCGAGCACTGGCATTATAAGATCGGCGGAAATGCACACAGACTTTCCTGGCCTGCCTCAGGACATCCTGTAAGCCTGGGAACCTGCCCAAGAACCGCTGCACCACCAGGTTGAGGACGTGAGCCATGCAGGGCACATGGGTGAGCTGCCCCTGTCGCAGGGCGGAGAGGAGGTTGGTGCCATTGTCAGAAACGACCATTCCTGGCTTAAGCTGACGTGGCGTCAACCACCTCTCGGCCTGCCCCTGCAGAGCTGCCAGAACCTCTGGCCCAGTGTGGCTCCTGTCCCCCAAACACACCAGCGCAAGCACGGCATGGCATCTTTTTGCCTGCGTACTTGCGTAGCCCCTTGTACGCCTACGGAGCACCGCTGGTTCCAAGGACAGAGCACTGGAGGAAGAAGAAGAGGAGGGGGTGGAGGAGAGAGGTGTGTCACAACCAGTAGCAGTAGTCGCGTTTTGGAGGCGTGGTGGCGGAACAACCTCCAACACTACTGCACCTTGTCCTGCATCCCTCCCAGCTGCCAATAGAGTGACCCAATGGGCCGTGAAAGAAAGGTACCGTCCCTGTCCATGCCTGCTGGACCATGAGTCAGCGGTAATATGCACCTTACCGCTGACCGCCCTGTCCAGCGAGGCATGGACATTGCCCTCCACATGCCGGTAGAGAGACGGAATCGCCTTCCGCGAGAAAAAGTGGCGTTTGGGAACCTGCCACTGAGGAACCGCACATTGAACAAACTCACGGAAGGGGGCCGAGTCTACCAACTGAAAAGGCAGCAGTTGAAGTGCTAGCAATTTAGCAAGGCTAGCATTCAACCGCTGGGCATGTGGATGGCTGGGAGTGTACTTCTTTCTACGGTCCAGCAGCTGGGGCAGGGAAATTTGCCTGCTGCATTCGGACGTCGGTGTACTGCAAGTACTTGGTTGTGACACACCGAATTCTACACCTTCAGTCCTCTCAGAGCAGCTTTCAGAGAGGACTGAAGGTGTAGTGGGGATGGAGATCCCAGCTGAGGAGGAGCAAGGAGAGGTCCGCTTAGTTCTTTGGTGTGGGTCTTTTATGTGTGCCTGCCAACGAGCTGCATGGCAGGTCGCCATATGTCTGGTCATGCTTGTCGTGCCCAAGCGGCTGATGTTTTGGCCACGCGAGATACGCTTGAGACAAATATTGCAAATAGCAGTGGTGCGATCTGCTGCACTCGTCTCAAAAAAGGCCCACACCAAAGAACTTTTCTGATAACGTGCAGAGGCAGCGCCCTGCACAGGCGGAGCTCTGCGGTGTTGTACAGTTGCTGTGCTGGCCTCTACCTGGCCTCCAGGGGGCATCCTGCCTCGTTGGACATGTGACGCCGCATCCTCCTCCTCCTCGTCCTCCTCCTCATCCTCTCTCCCTTGAGGCACCCACGTGGAGTCAGTGACCTCATCATCCCCTCCCTCTTCACCACTAGAGCAAACCTGGCAGTAAGCTGCAGCTGGTGGAACTGTACTGCCAGATTCCTCAAGCTGGTATCGTCATCCGAGCCTTCGAATCGTTGGGCATCCTCCTGGAGCATGTACCCAACACTGTGCTCAAAGAGTTCGGGGACTCCTCAGGAGGACATGGTGGGTCTAGGGAAGGGGTGGCTGATGATGCTCTGTCAGTACCCTGAGCCTGGGTGAGAGAGGATGAGGAGGATGAGGAGGGCTTGGTCATCCATTCTACCAAGCCTTCAGCATGATGCGGCTCCACATGTCCAGCTGCCGAAAACAAAGACGCGCGTGTCCCATGGCCACGTGCTGATGACGATGCACGACCACGTCCACGTCCACGGCCACGTCCACTAGAAACAGAGCCTGCCTGCCCTGTGTTCTTGGCTCTGCACGCTCTGCCTCCCCTTGGCGGTCTTCCAGCCATTGTAGTCGGTAGTCCTGTGGGTGCTGCTGAGAAGAAAATATAGGAGCTCTGTGTGATGCCACTAACACACTAGAAGTCCTATGGGTGCTTCTGCAAAGAAAATAGAGGAGCTCTGTGTGATGCCACTAACACACTAGAAGTCCTGTGGGTGCTTCTGCAAAGAAAATAGAGGAGCTCTGTGTGATGCCACTAACACACTAGAAGTCCTATGGGGTGCTTCTGCAAAGAAAATAGAGGAGCTCTGTGTGATGCCACTAACACACTAGAAGTCCTGTGGGTGCTTCTGCAAAGAAAATAGAGGAGCTCTGTGTGATGCCACTAACACACTAGAAGTCCTGTGGGTGCTTATGCAAAGAATATATAGGAGCTCTGTGTGATGCCACTAACACACTAGAAGTCCTATGGGTGCTTCTGCAAAGAAAATAGAGGAGCTCTGTGTGATGCCACTAACACACTAGAAGTCCTGTGGGTGCTTATGCAAAGAAAATAGAGGAGCTCTGTGTGATGCCACTAACACACTAGAAGTCCTGTGGGGTGCTTATGCAAAGAAAATAGAGGAGCTCTGTGTGATGCCACTAACACACTAGAAGTCCTGTGGGTGCTGCTGAGAAGAATATATAGGAGCTCTGTGTGATGCCACTAACACACTAGAAGTCCTATGGGTGCTTCTGCAAAGAAAATAGAGGAGCTCTGTGTGATGCCACTAACACACTAGAAGTCCTGTGGGTGCTTATGCAAAGAAAATAGAGGAGCTCTGTGTGATGCCACTAACACACTAGAAGTCCTGTGGGTGCTTATGCAAAGAAAATAGAGGAGCTCTGTGTGATGCCACTAACACACTAGAAGTCCTGTGGGTGCTTATGCAAAGAAAATAGAGGAGCTCTGTGTGATGCCACTAACACACTAGAAGTCCTGTGGGTGCTTATGCAAAGAAAATAGAGGAGCTCTGTGTGATGCCACTAACACACTAGAAGTCCTGTGGGTGCTTATGCAAAGAAAATAGAGGAGCTCTGTGTGATGCCACTAACACACTAGAAGTCCTGTGGGTGCTTATGCAAAGAAAATAGAGGAGCTCTGTGTGATGCCACTAACACACTAGAAGTCCTGTGGGTGCTTATGCAAAGAAAATAGAGGAGCTCTGTGTGATGCCACTAACACACTAGAAGTCCTGTGGGTGCTTATGCAAAGAAAATAGAGGAGCTCTGTGTGATGCCACTAACACACTAGAAGTCCTGTGGGTGCTGCTGAGAAGAATATATAGGAGCTCTGTGTGATGCCACTAACACACTAGAAGTCCTATGGTGCTTCTGCAAAGAAAATAGAGGAGCTCTGTGTGATGGGACTAACACACTTCAAGTCCTATAGGTGCTTCTGGAAGAAAATATAGCTCTGTGTGTGTGATGGGACTAACACACTTCAAGTCCTATAGGTGCTTCTGGGAAGAAAATATAGCTCTGTGTGTGTAATGGGACTAACACACTTCAAGTCCTATAGGTGCTTCTGGGAACAAAATATAGATCTGTGTGTGTGATGGGACTAACACACTTCAAGTCCTATAGGTGCTTCTGGGAACAAAATATAGCTCTGTGTGTGTAATGGGACTAACACACTTCAAGTCCTATAGGTGCTTCTGGGAACAAAGTATAGCTCTTTGTGTGTAATGGGACTAACACACTTCAAGTCCTATAGGTGCTTCTGGGAAGAAAATATAGCTCTGTGTGTGTAATGGGACTAACACACTTCAAGTCCTATAGGTGCTTCTGGGAACAAAATATAGCTCTGTGTGTGTAATGGGACTAACACACTTCAAGTCCTATAGGTGCTTCTGGGAACAAAATATAGCTCTGTGTGTGTGATGGGACTAACACACTTCAAGTCCTATAGGTGCTTCTGGGAAGAAAATATAGCTCTGTGTGTGTGATGGGACTAACACACTTCAAGTCCTATAGGTGCTTCTGGGAAGAAAATATAGCTCTGTGTGTGTAATGGGACTAACACACTTCAAGTCCTATAGGTGCTTCTGGGAACAAAATATAGCTCTGTGTGTGTGATGGGACTAACACACTTCAAGTCCTATAGGTGCTTCTGGGAACAAAATATAGCTCTGTGTGTGTAATGGGACTAACACACTTCAAGTCCTATAGGTGCTTCTGGGAACAAAGTATAGCTCTTTGTGTGTAATGGACTAACACACTTCAAGTCCTATAGGTGCTTCTGGGAAGAAAATATAGCTCTGTGTGTGTAATGGGACTAACACACTTCAAGTCCTATAGGTGCTTCTGGAACAAAATATAGCTCTGTGTGTGTAATGGGACTAACACACTTCAAGTCCTATAGGTGCTTCTGGGAACAAAATATAGCTCTGTGTGTGTGATGGGACTAACACACTTCAAGTCCTATAGGTGCTTCTGGGAAGAAAATATAGCTCTGTGTGTGTGATGGGACTAACACACTTCAAGTCCTATAGGTGCTTCTGGGAACAAAATATAGCTCTGTGTGTGTAATGGGACTAACACACTTCAAGTCCTATAGGTGCTTCTGGGAACAAAGTATAGCTCTTTGTGTGTAATGGGACTAACACACTTCAAGTCCTATAGGTGCTTCTGGGAAGAAAATATAGCTCTGTGTGTGTAATGGGACTAACACACTTCAAGTCCTATAGGTGCTTCTGGGAAGAAAATATAGCTCTGTGTGTGTAATGGGACTAACACACTTCAAGTCCTATAGGTGCTTCTGGGAACAAAATATAGCTCTGTGTGTGTAATGGGACTAACACACTTCAAGTCCTATAGGTGCTTCTGGGAACAAAATATAGCTCTGTGTGTGTGATGGGACTAACACACTTCAAGTCCTATAGGTGCTTCTGGGAAGATAATATAGCTCTGTGTGTGTGATGGGACTAACACACTTCAAGTCCTATAGGTGCTTCTGGGAACAAAATATAGCTCTGTGTGTGTAATGGGACTAACACACTTCAAGTCCTATAGGTGCTTCTGGGAACAAAGTATAGATCTTTGTGTGTAATGGGACTAACACACTTCAAGTCCTATAGGTGCTTCTGGAAGAAAATATAGCTCTGTGTGTGTAATGGGACTAACACACTTCAAGTCCTATAGGTGCTTCTGGGAAGAAAATATAGATCTGTGTGTGTAATGGGACTAACACACTTCAAGTCCTATAGGTGCTTCTGGGAACAAAATATAGCTCTGTGTGTGTAATGGGACTAACACACTTCAAGTCCTATAGGTGCTTCTGGAAGAAAATATAGCTCTGTGTGTGTGATGGGACTAACACACTTCAAGTCCTATAGGTGCTTCTGGGAACAAAATATAGCTCTGTGTGTGTAATGGGACTAACACACTTCAAGTCCTATAGGTGCTTCTGGGAAGAAAATATAGCTCTGTGTGTGTAATGGGACTAATACACTTCAAGTCCTATAGGTGCTTCTGGGAAGAAAATATAGCTCTGTGTGTGTAATGGGACTAACACACTTCAAGTCCTATAGGTGCTTCTGGGAAGAAAATATAGCTCTGTGTGTGTAATGGGACTAACACACTTCAAGTCCTATAGGTGCCTCTGGGAACAAAATATAGGAGCTCTGCCTGCCTGCCACGAACACACTACAAGTCCTATAGGTGCTTCTGGTAACAAAATATAGGAGCTCTGCCTGCCTGCCACTAACACACTACAAGTCCTATAGGTGCTTCTGGTAACAAAATATAGGAGCTCTGCCTGCCTGCCACGAACACACTACAAGTCCTATAGGTGCTTCTGGTAACAAAATATAGGAGCTCTGCCTGCCTGCCACTAACACACTACAAGTCCTATAGGTGCTTCTGGTAACAAACTATAGGAGCTCTGCCTGCCTGCCACGAACACACTACAAGTCCTATAGGTGCTTCTGGTAACAAAATATAGGAGCTCTGCCTGCCTGCCACGAACACACTACAAGTCCTATAGGTGCTTCTGGTAACAAAATATAGGAGCTCTGCCTGCCTGCCACGAACACACTACAAGTCCTATAGGTGCTTCTGGTAACAAAATATAGGAGCTCTGCCTGCCTGCCACGAGCACACTACAAGCCCCTCTTTGTCAATCAATCTTTGTAACTGAATCTATCTAACTCAATCTCTGTAAGTGAATCTCTCTAACTATCTAAATGCAGCAGAGTGTCACAGAAACAGCCTGCTCAATCTGCGCCGGAACAGCATGTGACCGGCGCAGACGGCGTGGCGGCGTTTTATAGGGGGGGGGGGGGGGGGGCGTGTACTACAGCCCCTGAGCTGTAATTGGCTACAGGCGTCCTGCCTGTAGCCAATTATGGCTCTTCGAGTTTCCGGGGCTGTGATTGGCCAAGCATGCGGGGTCACAGTGCATGCTTGGCCAATCATCAGCCAGCAATGCACTGCGTCGGCCGCGCCGGCCGCAATGCATTGCGGGGCCGCGCGCAACACACGAACGTGATGCGAGCGGCCAAAATAGTTCTGGGCTCGCCGAGCGAGCGAACGCCCGGTGCTCGATGCGAACGTGGGTTCGCATCGAGCACCGGGCCCATCCTTAGGTGGGAGTAGTAATTGTGGCAATTGCGCACATATGTGCCACAGGAAAAAGGAATGTAGTCGGAGTTGATGGCAAGGGCTATAAGATCAAGCAGTTCATGAACTGTGGCACCCCATATGTCATATATGGCCTCCTGTGACCCTGTGGCCTCACATATGTTGGTTGGACTTCACGGCCAATAAGGACAAGGATGAATGAGCACAGAAGTAATATTTCAACATAAAAAGAAAAATATTTGGTACCAAGACATTACTAGGAGGTCCATAATAGTAATACAGACGGCCTCAAAGTGTTTGGAACAGAGGCCATATCAAATGACTTAGATAGTGGTAAAAAGTATCAGATATTATGCACAAGAGAGGCGTTTTGGATTTTTACTTTGGGGACTTTAGCTCTGCATGGCCTGAATGAGGAAATTGAACTGCATAGTGTAGTATGACTCTTGTAGTACCCACAGAGGCCCCTAGTACATGTGTTTTAGCTATGGTGATCCTTTCCTCTTACTTTTATCGCCAATCTGGTTTGGGCGTGTGGCCCCCTCTTTCTGTGATATAGATATTATCAATAGGGGCTCGGCCCAAACACCTAGTCTGGTCATACCCATGGCATTGAGCTATGTTGCTGTGTAGATATAAGGGTACATTGAATTTTGGAACTAGATGATAAGCACAATGGGCCTTTTTGCTGCAGATATGGATAGGAGTAATATGTGTAGATGGTAGGTTTGGATAGGGTAGTTCGATAGTGAGGTTAAAGGTATGTAATATATTTTTAGAATAATGAATCTTTTTGTAACACTATTTTTTAACTAACATGATTTGTTTTTATAAAGCGTATTAGACTAAAGTGGGGTAATGGGCTCTCCGTGAAACAATTGAATAATATAATGACCGTATATATATTGCTAATTGGATACGGATATTACAATTATGTTTACTATGTACATGGAAGCTACAATATTGCTCCTACGGTGTATTGTCATTACTTAGCTTAGTTTCATTGTTTCAATGCACAGTGGGTTGGCGGTATTGTGTTCATAGAAGAATCCATTATTGTATTTGTATTTATTCATTTCAGTATTGCTGCATACATGCATGTATATGCTTGTATTTATATTTTTATATACGTACATGTCTATATATGTTTTAATGGTTTCTATTATTGGTTGTACACCCGCGTATTTCTATATACATGTAGGTGTGTGGAGGGTTTTGTACAGGTGTGGATATATGTTTTAATGCCGGGAATGCTTTTATGGAATGGTTATGAGATTCCTTTGAACATTTCCATTGCCTTTTAAGAAAACATTTTAAATTATTCTGTAATGACACCCTGAGTATGAAAGGGGTGGAAGCCGTTTGGGACATTCCATTTCTGAACATAAAGGCAGCTACTGAACACTTCAATCAGCCGAACAAGAAACCATACGAATAATTATTCCCCACAAGTACGAGACGAGGCTCTGTACGGAGGGTCAAACAGGAATCAGACTCTTTATTGAAACAAGTGCAGGCTCTTTTTATACACTTGAGAATACTACAGGTGCCACATGAACAATGACCCGGATCCACCCACAACATCACACAATGGTTACATAACAAGCCCCCAATACACATTATTCTGAGAATCAATACCTCCCCTAGCAGACAACAGGTGAGTTCATTAACACACTTAATAATAGGTGAAGGGAAAACTGCCTCAGACAAGATTAACACGATTTACTTATCCAGACAAAAGCAACATCGTTAAGCAATAGATGGTCGGTCTCTTACATTGAACTTCCTGGAATGCCCATATAAGGAGTTATACTTCCTGGACATAGACCTCACAGTGTACAGGGGATAACATCTTCATATTTTTTTGAGAGATATTGTTCATGAATATTACTGTCCCATTTGAAGTAATCCAATCATATTCTCAGGGTTCATTCTTTTCTTGGTCGCCCTGCACCCAAAAGTGACTCCCGCCACATTTAGGTCATTGTTAATGGGGTGAGTGACCTCCTTCTCAAGTGTATAAAAGCCTGTATTCTTGTTCAAATAAACAGTTCTTATTCTGGTTTACTCCAAGACTGGTGCTGTCTAGTTTTTGGGGTAACTATAGCCAGATCCACTGGTCTCATGTTCCAGAGTTTGGGAAGCAGCTTCTTGGCGGAGATACCCAGTCAAGGTGTCCGGAGACCGTCACAGGTTCTATCTCACCTTTAAGTTAAGACTTTTTTTGAGGGTCTCTTACCCTTCATTCCCTTACTTAATTTAATGCCCATAATGACTGGCCAGTCTTCTCTCTTCTCTACTTGTGCCTATACCCGCTTGCCTCTAAACTACTTTATCTAGCAGATGTGTGCTACATATACCTGTGAACACTCCAATGGAGAGTAGACAGTGACAAAATAACATATAGCCACCAATCAATACAGTTTGATTAAGGGGAGTAAAATAGGTACCCTTTGTCCTGAAAATGTCTTACCGATCAAGGAAGTCTGATAACTCAAATGTAAGCAAAATGCTGATTATCAGAAACTCACGGATTGTCTGAAGCTCCTCG
>CM053028.1:565950828-565966869 GCA_028564925.1 Lithobates sylvaticus | reverse complement strand
GCCACTGATTAAAATTAGAAGAAAAGAGGTTTAACCTTAAACTACATAGAGGGTTCTTTACTGTAAGAGCGGCAAGGATGTGGAATTTCCCTTCCACAGGCGGTGGTCTCAGCGGGGGGCATCGATCGTTTCAAGAAACTATTAGATAATCACCTGAACGACATCAACATACAGGGATATACAATGTAATACTGACATATAATCACACACAGAGGTTGGACTTTATGGACTTGTGTCTTTTTTCGAACCTCACCTAATATGTAACAATCCCCCCAGGATTACTTGCTCTGTTGTCTGCTGGTTGTGCCGGGTGGAGGGATATGTCTGTATAGTCTCAGACCCAAGTCACTGAGTGCAGTCTCAGGAGATGGGAGGCAGCGGTGTGGGACCTCTGCAACTTGTCTCATGTAAACATTTAATCTTCCACTGATTACTGAATACCAATATTATGAGTCCTGACCCTTACACTGTATAATTTATATTGTACATTACATACTCCTGACCCCTGCACTATATACTCTATGTTGTATATTACATACTGGTAAGTGGGGGATATTGTTGCGCCTTCAATTGTGAAAATAGCTGCCAACACTACAATCAGACTAATTGTGAAAGGATAAATGTAAAATAAAGTGTAGCGCTTAACGTGTCTCTGTACAGTAATGGGTACTAAAGAATAAAATTCAGTGTCCACAAATTACTGTTCAGAATTTTTATCTTAAAAAATTATAAAATAAATTAAGTGATAAAAATAAAGTGACTAATTGGATCACCTGTGGGAAGGTGATATTCCAATATGATAAACACACATATAAAAATATTGAAACAAAACTCAATATGTTTACAGTACAAACGTGTATGGATGTGCTCAAATGTAGGTTAATAAACAAATTATGACCAAAAGCTCATATAGAAACAACCTATATGAGTGCTCGTAGAACCTATATGAGTGCTCGTAGAACCTATATGAGTGCTCGTAGAACCTATATGAGTGCCCGTAGAACCTATATGAGTGCTCGTAGAACCTATATGAGTGCTCGTAGAACCTATATGAGTGCTCGTAGAACCTATATGAGTGCTCGTAGAACCTATATGAGTGCCCGTAGAACCTATATGAGTGCCCGTAGAACCTATATGAGTGCTTGTAGAACCTATATGAGTGCTCGTAGAACAGGAGAGTCTATGAACAGTGACAATTATATATATATATATATCAGGGAGCATAAGATATTATATAAATCACAAGATAAGCATAATAACATCCAAAGGCCGTTCATGGAGAACTATGGTGAGTGATTAGAGCAAAAACTCACTCAGACAATATCTGACTGTCCCAATTCACATTAAAGGAATATTGGTGTCCATATTATAAAGGCAATTCAAGTATGTCAAACTGTTGCTCAGAACTCAGTATGAAATCAAAGTAAAATTCAGATACTATGTCCTCTCTCGTTCGGGCGGCATCATGAACATTAAAGAACTTGGGATATTCAAGTGCGCTTACCGTGTAGGGTGGACCCACTGACCAATGGTAGGGGGTCAAACAAGCGTAGGTGGCTTGGGAGTAGAATCAATCAGTAGAGATGGAGACTGGATCAAACCAAGACTGTCGTCTTAGTTGGTACTCACCAACCGCATGGAGACACTAATCATAGATCTGGTAGGTTAGGTCATTCAATCACGGATGGTCGGTTTTCCTCAGCCAAAGTCGGCATGGATCAAGGCAAAAAGAGAAAAAAGGAGAGGGACTCCTCATAGTGTAAAAAAACCCATTGGCAGGGGTTTACATGTATTCAAGGAAAATACACTTCCATCAAGTAGATATCATGAAGGGAAGTTATTCCATATAATTTTAAAATATCAGGTAAAAAAACGCAGTAGGCAATATAGCTGGAGAAAAACACCCAACGCGTTTCGTCTGTGAAGACTTCTGCTGGGGTATGCTCCAGTATACTGCCGCTGCGTCATATATATAGCAAACATATCCACAAACTAACTTACAGCACCTGTGACAATCCAGACAGCCACACTTCCGGTTTTCCTGGCTGGAATTACATTGGTGGTATCAGGGGGAGATACTGGCCAATGGCAAACAGTAATCAATGTGAGAACAAAGGTCAATGAAACGTAGACCAATCAGATAAGTATAAACCACAATGAAGTATGTAACCTCTAAGGGTTACACTAATAATGGTGATCGCTATAGGATGACAATACCGCGGGCATTACTCCCGCGAAACGCCACGTGTAGTGGGCGTCCGCCGCAACCAATGAGGCCAAAGAATAGAGCGACCGCGCTTGGCGCCGTCAATAGGTGACGTCATCGCGCAATCGCAGCGGACGTGACGTAGCGGTAGTGACATCAATAGCGGAAGTGGAAATAACCGTGTGGAACGCAAAACAGCGGCCATCAACGGAAGTGACGAAGACACAGCCACATGTAGTGCGGGAGCAATTGTGTTGGCGAGAAACGCGAACAGCAAGTACTGTGGCCAAACATGGTTGGTAACAAAATAAGAATTGGTTAAACCATTGACAGCCACAAGATGGCAGGATACTTAAAAAGTTTATATAACCGGAGTCTGGCTATTTAGAGAAGACCAGAAAAACAAGTCACAAAATTAAAATTAAAAATGACATATAGGAAAAATGCAAGTGGTGATAATCTCAGTTACATGATACGTATTGACATTCAATACATATATTATCAAACGACTAATACAGCATTGGCAATACAAACAATAGTGAGAGAACCAATATGATATAACTAGTATACAGTACGACTATATATACTTTAAATTAAAAGGCCATAATTAACCTAATAAAAGGTTATGATTTTAGATCATAAATAATCCAAAAAGGAGCTGTAGCATATATCAAATTAACCAATAATCGCAGGTCAAATGTACAAACAAGCAAGGAATGGTAATTCATGATCAATAATATCAAGTAATGACCTTATTAATGTGTAACAGTAATGGTACTCCATAAATAAAATAAAGATGAGTAAGAGTCTCCCTCAGAAAGAGGTATAAACTGGTGTAAAGTTATGTATATATGTGTGAAATAAAAATAAAAATAGAAAGTGAAAGGCAACCTATTGCAACTAGACCAAAAAACAGTGAGCCTAAAAAACAGAAGGTCTATGATGTATATTAGACAGAAAGGTATCACGAGTCTATAGTATATAATAAGCGATGATCAGTGAAAAATCACATTGATCAACGCATGAAAAAAGTTGACATTAAATCATACGTAATAACAATGATTTAAGTAGCACTTCAGTGGAAAGAACATCGAATGGGGCTAAGAACGGTTGATGAAGGCGTTAATGTCCCACTCGATGTTCAAACCGTACGGGCTGTAACATTTCATTTGGTGTATCCAAAATGTCTTCAACCTGGACACCCCTCTTATGCTCGACTCACCTCTCCAATGAGGCACAAATTTATCAATAATTTGAAATCTGGAGCCTAGCGGGTTTCGGTTGTGACATAGAAGGTAGTGTTTAGGGACGCTGTGATTGGTGCGTCCCGCTCTTATTGCCGCCAGGTGTTCATTCACCCTTATAGCGAAGGTACGTATGGTCCGACCTATATATTGTTTCCCGCAAGGGCAGGTAATAAGATAAACAATATATTTGGTGTGGCAAGTCACGAAACATTTCATCTTATATTCCTTGTTTGTAATACTAGACCTGAAGATGTCACATTTCTTCGGGCAGGAATTGTTCACACATACATTGCACTTGCGGCAAGGATAGAAACCTTTCATGTCGTGAAAGACAGATGGTGGGCTCAGTGAATCGATAACATTTGGTGCAATCTTGCCCCTCACAGAGGGAGCTCCTCTATAGATGACTCCTGCACGATCCGGTAGGATCGGCCCTAAAATTTGATAATTTTTCAGAACCTTCCAGTGTCTGAAAACAATCTCTTTGATTTGCTTATGTTGAACGGAAAAGTTTGTAAAGAAGGACCATCTAAATTTATTGTCATTGGTTTTTGGAGGTTTTTCTATTAATAATGACGTACGATCGACTAACGCTATTTTATGAATTTCATCATCAATAAGGGATGCTTCATAACCTTATATACTATAGACTTGTGATACCTTTCTGTCTAATATACATCATAGACCTTCTGTTTTTTAGGCTCACTGTTTTTTGGTCTAGTTGCAATAGGTTGCCTTTCACTTTCTATTTTTATTTTTTATTTCAAACATATATATACATAACTTTACACCAGTTTATACCTCTTTCTGAGGGAGACTCTTACTCATCTTTATTTTATTTATGGAGTACCATTACTGTTACACATTAATAAGGTCATTACTTGATATTATTGATCATGAATTACCATTCCTTGCTTGTTTGTACATTTGACCTGCGATTATTGGTTAATTTGATATATGCTACAGCTCCTTTTTGGATTATTTATGATCTAAAATCATAACCTTTTATTAGGTTAATTATGGCCTTTTAATTTAAAGTATATATAGTCGTACTGTATACTAGTTATATCATATTGGTTCTCTCACTATTGTTTGTATTGCCAATGCTGTATTATTCGTTTGATAATATATGTATTGAATGTCAATACGTATCATGTAACTGAGATTATCACCACTTGCATTTTTCCTATATGTCATTTTTAATTTTAATTTTGTGACTTGTTTTTCTGGTCTTCTCTAAATAGCCAGACTCCGGTTATATATACTTTTTAAGTATCCTACCATCTTGTGGCTGTCAATGGTTTAACCAATTCTTATTTTGTTACCAACCATGTTTGGCCACAGTACTTGCTGTTTGCGTTTCTCGCCAACACAATTGCTCCCGCACTACATGTGGCTGTGTCTTCGTCACTTCCGTTGATGGCAGCTGTTTTGCGTTCCACGCGGTTATTTCCACTTCCGCTATTGATGTCACTACCGCTACGTCACGTCCGCCGTGATTGCGCGATGACGTCACCTATTGATGGCGCCATGCGCGGTCGCTCTATTCTTTGGCCTCATTGGTTGTGGCGGACGCCCACTACACGTGGCGTTTCACGGGAGTAATGCTCGCGGTATTGTGATCCTATAGCGATCACCATTATTAGTGTAACCCTTAGAGGTTACATTCTTCATTGTGGTTTATACTTATCTGATTGGTCTACGTTTCATTGACCTTTGTTCTCACATTGATTACTGTTTGCCATTGGCCAGTATCTCCCCCTGATACCACCAATGTAATTCCAGCCAGGAAAACCGGAAGTGTGGCTGTCTGGATTGTCACAGGTGCTGTAAGTTAGTTTGTGGATATGTTTGCTATATATATGACGCAGCGGCAGTATACTGGAGCATACCCCAGCCGAAGTCTTCGCAGACGAAACACGTCGGGTGTTTTTCGCCAGCAATATTGCCTACTGCGTTTTTTTACCTGATATTTTAAAATTATTATATGGAATAACTTCCCTTCATGATATCTACTTGATGGAAGTGTATTTTCCTTGAACACATGTAAACCCCTGCCAATGGGTTTTTTTACACTATGAGGAGTCCCTCTCCTTTTTTCTCTTTTTGCCTTGATCCATGCCGACTTTGACTGAGGAAAACCGACCATCCGTGATTGAATGACCTAACCTACCAGATCTATGATTAGTGTCTCCATGCGGTTGGTTTGATCCAGTCTCCATCTCTACTGATTGATTCTACTCCCAAGCCACCTACGCTTGTTTGACCCCCTACCATTGGTCAGTGGTTCCACCCTACACAGGAAGCGCACTTAAATATCCCAAGTTCTTTAATGTTCATGATGCCGTCCGAACGAGAGAGGACATAGTATCTGAATTTTACTTTGATTTCATACTGAGTTCTGAGCAACAGTTTGACATACTTGAATTGCCTTTATAATATGGACACCAATATTCCTTTAATGTTAATTGGGACAGTCAGATATTGTCTGAGTGAGTTTTTGCTCTAATCACTCACCATAGTTCTCCATGAACGGCCTTTGGATGTTATTATGCTTATCTTGTGATTTATATAATATCTTATGCTCCCTGATATAGATATATATATATATATATATATATATATATATATATATATATATATATATATATATATATATATATATATATATATAAATTGTCACTGTTCATAGACTCTCCTGTTCTACGAGCACTCATATAGGTTCTACGAGCCCTCATATAGGTTCTACGGGCACTCATATAGGTTCTACGGGCACTCATATAGGTTCTACGGGCACTCATATGGGTTCTACGGGCACTCATATAGGTTCTACGAGCACTCATATAGGTTCTACGGGCACTCATATAGGTTCTACGGGCACTCATATAGGTTCTACGAGCACTCATATAGGTTCTACGGGCACTCATATAGGTTCTACGGGCACTCATATAGGTTCTACGAGCACTCATATAGGTTCTACGAGCACTCATATCGGTTCTAAGGGCACTCATATAGGTTCTAAGGGCACTCATATAGGTTCTACGGGCACTCATATAGGTTCTACGGGCACTCATATAGGTTCTAAGAGCACTCATATAGGTTCTACGAGCACTCATATAGGTTCTACGGGCACTCATATAGGTTCTACGAGCACTCATATAGGTTCTACGGGCACTCATATAGGTTCTACGAGCACTCATATAGGTTCTACGGGCACTCATATAGGTTCTACGGGCACTCATATAGGTTCTACGAGCACTCATATAGGTTGTATCTATATGAGCTTTTGGTCATAATTTGTTTATTAACCTACATTTGAGCACATCCATACACGTTTGTACTGTAAACATATTGAGTTTTGTTTCAATATTTTTATATGTGTGTTTATCATATTGGAATATCACCTTCCCATAGGTGATCCAATTAGTCACTTTATTTTTATCACTTAACTTATTTTCTAATTTTTTAAGATAAAAATTCTGAACAGTAATTTGTGGACACAGAATTTTATTCTTTAGTACCCATTACTGTACAGAGACACGTTAAGCGCTACACTTTATTTTACGTATATTACATACTCCTGACCCCTGCACTATATACTCTATGGTGTACATTACATCATTCTGATACTATATAGTCCTCTCTGTTGTATCTTATACAATATGTTGTACATTACATAGTCCTGACTTCTGCTCTCTCCCCTCTACCCACTGCTATATATACACATAATATGGATTCTCTTTAGTTACACCCATTTCCTACCAGCTGGACATTTTATATCTGATGATCTGATTGGAGCACAGCAGGAACCAATCTGCTCATGTCTAGTAATAATCTTTGTATTTCTATTTTAGTAGATGGACGGGAGATGAGGAAAACCTCAGAGGATTGTCTCACTTTGTCTCCAGACTGTAAAGTAGAAGATGAGGACATCACACAGTATAGTCCAGGAGAAAACCCGACTACCTCAAATGTCCATCCGGCACCACACAGTGTAGATGGACCATCGTATTCCTCTTATCCTGAGGAACCTCAGACTGTGAGGGACGGTGCCGCCCTTCCAACAGAGAAGAGCTTTTCCTGTACTGAGTGTGGGAAGTGTTTCCATTTTAAATCCCATCTTAATAGGCATAAAAGATCTCACACAGGAGAGAAGCCGTATTCCTGTCCTGAGTGCGGGAAATGTTTTTCACGGAAGTCCGGTCTAGACACACATCAGAGATTTCATACGGGGGAGAAGCCGTATTCCTGTCCTGAGTGCGGGAAATGTTTTACACAGAAGTCCGGTCTAGACACACATCAGAGATTTCATACGGGGGAGAAGCCGTATTCCTGTCCTGAGTGCGGGAAATGTTTTTCACAGATATCCCATCTTTACACACATCAGAGATCTCACACGGGGGAGAAGCCGTATTCCTGTCCTGAGTGCGGGAAATGTTTTTCACATAAGTCCAGTCTTTCCACACATCAGAGATCTCACACGGGGGAGAAGCCGTATTCCTGTCCTGAGTGCGGGAAATGTTTTTCACTGAAGTCTGATCTTAACACACATCAGAGATCTCACACGGGGGAGAAGCCGTATTCCTGTCCTGAGTGCGGGAAATGTTTTTCACAGAAGTCCAGTCTTTCCACACATCAGAGATCTCACACAGGGGAGAAGCCGTATTCCTGTCCTGAGTGCGGGAAATGCTTTGTACGAAAGTCACAACTTTTCACACATCAGAGATCTCATAACGGGAATAGTCCAGGAGAAAACACGACTACCTCAAATGTCCATCACAGTGTAGATGGACCATCGTATTCCTCTTATCCTGAGGAACCTCAGACTGTGAGGGACGGTGCCGTCCTTCCAACAGGGAAGAGCTTTTCCTGTACTGAGTGAGGGAAGTGTTTCCAATATAAATCCATACTTAATGTGCATATAAGATCTCACACAGGAGAGAAGCCGTATTCCTGTCCTGAGTGTGGGAAATGTTTTTCAGTGAAATTTCTTCTTTATAGACATCAGAGATTTCACACAGGTCAGAAGCCATTTTCCTGTCCTGAGTGCGGGAAATGTTTTTCACATAAGTACAGTCTTGACACACATCAAAGATCTCACATGGGGGAGAAGCCGTATTCCTGTCCTGAGTGCGGGAAATGTTTTTCACAGTTATCCCATCTTTACACACATCAGAGATCTCACACGGGGGAGAAGCCGTATTCCTGTCCTGAGTGCGGGAAATGTTTTTCAGTGAAATTTCTTCTTTATAGACATCAGAGATCTCACACAGGTCAGAAGCCATTTTCCTGTCCTGAGTGCGGGAAATGTTTTTCACATAAGTCCAGTCTTGACATACATCAGAGATTTCACACGGGGGAGAAGCCGTATTCCTGTCCTGAGTGCGGGAAATGTTTTTCAGTGAAGTCGCATCTTGACACACATCAGAGATTTCACACGGGGGAGAAGCCATATACCTGACCTGAGTGTGGGAAATGTTTTTCAGTGAAGTACACTCTTGACATACATCAGAGATCTCACACGGGGGAGAAGCCGTATTCCTGTCCTGAGTGCGGGAAATGTTTTTCAGTAAAGTCCCATCTTTCCACACATCAGAGATTTCACACGGGGGAGAAGCCATATACCTGTCCTGAGTGTGGGAAATGTTTTTCAGTGAAGAAAAACTTGACATACATCAGAGATCTCACACGGGGGAGAAGCCGTATTCCTGTCCTGAGTGAGGGAAATGTTTTTCAGTGAAATTTCTTCTTTATAGACATCAGAGATCTCACACGGGGGAGAAGCTGTATTCCTGTCCTGAGTGCGGGAAATGTTTTTCAGTGAAGTCGCATCTTGACACACATCACAGATCTCACACGGGGGAGAAGCCGTATTCCTGTCCTGAGAGCGGGAAAAGTTTTTCACGGAAGTACAGTCTTGCCACACATCAGAGATCTCACACGGGGGAGAAACCGTATTCCTGTCCTGAGTGAGGGAATTGTTCCTCACTGAAGTCCTGTCTTTCTGTATATCAGGGATCTCACACAACGCTCGAGGTGTATTAGTGCCTTGAGTGTGGGAAATGTCTTCTATATGAATGTTGCTGGACATCACAGCTCTCATGTGGGGAAGAAGCACACCCTGATATACACCTCAGATATACTCCATGGCTGATCTTCATCATGGAAGAAACAGTTGATAAGGAGATCAGAGATCACCAAAGACATGGATGAATTGTTGTACCGTGTTGGTCATTGATAGTAGGATAACAATAAAAATGGAGTCATTGCCTCTCATTGGCTGAGTACATTTTGTGGTGTAGAGATTTGAAGGTCTGTTTTTGAAAAAAAAATGTAAGAATATGACAAGGACTCACACAGCCATGATGAATTTTTGTGTTCTTTTTTTATTTCATACAATGATTTCCAGTGATCATTAGCTCCATCTAGTGGCAATAATGCAGAACTGCAGATTCAATATTGCTTTGTAACCAATCATAAAAATGTCCTTTGGGTACAGTGTTGTATGACTGAGTAATTGTCATTCAAAATTTGAGAGCGCTGAAAGTTGGTCTGTGCGGGAAGGGGGGAGGGGGGAGTGCTCGGTATTGAAGGGGTTGATACATTCAGGCTAGTCCCAAACTTATACAGCGCTAAAATAAAATCAATATGTCTCTCATAGTGCAAGTCAATCTCAAAAATCAAAAAAAATGAATTATTCCACAAAATAAAGGAATATACAGTGTGTATATATACAGTATATATATATATATATATATATATATATATATAATCAAATAATGCGAAGAATCAAATAAGTAAAGTATAAAAAAGTATATGACTAAATATATGTTGTGCTGTGAAAAAGTTGTCTATAAATGTCTAAAGTTCATAGAAAGTCCAAACACAAATGGTGTCAGTGCTAAAAACGTCTTCATCCACCTATGTACAAGTGAGAAGAAATCTCTATTACCCAGCATGCATGTGACATATGTAGCGCCCTCCTAGACAGGCGCTGGGTTAGGTAAATGTAGTTCTTGGCTCACTGTAATCAGTGTAACTGCATGTGATTAGTTAGGTCTGCTTTGTGTTTCTTTGGCTTCAGGGATGACTGTCTCCCCCATTCTGGCTGGAAATATTCTGGAACATAGTGGGCCGGAAAAGACAAATTAGCAGCTGAATATATATGCAGCCCTGGCCAATCCCTGGTTTGGTAATATGGTAACCCCAGATGATAGCTGGGAGTGTGTATAAATAGTATGAGACCTGGAACAAAAAGTCAGTGTCTTGTGGAACAAGTAGATGAAAAAAGTTGCTAGGAGGGAATCCCCACTATATCACCACCACCGTGCCTAATAAGTGGCAGTAACTACCTCTCTTGATCAGTGGTAAGTGCTACTCCACACCCCAGGTGAAGTGTGTGCTTACCAGATCCATGCGGCTGACAAAGCAGCCTTCACAGTGTTTATTAAAGATCCTTCATTGTTAGTCCGTTCCTCTTCACTATTCAAAATCTGAAATAACGAAACTAAATTTCAGATGAAATTCAAACAGTTTTCGAATTTAAATAAATTTCGAATTTGAATAATTTTCTAATCAAATTAGAATTTTCGAGGAGAATAAAATAGAAAATAAAATAAAGGAAGAGCATAGAAAAGATTAGAATAGATTATAAAAGAACAGAATATAATAGATTAAAACAGAACAGAATAAAAAAAATTGAATATAAAATAAAGGGATAGAATAGAAAATAAAAGAATAGAATAGAAAAAAACTGAGTAAAATAGAATAAAAAAAGGGAGAACAGAATAAAATAGAATATAAAATAAAGAAATAGAATAAAAAATAGAAGAGAATAAAATAGAAGGAATATAGCTATCTTCTGAAATTTGAATTTCAAATAGAATACATTTTGAATTTGAATACAAAAGAAAATAATAGAAAATAAAATCAAATAATAATGCAGAAAATAATAGAATAAACGATAGAAAAGAATGGAATATAATAGAAAGAATATAACATTATACAGTAAGACCCCTTTCACACTGGGGCGGTGCGGGTGTTAGCGGTAAAGCACTGCTAGTTTTAGCGGTGCTGTTATAGTGGCGCTATTCGGTTAAAAGCGCCCCGCTAGTGTTGCGGCACTTTGGTAGCTCCGCCCATTCATTTCAATGGGGAGGGGCGGTGGAGGAGCGGTGTATACTCTCCTCCCCCACCACCCCAAAGATGCAGCTTTCAGGACATTTTTCCATCTTGCAAGCGCACGGCCCCAGTGTGAAGGCACTCAGGCTTTCACACTGGGGAGGCGCTTTACATTCGCTATTTTTAGCGCTAAAGCGCCCCAGTGTGACAGGGGTCTAACTGTTTTCTGAAATTTGATTTTCAAATAGAATACATTTAACCACTTCCCGACCAGCCCCCACAGTTATACTGTGGCAGGTTGGCTCCCCAGGGCGAGCAGTCGTAGCTGTATGTCGGCTCGCTTTCAGATCACTAGGGGCCGTGCGAGTACCATCAGAGGCGATGCACATGCCCGGTGGCAATGACCGCCGGGCACCCGTGATCGCTCCACACAGAGACAGAGCGGAGATCTGTCAATGTAAACAGACAGATCTCTTTGCTGTCAGGAGAGAGGAGACTGATCTGTTGTTCATACTAAGTATGAAATACGATCTCTCTTCTCACCCAGGCAGTCCCATCCCCCCACAGTAGAATCATTCCCTAGGACACACAATTAACCCCTTGGTCGCCCCCTAGTGTTTAACCCCTTCCCTGCCAGTGTCATTTATACAGTAATCAGTGCATTTTTATAGCTCTGATCGCTGTATAAATGTCAATGGTCCCAAAAAAAGTGTCCGATCTGTCCCCTACAATGTCGAAGTCCCGATATAAATCGCATTGCCATTGCTAGTGTATCGCTGGCTCCTGACGAGCAGGCGCTATTGTTTTTGCAAAATTAAGTTGCCTGAAGCCACAGTTGGGCTCCAGGCTAAATTCTCAAAATTTCTGTTTTCAGTACCAGTCCGGTTGAGTTGCACTGGGTTCTCCTTGACCGCAGGTGTCGCTGTCACCGCCGGCAAGAGTAGAAACGCAGTCTAGCTGGATGCATTGAATGCCACTTACTGCTCGGAACCAGCCCAGTGGAAGTGTTTCTCCCGCTGTGAATTCTGAGGGGTGGTATTTTAAGGTGCCGATGCCATGTTGGCGGGGGATTATTTTCTGTCTTCTTGGTTCTGCTGGTCCTCCTGACCCACCCCATGGCCCTCCTGGCCTGGGGCATGGAACTATGCATCCTGTGTCTCGAAATTTGGAGCCTACTGATCCAGGGATGGTCCGGTGCCGTCTCAGAGAGGCCCAGCAACTGAAGATCCCCAGGGGAGGACTCTTTCAACAGAAGACCGTGCGCAAGGCTGGCTTCTCTGAAGGAGCCTGGAGACTTAGTTGAAGGACGCGACCTGGATCAACATTCATACGGTATCGCCGGATCGGCTGAGAGAAACTGGTACCATATGTCAGTTCTTTAAATTCATCCAAATCCCTCAGTGACGCTCAAGTCTAACTCATAAGTCTGTGGCAGAGACTTTACCGAGCATCTCACCGGCTGCTAGGCCTAGTGAGAGGCCTATCCGGGGGTTGCTGGATCCAGTTTGTGGAACAGTTTTATCCTCTGGATTCTTCTAATACCTTCACCCTGCAATTTAAGTGCCTGAACTCCCCCCTAACCCTCTACCCTTTATTAAGAGACTTTGTCTTTATTCTAAATAAATGTCTCCTCCCTCTCCTTCCTTACCTATCTTCTCCAGCTGCTTCCGCCCTCCCCCCCCTTTTCCCCCTCCCTTGGGATGCCCTGATCTGACACCATTGGTGTCTTAACGCACACACCTGTTGCTAATTGGGTATACACCCATAAATACCACATGGAGAGGTTAAGCAAACCTATCTCCATGTGATGATCCAAGCACCACGCCATACAAACGCAGTGAGTAGACCTGTCTCTAGTTTAGTTTTATGCCTCTTTTTGGGACTAACACTAGATGCACCATATGACCCTGTCTCCATTCCTAGACGGGGTATCCCACCTTTGGAACCTGCGACCAGTATAACATACCCTGGTCTGCAACATATGGGTCTTTACCAGCACCTCGCAACCTGAGCAAAATACATCAACCTCATTAGGTAATGCCACATTGCTTTTTGGTACCTGATACACTGTTATACCTCTCTCACTTTTGTTTTTTGCCCACTGTTACACATACCCCTTCACCGTTTTTATTTAACTCTCAGTCCTTCACCTCACACTTTATGATACTAACCGCACATCCCTGTGCACACACACCCTCACTCCAGCACTCCTTCACCTCTTATTACCCATAGTATCACCAGCACAGCACTCCATTGAACCTTCACGTTCTGACCCACATCACACTCACACCCCCTCCCTTTCTCCCCCTTCTTTTCCCCCTTCCCCCCCCCTTCTCCTCCCCCTACCCCCCCTCCTCTCCTCCCTCTGGCACTCCCCTCTTTTCTGGTACTCCACCACATTCACCCCTTCACCTCCCCTTTTCCCCTCCCCCCTCCTCTATTCCATCCCTCCCCCGTTCCCCCGTTTTCCCTCTCTCATTCTCAATTCATCTCAGTTCACTCTCCCCCCCTCTCTTTCTTTCTCCCCCCCCCCTTCCCCCCCCCTTTCGCTTTATCTCTACGGATGCCGCATCCCAACACTTATCTATACATGTGCATGCCATGTATTGACTTCCCTCCCTCTCTTTCTCTTTCTCTCTCTCCCTTTTCTCTCCCCCCCCTTTCCTTTCCCTCCCCCCCCTCTCTTTTTTTCTCCCCCCCTCCTCCTCCTCCCCTTTTTGTCTTTTCCCATGTTTCCCCCATCCCATTCCACCCCATCTCTTTCCCACCCTCATCATTAGTTCAGATATGGTACAAATCAGTACCATCTGTAAAACACATGGCACAATCACCTCTCACCCCATAATCCCACTTCTCCCCACTTAGTGCTCTGAGCACACCAGACATTGCTAACTGCTATGGCAATACACTATGGTATACATTTAAATATGTATTCTTGGATCTCATGACAGGTGTGTGAAACAGGGGACCCCAGGGAACCCTACCGTCATCCTTCCCCTGTCCCCCTTTCATTTTTCCCTTCCCCCTTCAACCCATCCCTCTTCCCCTGCCAGTCTGGCCCACGCACGGATCCGTGGGTAGCCCCTTCATTGGATGTGACCCCTCGTAGGTCTCGTTTGGATCGCCCTACCTGCCGCGCGCCCGCTGGGGGGCACCATAGCGGGACGCTATCCAGGACCTGGAATACACCGACCTAGAGGGAGCCCCATCATACATAAGGAGTAAAGTATAAGGAAATTTACACATTAGGTAAATATTTCACAGTACAATGTGATATTATGCTATGAAAAGATAATTGGAGACAAATATATGTAAACGAAACATTGTTACAATATTCTGTTCTTACCCTGTTTCTTCTCAAACAGACAAAATCACCTTTGAGGAAGACCCCTACTAAAACGGGTCGAAACGCGTCAGGTCTACTTTTACTCCCAACATTTGGCTATGTAAACCACATTGTTGTAAAAGCTTTTTTGTCTGCTAGTGTAAATTTGTTTTAATATTTCTGTATTGTTTTATTCATTTGGGACCCATGCCTCAGATTTTTACCTTTATTCATATGTCACATGTGACATCTTTAACCCAATAAAGACTTATTTTTTGAATATAATAACAACTCTCAGAGAACTTATTTCCCGAACGCTGCCTAAAAACCCCACCAATCCCTTTTGGGGGGACCCTCTCTTTTTTGTATTCTAAATAAATAACCCAAAAGAGGATTCAGTGTCATTTTTTAACATTCCTTGGGCCACTTTCCACGGGATCCCCAAGATGGAGAAGCGAGCAGGCGAGGTAACGGTAAGCCCAAAAAAAAACAGCAGCTCATTCGGGGGTCAGTGCTACACTAGTAAAAAAATAATAATAAAAATGCCAAAAATCTATCCCCTATTTTATAGATGCTATAACTTTTGCGTAAACCAAACAATAAACGCTTATTGCGTTTTTTTTGTACCAAAAATATGTAGAAGAATATGTATCGCCCTAAACTGAGGAAAATTTGTTTTTTTTTTTAATTTGGGGATATTTATTTTAGAAAAAAGTAAAAAATATTGTTTTTTTTTTTTTCAAAGTTGACGCTCTTTTTTTGTTTGTAGAACAAAAAATAAAAACCGCAGAGGGGATCAAATACCACCAAAAGAAAGCTCTATTTGTGGGGGAAAAAAAGGACGTCAATATTTTTTGGGTACAGCGTTGCCCGACTGCGCAATTGTCAGTTAAAGCGACACAGTGCCGAATCGTAAAAAATGGCCTGGTCATTAAGGGGCAAATCTTCGGCGGCTGAAGTGGTTACATAGAATAGAATATGACAGAGAAGAATAGAACAGAAAAGAATAGAAAAGAATAGAACCATCTTACAAAATTCAAATTTTGATAGAAAAAATTTCATTTAGAATACAATTCGATTCAAATGAAATTCAAATTATAATCGATTATATATGGAATAAATGAAACAAATTCCAAAAATTA
>CM053028.1:565807329-565950356 GCA_028564925.1 Lithobates sylvaticus | reverse complement strand
GTGTAAACACACAGCTCCACGTCCTGTCAGTGGAGAGGAGACCGATCATGTGTTCCCAGTACGGAGGAACACCGATCGGTTTCCTCCCCTTGTGAGTCCCCTCCCCCCACAGTTAGAATCACTACCTTAGGGAACATATTAACCCCTGCAGCGCCCCCTAGTGTTAACCCCTTCCCTGTCAGTCACATTTACACAGTAATCACTGCAATTTTATAGCAACGATCGCTGTGTAAATGTGAATGGTCCCAAAAATGTGTCAAAAGTGTCCGAAGTGTCCGCTGCAATGTCGCAGTCACAAAAAAAAAATCGCAGATCGCCGCCATTACTAGTAAAAAAAAATGCAATAAATCTATCCCCTATTTTGTAGACGCTATAAGTTTTGCACAAACCGATCTATATACGCTTATTGCGATTTTTTTACCAAAAATATGTAGAAGAATACACATCGGCCTAAACTGAGTAAAAAATATTTTTTTTTTTTTAAATTGGATATTTATTATAGCAAAAAGTAAAAAATATTGTGTTTTTTTTCAAAATTGTCGCTCTTCTTTTGTTTATAGCGCAAAAAATTTAAAACGCAGAGGTGATCAAATACCACCAAAAGAAAGCTCCATTTGTGGGAAAAAAGGACGTCAATTTTGTTTGGGTGCAACGTCGCACGACCGTGAAATTGTTAGTTAAAGCGACGCAGTGCCGAATCGCAAAAAGTGCTCTAGTAAGGGAAGGGGTAAAATTGCCCGGTGTTGAAGTGGTTAATCATCTGTTATGATGGGGTTAAAAAAATATTCCTTTATATTACAAAAACAGCAGATAATCACTACTATAAGGGATTCATTTATACTGTGAAATAGTGAAAGTAATATATCTTATATCATATATATAATAATAAATATACCCAGAAGTAGGATATATGGGGATTTTTCCTGGGAGTCACACATGAAGATATATGGAGGGGGGACTTTTATATTAAAGTAATACTGAAAGCTGAGACTTTTTTCATGGATATAATAATTGTATATATTGATGCACAATACTGGTAAACTTTTACTTTATGTAATAGTAATGCCTTCTATCACCTCCAGTCTATCAGCCTCCACCTTCTCTGGACAGCAGAGAACAGAGCCCTTAAAGTCATTGTAAATGTTGGATTTCTTTTTTAAACAACCTCGTCATACTTACCTGTAATGGTTTTGCACAGAGCAGCCCTGATTCTCCTCTTCTGACCCCTCCCCCACTTCTGGCTCCTCCTGCCTTCAGAGTTCCCCTATAGGAAGGTACAAAGTATAATATAGAGTTCCCCTATAGGAAGGTGCAAAATATAGTATAGAGTTCCCCTATAGGAAGCCACAAAGTATAGTATAGAGTTCCCCTATAGGAAGCCACAAAGTATAGTATAGAGCTCCCCTATAGGAAGGTACAAAGTATAGTATAGAGTTCTCCTATAGGAAGGTACAAAGTATAGTATAGAGTTCCCATATAGGAAGGTACAAAGTATAGTATAGAGTTCTCCTATAGGAAGGTAAAGGTCTGCCTTTAGAATAACTTGTCTCCTCTTGCTCAGGACTACATGTCCCATGAGGCATTGCTCCTCACACATTTAAGTTCTCATGTATTTACTGACATGTATGGATGGTGTACTGAGCTGTATTTTCTGATGTGTAAATAAATAATACATTCTGTATGCAGGCCAATTAATCGACTGACCAACTAATCGATTTTGAATATAGTTTACAACTATTTTCAAAATTGATTTGTTGTTTCAGCCTTACATCTCTGAATCTCCTAGCAGTTCATTTCTTTATTCGTGGACTTTAGTCAGAGAGTGAGGAAACAACATGAACTGTCTTTTATAGGAGTGACAGTGATGAGGGGATTATAGGACGAGGGTCCCCACCCCCATATATCACTCATTGCCATCTTTCCAACACAAGAAGTTCTGCACTTCCTTATTTAGTCCATGATTTAGTCATGAATAACAGCAGGGCTGAGCCCCATCAGAGGTCAGAGAGTGAGGATGGGGGGAGAACAACCAAGATAAAGACTGGACTGATACTTTCTGTTTGAGGTTCCAAAGTTTGAGGATGTTATCACATTATTATCAACATGTAAACATCTGTGCTCCAATCAAATCATCAGATATAAAATGTCCAGCTGGTAGAAAATGGGTGTAACAAAAGAGAATACATATATTATGTGTATAAATAGCAGTGGGTAGAGGTGAGAGAGCAGAAGTCAGGACTATGTAATGTACAACATATTGTATAAGATACAACAGATAGGACTATATAGTATCAGAATGATGTAATGTACAAAATAGAGTATATAGTGCAGGGGTCAGGAGTATGTAATGTACATTATAGAGTATATAGTGCAGGGGTCAGGAGTATGTAATGTACAATATAAATTATACAGTGTAAGGGTCAGGACTCATAATATTGGTATTTAGTAATCAGTGGAAGTTTAAATGTTTACATGAGACAAGTTGCAGAGGTCCCACACCGCTGCCTCCCATCTCCTGAGACTGCACTCAGTGAATTGAGTCTGAGACTATACGGACATATCCCTCCACCCGGCACAGCCAGCAGACAACAGAGCAAGTAATCCTGGGAGGATTGTTCTGTCAGACATCTTACTATACCCGGGTATGGGGCAGAAGACCCAAATCACACACCCCAGGTGCCTGGGTCTAGTAACATCTATGGTGAAAATGAACCTTTTGCTGCCAGCTGAACCCCAGAATCTCCATAAATCCAGTCTAGATACATAAATTGTGTCTGCAGCACAGAGAAGGAAGATTATCCAAGAGAAATACAGGAATACAGGATGGGAAACAGCTCAGGAAAGTGACCAGGGGATTACAGGCTGATATCACCCAGCCCCCATCCTACTCTGGACCAATCAGTGAGCAGTATGGGTGGAGGAATGTATTTAGTGTTAATGACCCACCTGTGTTGATCTCTGTAGGAGTGTCCTCCTCTATAAATGTTCCTGTTATTCCATCCTCCTCAATAGACTGCTGATCATCCCTCACATACCTCTCTTCTTATTCTGCTTTAACCTCAAATTCTATATCGATTGGATCTCCACTCTAAATCAATAAAATGAGAGAGAATATCATCTGTAAGATATAAGCTTTGTTATTGTGACATCACACAAAAATCTACACATTGTCTCTAGGAGTCAATGTTCTAATCTAGATGCTCTATCCCACCAACCTTGTAAAAGTGAGGGATGATGTGATCTTCCTGTGTGGAATCCCGGGAATACAGAGGATGGGGACATCTCTCTGGTGGGTTCCTAGTATTAGGTGGCTCCATCATATCCTTGTGTCCTTCTGAAAACTCCACAATCACTTCATACTCCTCATCCTCCTCGTTATACTCTTCTTTAACAACAATTATATCATCCCCGAGGTTTCCACTCTGTATATATATATATATATATATATATATATATATATATATATAATAAAACATTCATTGTAATAAACATGCTGTGTATAAATCATAATGTAAGAAAATATATATTCAGCGCAATATACAATACAAAAATAATGTGAGTAAATATAATAAAAATGAAATATTCAATATATCAGCCTACTAATAGGCTTGACATGACTGCTGCCCACACCTCATAGAGTGAATCCACATGTGACTCTCATTGAAATACATGCAAACAAAATATAGTGTAGCGCAACCAAAAAACAATAATAATAAATAAAGTCCTCATATTATCAAAATTCCACCGTTCAGCAACTTTCAGTGACAGTTCATTAATATCCAGTGACTTCAGTGACCACCACCTCTAGTTGACCCCACTACAGAGTCACACACACCTGGTATATATCTCTCAGGATACCTCAGGGAAAACAACTCCTCCTCCTGGTGTTCCTGGACAAGACAGACCTCCTCCTGGGTTCTCCCAATGTAAACCTCTCTACAGAGTCACACACACCTGGTGTAATATATAAATACTTTCACAGATTCCCGACAGATTTCTGTATGGTAAAGGTCAAAGTTCACTCTTCAGTTTAGGAGAGGTGGGACACACCCAGGAACAATGATTTGCTTTGTACGGTAGCCTCATATAGAGGGCCCCTCAAATCTCCCCATCCCCATGTAATATTTATATATTACACCAGGCGTGTGTGACTCTGTATTGGGGCCGACATTGGGTGGAACCGGGAGGAAGTCTGTCTTGTCCAGGAACACCAGAAGGAGGAGTATTTTTTCCTGAGGTATCCTGAGAGATATATTCCAGGCGTGTGTGACTCTGTAGTGGGGATGAGCCTAACATACCCCTCCCCCTCGGTTCGGTTTGCACCAGAACTTGCGAACAGGCAAAAAATTTGTACGAATACTGTTAAAGTCTATGGGACGCAAACGTGAAAAAACAAAAGTGATAATTTTAAAGGCTTAAATGCAAGTTATTGCCATAAAAAGTGCTTGGATAAGGGCCTGGCATGGATTTTGGGGGGACCCCCACGCATTTTTTTTATTTTTGGTTTGGGGTTCCCCTTAATATTCATACCAGACCCAAAGGGCCTGGTAATGGACTGGGGGGACCCATGCCGTTTTTTTTCAATGACTTTTATCTATATTGCCGGGATCCAACTTTACAGGCATACTAAGGGGACCCCCCAGGCACAATATTTAAAGGAATATTACACTTTTATTGTTTCATTTTAAGCATTATTATTATTAAAATCACTGCTCCCGAAAAAAACTTCAGCTTTTAAAACTTTTTTTTTGCAATAAATGAAAGCCATAGGGAAGTCCCCATGACGTCCCCGTGCGTCAGAGGGGGGCGGGGTCACCTGGTGGCCCCGCCCTCCATTATAAAAGAGCTGTCAGACGCAGCGAAGCCTCACACAGCGGGAGCCTCCCATTGCGTGGAGCGGCCCAAGAAGGGACGCCAACGCCTTGGAAGAAGATGCCGGATGAGAAGACCAGAGCAAGAAGAAGCGGATCGGAGGAAGAAGAAGATGGAAGAAGATGGAAGAAGAAGATGAAGAAACCGAAGGATGAAGAAAGGAAGAAGGAAGACCAGAAGAAAGAAGATGAAAGAAGATTTTAATAAAGGAATTGTCAAAGACCGTCTCCTGTCATTTTTAAAATTTTTGTCACTTTTTTGGTAAAATGGTAGGGGTACTTTTGTACCCCCTTACCATTTCACACGGGGGGGGTGGGATCTGGGGTCCCCCAAAGCACCCTCCCAATGTTGAGGGCATGTGGCCTGGTACAGTTCAGGAGGGGGCGCTCTCGTCCCCCCTCTTTCTCTGCGGCCTGCCAGGTTGCGTGCTCGGATAAGGGTCTGGTGTGGATTTTGAGGGGGACCCCACGCCATTTTTTTTTTTTTTTTGGCCGGGGTACCCCTTAAAATCCATCCCAGACCTGAAGGGTCTGGTATGGATATTTAAGGGGACCCCCACGTAATTTTAAAAAAATAATTGAAGCGGGGGTTCCCCTTAATATCCATAGCAGACCTCAAGGGCCTGGTAATTGAATTTGGGGGGACCCCCACACTTTTTTTTTTATCAATGACTTTCAATGAATGACTGTTCTCTGTGTTACGGGAGCCGGCAATTCATTAGCCGCGAGTGATTTTAAATAGCTTTTTTTCCTGCAAAAATTACACTTTGTGCAGGGACAGTTCTAAGCACGGGAAACACGCGCCCATTCACAGGCATACTATACACACCCCCCAGGTACGACATTTAAAGGAATATTACACTTTTATTGTTTCACATTAAGCATTATTAAAATCACAGCTCCTGAAAAAACGGACGTTTTTTTTAAAAAAAATTGGCATTGATACATGTCCCCTGGGGCAGGGCCCAGGTCCCCAAACACTTTTTATGACAATAACTTGCATATAAGCCTTTAAAATTAGCACTTTTGATTTTAAACGTTTGAGTCCCATTGACTTTAATAGGGTTCCAAAGTTGGCACAAGCTTTAGGTCTGTTCGCAGATTCTGGTGCGAACCGAACAGGGGGGTGTTCGGCTCATCCCTAGTAATGAGGCCCAAGTTTGCAACCTGGTCTCCATGTGTGCCACAATTGGGGCAATATCAAGAGATTCAAAAAGGGACAGGTCTGCATTAATATAAATTCCCAGGTACTTAAATGTGGGTTTGACAGACAATTTAGATTGAGATAGGTATGTATAATCCCGATTGGGGCCTATGGGAAAAGCAACAGATTTTTCCCATCCCACCTTTAGTCCCGAGACCTTCCCGAACTCCTCCACCACTTACATTAAAGATTTGAAGCACTGTTCTGTACCGTCTAGGTATATTAGTGCATCATCAGCGTATAATGAAATATTTTCTGACAGATTACCATAACAGATGCCACCCACCGACGCCGTCTGCCACACCGCCAGAGCCAAGGGCTCTATGGCCAGCGCGAACAGGAGCGGCGAGAGTGGGCAGCCCTGTCGTGTGCCCCTGTGTAAAGAAAAAACATCCAATACATCCTTGTTAGTACATATCCTCCCCCTGGGATTAGTGTATAGCAAGCGAACCCATTTAATAAATTGGTGACTAAAACCCATACAGTGGATAGTTTCCCATAGGAAGGCCCAGTTAACTGTATCAAAGGCCTTCATTACATCAAGTGATAGCACTAGGCCACTTTTATGCTCAGTGTCAGCCCTGTGGATGTGTAGAAATAGGCGTTGAATGTTATCGTATGTACTCTTTCCAGGCATGAACCTAGTCTGGTCCCTATGGATAAGATGTAGGATGACCTTTTGCAGTCTTACTGCCAGTACTTTGGCCAAAATCTTGACATCGCTGTTCAATAAGGAGATTGGACGGTATGAGCCACATTGCAATGTATCTTTATCGGGCTTGGGAATTACCACAATCAGGGCTTCGCACATGGAGGAGGGGAGAGTTCCCTCCTCCATTGCCTGCCTAAACTGAGAGTGCAATTTCTGTGCCAAGTCTTTAGCATAATGTTTGTACCATTCAGCGGGCAAACCATCCAATCCTGGAGTCTTGTTGGGGGGGAGTGAGTAAATGGCAGTGGTGATTTCTTCAACTGTCAGGGGGTCATTTAAGATAGAGTTATGTGAGTCATCCAATACAGGGAGTTGGAGAGATTCAAAGAAATCCAGCGTTTCCCACTCAGGCAGAGCGGGACTGGGATGAATACAGGTCTTCATAGAAGGACTTAAAAGTAAGATTAATGGTCATGGGATCTGATGTAATGGAGCCGTCTGGAACCTGGATTTGTGGAATGGTCCTATCAACATATTCTGTACGTGAAAGATATGCCAGCATCTTACCATTCTTGCCACTGTTTTCAAGCAACCTGGCCGACAAATACAGCTGTTGTTTCTGCGTTGCATCTACTCTATGGAGATCCAGGGCCCTGTGCGCCCCCACCAGGACCCAGTGGGAGTCCGGGGTGGGAGACGCAGAATATTGGACCCTAGCAGTCTCCAGAGAGGACTCTAAGGCCAGAAGAGTAGCATGGAGACTTTTCCTGTGTCTAGCAATGTTAGAGCTGTATGAGCTCCTCACTGTCACCTTAAAGGCGTGGGGCCTGGTCCCACGTGGGGCCAGGGGAGGCTGATCCCTCATTTTCTGTCCAAAAGTGGGACATATCCTGTCCGACCGGATCCTGTATTTCGGGGGTGGAGATCTAGCATGGGCCGAGTCTCCACTGCCGAAAAGAGGGTCGGTGACCCAACGTCAAATCTATCCTAAGAGCCGAGTGATCTGAGATCGTCTGTGAAAGGTATGTGACTGACTTAACATAAGGGACCATGTCAGGGGTTCCCAGAGCATAGTCCAGCCTAGAAAGAGTACAATACGTTCGGGATTGACATGAGTATTCTTTTGTCATCGGATGGTCACGTCGCCAAAGGTCAACGTAACCAAAGGAGGCACACCACTGGCTAAACAACCTAGACTCATATTGGAGGGGCCTCAGTCTGTCCAGACCTGGGTCTAGGACAGAGTTGAAGTCCTCCAGCACAAGGGTAGGCAGCACCAGCAATTAGAAAACTGTAAACTCAGATCAGTAAAGACTGCAGCCGTGACTTGAATGGGGGCATACACCACCACTAAGAGTAATGGTGTAGCGTAAATTTTGCACAGTAAAAAAACATACCGTCCCCTGGGGTCAAGTATTACTTGGTCACAGGAGAAAGGGAGTCCCTTTCTTATGAGAATGGAGACCCCTCTAGCATAATTAGAATACGTGGAGTGATATCCTTGTAGCACCCAGTGTTTTTTTAAAGCGAGTATTTTGGATCCTAGAAGATGTGTTTCCTGCAGGCATAGTATCTGTAGTATCTGTGATTTGAGAAATTCAAATAGGGAAGCCTATTTAAATTTAGAATTTAATCCCCTGACATTCCAGGAGATGCATGTAATCATAGACATGGTGGGGATTTGAAAAGGGGCCCATATATGATGGTACAATGCAAAAAATTGGCATCGACACTGCTGCAATCTAGCACTGGGGGGGAGCGGGAGAAAGAGAGTACCCATACACACAAGCACACATCAAACATCCATTCATACAACCAAAGCTTGTCACATACATTACCAGTTGAAATCAACATTGGTTTTGTTATAACCCCTGGCATGCCCCAAGAACAAGGGGCCGGCTTTGTCCCGAAACTTCTAGTAGGCACTAGGAACATGGCCAATACAGACAAGTCAGCAAACAACTTCGATCAGTCAACGATCAGGGGTGAAGAAAACTTCAGCAACTCAATCTTCTACTTGAAGATCTGTAACCTCTTGTTGAGCTGTAGTATAGGGTACCTGCCATTGGTACAAAACCCCAGACTGGGGCAAATAAGGAGAACAAAGTGGCATTATAGCCGGTGCGGGGGGGTACCCTGATCAGGTTGCAGGTGGTCGGTCAGATGCACGGCCTGGTTGGTGCAGAGATTCATACCAGGAGAGTGCAGTAGCAGGGGTTTGAAAAAAGTGTACCTGGCCCTGGTGAACGACTCTCAACTTAGCAGGAAATTGCATGGAGTATTGTATGGTCTTCTCTCTCAATTTCTGCTTGATATGTTGATATTTGGCTCTCGGTGCACGGACTTCTGGTGAGTAATCTGGGAAGAGGGATACAGATGCATTGTTGATTTTCAGGCTTCCCTTTATGCGGGCAGCCCGCAGGATAGCTTCCCTGTCCCTGTAATTTAAGAGACGGATGATCATGGTGCGAGGGGGATTGCCAGCAGGGAGCGGTCTCCCAGGGACCCTGTGGGCCCGTTCAATCACAAAACATGGGGACAGGCAGTCTTTGCCAAATTCCTGGGTAAACCAGCATTCTAGGAAGGATACCGGGTCCGCACCCTCGACCCATTCTGGAAGGCCCACCAGGCGCAGGTTGTTCCTGCGTAGACGATTTTCCAAATTGTCGATCTTATCTGCCAGCGATTGAATTCTGGTGCCATGGGTTTTTAGTACAGGCAGGGCCGGGCCTACAGTGTCTTCCAGATCACTGATGCAGCGTTCCGTCTCAGAGACCCGGTCCCTAACCTTATGCATGTCCTGGCGCATTATAGTAATGTCCAGCTTCAGTTCCTCCACTTTCCCCATAATATCTGAGTGATTTTGAGGGCATCCAGCAGGGTGGGCTCCGGTTCCGGTCCGTCCTTGAGAGCGTCGTCGCTGGGAGACGGGTGGGCCGAGGGTGCTGAGGGAGCTGAGGTCCCAGGGGCTGGTGGTGGTGAGGGGTCCGGTTCTTCACCGAAGAGCTCCGGAGTGGAGAGAGACGCTTGCAGCATGGTGGAGCGGCAGCCATCTTGGGAAGAGCGCGTGTTGATACTCATCCTGACCGGGGGCTATTTTCTCCCTTTTCTTCCTCCCATCCACCAAAATTCTTCCGTGGACGGTTAGCAGGATCTCCCTTGAGTGTCTGGGAGAAGTTTTGGGCGGATTGGCTCGGCAGGTTAGCATGATTGCGGAGGATTGTGCAGAGGGATCTCGGAGCTGCTGTGAGGTATGTCTGCTCACATGCTGCGTCACGCCACGCCCCCTCACATCTCATATTTACACTAAAATTCAACTAAAAAAAGTAATTAAAAAAAATTAAAAATATTCCCCTTCAAGAGTATTAGGCGGAAGTGATGTTTGACGCCCTCCAATGCCATGGAGCCGAGTGGGGAGTTCATCTTCCCTTCCCATCCAGGCTCAGAGGAGAGCGGACGCGATCGTCTCCACCACTACCAATGGCTCCGGTAAGTGGCGGAGACGACCAGAGCGCAGTGGGAGAAGGGGGGGCCTCGCCCGCCAGTAATCTGGCAGCAAATCCGCCGCAGAGACCACTTTCATCTGAAAGCGGACCGCACTCTCTTGAAGAGGATTCTGGGGTTATGGTAGTTGCTGCCATAACAACGATATTCCTCTTCAAAGTGCCGACGTATAACGACGGCGGCGGTCCGGAAGTGGTTAAAGAGGTCCTGTTATGCTTTTTTCTATTACAAGGGATGTTTACATTTCTTGTAATAGGAATAAAAGTGACCCAAATTTTGTTTTTTAAAGGGACAGTGTAAAAATAAAAAGTAAACTAAATAAGAAAAATAAAAAATGTAAAGCGCCCCTTCCTGCCAAGCTTGCGCAAAGAAGCGAACACATACATAAGTCACGGGCGCATATGAAAACGGTGTTCAAACCACACATGTGAGATATCACCGTGATCGGTAGAGAGACAGCAATAATTCTAGCCCTAGACCTCCTCTGTAACTCAAAATTGGTAACCTGTAGACATTTTTAAACATTGCCAAATGGTGATTTTTAAGTGCCAAATTTAGTCGCCATTCCACGAGTGGGCGCAATTTTGAAGCGTGACATGTTGGGTATCAATTTACTCGACGTAACATTTTCTTTCACAATAATAAAAAAAATTGGGCTAACTTTACTGTTGTCTTATTTTTTTAATTAAAAAATAGTGTATTTTTTTCCCCAAAATATTGTGCTTGTAAGACCGCTGCGCAAATACGGTGTGACAGAAATTATTGTAACGACCGCCATTTTATTCTCTAGGGTATCTGAAAAACAAAAAAAAAAAATATACGTTTTGTTTAGGGGTTCTACGTAATTTTCTAGCAAAAGAAAATGATTTTAACTTGTAAACAACAAATCTCAAACAGAGTCTCGGTCCAGAAGTGGTTAAACCCTCCAAAGGTCCCCTAACTAAATACATAGAAGAACCTCAGGGGGGGGGGGGGGGGGGGGGCTGTGTGCAATTTTTTCCTTTGTAAATGTCAGCTCAGATGCATCACTTTCTGTACATCACAGAGATGTCACTTATAACCCCCCAGGAATGTTTCACAAATAAGTGTGAACTACGTGTATCATCACAGGGTGATGCTGTGGATACACAAATAACAATGTGCCAATGTCCCGGTATTGTTCAGAAGAAATTGGAATAGAGACATGGACTTTGTAGGCACACCCATATATTTAGTAAAAAAAATGGAAGTTTTTCATTAGATAAAGTTAAAACCATTGTATACAAATGTGTGCCTACAAAGTCCATGTCTCTATTCCAATACCCCCCCCCAGGAATGTTATTTAACCAGTTCAGCTCTTTGGACGTACACCCAGACAGTGATGGGTTAATCACTTTCCTTTATGTTCCCCAATAACTCGTTGGGTGCAATGTGTGGGTCACACGCGAGGACTACCCCCCCCCCCCCCCCCCCGGTGGGTTCTTCTGGACAATGCAAGGCACCTGTAACAGGGTGATTGCCTCACACATGGGGTATCTTTTCTCTGTGCCATCAATGTCCTGAGACAAGGCTGAGGCTGCTGTGGGGGAATACTCAACCTTAAGGTGGGCCTCCATCCTTACAGATGAACACACACTGTGTACACTTGCACAATAACTGTCCTCTAGGTAACTCTCGGGTTCCTGTGTTAATGTACATCTTCCTCTGTAGCATGCAATTAGGAGGGACACATAGGGCCAATGTCCACAACCACCGGTCCAGCGTTTGCCACTACCCAGTTATTTATATGAATCTATGCTTGATGACGGAAACTAAGGAGTCTACTTATAGAACTATGTATTCAATGTGACAAATATTCATTCAAACATTACAAAATCTGGCATTAATGTAGCATAGTAATTTCCTATGATCGCCAGCTCCATCTAGTGGACATAATGGGATATTTGTCTTGACATACCTCCATTAGTAAAAATAGTACATTACTGCATTATGGCCACTAGATGGAGCCAAAGAAATTAGTGTATGAAATAAAATACATCCAATATTCATCACGGCTGGGTGAATGTGTTCAACAAATAAAAAAAATAAAAATAAACCTCTAAGTGTTTGTGAAATCTAACACTAGAAAATTTACTCAGACAATGAAAGGTAATGACTCAATTTTTATTTTTCTACTGCTATCAATGGCCAACACGGTACAACACTTCATCCATGTCTTTGGTGATCTCTGATCTCCTTATCAACTGTTTCTTACATGATGAAGATCAGCCATGGAGTATATCTGAGGTGTATATCAGGGTGTGCTTCTTCCCCACATGGGAGCTGTGATGTCCAGCAACATTCATATAGAAGACATTTCCCGCAATCAAGGCACTAATACATCTTGAGGGTTGTGTGGGGTCCCTAATGTACAGGAAGACAGGACTTCAGTGAGGAACAATTCCCTCACTCGGGACAGGAATACGGCTTCTCCCCCGTGTGAGATCTCTGATGTCTGTAAAGATCGGACTTCTGTGAAAAACATTTCCCGCACTCAGGACAGGAATATGGCTTCTCTCCTGTATGAGATCTTATATGCACATTAAGATGGGATTTAGTATGGAAACACTTCCCGCACTCAGGACAGGAATATGGCTTCTCTCCTGTGTGAGATCTTATATGCACATTAAGTTTGTATTTAGAAGGGAAACACTTCCCGCACTCAGTACAGGAAAACCTCTTATCTGTTGGACGAGCGGCACCGTCCCTCACAGTCTGAGGTTCCTCAGGATAAGAGGAATACGATGGTCCATCTACACTGTGTGGTGCCGGATGGACATTTGAGGTAGTCGGGTTTTCTCCTGGACTATTCCTGTTATGAGAACTCTGATGTGTAAAAAGTTGTGACTTTAGTACAAAGCATTTCCCACACTCAGGACAGGAAAATGGCTTCTCCCCCTTGTGACATCTCTGATGTGTGTAAAGATTGGATTTCTGTGAAAAACATTTCCAGCACTCAGGACAGGAATATGGCTTCTCCCCCGTGTGAGATCTCAGATGTTTGTAGAGACTGGACTTCACTGAAAAACATTTCCCGCACTCAGTACAACAATAAGGCTTCTCCCCTGTGTGAGATCTCTGATGTGTGTAAAGATTGGACTTCTCTGAAAAACATTTCCCGCACTCAGGACAGGAATACGGCTTCTCCCCTGTGTGAGATCTTTTATGCACATTAAGTTTGGATTTAGAAGGGAAACACTTCCCGCACTCAGTACAGGAAAACCTCTTCTCTGTTGGACGGACGGCACCGTCCCTCACAGTCTGAGGTTCCTCAGGATAAGAGGAATACGATGGTCCATCTACACTGTGTGGTGCCGGATGGACATTTGAGGTAGTCGGGTTTTCTCCTGGACTATACTGTGTGATGTCCTCATCTTCTACTTTACAGTCTGCAGACAAAGTGAGACAATCCTCTGAGGTTTTCCTCATCTCCCGTCCATCTACTAAAATAGAAATACAAAGATTATTACTAGACATGAACAGATTGGTTCCCCTAAACCAGGACTCCGCCCACATCAGGCAGCTTTGTCTCTGAGGATCTTACAATTCCCCCCTCAAGGTAACTAGTAAATGGGTCCTCTGATCTCCTACCAGTTCATTTCTTTATTCATGGACCTTAGTCAGAGAGTGAGGAAACAACGAGAACTGTCTTTTATAGGAGTGACAGTGATGAGGGGATTATAGGACGAGTGTCCCCTCCCCCTCTATCACTCATTGCCATCTTCCCAACACAAGAAGTCCTGCACTTCCTTATTTATTCCATGATTTAGTCATGAATAACAGCGGGGCTGAGCCCCACCAGAGGTCAGAGAGTGAGGATGGGGGAGAACAACCAAGATGAAGACTGGACTGATCCTGAAGACCACCATCATTGGGTTATTGACTCCTCCCTCATTATCACTTTCTGTTTAAGGTTCTAAAGTCTGAGGATGTTATCACATTATTATCAACATGTAAAAGTCTGTGCTCCAATCAGATCATCAGATATAAAATGTCCAGCTGGTAGGAAATGGGTGTAACAAAAGAGAATACATATTATGTGTATATATAGCAGTGAGTAGAGGGGAGAGAGCAGAAGTCAGGACTATGTACAACAACATATTGTATAAGATACAACCGATAGGACTATATAGTATCAGAATGCTGTAATGTACAACATAGAGTATATAGTGCAGAGGTCAGTGTAAGGGTCAGGACTCATAATATTGGTATTCAGTGGAAGATTAAATGTTTACATGAGACAAGTTGCAGAGGTCTACACCGCTGCCTCCCATCTCCTGAGACTGCACTCAGTGACTTGGGTCTGAGACTATACAGACATATCCCTCCACCCGGCACAACCAGCAGACAACAGAGCAGGTAATCCTGGGGGGATTGTTCTGTCAGACATCTTACTAGATCTGGGTATGGGGCAGAAGACCCAAAGCACATACCCCAGGTGCCTAGATCTAGTAATGTCTATGTTGAAAATGAACATTTTGCTGCCAGCTGAACCCCAGAATCTCCATAAATCCAGTCTAGATACATAAATTGTGTCTACAGCACAGAGAAGGAAGATTATTGGAGAGAAATACAGGAATACAGGACGGGGAACACAGCTCAGGAAAGTGACCAGGGGATTACAGGCTGATATCACCCAGTCCCCGCCCTACTCTGGACCAATCAGTGAGCAGTATGGGTGAAGGAATGTATTTAGTGTTAATGACCCACCTGTGCTGATCTCTGTAGGAGTGTCCTCCTCTATAAATGTCCCCGTTATTCCATCCTCCTCCATAGACTGCTGATCATCCCTCACATACCTCTCTTCTTCTTCTGCTTTAACTTCAAATTCTATATCGATTGGATCTCCACTCTAAACCAAGAAAATGAGAGAGAATATCATCTGTAAGATATAAGATTTATTATTGTGACATCACTTTAAAAATCCAACTGTATTTTTTAAGCTCCATTCCATTACCTTGTAACAGTGAGGGATAGTGTGATATTCCTGTGTGGAATCCCGGGAATACAGAGGACGGGGACATCTCTCTGGTGGGTTCCCATTACTGGATCCATCTGTAGGAAACACACACACTGACTGAATACATTGTTTCTATGTGTTTATCAGATGATGGGGGATCTAGGTGGAGCCTCCGTACTGCTCTCTCCTTTACAATAAAGTCTCCTCTTACCCGGTGATGTGAGGGGCGGCTGATTGTCCATCATGACGTCCTTGTAGAGATCCTTGTGTCCTTCTAAATACTCCCACTCCTCCATGGATAAATAGACAGTGACATCCTGACACCTTATAGGAACCTGACACACACAATGATACAGTCACCATCCAGACACATCCCTTGTCTGTTACTGGATAATGTCCCAGAATTCCCAGCACCGCTCACCTCTCCTGTCAGCAGCTCCATCATCTTCTTGGTGACTTCTAGAATCTTCTCCATGTTGTGTCTCTCAGGTTTTAGGGAGTCACATGAAGGCACTGTGATGGTCATATGATCACCTGACTTCACAGGAGGAAATCTCTGTATTGAGGAACCAATAGGAATATCATGTTAGAATCCCAGAATCCTCCTCACCTCTCCGGTCAGGTCTGTGTTTTATTAATAGAGATAAGAGTGATGTCATGTGACCTCCCAGAATCCTCCTCACCTCTCCGGTCAGCAGGTAGATGATCTCCAGGGTGAGGTTTAGTATCTTCTCAGTCATGTGACTCAGGTCCTCCTCCATCCTCATTGGTGCCGTCATCTATGAAGGTTTCCCTGTAGACAGATAACAGAGAATTATCTGGATTGGTTGTACAATAATATGATGAAGATATCAGGAGGTAATATGAAGGTCAGTATATTTTTAACTAGTTGCCGACCGACCGCCACAGTTATACGGCGGCAGGTTGGCTCTCCTGTGGGAATCGCCGTTCCTGCATGCTGTGGGAGCGTGCCCGTGGGTCAGGCGGTTTCGATCTCCGCTGGTAACCTGCGATTGCCTTGTACACAGGCAGAATGTAAAGAAGGCATTTCCCGTTCTGCCTAGTGACATGTCAGAGATCTATTGTTCTTAGTGATCGGGAACACTGATCTCTGTCATGTCACTGGTAGCCCATCCCCCCCTTACAGTTAGAACACGCTGAGGGAACATAGTTAACATCTTGATCGCCCCCTAGTGTTAACCCCTTACCTGCCAGGGTCATTTTTACACTGATCAGTACATTTTTATAGCACTGATCAATGTAATAATGTCACTGCTCCCTAAAAAGTGTCATTTGGGGTGAGACTTGTCCGCCGGAATGTCGCAGTCAAAAATAGAAAAATCGCAGATCGCCGCAATTAGTAGTAAAAACAATAAAAATAAATAAAAGTCCCTAAATCTATCCCCAATTTTGTTGGGGTGCAACGCCGCACAACCGTCAGCTAAAGCGACGCAGTGCCGAATCTCAAAAAATGGCCTGGTCATTAAGGGGGTAAATTCTTCCGGGGCTGAAGTGGTTAAGCACTATGGTCCCCAGTGGGAAAATATTTAATCTGGACAGTTTAGTGTTCACTATGATTCTTGGAAATCAGGGGTCTTTTAAAATTTGTCCTTCTGGATCACTAATTCCATTCTCTATGTTGGGTGTGAGAGGAGGAGGAGATCCAGGAATCAGGATAAAGGTCAGGACAAGCAACAGACGAGCGCATCCAAGAGATGAAGCCGGGGTCACTACACAGAAAATCAATCCAAGGAAACAACAGGCAGGACGAGGAATAGCAAGAAGGAGCTCAGAGACAAATGAGAATATTGCTCAGCCAATGGGAGATTATCTCAGCATGAATTATAGTGGTTCTAAAGGCTCCAGGTTTCTTACCTTCATGTATTCTATGATGATACACACATATATAGTGTGGAAACAAGAATACAATAGTGCAGCCACGTAGGGTTGCCACCTCTTCCCATTAAATCCAAACACATATGAATTACACGGGTTCTGAGGATAATTAAATGCAGATAAGGCACTAAGTGAGTTCAGCCACAGAACCTGTGTAATCAATATGTGTTCAGTTTTTATGGGATGAGGTGGCAACCCTTGTGCTGATCCCCCCTGAAGGGGTTAATCTAGGTTTCCACACTATATATGTGAGTATCATCATCTGCTGGAGATAATAGACATCACATTGACTATGGAGGAAGAGGACGGACATGACGGGGTGTGATGAACGAAGAGTGCAGAGAGAGCACACAGAGGCAAATCACCAGGAACCCGACACGCAGGCGTTTATTGGGGGACTCGGGGTACAGGCAGGAGGGGAATTCGTTCACAGAACAAACAATGAAGCAATAAAGAGCGATCCTCAGGGTGGCAATATGGGACATCAAAGGGGAGGTAGTCCACAGGGCAAACAGAAGGCACAGCAATGAAGCTCTTCAGGACAACAATATGGGACAGCAAAGGGGCGATAGTCCACAGGGCAGAGCAGTGTTTGGTACAGCGGGGGTTAAAGTCCTTGGCACATGGGCAGAGCAGTGTTAGCACATCAGGGTAGGAAGACACAGTAGAAAGAAACATTCCTCTGGGTAGCAATATAACACCACACAGATAATCCATGTAGGATGGCTCAGCAGAAATGGGGATCCCGTACTCAGGGACAGAGATCCAGGCAGACAGGGCTAAGTCCAGAACAGGGCAGAGATCCAGGCAGGCAGGGCCAAGTCCAGAACAGGGCAGAGATCCAGGCAGGCAGAGCTAAGCCCAGAACAGGGCAGAGATCCAGGCAGGCAGGGCCAAGTCCAGAACAGGGCAGAGATCCAGGCAGGCAGGGCCAAGTCCAGAACAGGGCAGAGATCCAGGCAGGCAGGGCCAAGTCCAGAACAGGGCAGATATGCGGGCCAACAGGGGTAGGGGCTGGTAGCTGAAGCAGGGCAGGCAGGGTGAAGTCCATGGGCCCTTGGAGGGGGGCTGGGAGGATCTGACCGCAGCTCAGCAGCACAGACAATACAGAACTATATGTCCCGGGGTGCAGAGAGCAGCACCCAGTCCATACTGATCCATCAGACTCAGCAGTTCCAAGAACCTTCCAGTGAGGTCTGCAGCCATCAGCTCCTCTCTGTGTCCATCATTGAAGGTGACTCTCACCAGACTGACCCCCTTCTTTGTGTTGTGAATTCAACCAGAGACCTCCCCTCAGATTCAGGTGGTGCCGAGGTGTCTGGCTCTATCCTGACACAATATACAATCATTTATGTGCTTCTTACTGAGGGAGCCTCATGTCCTCCCCCTGTGGGGACCCCGGAACTTACACTCCACATTATACAGATAAACTGACTGCGTTATACATTGTATCCGGATTACAGATTGTCCATTTTATAAAACTAAATACAAATATCTAATACTTCTGACCTTCACTAAAAGGGGGTTACTGGGTGTAAATAGAAAATAAGATCTTATTACCTCCTCTGCTACTTCTTCCAGCAACGTCTTCTCTCTACTTCCTCCCGACTCACCTCTCACCCGGAACTTCCTGTCTGTACCTGACATCACTTCCTGTCTTCCATAGAGACTTCCTATCTTTGTAGAAGTGATATCACCACCTTGTGGAGCTCAGAGGAACTGCAGAAACATCTGGTAGTGTGAACCCGGCCTTGTGCTGTGTGTGTATGTACTGTATATCTTTATAGATGGGGTCATCTCCACTCCCACCAAGGGGGATAAAAATATATTACTGCTCGGGGGGGGGGGGAGACATTTTGGCCCCTTTGATTTTGCAGTAAAATTGATGTCAGATTTAGTCATGTAGAACATCTGTTATATGGATACAAAGATCCCCAGCCGAGAGTAAAGGGTGGAAATGGCTCCTGATCCCCAGATTTGGCCAATTATATCACCAATATAAATAGAATAAAACCTGCGCTATGTGTAACAACTCAAATACCTACAGAAATAACTTATACCGGACTGCTGCTGTAACAAAGGTAAGTATTCCCTTTATCACTTAGAAGAGCATTATGTGTCACAGCGCTGTCCTATTGTGTGTGCACATAAATCATCACAAATACACTAAATGGAGACATTCATATTTAAAGTGCTAGGGGCTCAAATAATATTCTCTGCAGATCTACTGCTTCCACTTTACACCTACTTCACTGATCTTATGGTGTTTATCAATAAATGAAGTAAACTGATCCATGTGCAAATTCATATACAACATAAAGTGCTTTGTGCTCAAGATGCTGTTCCCTGCATATCCACTGCGTTCACTTTGCACCTACATCTTTAACCACTTACTGACCGCCCACCGTCGTTATACAGGTTATGGCAGTAGATATCTCAGTAGATAGCTACCATAACCCCGGTATATTCTTGAGTGGCAGGCGGTCGGTTTGAGGATAAAAGTGGTCTCAGCGGCAAATTTGCCGCAAGATCACTTTAATTGGGGGCGGGAGAGGCCCCCCCAATCCCGCCATGTTCTGGTCCTCTCCACCGCTTACCGAAGCCGTCGGTCGCGGTGAACACAATCCGAAGCTGTCCCCTGAGAGGCTGGATGCTGAGTGAAGGGAAGATGTCCCCCACTCAGCTCCATACCATCAGATGGCGGAAGCGACGTCAAACATCACTTCCACCCCAATGGTCTTAAAGGGGAAATGTTTTTATTGATAAAAATAAAGACTTTTTTTATTGCATTTAAATGTGAGATATGAGGTATTATTGACCCCCAGATCTCACATTAATCACTTGAGGACCGGGCCTATTTTTTCAGACTCAGTGTTTACAAGTTAAAATATTATTTTTTTTCTAGAAAATTACTTAGAACCCCCAAACATTATAAATATTTTTTTCCAGACACCATATAGAATAAAATAGCGGTCGTTGCAATACTTTCTGTTACACAGTATTTGCGCAGCGGTCTTACAAGCGTACTTTTTTTGGAAAAAATACAAAATTATACAGGTTTCCAGTTTTGAGTTACAAAGGAGGACTAAGGCTGGAATTATTGCTCTACCAATCGTGGTCATACCACACATGTGAGGTATCGCCACGATCGGTAGAGCAATAGCAATAATTATGGCACTAGACCTTCTCTGTAACTCGAAACTGGTAACCTGTAGAAATTTTTAAACGTCGCCAATGGAGATTTTTAAGAGCCAAAGTTTGTCGCCATTCCACGAGCGGGCGCAATTTTGAAGCGTGACATGTTGGGTATCAATTTACTCAGCGTAACATTATATTTCACAATATAGAAAATAATTGGGCTAACTTTACTGTTGTCTTATTTTTTTAATTGAAAAAGTATATTTTCTTCCAAAAAAATTGTGCTTGTAAGACCGTTGTGCAAATACGGTGTGACATAAAGTATTGCAACAAACGCGATTTTATTCTCTAGGGTGTCTGAAAAACAAAAACTAAAATATATATTTTGTTTAGGGGTTATAAGTAATTTTCTAGCAAAAGAAAATGATTTTAACTTGTAAACAACAAATCTCAAAAAGAGGCTCGGTCCAGAATTGGTTAAACAGCAGAGAGACCCTCCAAAGGTCCCCCAAATACATATGCCGCGTACACACGTTCGGACTTTGTCCCCCGGACCTAGTCCGGCAGACAATCCGCCGGACTTTCCGAGGGGGGACTTGCCCACACACGCCCGGACTTCCGAGCGTGTGACTTGCCCACACACGCCCGGACTTCTCCGGCGGACAATCCGCGGGAAAAAGTCCGCGGGACTTTTGAAAATGAACGGACTTACCCACACACGGAGCAGTCCGTTCATTTAGAACGTAACTGCAGGTAGACGGGGCTAGCGAAGGCAGTGAATGCCGCCGCGCTAGCTCTGTCACCTGGCATGGATTTAAAGGGAATCCCCACGTCGAAAAAACGGCAGGCCAGGAAAGGGGTGGGGACGAGCGAGCGCCCCCCCTCCTGAGCCATACCAGGCCGCGTGCCCTCAACATGGGGGGTGCCCTGGGGAAAGGGGGGCCCCACCCCAAAGCACCTTGTCCCCATGTTGATGAGGACAAGGGCCTCTTCCCGACAACCCTGGCCGTTGGTTGTCGGGGTCTGCGGTCGGGAGCTTATCGGAATCCGGGAGCCCCCTTTAATAAGTGGGCCCCCAGATCCCGGACCCCCCCCCCCCCCCCCCCACCCTATGTGAATGAGTATGGGGTACGATGTACCCCTACCCATTCACCTAAGGTGTAAAATGTAAAGAAAAAAAAAAACACACAATTTTTAAAAAATATTTTATTGCACTGCTCCAGGGGTCTTCTTCCATCTCGGAGGATGCTGGGACTGTGACATCACAGGGGGGCGGGGTCACCATGTGACATGAGCATGTGACCCTGTCCCCTTGTCCCTATATAAGTCCCAGCACAGCGCGGCTCTGGCATTCCGGCCAGAGACAGCGAAGGGTCAACATCGGAAGAAGAAGAAGAAGAAGAAGAAGAAGAAGAAGAAGAAGAAGGCGCCGGCGGCGCGGAAAAAGACGACCGCGGCAAGAACAGAAGAGACCCCGGAAGACCCCGAGGGTGGATCGAGACCCCCAGACGACGGTGTCAACGACGAAGAAGGTAGCCGGCCTCCTCTGCTCGGTAAAAGAGCTAGCTAAATGGCGGAGGAGTCCAGCGAGAAGACCCCCCAAGACGGAAGAAGACCCCCGGAGCAGTGCAATAAAATATTTTTTCAAAATTGTGTTTTTTTTCTTTACATTTTACACCTTAGGTGAATGGGTAGGGGTACATCATACCCCATACTCATTCACATAGGGTGGGGGGCCGGGATCTGGGGGCCCCCTTATTAAAGGGGGCTCCCGGATTCCGATAAGCCCCCGCCCGCAGACCCCGACAACCAACAGCCAGGGTTGTCGGGAAGAGGCCCTTTACCTCATCAACATGGGGACAAGGTGCTTTGGGGTGGGGGGGGCACACGGCCCCCCTTTCCCCAGGGCACCCCCCCATGTTGAGGGCACGCGGCCTGGTATGGCTCAGGAGGGGGGGCGCTCGCTCGTGCCCACCCCTTTCCTGGCCTGCCGGGCTGCGTGCTCGGATAAGGGTCTGAGATGGATTTGGGGGGGACCCCCACGCCGTTTTTTCGGCGTGGGGATTCCCTTTAAATCCATGCCAGGAGACGGGCTAGCGCAGCGGCATTCACTGCCTTCGCTAGCCCCGTCTACCTGAAGTCACATGCTAAATGAACGGACTTTCCGATGAGCGGCAAGTCCGTTCATTTCAAAAGTCCGGCGGACTAGCCTACTAGCGGCTGGATTGTCCACCGGACTGCCAAGTCCAGCGGATAATTTTAAAACAAAACTTAAAACCTAGTCCGCCGGACTTTTGGCGCCAAAAAGTCCGCCGGCGCCCACACACGAGGGGATTGTCCGGCAGACTCGTGTCCAGCAGACAATCCCACGGGATAGTCCCTTCGTGTCTACACGGCAATAGAAGAACCTCGGGGGGGGCTGTGTGCATTTTTTTCTTTTGTAAATGTCGGCTCAGCTGCATCACTTTCTGTACATCACAGAGATGTCCCTTCACAGGCATTATTAGAACCCCCCAGGAATGTTTGACAAATAAGTGGGAACTACGTGTATCATCACAGGGTGATGCTGTGGATACACAAATAACAATGTGCCAACGTCCCGGTATTGTTTAGAAGAAATTGGAATAGGGACATGGACTTTGTAGGCACACCCATATATTTAGTAAAAAAATTGGAAGATTTTCATTGGATAAAGTTAAAACCATTGTATACAAATGTGTGCCTACAAAGCCCATGTCTCTATTCCAATACCCCCCCCCCCCCAGGAATGTTATTTAACCAGTTCAGCTCTTTGGACATACAACGTACACCCAGACAGTGGTGGGTTAATCACTTTCCTTTATGTTCCCCAATAACTCGTTGGGCACAATGTGTGGGTCACACGCGAGGACTACCCCCCCCCCCCCCCCAGGGTGGGTTCTTCTGGACGATGCTAGGCACCTGTAACAGGGTGATTGCCTCACACATGGGGTATCTTTTCTCTGTGCCATCAATGTCCTGAGACCAGGCTGAGGCCGCTGTGGGGGAATACTCAAACTTAAGGTGAACACACACTTACAGATGAACACACACTGTGTACACTTGCACAATAACTGTCCTCTAGATAACTCTCGGGTTCCCGTGTTAATGTACATCTTCCTCTGTAGCATGCAATTAGGAGGGACACACAGGGCCAATGTCCACAACCACCGGTCCAGCGTTTTCCACTACCCAGTTATTTATATGAATCTATACTTGATGACGGAAACTAAGGAGTCTATTTATAGAAAATGTATTCAATGTGACAAATATTCATTCAAACATTACAAAATCTGGCATTAATGCAGCACCGTAATTTCCTATGATCGCTAGCTCCATCTAGTGGACATTTGTCTTGACATTAGTAAAAATAGTACATTACTGCACTGTGGCCGCTAGATTGAGCCAAAGAAATCAATGTATGAAATAAAATACATCCAATATTCATCACGGCTGGGTGAATGCGTTCAACAAATAAAAAAAATAAATAAACCTCTAAGTGTTTGTGAAATCTAACACTAGAACATGTACTCAGCCAATGAAAGGTAATGACTCTATTTTTATTTTTATCCTGCTATCAATGGGCAACATGGTACAACACTTTATCCATGTCTTTGGTGATCTCTGATCTCCTTATCAACTGTTTCTTACATGATGAAGATCAGCCATGGAGTATATCTGAGGTGTATATCAGGGTGTGCTTCTTCCCCACATTAGAGCTGTGATGTCCAGCAACATTCATATAGAAGACATTTCCCACACTCAAGGCACTAATACACCTCAAGGGTTGTGTGGGATCCCTGATGTACAGGAAGACAGGACTTCAGTGAGGAACAATTCCCTCACTCAGGACAGGAATACGGCTTCTTCCCCGTGTGAGATCTCTGATGTCTGGAAAGACTGGACTTCCGTGAAAAACAGTTCCCGCACTCAGGACAGGAATACGACTTCTCCCCCGTGTGAGACCTCTGATGTATGGAAAGACTGGACTTCCATGAAAAACAGTTCCCGCACTCAGGACAGCAATACGGCTTCTCCCCCGTGTGAGATCTCTGATGTTTGGAAAGATCTGACTTAGCTGAAAAACATTTCCCACACTCAGGACAGGAATACAGCTTCTCCCCCGTGTGAGATCTCTGATGTTTGGAAAGATCTGACTTATCTGAAAAACATTTCCCACAATCAGGACAGGAATGCGGCTTTTCCCCCGTGTGAGACATCTGATGTGTGGAAAGATGGTACTTCCGTGAAAAACAGTTCCCGCACTCAGGACAGGAATACGGCTTCTCCCCCGTGTGAGATCTCTGATGTTTGGAAAGATCGGACTTCTGTGAAAAACATTTTCCGCACTCAGGACAGGAATACGGCTTCTCCCCCGTGTGAAATCTCTGATGGGTGGAAAGATGGGACTTCAGTGAAAAACATTTTCCGCACTCGGGACAGGAATACGGCTTTTCACACGGGGGAGAAGCCACTTTCCTGTCCTGAGTGAGGGAATTGTTCCTCACTGAAGTCCTGTCTTCCTGTACATCAGGGATCCCACACAACCCTCGAGGTGTATTACTGCCTTGAGTGCGGGAAATGTCTTCTATATGAATGTTGCTGGACATCACAGCTCTCATGTGGGGAAGAAGCACACCCTGATATACACCTCAGATATACTCCAAGGATGATCTTCATCATGGAAGAAACAGTTGATAAGGAGATCAGAGATCACCAAAGACATGGATGAAGTGTTGTACCGTGTTGCCATTGATAGCAGGAGAAAAATAAAAATGGAGTCATTACCTCTCATTGGCTGAGTACATTTTATGGTGTAGAGAATTAAAGGTCTGTTTTTGAAAAAAAAAATTAAAGAATATGACAAGGACTCACACAGCCATGATGAATTTTTGTGTTCTTTTTTTATTTCATACAATGATTTCCAATGATCATTAGCTCCATCTAGTGGCAATAATGCAGAACTGCAGATTCAATATCACTTTGTAACCAATCATAAAAATGTCATTTGGGTACAGTGTTGTATGACTGAGTAATTGTCATTCAAAATTTGAGAGCGCTGAAAGTTGGTCTGTGCAGGAAGGGGGGAGGGGGGAGTGCTCGGTATTGAAGGGGTTGATACATTCAGGCTAGTCCCAAACTTATACAGCGCTAAAATAAAATCAATATGTCTCTCATAGTGCAAGTCCATCTCAAAAATCAACAAAAATGAATTATTCCACAAAATAAAGGAATATACAGTGTGTGTATACAGTATATATATATATAATCAAATAAGTAAAGTATATGACTAAATATATGTTGTGCTGTGAAAAAGTTGTCTATAAATGTCTAAAGTTCATAGAAAGTCCAAAAACAAATGGTGTCAGTGCTAAAAACGTCTTCCTCCACCTATGTACAAGTGAGAAGAAATCTCTATTACCCAGCGTGCATGTGACATATGTAGCGCCCTCCTAGACGGGCGCTGGGTTAGGTAAATGTAGTTCTTGGCTCACTGTAATCCGTGTAACTGCATGTGATTAGTTAGGTCTGCTTTGTGTTTCTTTGGCTTCAGGGATGACTGTCTCCCCCATTCTGGCTGGAAATATTCTGGAACATAGTGGGCTGGAAAAGACAAATTAGCAGCTGAATATTTCTGCAGCCCTGGCCAATCCCTGGTTTGGTAATATGGTAACCCCAGATGATAGCTGGGAGTGTGTATAAATAGTATGAGACCTGGAACAAAAAGTCAGTGTCTTGTGGAACAAGTAGATGAAAAAAGTTGCTAGGAGGGAATCCCCACTATATCACCACCACCGTGCCTAATAAGTGTCAGTAACTACCTCTCTTGATCAGTGGTAAGTGCTACTCCACACCCCAGGTGAAGTGTGTGCTTACCAGATCGATGCGGCTGACAAAGCAGCCTTCACAGTGTTTAACAAAGATCCTTCAGTGATAGTTCCTCTTCACTATCCGAAATCTGAAATAACAAAACTACATTTCAGATGAAATTCAAACAGTTTTTGAATTTGAATAGTTTTCGAATTTGAATAAGTTTCTAATCAAATTTGAATTTTCAAGGAGAATAAAATAGAAAATAAAATAAAGGAATAGCATAGAAAAGATTAGAATAGATTATAAAAGAATAGAATATAATAGATTAGAACAGAATAAAAAATAATAGAATAAAAAAAATAGAATTTAAAATAAAGGGATATAATAGAAAAGAACAGAGTCAAACAGAACAAAATAGAATAAAAAAAAGGGAGAACAGAATAAAATAGAATAGAAAATAAAGGAATAGAATAAAAAATAGAAGAGAATAAAATAGAAGGAATATAGCTATCTTCTGAAATTTGAATTTCAAATAGAATACATTTCGAATTTGAATACAAAAGAAAAGAATAGAAAATAAAATCAAATAATAATGCAGAAAATAATAGAATAAACAATAGAAAAGAATGGAATGTAATAGAATATAACAATATACAGTAAGACCCCTTTCACACTGGGGCGGTGCGGGTGTTAGCGGCAAAGCGAGGCTAGTTTTAGCAGTGCTGTTATATCGGCGCTATTTGGTTAAAAGCGCCCCGCTAGTGTTGCTACTTTGGTAGCTCCGCCCATTCATTTAATTTCAAATAGAATACATTTAACCACTTCCCGACCAGCCACCACAGTTATACCGTGGCAGGTTGGATCCCCAGGGCGAGCAGTCGTAGCTTTATGTCGGCTCGCTTTCAGAGCCGGTGCGCGTGCCCGGTGGCAATGACCGCCGCGCACCCGCAATCGCTTCACGCAGAGACAGAACGGAGATCTGTCAATGTAAACAGACAAATCTCTGTGCTGTCAGGGGAAAGGAGACTGATCTGTTGTTCATACTAAGTATGAACTACGATCTTTCTCCTCACCCAGGCAGTCCCATCCCCCCACAGTTAGAATCACTCCCTAGGACACACAATTAACCTCTTGATCGCCCCCTAGTGTTTATCCCCTTCCCTGCCAGTGTAATTTATACAGTAATCAGTGAATTTTATAGCACCGATCGCTGTATAAATGTCAATGGTCCCAAAAAAAGTGTCCGATGTGTCCGCCATTATGTCGCAGTCCCGATAAAAAATCGCATTGCCATTGCTAGGAAAAAAAATAATAATAAAAATGCCATAAATCTAGCCCCTATTTTCTAGACGCTATAACTTTTGCATAAACCAATCAATATACACTTTAACCAAAAATATGTAGAAGAATACATGTTGGTCTAAATTGAGGAAAATTATTTATTTATTTTTTTAAATTAGGGGATATTTATTATAGCAAAAAGTAAAAAAAATATTGTTTTTTTTCCCCACAATCGTCTGCCTTTTTTTGTTTATAGCGCAAAAAATAAAAAACACAGAGGTGATCAAACACCACCTAAAGAAAAGCTCTATTTGTGGGGAACAAAGGATATCAATGTTGTTTGGGTGCAATGTCGCACGACCGCGCAATTGTCAGTTAAAGTGATGCAGTGCCGTATCATAAAGAATGGCCTGGTCATTAAGGGGGCAAATCTACCGCGGCTGAAGTGGTTAAATAGAATAGAATGTGATAGAAAAGAATAGAACAGAAAAGAATAGAAAAGAATTGAAAATAATAGAAAAGAATATAACCATCTTACAAAATGCTAATTTCGATTTAGAATATAATTTGATTCAAATGAAATTCAAATTATAATTGTTTCGATATCAAATAAACCAAACAAATTCTGAAAACTAATTAAGCGAATTGAACAAATTTAACTAAACAAGTTTATGTGAATCCGGAATGGAAACAAAAAACAAATGTTTTCGTTCTGCACATGTCTACTCATAGTTCATTAACCACTTGCTTACTGGGCACTTAAACCCCCCTCCTGCCCAGACCAATTTTTTAGCTTTCAGCGCTGACGCACTTTGAATGACAATTGCGCGGTCATACAACACTGTACGCAAATGAAACATTTTTTCCCCCCAAATAGAGCTTTCTTTTGGTGGTATTTGATCACCTCTGTGATTTTAATTTTTTGTTAAAAAAATGTAAAAAGACCGAATTTAAAAAAAAATGTTTTTTTTTAATTTTGTTATAAAAATATAAAATGGGTAATTTTTGTCCGTCATTAATGTACGCTGATGATGCGGCAGTGACGGGCACCGATAGGTGGCAGTGATGGGTTACACTGGTGGGCATTGACAGGTGGCACTTGTGGGCATTGACAGGTGGCACTTGTGGGCATTGCAAGGTGGCACTTATGGGGATTACATGGTGGTACTTGTGGGGATTGCAAGCTGGGACCGATGTCCCTTTAAGATAAGCCGGTGATCGGCTTTTTTTTTCTCCTCCGCTGTCAGCGTGAGGAGAAAAAAAAACGATCACCGAGCTTTTGTTTCTATCATGTGATCAGCTGTCATTGGCTGACAGCTGATCACATGGTAAGGGGCCAGGACCCGCCCCTTACTCGGATCGATGATCACCCGAGTCTTAGTGACTCGGTGATCACAGCGTGCCCCGCGCGCGCCCTACAGGGGAGGACGTCATATGACGGCCTCCCAGGAATTCACATCTGCGCTGTGGCCGTCATTCGGCCATAGCGCGGATGTCAAGTGGTTAACCACTTAAAGTGGTGTTCCGGCCAAAATTATAGCTTTTAAATAAAAAGCATTTTGTAACTTTATAAACTTGCAGCAGACCGTGGCCATCTTAAGTCTGGGCATCTGAAGCCAGACTGTATTTCTTCCAGGATCTCAGCCTTCCAGATCTCGCACATGCTCAGTGCTTCACCAGCAGTGTAATAGGTTTCAGGTCAGGTTTCCATAGCAACGGCAGTGTCAGAGGAAGTTGCCGTCCCTTAGCTATACAAACCTCTCCTCCCCTCCTCACTCCAGGAACCAGGAAATATATACAGTATGTACAAGACAAAGCCTGGCATATAGCATTTCTCACAAATCACCCCAAGCACATCGCACCACATCACCCCATCAAAACTGCCCCATCATATTGCCACCATCAAAACTGCCCCCATACAAAACTGCCCGTCATATTGCCCCATCAAAATGGCCCCCATCAAAATGGCCCTCATCAAAATTCCCCCATCAAAACGGCCCCCATCAAAATTGCCCCATCAAAACGGCCCCCATCAAAATTGCCCCATCAAAACGGCCCCCATCAAAACTCCCCTCATCAAAACGGCCCCCATCAAAATTGCCCCATCAAAACGGCCCCCATCAAAACTCCCCTCATCAAAACGGCCCCATCAAAACTGCCCCATTATATTGCCACCATCAAAACTGCCACCATCAAAACTGCCCCATTATATTGCCACCATCAAAATGGCCCCCCATCAAAACTGCCCCATCATATTTCCCCTCAAAGCAGCCCCCATCAAAACTGCCCCATCATATTGCCCCCTCAAAGCAGCCCCATCAAAACTGCCCTCATCATATTTCCCCTATCAAAACGGCCTAATCAAAACTGCCCCATCTTATTGCCCCATCAAAACTGCCCCATCATATTGTCACCATCAAAACTGCCCCATCATATTGCCCCCATCAAAATTGCCCCATTATATTGCCCCCTTCAAAACTGCCCTATCATATTGCCCCATCAAAATTGCCCCATTATATTGCCACCATCAAAACTGCCCCCATCATATTGCCCCATCAAAGCAGCCCTCATCATATTTACCCTATCAAAACGGCCTCATCAAAACTGCCCAATCATATTGCCCCATCAAAACTGCCCCATCATATTGCCACCATCAAAACTGCCCCATCATATTGCCACCGTCAAAACTGCCCCATGAAAAGGCTCCCATCAAACTGCCCCCATCAAAACTGCCCCATCAAATTTTCCCCCATCAAAATTTCCCCCATCAAAACGGCCCATCATATTGCCACCATCAAAACTGCCCCATCATATTGCCCCCATCAAAACTGCCCCATCATATTGCCCCCATCAAAACTGCCCCATCATATTGCCCCATGAAAACGGCACCCATCAAAATTGCCCCATCATAATGCCACTGTCAAAACTGCCCCCATCATATTGCCCCATCAAAACGGCCCAATCATATTGCCACCGTCAAAACTGCCCCATCGGGGGCATGGTTAACTGCCGAGCGGAATGGACGCTTAGTCTCTGAGCTCCTGCACCGAGCGGATCTCACGGAACTCCACAGCACCGATATACACTAAAAAAATGCATACAGCAGACCCCCACACCAGGGGGAACCAGACCGGAGGGTCCAGGAAGAGGAAGGAATTCAAACAGCCCAAAAGAATAGACGATTTCTTCCCCTCACCTCAGGGAGGAAAAATCCAAGATGGCGCCCACAGCGCCTCACAGCACACAGGGACGCCGCACACTGCTCTCTCCTATACCGATCTCCCTGACGAAATTGAGGATTCCCCACTGCCGCAAGGAGAACAACCAAGATCCCTTCCTTCATCTGGAGCATCCTCCACCTCCAACAGCCCTGCTAAATCGCGGATGCGTTTAGACAGCGCCGACCAACACCCTGAGGTAAGGCCTGCATTAGACCTACTGCCCTCTCAAACGCCTTCTGCCTCCCCCATAGCAGCATTCCCCACATCAAATCAACCAGTCATTGATACCATGTTAAAGAAGATGCTGATCTCCCTGCACAGCTCACTCCAGCATGACATCTCCTCAATGTTTGCAGCATTTCAGATTGAGCTGACCCATACGAGCCGCAAGCTAGGCCGAGTTGAATCACAGATGGGTGCCATGACTGAAACAGTTAATGACCTAGTAGACGCTCATGACCACACACGTGATGAACAACAATGGATGAGGGCCAAAATGGCGGACCTCGAGGACCGCTCTAGACGAAACAATGTGAAAATCAGAGGAATCCCTGAATCAATCCTCCCCTCAGACTTAAATTCGTACGCCAGACAACTCATCTCCGCAATTCTACCAGAACTGCCACAAATCGAAACCATAGTCGATCGCATTCATCGCCTACCGAAACCCCCACACCTACCCCCTGAGGTACCTCGAGACACCCTGATGAGGATCCACTTTTTCCATACCAAAGACATGCTGCTGGCTCAATCTAGACGCATAGGCCAACTCCCACCACCCTATACTCAGCTCCAACTTTTCACTGATATCTCTCAGTACACGCGTCAACAGAGGCGTCAACTTCAAACCATCACAAAACCTCTCAACAACCACAAAATCCCATATCAGTGGGGTTTTCCGACCAAGTTGATAGTCACCAGAAACCGCACCCGCCACAACATCCACACAGTGGAGGAAGGCAAAAAAATGCTCATAACCTGGGGTATCATCCCGGAGATTGTCTCTACTGATCCACAAAAGTCCACTTCCAACCCTCCAGCGTTCGCAAATCACCAACGCTCTACCTCCCACAACTGAACCGGGGACAGTGCTGACCCAAAGCAATTGTTACACCGCATTCCGCTCGGTGCCTGCTCGTTGCAGCTAGTTCACGGACTTACCCCCAGATCTTGATTGGCAGTTGCTGGTCCCTCCCTACTCCCTCCCCAACTTACCGTACTGTTTCTTATTTCTTCTTCTAACCCTTTTTTTTTTCCCCTACGCATACCTTGACTCCTGAGAGCACAGGAACCTCAGTCACAGACTCTACATCGTCAACTCCTCACAATCTAAAGAACCAAGGATCGCCTCCATCTTCCGTTCAACCATACCAGAAACTGTGAGTACCTCCTTTTCTTCTTGATCCTCCACACCCCGTACACGCAATGCCTAAGTTCCTCTCACTCAATGCGAAAGGGTTAAACCACCCAGCTAAGAGAACATCCCTGTGGCGTACAGCTCGTGACTCCCACTGTGATGTCCTCTGCGTCCAAGAAACGCACTTCAAACATGACGCCGAACCCACTTGCTCCCACAAACAGTTTACCCATGTGTTTAAGGCTTCAGGTCCTGATAAGAAAGGAGGAGTCATGATAGCCTTCAAAAACACCTGCTCCTTCACCCTCCATGACAGTCTCTATGATACAGACGGCAGGTACCTGGCCATTGTTTGTGACCTAAACAACGTCCGATACACTATAGTGAACCTCTACGCTCCAAATAAAAGGCAAATTCACTTCCTTTCCAAACTCATGAAAAAAATCGACAGATTTAAACGCGGCCAACTTATCATTTGTGGCGATTTTAATATAGTACCTGACTGCTCCATTGACTCATCCTCAAGCTCCAAAAGACTGACTTCCCCTATGGGATCCTTCATCAGATCTCAAGATCTGTTCGACGTATGGAGATGCCACCACACCACGGAAAGAGACTACTCGTTCTTTTCCCCCCGACATAACTCCTATACTCGCATTGACTGCTTCCTTGTGGATAAATGGACTCTGCCAAAAATTTCCTCCTCCACCCTGGACACCATTACATGGTCGGACCACGCACCTGTCACCATTACCTTGGAAGACTCACCAGCACTCTCCCGAACACGGCTCTGGAGGGCCGATGCTGCGATCATCGCTTCTACAACCCACTCCTCATATATCAAAGACTGTTTGGTAGAATTTTTTACTAACAATGTTGGATCTGTTCAAGATAGTACCGTTCTTTGGAATGCCCATAAGGCATTCATTAGGGGGATCCTTATACAGCTCAGTGCCAGAGAGAGGAGAAAGAGATCACAGCGTCTAGACCTACTGACCTCAGAAATCAAAACGCTAGAACAGTTAAACCAGTCCTCTCCTACCCAGACAACCAAGGCTAAATTAGACTCCCTCAGGCTAGAACTCAGATCTCACCTCCTACAATCCTATGAAAAGGCCCACAAATATTTCAAAGCACAACACTACTCTACAGGAAACAAGGCAGGCAAACTTATGGCAAATAGAATTAAAGGCCATTATGCTAAATCTAAAATTGCACATCTCTTCCACCCAGCCACCAAAATTGCTAGATCCCCAAAGCATTGCTGATGCATTTAGTCACTATTACAACTCTTTATACAATCTAAAAGACGACACATCTGTTTCCCAACCCTCCCCTCAAGACATAGACTAATTTCTTCAGGAAATTGACCTACCAAAATTGTCGCAAGACCAACTGGCCTCACTCAACACCCCATTTACTGACCAGGAAGTTGTAACAACGATTAAGTCTCTTCAATCCAACAAATCTCCCGGCCCAGACGGCCTTACTAGTAACTATTACAAACAATTCAGCTCGATTCTTGCACCCTTCTTGACTCCAGTATGTAATGACGCTGCCTCTTCCTCCTCTCTCCCTCCAGAAATGCTCAGGGCTCTAATTGTCACATTGCCAAAGCCAGGTAAGGAACCAACTCAAGCACAAAACTTCCGACCCATCTCGTTACTAAATTTAGACACGAAAATTTATGCTAAATTAATAGCTAACAGATTACTTGAAATTTTGCCCCAATTGATCCATAAAGATCAGTCAGGTTTCACCAAAGGTAGACAGGCATCAGATGCCACTAGGCGAATTGTCAACATTATTCACAAAGCTGAGACGAACAGAACGCCTTCTCTGCTCCTCTCCTTGGACGCAGAGAAGGCGTTCGATAGAGTCCACTGGCAATATCTCCGAGCCACCTTATCTAAATTTGGATTCCAGGGCCCAATCCTCTCAGCCATCATGGCCTTGTACTCCTCCCCCTCCGCACAGGTTTACACTTCTGAAATGCTTTCCAAGCCCTTTTCTATCACAAATGGCACCCGCCAAGGCTGCCCGCTTTCCCCATTCATTTTCAACCTGGTGATGGAACCCCTGGCGGAACATGTTCGTCAAACTCAGTCCATCTCCGGTTTCCAGATAGGTGATATAGAACACAAGATAAATCTTTTTGCTGACGACGTCATTTTGATGATTACTAATCCCCATTCCTCCCTGGCTTCGGTACAACTCCTTTTGCAGAGATTTAGTAATGTGTCATACTACAAGGTTAACGAACACAAGTCTTACATTTTAGATTTGGGCATGGATGCCGTCACGAGCAATCTTTTGCGCAACACATACCCCTACCCCTGGGCCGACAAAGGTATCCCCTACTTAGGAATCACACTGGCCAAATCCACGAACAACCTTTTCTCGCTTAACTACATAGAAGCCAAACAAATGTTACTCACTGAATCTTCTAAGCTTGCTAAACATGAATTCTCATGGGCTGGCCGCCTGGCGGCATTCAAAATGATGGTATTACCAAAGCTACTTTACATTTTTAGGGTACTACCCATCCCACTCTCAGCTTCATACCTTGCATCCCTACAATCCATCTTGAGCCAATATGTCTGGCAAAGGAAAAAATCTAGGTGTAACCATGCTAAACTAATAAAACATAGATCCAGTGGAGGGATGGGATACACTGACATAAAAGATTACTATCTAGCGCCAATTTTGTCGCAATTAAAAGATTGGGTGCTTCCTACACCCACTACACTGTGGGGTTCTATTGAAACACCGGGTCCGAATCTCCTACCCTGGCTACTTAGCACGACCACTACACCCACCCCCTTCTTACGACACTATTCTCCCCCTGTGCAAGCTTCCATCAAGGCATGGAAAACACTTCATCACACCAAATGGTCGCATCTCCCGACAAAACCGATCCACGTCCCTCTCAATGCTCTACATCACCTTACCCCTGACCTAAATTTCCCACACTGGATTACAGCCCAGGTATCCTCCACCCGGGAACTACGCACCATGATCAACAACAAATCCTTTCAACAAATACAAACTGAATTTGGAGCCCCCACTAAAGACTTCCTGACCTACCTCAGATTACAAAAATGCCTTGCGGCACACTCCTCAATAGAAGGAAACCTTCCCTTAAAACTATGGGAATACTTCTTCTCTACTAACCTATCTACTAAGGGAGTAACCATCATTTACTCCACCCTACAAGAAAAACAAGTATTTTTCAAATTTAAGCCTCTTCTGGATTGGGAGTTGGACCTACAGCTCCAATTCTCAGACCAACAGTGGCTTTCTGCAATCAACTCTGTATACAAAGCTACTTCCTGCACCTCACTATGGGAACTCACACAAAAAACTCTTATGAGATGGTACATGACTCCTCACAGAATAGCCAAATTCCACACACCCACTTCTCCCGACTGCTGGAGAAACTGCGGTCAATCAGGTACTCTGCTACATATTCTATGGTCTTGCCCCCTGATACAACAGCTCTTACTTACTTACTTACTTCAGGAAATCTTACACTTCCCTGTCATCCTATCTCCACAACTAGCTATGCTTAACCTCACTATTGAAGACTTACTTCCAGCTCACAGACATGTAGTCACCCATGTCCTACTAGCCACGAAACGTATGCTTACAAGACACTGGAAAACGAACTATATCCCACTTAGAGCAGATATTGTTAGTCTGGTCCACACTCACTTTACATATGAGAGTATACTCACGAATAAGACTCACAAACATTCCAAAACTATACAACTCTGGGCCCCTTGGTCCACTTGGTACAATGAAAAAATGTAAACTTTGATGGTCTAAATATGTATTCTTCGGATGAACCTGCTGCTCTCTTCTATCTCTCCCACTTCGCTCCCTATTCTTTTCCCCATCCCCCCTCCCCTCCCTTCCCCGTCTCCTATCTTATCAATGATTATTCTATACCAAGATGCTCCCTCGACTGTATTCTGTTCTGAAATTATATCTCAAAACTAACATTACAGGTTGTAAGTTTAGTCACGTTTTCCATTCCTTTACTTTAGACTTAACATAATTTTGACTCGGATCATTTGCATACATATGTGCTTGTTTACAATTCTTACAATCGATTGCATTGTTTTACTGTAACCACATGACTTGTAACTTGTAAAGTTCAATAAAAAGTATTTGGAAAAAAAAAAATATAAAAAAAAACAAAAAAAAAAAAACTGCCCCATCAAAGTGGAGTGGCAGGCAGCACATGTGGGAGCTCTGACCAATCATTAACTGGCATTGGCAGGGGGCGGGCCTCCTATATATGCTGAGGTCACATGCTGCTGGGGGAGGAGTAGTGGACTGGGAGACATGAAGTATGGAGTGCTAGAGAGCCGCAGGATCACACCCCCATCTGGGGGGTTGTGGAATCACAGGAGGAGGAGAACTGTGAGGGAACATTGCCTCTACACTGGCAATGTCTCTGTCACCACACGGTTGGTGGCAGGGAACTCCTGGAGCAGAGAGGGCAGGAGAAGCTGTCGGAACGCATGGTCCGGGAAAGTTCCTCATCAAGGACTCAGGGCTGGAAGGTTGAAAGGTCGGTGAGTGTTACCACAGTGGATGGCTGGAGGTGCCGGGGATTCTGTGAGGGAACTCTGCTTCTACACGGTCATTAGCAGAGTCTTCATCATGCACACGGTGGATGGTGAGGAGTCCTGGACCAGAGAAGAGACTGTGGGGAAGTGTGTGTCAAATCAGTTTAGCCGGGGAACACGTGGTTTGTAAGTTAGACTGGCTGGGAGCAGTAGTGCATTTCCTAGAACATAGACTTTAGCCTACTAGGCCTCCGGGGAGAGGTTGTGCAGGCCTCAGGCCTAGTAGCAGCGAGTCCCCAGAGCCAGTAGAGGGGCTTATTCAGAGTGAGTTCTTCATACCCATTAGAAGAGGATGTGTTATACCCCAATGTAATTACAAGCAGGAGGAGAGAACTAAGACCATTACTTTTACACGGTCAAAAGTGATGTTTCTGTCCCTCACACCTTACTGCTGACCTGTTGCTGGTTTCTTGTCCTTCTTGGGCACCCCCTCTCTCTAGGCTCACGTTACTCCCTTCCTCAACCTGGGAACCAACATCAGAGCCTTCTAATCACTGCGCATCCTCCATCAGCATGTACCCAACACTGTGGTCAAATAGTTTGGGGGACTTTTCCATGCATGATGGTGGGGCTATGGAAGGAGTGACTGTGGACAAGCGACTAAGTGGAATAGGCCGCTTTGGCAGCTGCATTGGAAGGCAAACTACTCTGAGCCTGGGTGACAGAGGGTGAGGACGGCTTTGTTATCCACTCCACCAACTCTTCTGCATGTTGTGGCTCAATAACACGGCCAGCAACAGAAAAAAAAGGACAAGCGTGCCCCATGGCCACCTGCAGAGGATGCAGCATGTCCGTGACCAGCACTGTTGACTGTAGACACAGAGGCTGCTTGCCCTCTTTTAGTGGCCTGTGAGTGTCTGCCTCTCCTTGGTGGCCTTCCGGACATAATGTATATTTTGTTTGGTAACACCACACTGCACTGTATTATGTGCTGTGTACACCGCCAGAAAAGTAGTAGCAACTGCTCTGTATTGTGTGATGTGTACACCACCAGAAAAGTAGTAGCAACTGCACTGTATTGTGTGCTGTGTACACCACCAGAAATGTAGTAGCAACTGCACTACCGCTGCACTGTATTGTGTGCTGTGTACACCGCCAGAAAAGTAGTAGCAACTGCACTGTATTGTGTACTGTGTACACCACCAGAAAAGTAGTAGTAACTGCACTGTATTGTGTACTGTGTACACCACCAAAAAAGCAGTAGCAATTGCACTATGGCTGCACTGTTTTGTGTGCTGTGGACACCACCAGAAAAGTAATAGAAACAGTACACCACGGAATGCACTGTAGATATACTGGATGCTGCAGAGTGTATATATATATATATATATATATATACACTAGACTGTCTGTATATATATATATATATATATATATATATACAGCCCTCAAATTTTCTGCTCGCCTACTCGCATTTTGCGAGTAGAAAATGAGGGCTGGCGAGGAGCTGGGCTGCCTGGGAGTGGGGGGGGGGGGCGGAGTTGACCGGGAGCTGTTCTCCCGGTGAAAGAGTGCCATGGAGTTAGAAGAGAGCCGGGATCGCCGAGCGGTAATACACGCCGTATCAGCTGACATTGAAACTGTCTCCTCTCACGCAGCCCCTCCTAACCCCGCACCTCTAATAGACAGAACGCGGGTCCAATGAGGGGATGCATTCTGTCTATCACAGGCGCGGGGTTAGGAGGAGGCGGGGCTGTGTGAGAGTGAGCAGAGACAGTTTCAATGTCAGCTGATACGGCGTGTATTACCGCTCGGCGATCCTGGCTCTCTTCTAACTCATCATGATCCGGCCGTCCTCTCACTTCCTCCGCCCTGGCAAGGCTGCAATGGGGGCACTGTGAGGCTGTTATTTGGGGCACAGTGATGCTGCTATTTGGGGCACTGTGAGGCTGCAATTTGGGGCACTGTGATGCTGCTATTTGGGGCACACTGATGGTGTGGCAATTTGGGGAACAGTGATGCTGCAAATGGGGGCATGGTGAGGGTGCAATTTGGGGCACGGTGAGGCTGCAATATGGGGTACAGTGAGGCTGCAATGTGGGGCATGGTGAGGCTGCCATGTGGGGCACGGTGAGGCTGCAATGTTGGGGAACGGTGAGGCTGCAGTTTGGGGGAAGGTGAGGCTGCAATGTGGGGCACGGTGAGGCTGCAATGTGGGGCATGGTGAGGCTGCAATGTGAGGCACGGTGATGCTGCAATGTGGGGCATGGTGATGCTGCAATGTGGGGCACGGTGATGCTGCAATGTGGGGCACGGTGATGCTGCAAATGGGGGCACAGTGATGCTGCAAATGGGGGCACATTGATCCTGCAAATGAGGGCACAGTGAGGCTGCAATGGGGGCACAGTGATGCTGCTATTTGGGGCACAGTGATGCTGCTATTTGGGGCACAGTGATCCTGTAAATGGGGGCACAGTGATGCTGCTATTTGGGGCACAGTGATGCTGCTATTTGGGGCGCAGTGATCCTGTAAATGGGGGCACAGTGATGCTGCAATGGTGGGAACAGTGATGCTGCAAATGGGGGCATGGTGAGGCTGCAATTTGGGGCAGGGTAAGGCTGCAATATGGGGTACAGTGAGGCTGCAATATGGGGCACGGTGAGGCTGCAATGTTGGGGAACGTTGAGGCTGCAATGTTGGGGAACGGTGAGGCTGCAATGTTGGGGAACGGTGAGGCTGCAGTTTGGGGGAAGGTGAGGCTGCAATGTTGGGGAACGGTGAGGCTGCAGTTTGGGGGAAGGTGAGGCTGCAGTTTGGGGGAAGGTGAGGCTGCAATGTGGGGCACGGTGAGGCTGCAATGTGGGGCATGGTGATGCTGCAATGTGGGGCGCGGTGATGCTGCAATGTGGGGCGCGGTGATGCTGCAATGTGGGGCGTGGTGATGCTGCAATGTGGGGCACGGTGATGCTGCAATGTGGGGCACGGTGAGGCTGCAATGTGGGGCACGGTAAGGCTGCAATGATGGGCACAGGTCACGCTGCAATAATGGGCACAGGTGAGCCTGCATTGATGGGCATTGGTGAGGCACTGCTGAGGGGAGATCATTTTTAATGGCGTGATTAGAGGCGGGGCAGGGTAAGGGTTGGGTGGGGTTTTGGTGGCGAGTAACCCTTGAGACCTTGAAATTTTGAGCCCTGTATATATATATATATATATATATATATATATATATATATATATAGGAAATACCCAGCCTGAAGTAGATTAGAAATATTACACCACGGAATGCACTGTAGAATGTAGATCTCTAGGCTACACTGACTGGATGCAGAGTGTATATATATATATATATATATATATATATATATATATATATATATATATTTATATATATATATATATATATATATATATATATATACACATATATATACACTAGACTGATTGTGTATATATATATATATATATATATATATATATATATATATATATATTAAATACACCGCCACTAACTGAATAACCTGCCTGCTTAATCTAAATAAAGCTATGTCTCCGTCCACACCAACAACACTACACAGGGCCACCGTGCAGGCAGCCTTATATAGTGTGGGGCATGGACTTATGCGCTTTCGAAAAACAAACATAGGTTTGTGGGAGCAAACGATCACGCCATCAGGTAAGTAACGATTTTCAAACAATAAATCATTTATGAAAATATGGCAATATTATGAACAAAGAGTCTCTTATCATAAAAAGTCCTTTAAAATATTGCAGCAGCGTTTTTTTTCCTTATTAAACCGAGGACATAACCGTGTAAAATAAATGAATAAAATGAACACTGATAGTCTAATGAGTAAAATATGAATAGTCTCTTATGTGAATTGCAAAAAAACTTCCACCATATACTTTTCACTCAGGTATCCACCACGTGCGATCAAAACTCCCCTATGGGGATGCACTCACCAGAGCTCAGAAATTAAAAGGCTTTCAATATATCCTCAGTACACCAGCTCCTCCACTGTCTGTCTCCTTTCAACCTCTAGGTGTCAGAGTTGTTAATGCTCAGGATCCCCATATATAGGAAAGAATAATGTGCATATAGCGTAGTACAGTTTGGAAAAGGTTTATTGATAACTATAGGCCAACACGCCCCCCCCAGTACAAAATGCGTACCATAAATTAAAACATATGAAGCATTGAAAAGGGCACTGTGCCTTAGTATCTGCAGCGTCCGCCGGAACTAGCGCCAAACGTCCACTGTATAGAACAGCAGTCTACTTCCTGGTCACCTAGTTCCGCTGGAACGCACGTTGAGGCGCAAGCGTCACTTCCGGTAGGTCACAACACCTTACTCTCTGGGCATGACGTCTCTGTTCTTCTGATATTCCTTCTCCATGTGTTTCTCCAAGAAGAACTATGGACTATTTTCTTGGTCGTGGAGCAGTAGATTGGCAAAATAATCTGTAAATGATATATGTATATTTGCGTGGCTGCATTTATATCTTATTTATGTATTAAACACAGGTGTAAATTTATTGTCTATTTTATAAAAGTATCAAAACTACAAAAGGTACATGTGCTTTTGATGTGTTTAGCATTTTTTTTTGTTAATCTCTTAATTATTAAATTTTTGATCTGTACATATAAAAGTGTATTTGAATAAATAATATGATGACTTACCTGACTGGCATTTCCTCAAATGTTCCTTCTTCTTCATCACCTGAAAAATTTACACTTACACGGGGGAGAGACGAGGGGGAAGACTTTTGTTTTCCCCGCCTTTTTTTTTTTTTTATTATTTTTTTTCCCTTCTACCTTGTTTTTTTTTTTTTTTTTTTTTTTTTTTTTTTTTTTTTTTTTTTATTTTTTTTTTTTTTTTTTTTTTTTTTATATATTTATTTTTGGTGTTGTTGTTTTTGTTGTTTTTGCTGTTTTAGAAGGGTAACAGGGGGATCTATAGAATCCCAAATGAACAATGGATGTTAAACACAAGTCAGAGAATATGTTCCTGTTAGTTGTGATGTTAGAAAATGAGTTAAATGTAAATGATGCAACGTACTGTCTAAAACTGTTAAAAAAATAAAGAGTTTGAAAAAAAAAAAATTTACACTGATACTGTCTAAACATGACACAGAGGGTCATGCTTCCTCCTGGTCAGTTAGAAAACAAAGATTCTCAAAATACCACAGGCGTGGCACGTATACTTGATCTGCACCTGCACCAGATTCAGCAATTTTATTTAATTATTTTTTGAAGATAGTACGCAGATTAGCAATTTTTTGTTTGACATAGGATATATCTGCTTTGGCATACACAACCGTGCATAGTTCCGCTAATTCAGTATATGCTTCTATAAGTTTTTGACAGTCTGAATACTCTTTGGAGCGTACTTTCCATAGGTATGGAAGATCTCGGTACATTTCGAGGAATTGTGGCAGGAAATGTGGTGAGGTAAATTTGTCCACCATTGCACCTGTAATAATAAAAAATGCATCAATGTTCAGTTGACAAACTACACCTAACAATTAATACCCTACAACACAGGTGTCAAACACAAGGGCCGCGTGCAGAATTGTGCCCTCCAGGCCAGAGCCGGTACAAGGGGTGGGCAGGAGGGAAGGGTGCCCTGGGCGGAGTCTGAGAGGGGGTGGGTTGTTAGCATGCCTAAAAAAGAGTATCATTATCATAATCCTTATCCTATACTGGCCATCACTAAATGGCGTCCCACATCCAGACTGAGCTGCTGCTCTCTTTCTGGACCGCTGCGATCACTCCATTTAATCGCCTCTTTTGTCCCCAGCCTCCTCCGATATCATTAGCAGAGTAGAGAGGAGCAGACGGCCGGAGGCGGGACAATTCTGCACTGGGGGTGGGACCAACACTGCGTGGATAGCAGTAGCTGGCTGTCACATTAATCGGGAGGTGATTGGCTGCTAGGAGGCGGTCCTATAAGCCAAACTCCAGTTCACTAATATGAAAAGTCAACCCAGCAGCTCCCATGCCCCGCCTTCAGTTTAGGATTGTCCTGCGGCTCCCGCCTATTGCTCTCTGCTCTGTGAAAGTTGGGAGAGTGAAGGGAGGAAAATATATGGAACTGTGAAGGATGTGAATCAGGGGAATGGGGGCAATACTGTGTGGGTCAACTCTGTTTTTATTGCATAAATTACATAGCTACGGCTATAGGACCAGATGATGATGATGCAGAACCATCCCAAACTATAACAGATGTTGAAGCAGACCAGGCCCAGCATTCCTCTGAGACCATCACAAGCAGCACAGGTAATCCACTACATATACACTTTACCATCAACTCCATTTCCCAATCATTTTACTGATTTTCCTTTTTTTCTTCTTATCTTCAACAGCACATCATCTGTCTCAGGAACAGGGATTAAATTCCCTCACTGCCCAAAGATTGGTAGCTGATATTTTGAAGTGCTCATCAGAGTTAGAGAAACTCAAAGATCACTTGACCTCTGTCCAAAAAAGTTTTCTGGTTGTAGTTGACACACTATGCAAAATTTAACACGTGTCACTTTTGTACATGTTTTTGTTTTCCTTCATGTTTCTCTAGTTCAGTTCATGTGGTCATAGTTTGCACAAATTTGCACCAAAACTTCAGCAAGTTCTACTGTTGAGGACAAGCACTTTATTGTTGAAATACAAATGGGATAACTGCCTGTATACCTCTGACCTGACTCACATGGCCTAACCCCTATAGGCCATGTGATCTCACCTCAGTGCACTTGACTCATTCACACAGGAGGGGGGAGCCTTGAAACTGCCTCCTGCCGTAATCCCATGATGAAAGGCGGGTTCTTAGAAAACTCTTCCCCTTTCCTGCTACTGTATTTATAATGTGGGCACTTCATGCACATTTAAACTTCAGGCCTGACATGTAAAAACATGGTTGGAGCAAAGCTGTCTTTCAAGTTTGTGCAGCCAGTCACCTTTACTATAGTCGTGTTCAGACACAACAAGTAAAATGAATGTGCACATATGGTAGTGTGTTCATGCACACAAATATCACATATGTGGACATGCACTTATAGTAGGGGTGACTGCCATCACAAACTTCAAACAGAAACTCAAACCAGGTTTTTTATGCAGGCCAAAATCCCAAGACTACTGATAATATGTCAAAAAATAACATTTTGGAAAAGCATGAGAGATACCGGTAATTCAAAATCATTGGTTGATGCATGTATAATGTTCAGTAGTAAAATGTGAGAATAACATTGTTGGATGCTATTTAAACCAAAAAAAGTTGCACAAAAAAAGTTTGTAACAATATTTCTGTACTTTTAATAAAAAAATGGCATTTGCCATAAAGTTTATATATTGCATATTTGGTTTGTTTTATTATTTTTTACAAGATAGGTATATTACAATTGACCAGGTTGCAGGTTATATAGTTGTTGGTGTGGATGATTTGTCATTTTGACGTGAACGTTTTTTGCCACGAATATTAACCTTCCGGGTTAAATGTTTTCCACACATGCGCAGTAGCAAACATTGTTTTTTTGACGGACGAATAACGCATCAACCTTGCAATTTATCGATCGTTCGGCAGAAGTTTTCCAAAGTTGCGGTTCGTTTTTTTTACATGAAACGTCACCAACGATTAACGATTTGTGCCCATTAACTTGCCGAAAAACGAACGAAGTGTGTACATGATTGAATTTCGGCCGATCTTTCGTATAGTGTATGGCCAGCATAAGGTATGTGCATAGACTCCGTCTAGTGGAGATTTTATGGATCCCTCCTGGAGCTCCTCAGAGCACTTCTTCACTCGTGACCAACACCTTAGACACTGGCGCAAAAACTGATGTGCTCCTGGAAGGCGGAGGGGTTATATAGGGAGTAAACTTCCTTTGATTGGGTTTACCATTGTCAAAACCTGAAGGTGGCCTATAACCCATTAAGTAATTACTTAAGGCTCTGTGTCCCATGATGTACGATAAAGAAATTATTTTTTAAATGTGTGGAAAAAAAAACGCAAAAAATGTCTCTGGCAGTGAAAGGGTTAAAGGAAACGTTGCCCTTTGGGAAGATGTCACATGTTCCTGTTCCTGCAGTGGCTCAGCGATCCGAGTCCTCTGTGTGACAGCAGTGCGGGGAGAAGTTCCCCGTATCGGCTGTCACTTTATGAAAAGGGCGCGGCCGTGCCATTCATTCACAGAGTTCTGTCCTTTGCTGATGTCGGCTTGTAGTTTTCAATGAACTCCCACACCGCTGCTGAGCTCTCTGGTAGATGATTGGTTCTTCCTGTCACTGTAACTGCCTTCCCGTATAATGTACAGGCAGACAGATTACACGGACAGTCTGCAGGAGTCCTGCATAGCACCAGCCATCACCACATCATGGCTGCAATACTTTCCTGGCTCCTAAAAAAATAACAAATTAAAATTTCTTTACCTGCAGAAAATGTGCATTTATAATTTTTTCATAAACGGTGAACTTTTCCTTTAATGCAGAGGACACCAGAGCGCGATTTGTCTGCTCAGCATGCGCTTGTACTGAGCACCCAAGATATAAAATTCCCCGACATTCCTAAAAGCACCTCAGATTTATATACAGTTTTGGTTAAAATTATTTTTTATTTTATAAGGACAAGTAGATTGTCATAAGAGAACAGAAGATTGGGACCCCAATTTAGTCCCTTAAACAACTAGTTCTGTTTTTAATTTCAACACCCCTGGAACTGTTTCTTCCATGATGAAGATCAGCCATGGAGTATATCTGAGGTGTATATCAGGGTGTGCTTCTTCCCCACATGAGAGCTGTGATGTCCAGCAACATTCATATAGAAGACATTTCTCACACTCAAGGCACTTCAGTGAGGAACAATTCCCTCACTCAGGACAGGAATACGGCTTGTCCCCCTTGTGAGATCTCTGATGTTTGGAAAGACTGGACTTCTGTGAAAAAAAATTCCCGCACTCAGGACAAGAATACGGCTTCTCTCCTGTGTGAGAACTCTGATGTCTGTAAAGATGGGTCGTTCGTGAAAAACATTTCCCGCACTCAGGACAGGAAAATGGCTTCTCCCCTGTGTGAGATCTCTGATGTGTGTAAAGATTGGACTTTTGTGAAAAACATTTCCCACACTCAGGACAGGAATACGGCTTCTCACCCTTGTGAGATCTTTGATGTATGTCAAGACAAGACTTATCTGAAAAACATTTCCCACACTCAGGACAGGAATACGGCTTCTCCCCCTTGTGAGATCTCTGATGTGTGAAAAGGTGGGACTTTTGTGAAAAACATTTCCCACACTCAGGACAAAAATACGGCTTCTCTCCTGTGTGAGATGTTTGATGTGTGTAAAGATGGGACTTTCGTGAAAAACATTTCCCGCACTCAGGACAGGAATACGGCTTCTCCCCCGTGTGAGATCTCTGATGTCTGTAAAGATGGGACTTTCGTGAAAAACATTTCCCGCACTCAGGACAGGAATACGGCTTCTCCCCCGTGTGAGATCTCTGATGTGTGTTAAGATTGAACTTCTGTGAAAAACATTTCCCGCACTCAGGACAGGAATACGGCTTCTCCCCCGTGTGAGATCTCTGATGTGTGTCAAGACAAGACTTCTGTGAAAAACACTTCCCGCACTCAGTACAGGAAAAGCGCTTCTCTGTTGGAAGGACGGCACCGTCCCTCACAGTCTGAGGTTCCTCAGGATAAGAGGAATACGATGGTCCATCTACACTGTGTGGTGCCGGATGGACATTTGAGGTAGTCGGGTTTTCTCCTGGACTATACTGTGTGATGTCCTCATCTTCTACTTTACAGTCTGGAGACAAAGTGAGACAATTCTCTGAGGTTTTCCTCATCTCCCGTCCATCTACTAAAATAGAAATACAAAGATTATTACTAGACATGAGCAGATTGGTTCCCCTAAACCAGGACTCCGCCCACATCAGACAGCTTTGTCTCTGAGGATCTTACATTTCCCCCCTCAAGGTAACTAGTAAATGGCTCCTCTGATCTCCTACCAGTTCATTTCTTTATTCATGGACCTTAGTCAGAGAGTGAGGAAACAACGAGAACTGTCTTTTATAGGAGTGACAATGAGGGGATTATAGGACGAGTGTCCCCACCCCCTCTATCACTCATTGCCATCTTCCCAACACCTGCACTTCCTTATTTAGTCCATGATTTAGTCATGAATAACAGCGGGGCTGAGCCCCACCAGAGGTCAGAGAGTGAGGATGGGGGAGAACAACCAAGATGAAGACTGGACTGAATCTAAAGACCACCATCATTGGGTTATTGACTCCTCCCTCATTATCACTTTCTGTTTAGGGTTCCAAAGTTTGAGGATGTTATCACATTATTATCAACATGTAAAAGTCTGTGCTCCAATCAAATCATCAGATATAAAATGTCCAGCTGGTAGGAAATGGGTATAACAAAAGAGAATACATATTATGTGTATATATATAGCAGTGGGGAGAGGGGAGAGAGCAGAAGTCAGGACTATTTAATGTACAACATATTGTATAAGATACAACAGATAGGACTATATAGTATCAGAATGATGTAATGTACAACATAGAGTATATAGTGCAGGGGTCAGGAGTATGTAATGTACAATATAAATTATACAGTGTAAGGGTCAGGACTCATAATATTGGTATTCAGTAAGCAGTGGAAGATTAAATGTTTACATGAGACAAGTTGCAGAGGTCCCACACCGCTGCCTCCCATCTCCTGAGACTGCACTCAGTGACTTGGATCTGAGACTATACAGACATATCCCTCCACCCGGCACAGCCAGCAGACAACAGAACAAGTAATCCTGGGAGAATTGTTCTGTCAGAGATTTTACTAGACCCAGGCATGGGGAGAAACACTCAAGGTACATACCCCAGGTGCCTAGGTCTAGTAACGCCTATAGTGAAAATTAACATTTTGTTACCAGCTGAACCCCAGAATCTCCATAAATCCAGTCTAGATACATGGGTGGTCTTTTATAATGTGGATCATGTGTTTCCTGTACAAGGTGGGAGTAGCCTCTCTCTCTCTGTAAGCCGTCCTGGAAGATGACTGGGGAAAAAAAAATATTCCTTTATGGTACAAAAACAGCAGATAATCACTACTATAGGGGTAACTTTATACTGTGATATAGTGAAAGTAATAAATCCTATTTTATATATATAATAATAAATATACCCAGAAGTAGGATATATGGGGATTTTACCTGGAAGTCACACATGAAGCTATATGAGGGGTGGGGGGAGGAGGGACTTTCATATTAAAGTAATACTAAAAGCTGAGACTTTTTTCATGGATATAATAATTTTATATACAATGCACAATACTAGTAAACTTTTACTTTATGTAACTGTAATGCCTTCTATCACCTCCAGTCGATCAGCCTCCACCTTCTCAGGGGTCAGATGCTGATCTTCCCTGCACAGACCCCCTAAAGTCATTGTAAATGTTGGATTCCTTTTTTAAACAAACTTGACATACTTACCTGCTCTGTGTAATGGTTTTGCACAGAGCAGCCCTAATTCTCCTTTTCTGGATAGAGTTCCCCTATAAGAAGCTACAAAGTATAGTATAGAGCTCTCTTATAGGAAGCTACAAAGTATAATATAGAGTTCTCCTAAAGGAAGCTACAAAGTATAATATAGAGTTTCCCTATAGGAAACCACAAAGTATATTATAGAGTTCCCCTATAGCCGTGATGGCGAACCTTGGCACCCCAGATGTTTTGGAACTACATTTCTCATGATGCTCATGCATTCTGCAGAGTAGTTGAGCATCATGGAAAATGTAGTTCCAAAACATCTGGGATGCCAAGGTTCACAATCACTGCCCTATAAGAAGCCACAAAGTATAGTATAGAGTTCCCCTATAGGAAAGTACAAAGAATAGTATAGAGTTCTCCTATAGGAAAGGAAAAGGTCTGCCTTTAGAATCACTTGCTTCCTTCTCTTACCCAGGACTACATGTCCCAGGAGGCATTGCTCCTCACACATTCAAGTTCTCAGGCATTTAATGACATGTATGGATGGCGTACTGGGCTGTATTTTCTGACCAACTATATGATTATGAAAATTGTTGACAACTATTTTCATAATCGATTATAATCAAATTATGACGATTAGTTGTTTCAGCCCTACATATCTGAATCTCCTACCAGCTGATTTCTTTATTCGTAGACCTTAGTCAGAGAGTGAGGAAACAATGAGAACTGTCTTTTATAGGAGTGACAGTGATGAGGGGATTATAGGATGAGTGTCCCCACCCCCTCTATCACTCATTGCCATCTTCCCAACACAAGAAGTCCTGCACTTCCTTATTTAGTCCATGATGTAGTCATGAATAACAGCTGGGCTGAGCCCCACCAGAGGTCAGAAAGTGAGAATGGGGGAGAACAACCAAGATGAAGACTGCCTACCATCTCCTGAGACTGCACTCAGTGACTTGGGTCTGAGACTATACAGACATATCCCTCCACCCGGCACAGCCAGCAGACAACAGAACAAGTAATCCTGGGAGAATTGTTCTGTCAGAGATTTTACTAGACCCAGGCATGGGGAGGAAGACTCAAGGTACATACCCCAGGTGCCTAGGTCCAGTAACGCCTATAGTGAAAATGAACATTTTGCTACCAGCTGAACCCCAGAATCTCCATAAATCCAGTCTAGATACATAAATTGTGTCTGCAGCACAGAGAAGGAAGATTATCCGAGAGAAATACAGGAATACAGGATGGGGAACACAGCTCAGGAAAGTGATCAATCAGTGAGCAGTATGGGTGGAGGAATGTATTTAGTGTTAATGACCCACCTGTGCTGATCTCTGTAGGAGTGTCCTCCTCTATAAATGTCCCCGTTATTCCATCCTCCTCCATAGACTGCTGATCATCCCTCACATACCTCTCTTCTTCTTCCGATATAACCTCAAATTCTATATCGATTGGATCTCCACTCTAAACCAAGAAAATGAGAGAGAATATAGTCTGTAAAATATAAGCTTTATTATTGTGACATCACATATAAAATCCACACATCGTCTCTATAAGTGTGTTTTATAAACCGTCCCACCAACCTTGTAAAGGGAGGGATGGTGTGATCTTCCTGTGTGGATTCCCGGGAATACAGAGTTACATAGTTAGAAAGTTAGTCAGGTTGAAAAAAGACAAGTCCATCTAGTTCAACCATAAAAAAAAAAAAAGAAATACCGTACAATCCCATATGCCCCATTCTATACCCACACTTGATCCAGGAGGAAGGCAAAAAACCCCAGCAGAGCATGATCCAATTTCCTACAGCAGGGAAAAAATTCCTTCCTGATCCCAGAGAGGCAATCGGATTTTCCCCGGATCAACTTTACCTATAAATGTCAGTACCCAGTTATATTATGTACATTTAGGAAAGTATCCAGGCCTTTCTTAAAGCAATCTACTGAGCTGGCCAGATCCACCTCTGCAGGGAGTCTATTCCACATTTTCACAGCTCTTACTGTGAAGAAACCTTTCCGTATTTGGAGATGAAATCTCTTTTCCTCTAGACGTAAAGAGTGCCCCCTTGGCCTCTTATTAGTTTGGTTGCCCTTCTCTGCACTTTCTCCAGTTCCCCGATATCCTTTTTGTATGGGGACATCTCTTTGGTGGGTTCCTGGTATTTGGTGGCTCCATCATATCCTTGTGTCCTCCTGAAAATTCCTCCATCACTCCATCCTCCTCATCCTCCTCTTTATACTTGTAGCGGTTACACTTTGACAAGTGTGCGCTATATGTGGAAATTTAGTTTTTCCCTCAGAACAGTAATGGGGTTCTGAGGGTTAATTGTACAGGTTATCTTTGGCATCAGTTTGGCTGGGATGTACTAGGGTTCTGCCTTGTCATGGGTGCAGTGAGGTACACATGACATGCCTAGAACCGGGCCTGGTTGGACGTCTTAGGTATCAATCTTTCCCGGAGCCAATCAGTGGGTGCGTCTGGCCCCGCTGTGTGGTCTGGGGAAGGGTACTTAAGGTGCTGAAGTCACGTGTTCGGGGTTCGGTCGCAGTCCTGTTTCCTGGTTCTGGACCAGGGTAGCCCCGTGAGGGGTCACAGGCCTGGGAACGTTTGCCATCCTGCAACATGGTCAGTTTGACTAGCCCCACAGACCCGCATGGTCTGGGGCAAGAATCCGTCTGTTCCCGAGTCTCGGAGCCGGTTAGCCCAAGGCCCAGTAACTATAGGAGGATTCAAGGCGTCCCGGTGTGCTCTCAGTACTGGAGGGGCACCACAGCTCATACAAGCAGAGCCGGTACAAGGGGGGGCGGAAGGGGCGGGTGCCCTGGGCGGTACAATTTATTGGGGGTGCGCAGTGAAGTGTCCTTGTAAAAAAGTCATTAAATGGCAGCCTGTGCACGGACCGAGTGGCGCTCTTGCCTGGACCGCCAGTGTAGTAGTAGTCAATGGCCTGCTGGGACTGCGGGGTTCCCAGCAATCAGTGACGTTGCGTGTGTGCGCCCTGCCTCCTGACCGCGGCTCTCACTCCCAGTCTTCTGTCAAAAGAGCGCCTGGCCGGGTGAGACGTCACATGCATTCTCCGCCCCGCCCCCTGCTACTCGCGGCTCCCGAGTACACCACAAGCTGGAACGAGTGAATGTCGGGGGCGGGCCGTGGCAGAGCGAAGGTGAGCAGGATGGAACTAGGATGGCTGGATGGTAGGCAGCATGCTCCGCTCCTCTTAACACTGACATTACAAAAGTAACAGGCTGCATGGCATGCATCTATGGCAGCCATAGATGCATCGCTCCTCAGGGCTCTCTGCAGGGGGCACTCTGAAGGTACTAACTTAGTGCTACCAAAGTGCATCTTTACATCCTCCTCCAGAGTGACCCCTCAGTCTCTCCTCCAGAGTGACCCCCATTAGCTCCTTCTCCAGCGTAACCCCTTAGCTCCTCCAGAGTGAACCCTTAGTACCTCTAGAGGGAGCCTTTATATCCTCCAGGGTGCCTCTTTAGTACAGTAATACTAAGGAGGATGTAAGGTGGCACTCTGGAGGAGGATGTAAGGTGGCACTCTGGAGGAGGATGTAAGGTGGCACTCTGGAGGAGGATGTAAGGTGGCACTCTGGAGGAGGATGTAAGGTGGCACTCTGGAGGAGGATGTAAGGTGGCACTCTGGAGGAGGATGTAAGGTGGCACTCTGAAGGAGGATGTAAGAGGGCACTCTGAAGGAGGATGTAAGAGGGCACTCTGAAGGAGGATGTAAGAGGGCACTCTGAAGGAGGATGTAAGAGGGCACTCTGGAGAAGAATGTACGGAGGCACTCTGAAGGAGGACGTAAGGGGGCACTCTGAAGGATCTAAGGGGGCGCTCTGGAAGTACTGAGTTAGTACCACCAGAGCAGCCCCTAGATCCTCCAGAGTGCCCCCTTAGTACCACTCTGGAAGATGCAAGGGGACACTCTGGAGTTACAGATGTAAGGGGGGCACTCTGGAGTTACAGATGTAAGGGGGAACTCTGAAGGATGTAAGGGGGCCCTTTGGAGACACTGATGTAAGGGGCAATGATGTAGGGGGGGCATGCTGGAGGATGTAAGGTGGGACTCTGGGGACAGGTGTGTAAGGGGGACTCTGAATTATAGGGGGAATGCTGTGGACTTTGATGTAAAGGAGGACTCTGATGGGAATGTAGCACTCATCCTTAATGCTGCACTCCATATGTTATTTTGTTTGTTACATATTCCTGACCCTGCACTCTATGCATTATGTTATACATAGACCTGACCAAGGTGTTCATTGTCTTAACAGTTGCTTTATTAATGAAAAAAAGTCATTGGGGGTTGGCAACACTTGACAGGAAGGAGGGGCGCCGGGCTGGGGTGGGGGGCAGGCAATGTCAGGGGGGCCCTTCATGGTTTCTTGCACTGGGGCCCTGAAGGTTCTAGTTACGCCACTGGGCACACTGATGGTCATAATGTGTTGTGCCCACCAGAGTGTCCCTTAACATAAAATGTGCCCATCAGAGTGTCCCTTAACATAAAATGTGCCCATCAGCATGCTACTTATTTGCTCTGATGGGCATATTTTATTTTAAGAGCAACACTAATGGGCACATTTTTTTATGCCCATCAGAGTGCCCCTTAACATAAAATATGCCCATCATCAGCCTGACCCTTAACATAAAATAAGTAGCATGCTGATGGGCACATTTTATGTAAAGGGCACTCTGATGGCCATATTTTATTTTAAGAGCAACACTGATGGGCACATTTTATTTCCCTCCGGAGTGCCCCTTAACATAAAATGTGCCCATCAGCATGCAAGCTTATTTTATGTTAAAGAGGAGGGCCGGGCAAAAAAAAAAAATTAAAAGTCAGCAGCTACAAATACTGCAGCTGCTGACTTTTAATAATCGGACACTTACCTGTCCCGGGGTCCAGCGATGCGGAGGAACGAGACCCCCCCCTCGTTCCCCGCTCCGCTCACGACGCCGGCATTCTTAATGTGGGAACCCGGCTGGGCTTCACAGCCGGGCACCCACTGCGCATGCGCGAGCGGCGCCGTGCGCCGTGATTCGACGCTCACTCATCTGGGACACATGACATGTCCCAGATGACTGTGCGTTGCCTACAGGAAGTGACTTTTAGCCCGGGCAATGAAGGTGGCAGACTTCGAGGGACCCCCTAGCAACAGGCATTTAGAGGTGAGTAAAAAATTTTTTTTTTTCCAATTATTTTTTTTTAATTTTTTTTATGATTTTTAAGCCCCTTTTTGTTTTTTGGCTGCAACCCCACTTTAAGGATCACGCTGATGGGCATATTTTATGTTAAGGAGCACTCTGATGGGCACAACAAAATATGCCCATCAGTGTTGCTCTTAAAATAAAATATGCCCATCAGACCAGTTCCAGTAAACTAACCCCTTTGTGCTTCATAAATGGCACCAGTGTCAGTGTTACACTGGTGCCACTAATGCAGCACAAAGGGGTTAATTAACTAGCACTGGTTGCTAATGTATCAGAAACCAGTGGCAATACATTAACCCCCTCCATGCTGCATTTTACAAATTGAGTGTGAGTGAACTCTGTTTCTATCGCATTAAACCCTATTGAATTTGTATTGTTTTAAATATATCCTTGTTTTGAAACGACATTGATTCTTTCTAAAAAACGGGGGGGGGGGGGGGGGGGGGGGGCGCCAGTTTGCCATCTTTGCCCTGGGCACCAAATGGCCTTGTCCCAGCACTGCATACAAGTGACCGGGGGAGGACTCTTCGGAGGAGGGCCAACAAGCTGGCATCTCAAGAAGAGCCTGGAAGCTGAGTTGTATGGACACTAAAGAATCCACATTTCTCACAGTACTGCCAAGGAGACAGAGAAAGTTCCAGGTACTGTGAGAAAGGTTCCTATTCACCTTCGGTTACAAGTTTATTCTGTGTCAGAGACTTTTTGAAAGTTTCCGGATCACATTGTTGGCTGCCATACCTCTGGCTAGTTGGTCTGTCCAGCATTGAAGTACCCAGCTGCGAGTGGCTACTCTCTGGGTTTGATGAAAGACATTCTGTGGATGTCAGCAGTTCGAGGTGCCTGAGTTTCTTCACCGTGCCCTCTATTCCCACCTGAGACTGTGTTATGTTGGATGTTACCACTGCAGAAATAAAAACCTTCAAAAAGGACTTTTTATGTGTCAGCATCCAAAGTTGTTGGGTACTAACCCTGGGAACCCCTGGACATTCACCGACAAGCCAAGAGGAGTAAGGCCGCCCCTCTGTGGGTGATGGCCGCTACATACTCTTCTTTAACAACAATATTATAATCCCTGAGATTTTCAATCTAAATATATAATAAAACATTCATTGTAACAAACATGCTGTGTATAAATCAGAACTACCAATAATTGTCAATCATCTACCTGATGATGGTGGGGGATGGTGTGACCTTCCTGTGTGGAATCCCGGGAATACAGAGGACGGGGACATCTCTCTGGTGGGTTCCCATTACTGGATCCATCTGTAGGAAACACACACACTGACTGAATACATTGTTTCTATGTGTTTATCAGATGATGGGGGATCTAGGTGGAGCCTCCGTACTGCTCTCTCCTTTACAATAAAGTCTCCTCTTACCCGGTGATGTGAGGGGCGGCTGATTGTCCATCATGACGTCCTTGTAGAGATCCTTGTGTCCTTCTAAATACTCCCACTCCTCCATGGAGAAATAGACAGTGACATCCTGACACCTTATAGGAACCTGACACACACAATGATACAGTCACCATCCAGACACATCCCTTGTCTGTTACTGGATAATGTCCCAGAATTCCCAGAATCCTCCTCACCTCTCCTGTCAGCAGCTCCATCATCTTCTTGGTGACTTCTAGAATCTTCTCCATGTTGTGTCTTGTAGGGATCGGGGATGGAGGTGGGGGGATGGTGATGGAATTCTGGATTCTCGAGGATCTTGTGGACATATTATGAGATCTCCTTCTTGTAGTTTCCTTCATTATTACTGTACAGTTCTGTGTTATACAAAGATAAATATCACTCTCCCATAATCCCTCACCTCTATGGTCGGCTCTATATTTTTTCTCCAGGGATTGGCTACAATGTTCCCGATTCAGCAAAAGACAGACATCTCCATCCAATGATACGAATACAATGAGGTCAGATTTATAGCTCCTTCTAGAAGTCATATAATAGAGTCACTAATGTTTTACTAGTAAGGCTCACTGACCCACCAGGAAATGTTACCCATGAATTATTTTTTTTCTCCAAAAATCACAACTTTTATTCGAAGAGTAAACAGGTACAAAAAGAAAAAGGCAGTGTTATCAACATTGGTACAACTTTGAGGATTAGTAACAGTGCTCTCAGATCCGGAATCGATTACATCAATGTTCACAGATTCAGGTTTGCATAACATGGTAGTTTACATTACACATGTGTAACCAAAGGTCTTCTGGGTGTTCACGAGGGGGTCATGTTTTAGGCTTCATACTACCAGTTGGTGCTTCTCCACCTAGTGTTTTCCAGAGTAAATTATTGCTAGGGAACTCAGTCAAGGATCTCGTTGCAGGTGTCTGCATTTCCCAGCCACCAGTCCCATATCTTCCCATATTTGGCAGGGCAGCCTTTGTGAGCATATATCTCTTTCTTGAGTGGCAAAACATTGTTGACCGCTGTTAACCATTCCTGAATTGTTGGGGGCGAGGCCCTCAACCACTTTTTTGCTATGAGCAGCCTAGCCAGGAACAATGATTCCTGTAAAAATATTTTATGGAACTTATCTGAGTCTGGGTCGGGGAATATGCCTAGCAGGCATTGTTTGGGGCATAGGGACAATGGAGATCCCATTTTATCATGGACGAATTTTACAATATGTGACCAGTAGTCTTGTATAACTGGGCATGACCAGAGCAGGTGGGTTACCCATGAATTTAGTGGTCAGTGGGCGTGACGTGCTGGTAACCATGGGTCTCACTGATTGGACTAAAGCTGAAATTGTTATTTTCTATACCCAATGCCGCCATCTTGTGCTATAACCAAATATCAGAGTATGTACACTTTATGTATTCATAGTCCTTGTGTGCAGGGCCACTGATAAGGACCTGATAAGGGCTACCACCGGCTCTGCTGTATGGGGTCCGGCCATGTCAGTTCCAGAGGGGGCCCAGGAAGCCAACATGTCCATTTGCAGCCGCTAAGCTACATTCTGTTGTCTTCCTGTCATCCTATGACAGAGCGGCTCATCAGTGCTCTGAATGTTACCTGCATTCCCTCTCTGCTCTCAGTGTGACTCGTTCATATTCCCTTCTGATTGTAACTTTGTTTCTCTTCACTTCCTCCCTCCAGATTCTTTCTATTCTCACTCTGCTTCTCAGATATATATGCCCCCCATCCCCCTTTCCTACAATCAATCTCCGATGCTTCTCCCTGATATCTCTGATTGTGTCCTGGTGGCTCCCTGCAGTCCTTCCCTCCTGTACTCCTTGTTTTGTCTGATCCATCTGGTCTCCTGTCTGCCCAGCCTATATATATTCCCTGTTGTCTCCTTGTTGCTCTGCTGATCAGCTGTATTCCGTTCTGCCTTTATCTTCTCCCAACACAGCTTAGTGTACTAAATGTAGCTGGGCTTCCCACTCCTCTCCCACTATATGTAGCTGGGCTTTCCACTCCTCTCCCACTATGTGTAGCTGGTCTTCCCACTCCTCTCACACTATATGTAGCTGTTCTTCCCACTCCTCTCCCACTATATGTAGCTGAGCTTCCCACTCCTCTCCCACTATATGTAGCTGAGCTTCCCACTCCTCTCCCACTATATGTAGCTGAGCTTCCCACTCCTCTCCCACTATATGTAGCTGAGCTTCCCACTCCTCTCCCACTATATGTAGCTGAGCTTCCCACTCCTCTCCCACTATATGTAGCTGAGCTTCCCACTCCTCTCCCACTATATGTAGCTGGGCTTCCCACTCCTCTCTCACTATATGTAGCTGGGCTTCCCACTCCTCTCTCACTATATGTAGCTGGGCTTCCCACTCCTCTCCCACTATATGTAGCTGGGCTTCCCACTCCTCTCCCACTATATGTAGCTGGGCTTCCCACTCCTCTCCCACTATATGTAGCTGGGCTTCCCACTCCTCTCCCACTATATGTAGCTGGGCTTCCCACTCCTCTCACACTATATGTAGCTGGGCTTCCCACTCCTCTCCCACTATATGTAGCTGGGCTTCCCACTCCTCTCCCACTATATGTAGCTGAGCTTCCCACTCCTCTCCCACTATATGTAGCTGAGCTTCCCACTCCTCTCCCACTATATGTAGCTGAGCTTCCCACTCCTCTCCCACTATATGTAGCTGAGCTTCCCACTCCTCTCCCACTATATGTAGCTGGGCTTCCCACTCCTCTCCCACTATATGTAGCTGGGCTTCCCACTCCTCTCCCACTATATGTAGCTGGGCTTCCCACTCCTCTCCCACTATATGTAGCTGGGCTTCCCACTCCTCTCCCACTATATGTAGCTGGGCTTCCCACTCCTCTCCCACTATATGTAGCTGGGCTTCCCACTCCTCTCCCACTATATGTAGCTGGGCTTCCCACTCCTCTCCCACTATATGTAGCTGGCTTCCCACTCCTCTCCCACTATATGTAGCTGAGCTTCCCACTCCTCTCCCACTATATGTAGCTGGGCTTCCCACTCCTCTCCCACTATATGTAGCTGGCTTCTCACCTCTCCGGTCAGGTCTGTGTTTTATTAATAGAGATAAGAGTGATGTCATGTGACCTCCCAGAATCCTCCTCACCTCTCCGGTCAGCAGGTAGATGATCTCCAGGGTGAGGTTTAGTATCTTCTCAGTCATGTGACTCCGGTCCTCCTCCATCCTCATTGGTGCCGTCATTTGATCTATACAGGTCTCCTTGTAGACGGATAACTTTGGGAAATGAAAGTAAGAATTATTTGGATGGTGTTGGTCACATAATAGGATGTGGATGTGTGTGTGTGTGGGGGGGGGATAGGAGGGTTGCTGTACATTTAAGAACTACTGCCTTCATGCCCCTCTAAAAATGTCTCCGTCTATTTTGTGTCTGCAACATATTTCTTGATCAGTGAGATGGTGAGGTGAAGGCCCTTCGCTTGCTGGCAGGTGTTGTTCAGTTGTTGTTCAGCCCTATTACTTCCTAAGAGACCCCCAAAGTCCTTCAGCTACACTTCCTCCTCAGGGGTTCCCAGAGTCCTTCAGAGGCTTGCAGAGTCCTTTAGTCCCACTACCCCCTCAGAGACCCTACTTTACTCAGAACCAGTGGCGGAACTACCATGGTCGCAAAGGCCACACCTGCCACCGGGCCCTGGCATTCTGACACCACGGGGAGGGCGCCAAGACAGCAGGAAAGAGTCCTGAAATCAGTGGAGTCTTCCCAGATGATCGCCAAGTAGGTTTGCTAAGAACAGCCTCATCACTGCACACATGATAAGTCCTCACACCCGGCCCTTCTGTCAAGCTGTTCACTGTCTCTTCCCTCCCACTACTTGTTTGGCTCTTTTACTACACCTGCAGCCCCCCCCCCCCCCTTCATCCTCAGCCTTTCATGTTCTCACACCTTTTCACTCACTGGTCTTTTTAACCCCTCTTTATGCCAAGCAATCCTCTCAGCAGTAGAGTTGCCACCTCATCCCTTTAAACCCGAACACATATTAATTACACAGGTTCTGTGGCTGATTAAGGTGGTAATTAAACTCACTTGTTGCCTTATCTGCATTTAATTAGCCTCAGAACCCGTGTAATTCAAAGGTGTTCAGGTTTAAAGGGATGAGGTGGCAACTCTACTCAGCAGTGGCCCATCTCTCATCTGCAACTATCAGCCTCAGAATCTTGCCAGCATTCCATTCTTTGCTCCTTCAACCTGCCAGAATTTTTTTTTTCTCCACTGCAGTGGTGTAACCACAGGGGTCGCCATTGCAGCCAAGGCTCATACTCCAGGGGGCCCATGCAGCTTCTCTCTAAACCTGTATAGGAGGGGCAACATATAGAGGAACTGATGCCCTCCATAATCTTCTTTCAGCCACTGAATGCCATCTGCTGCCCACAGGTCCCTCAATGCTCTCCTGGCCCCTCTGTGATCTGCCCCAGCAACTTCTCTGCTCTCTCCCACCCCCCCCCCCACATTCTCCAACCCCCTGCTGTCCTCTGGTCCCACCTGTGCTCTTCTTCAGTCCTCCACCCCGTGCTGTTCTCCGGTCCCCTCCTGTGCTGTTCTCTGATCTGAGGTCTGCTGTTAAGCTTATATTATTGAAAGCGCCTTAAGGCGATTCAGTTCGCATTGTAGCGCTATATAAGTTATTCATTCATTATATGTATATAGATGGACTGAGGAGGGGGACAGGGACAGTGATCAGGAAAAAGGTAAAAAGTGCCCCCCCCCCCCCCCAGCACATTTCCGACCTCCACCTCTCTACTAGCACAAGTGGAAGGGGAGGGAGGGGGGTCTGTACTTAGTGAAGAGGGGGGTCTGTACTGAGGGGTTATTCTACATTCCCACACTATACATGTGTGTATCATCATCTGCTGGAGATAAAAGACATCACAGTGACTATGGAGGAAGATGGCGGACATGACGGGGGGTTACTGGGTGTAAATAGAAAATAAGATCTTATTACCTCCTCTGCTGCCACTTCCAGCAATGTCTCCTCTCTACTTCCTCCTGACTCACCTCTCACCCGGAAATTCTTGTCTGTACCTGACATCACTTCCTGTCTTCCATAGAGACTTCCTGTCTGGATATGAGTGAGATCACCACCTTGTGGAGTTTAGAGGAACTGCAGCCCAAGAAATGTCTCATACTAACCATTCCTTTAACCACCTCAATATTGGACACTTCCAACCCCCTTTCTTTTTTTTTTTTTTTATCCATAAATGTTTTATTTTATCAAAAGAGAACATAACAGTTAAGATTGTTGCAAATGGTACCAGTGATGGCACTAACGCCGTTAAAGTAAACAGCGTTACGTAACGCCGTTACTTTAGAGGGTAACGAGTAATCTAACTGATTACTCTTCCCCTCGCGGTAACGCCGTTCCCATTACTGGGGCGGCGTTACCGCAATTACCCGCCGCGATCGCGGAGCCGTCCACGGCCTTAGGAAAGGCCGCGGCTTCGGCCTAGCTCCGGAGCGGCGGCCGACGGGTGCACCAAGATGGCCGCCGCTCCGGCCTAGCTCCGGAGCGGCGGCCATCTTGGTGCACCTGTCGGCCGTTTACAATGTGATTGCTCCGTCAAATGACGGAGCGATCACTTTGTAAACAAACCGGCGTCAAGATGACGCTGGTCTCCCCTCTGTGTACAGATCTGTACAGTGGAGGGGAGAGATCGGATGGCAGCAGCCATCCCTCCATACCCTGCCACTACTCTGCAACACCCTGCTAATACTGCGCAATACTCTGCAACACCCTGCCAATACTGCGCAATACTCTGCAACACCCTGCCAATACAGCGCAATACTCTGCAACACCCTGCCAATACTGCGCAATACTCTGCAACACCCTGCCAATACTGTACAATACTCTGCAACATCCTGCCAATACTGTGCAACACCCTGCCAATACTGCGCAATACTCTGCAACACCCTGCCATACCCTGCAACACCCCGCCATACCCCGCAACACCTGGCCATACCCCGCCACACTCTGCAATACGCGGTAATACCCAGCCATACTCGGCGATACCCAGCCATACTCGGCGATACCCAGCCGTACCCAGCTATACCCAGACAATATTACAGTTGGGGAGATGACGTGGATATTACAGTGGGGGCTTTATGGTGGTGGAATTTTCAAAGGTTTTTGCAAATTCAATTATTATTTGCTGATCCGAAAAATGATCCGATCCGTGACTCTGCAATGATCCGATCCGTGAGTTTGGGGGGGACAGATGTACAGGGGGGGAACAGATATATGTGTGGGAGGGGGACAGACATGTAGTGGGGTACAGAGGGGGAACAGATATGTGTGTGGGGGGGGGGCAGACGTGTAGTGGGGTACAGAGGGGGAACAGATATGTGTTGGGGGGGAAATAGACGTGCAGGGGGGAACGCGCCCCTTGCTTACAGTAATACTAGACCCGCCCTAAGAATATTAAAAAAAAAAGTCAGTTACTTTGCTGAGTAACTAATTACTTTTCCAATGTAGTAACTGAGTTACTAACTCAATTACTTTTTTGGGAGAAGTAATTTGTAATGTAACTAATTACTTTTTTAAAGTAAGATGACCAACACTGAATGGTACATATAATTGTAATGAAAAAACTCCCCCTTTAATGAAATTACTCCCAATGTGGAGATCTTTTCCAATTATATTTTTTTTATCCATAAATTTTTTATTTTATCAAAAGAGAACATAACAATTAAGATTGTTGCAAATGGTACATATCATTGTAATGAAAAAAACATTGTAAAAGCATATAAAATAGGCTTCGTTCAAATCTTGATGGCCCAATCCAGCCTACCCCAAATGGGTTCACGCTGTAGGTCTGGGAGGTCACCACACTGAGCCACTAGTCAGCCTGTACAACTATAAGTAAGGGAATAACATTGGGAAGGGGGAGGGTAACAATATTGGAAATTCAGAGAGTAGAGGATAACATAGAGTGTTCTACATCCGCCTAGTACTTAGTTAATTGAACAGATTATTTCAGACTGTGGGGTAAGTTAGAGTTTGCATTCTTTTAACTAGTTGGAGGCTCTGGGGTGGGATATCCAAGTCTTCCATTTTCTACTAAATGTGGTAATGGACTGATTTTTGTAAGCAAGCATTAATTCAAATTGTGCTTGTGTATTCAGTCTGGTTATAATAGTAGATAGGATGGGTGCTTCTGTAGATTTCCAGAGGTTAGCTATTGTAAGTCTTGATGCTATTAAGATGTGGACCACTATAGTTCTATGTATAATGGGATATTTCTCAAGGTCAATACCTAATAGGGCTGAGGCTGGAGTAAGCGTGGAAAGGTTTCCTGTTATATCTGCTATAAAGGATGAAACTGAGTTCCAAAAGCTTTTCAGGGTTGTGCAACTCCAGAGGGTATGTATAAGATTTCCAGTTTGCTCATTACACCTCCAACAAATATCGGATGTGGATGGGTACATTTTAGATCATTTATAAGGGGTTAAATACCACCTGTTAATTATTTTCTGGGCATTGTCCCAGTGTTCTATGCATGAAGATGATTTGTTCATTATTTGGAGAGATTTTTTCCACTGTTCCCAGGAGAAGTTTTGATCTAAATCTCTCTCCCATTTCAACATGTGAGCATTTTTATTGGCTGGTTGGGAGGATTGTATCTCATAGAAGAGGGAAATTCCGTTCCTATTATTGTCCTTCTGGCTAGATATATATTCACATATAATCGATGGAAGCTCTATTTTGTTATTGGGATTGAAGTCCTTTAGTCGTTTACACTTTCCAAGCTTACTCATAATAGCATCCCTGTAAACCATAGGTAGGTTTTCATATAGCCGGTATCCCTGTTTGGTCCATTCGTCTACTGATAAGCGAATTCTACAGTAATTAATAACTTCTGTAAGAAGACTTATTTTGGATTTATTTTCCATATGTCTAGTTTTAAAGAATATGTGTTTCCAAGCAAATATTGTGGCTTTGATACTTAGAAGATTGGGAGTGATTACTTTAGGGAGTATGGCATTGGCTATTGCTAGGGCAGATAGGTCGTCATTTTTTGCGGATTCTTGTTCTATATTTAGCAAGATATTCATTTTTCTCCGGAGAGAACCAATATTTCATCTGGTCTAAAATGGAAGCAAAGTTGTATTTCTTAACGTCTGGTAGATTCATTCCTCCATAGGCTTTTATGGTATTTAGAGTTGAAATGCAACTCTGGGTTTCTTTTTGTTCCATATAAATTGTTTGAGCTTAGTATACAATTGCGTGAAGAATTTGGCTGGTAGTGGGATAGGAAGACATCTAAAATAGTATAGAATTTTGGGTAAGGTTTGCATCTTGAATGCAGCTATTTTGCCGACCCAAGATAAATGGGTTTTCTGTATATTTGTTAGATCTAGATTAACTTGATCTAGTGGGGGGGGGAGTTTGCGTCATAAATTTTGGTTGGAGGAAAGGCGAGCTGCACCCCTAAGTATGTTATCTATGTATTGTCCCAATTAAATCCATGTTTTGTACGTAAGCTGGTAATTGTTGCAATAGACATATTCATAGGTAAAATATAACATTTGTTTTGGTTGATTTTGTAATATGACACCTCTTTAAATTTTTCTAGGGCCGAAATTACTGCTGGTAAATACAAATACGGATTAGTTAGAGACAGTATAATGTCGTCAGCAAATAAGACTAATTTATGTTCATCTTGGCCAATGGTAATACCTTTTATATTTGGAGAGGAGCGTATATATTCCGCTAGAGGTTCTATCGCTAGGGAGAATATTATTGGGGATAAAGGGCAACCCTGTCTGGTCCCGTTGGTTAAGGCGAAAGATCTGGATAGCATACCTGAAGAGAAAACTTTTGCAGTAGGGTGAGTATATAATGCCATAATGGCAGAGTGAATGAAGCCCTGAAAGCCAAATTTGGATAGGGTTTTTGAAATATATTCCCAGTGCATTCTATCGAATGCTTTCTCAGCATCTAATGCTAGGAGTAGAGAGGGTATTCGGTCGTTATGTATCATATTGATAATGTTTAACATCCTTCTGTTACTATCGGGTGCTTGCCTCCCTTTAACGAAGCCTACTTGGTCAGGTTTAATTAAAGAGGAAGTAAACCCTCTTGAAAAAAATCGAAAAAAAAAAAAAACCTGCAAGACAAAGGCATTGTCGCCGACATCTTCTCCCGGATTGACTTCCGGGTATCGCGGCTCCGGCGCTGTGATTTGCCAGGGCGCCGCGATGACGTCACACGCATGCGCACAAGAGCGGCATATAACAACTGAAGCATCGGCATATAGCGCCGATGCTTCAGTTGTCGCTAGTGCGCATGTGCCGCATGACGTCGGCACATGCAAATACAGGTATATTTATACAGATATCCCTGTTAGCTACAGGTAAGCCTTAATATAGGCTTACCTGTAAGCTAAAGTTGTAAAAGAGGGTTTACTTCCTCTTTAATGAGGGGGTTATATTGACTAATCTATTGGCCAGTATTTTTGCATATATTTTAAGATCACAATTTAGTAAAGATTTGGATCTATTATTTAAGGGGGTCGTAGGGTCTTTTCCTGATTTTGGTAATGTTATTATTATGGCTTCTAGAAGTTCTTTTGAGAAGGTTTTTGTTTGCTGCTTGATTAAACATTTTGGACAGATATGGAGTTAAGGTATCTTTGAAGGCTAAGTAATATTCTGCTGATAGGCTATCAACTCCTGGTGCTTTATTTTAGGATAAATCATTTATGACCTTTATAATTTCTTCATTGGAAATTGGTTTATTTAGTTGATCTAAAGACATGGGGTCAATGGAGGGTAGAGTGACACTGTCTAGAAATGCTATCATTTTGTTGGTGTCAGGTTGGGGGGTAATTTTATCATCTTTTAAGTTATATAACGTCTCATAGTATTGTGAAAATGTGTCTACTATTTCTTGGGGATTAAGTATTACTTTGTCTGAGTTGTGATGGATTAATTTCAGGATTTTATTTTTTTGTTGACGTTGGCGTAGTTGAGAAGCTAGTAATTTACCCGCTCTGTTTCCTTGGGAGTAATATTTTAAAAATTTAATTTTTTTAAGTATTTATCGTGATCAGTAATTAGGACAGATATGAGTTCAGCTCTAAGGTTACTAAGTTGACGTTCTAAATTTATATCTTGGGATTTTTTTTTTTTTTTTATGTGAGTCTTCCAGATTGGATATATCCTTTAGTAGTGTGTTTATTTTGTTATTTTTACTTTTTTTTCCCCCTGGCGGCTATCGGTATTAGTAGGCCTCTAGCATAGGCTTCGTGAGAGTACCATAGTGTAGAGTCATTAACTGAACTATTATCATTCAATATAAAAAATTCCTCAATGCTTTTCTTCATCACAGACCAATGTTTCTCCTAAAAGAATAAATGTATTATTCCTCCATAGGTAATTATTGGGGCGAATTTTGTTAGGTTTGATTTCAAGTGTAATTGGTGCGTGATCTGACCACGTTAAGTTGTGGGGAGTTATGTTTTTAACTTTGCCCTGTTATATAGGACTGGTTATTATGAGACGTTTCTTGGGGCTGCAGTTCTGAACTCCACAAGATGGTGATCTTACTTCTACCCAGACAGGAAGTCTCTATGGAAAATAGGAAGTGATGTCAGGTACACACAGGAAGTTTCGGGTGAGAGGTGAGTCGGGAGGAAGTAGAGAGGAGACGTTGCTGGAAGTGGCAGTAGACGAGGTAATAAGATCTTATTTTCTATTTACACCCAGTAACCCCCCGCCATGTCCGTCCTCTTCCTCCATAGTCACTGTGATGTCTTTTATTTCCAGCAGATGATGATACACACATATATAGTGTGGAAACCTAGATTAACCCCTTCGGGGTCAGAACATTTCCCCACTTACGGGCCGGAACTTTCTCTTCATTTTGGAGATAAATTCTAGTAATATGTTCCTCTAAACAAACAGCACTGACAATAAATAGACAAGACAATGATCATCCTGACCATACATGGCCTACAAAGGGCAATTATTACACCACACAGGCTGATGGTCCTCTCACCCCACCTGCACATACTTTTCTGACCTCCTTAAAGGAGAAGTCCAGCCTGAGATCGCTTGGCTGGGCTTCTCCTATGGGTTACAGGAGTGCAATTCGTTTTGCACTCTTGTGACCTGTTTTCAGCAGAGAGCGGGCTGAAGTCGGCTCTCTGGTGACATCACTGGAATCAGTCCAGGCACCGCATCATCACGACAATGAAGTCTGGATCTGCCAGGTGCCGGGACTGATGGCCATCTCAGCCTCTCAGCGAGCCACTGAGAGACAGAGATGGGCACTCCCCGCCCCTCCACAGCTCCAGTGAGCGCGGGGGGCAGAGCTGTGAGAACCGAGCCATCGCAGATGTTAGATCGATCGGTTCTCAGTGAAGAGGTGCCGGGGGACCGATGCTGCATCCACCTAGGTAAGTATGAATCTGAAAGAAAAAAAATCATACTTTTAAAGACCTTCTGCCAGCAAGTGAAGGAAGCCTTCACTTCACCATTTCACCATTCTAGAAATATGTTGCAGGATACAAAATAGACCAAGAGAACAAACCCCTCCCCCCGCTGTCCTCCTACCAGCACTGAAATAAAAATCACACACCAGTAATGTGCACTACAAGGTCCAGCCCAACAGACAGCAGTCTATGGTAACAGCATGATGAGAACAAATGTTCATTCCAACATACAAGGGTCCTGCAGCTTGTCAGATAAAGATCCGGAAAGATCCAAGGAGCTCAAACAACAAAGAAATGACAGCGCAAGATCCTCATTAGAATGATGAAGTCATTTATTCCATAAAAACAAATAGAACACTTACATGTTAAAATCTTCATAATCAGCATAAATGGCAGATGGGTTGCTATTGGAGAGAACAAAACCGACTCCTCCCCCACAGTTCTGTACTCCACCAGCAGGATCTCCCTGCTATCCAATCCGATCTCTTCTCTTACTGCAGAGAGTGACAGTGACATCACTCCGATCAGTCAGCAGGCTGACGGAGATTGGAGCCTTGCAGCCGGAGTTCTGCCAATTATCCTGATTAGCCGACAACTCCGACCAAAAGTCAGCAAGTTCCCCTTCCTGGACATCATGATGACCCGACATTGTCCTCACAGCACTGCCTCAGAGCAAACAAGTCAAAGGAAGGATCGTATTTATCATTCCTTGTCTGCAGATCTAAAACCAATCAAATCCGGTTCAGAAACTAAACAAACCCAACAAATGGAATATCTGATCCAGCAGCCAAGAGGGTCCCACAACTCAAAAATGTAGCAAACAGTCCAAACTAGATGTGTTCCCATGGGGGGAGTAGTTGTTAAATGTACAGCAACCCTCCTATTACCCCCCTCACATCCACATCCTATTATTGTGTGACCAACACCATCCAAATAATTCTTACTTTCATTTCCCAAAGTTATCCGTCTACAAGGAGACCTGTATAGATCAAATGACGGCACCAATGAGGATGGAGGAGGACCGGAGTCACATGACTGAGAAGATACTAAACCTCACACTGGAGATCATCTACCTGCTGACCGGAGAGGTGAGGAGGATTCTGGGAGGTCACATGACATCACTCTTATCTCTATTAATAAAACACAGACCTGACCGGAGAGGTGAGGAGGATTCTGGGATTCTAACATGATATTCTTATTTGTTCCTCAATACAGAGATTTCCTCCTATGAAGTCCGGTGATCATATGACCATCACAGTGCCTCCATGTGACTCCCTAAAACCTGAGAGACACAACATGGAGAAGATTCTAGAAGTCACCAAGAAGATGATGGAGCTGCTGACAGGAGAGGTGAGCGGTGCCGGGAATTCTGGGACATTATCCAGTAACAGACAAGGGATGTGTCTGGATGGTGACTGTATCATTGTGTGTGTCAGGTTCCTATAAGGTGTCAGGATGTCACTGTCTATTTCTCCATGGAGGAGTGGGAGTATTTAGAAGGACACAAGGATCTCTACAAGGACGTCATGATGGACAATCAGCCGCCCCTCACATCACCGGGTAAGAGGAGACTTTATTGTAAAGGAGAGAGCAGTACAGAGGCTCCACCTAGATCCCCCATCATCTGATAAACACATAGAAACAATGTATTCAGTCAGTGTGTGTGTTTCCTACAGATGGATCCAGTAATGGGAACCCACCAGAGAGATGTCCCCGTCCTCTGTATTCCCGGGATTCCACACAGGAAGGTCACACCATCCCCCACTGTTACAAGGTTGGTGGGATAGACCATCTAGAACATGGACTCCTAGAGATGATGTGTGGATATTTTATGTGATGTCACAATAATAAATCGTATTGTTTATGGATGATATTCACTTTCATTTTCTTGATTTAGAGTGGAGATCCAATCGATATAGAATTTGAGGTTAAATCAGAAGAAGAAGAAGAGAGGTATGTGAGGGATGATCAGCAGTCTATGGAGGAGGATGGAATAACGGGGACATTTATAGAGGAGGACACTCCTACAGAGATCAGTACAGGTGGGTCATTAACACTAAATACATTCCTCCACCCATACTGCTCACTGATTGGTCCAGAGTAGGGCGGGGACTGGGTGATAATCTTCCTTCTCTGTGCTGCAGACACAATTCATGGATCTAGACTGGATTTATGGAGATTCTGGGGTTCAGCTGACAGCAAAATGTTCATTTTCACCATAAATGTTACTAGATCTAGGCACCTGGGGGATGTGCTTTGGGTCTTCTGCCCCATACCCGGGTCTAACATGATCTCTGACGGACAATTCTCCCAGAGTTACATAGTTAGCTAGGCTGAAAAAAGACACAAGTCCATCCAGTTCAACCATAAAAATAAAAAAATATCATACAATCCAATATACCCCATTCTATACCCACAGTTGATCCAGAGGAAGGCAAAAAAAAACCCCAGAAGCGCATGCTCCAATCTGCTATAGCAGGGGAAAAAAATCCCTTCCTGATCCCCCAAGAGGCAATCGGATTTTTCCCCGGATCAACTTTACCTATAAATGTCAGTACCCAGTTATATTCTGTACATTTAGGAAAGTATCCAGGCCTTTCTTAAAGCAATCTACTGAGCTGGCCAGATCCACCTCTGCAGGGAGTCTATTCCACATTTTTCACAGCTCTTACTGTGAAGAAACCTTTCCGTATTTGGAGATGAAATACGACGAGTGCCCCCTTGTCCTCTTTGTTGACTGTAAAGTGAATAACTCAACACCAAGTTCACTATATGGACCCCTTATATATTTGTACATGTTGATCATATCCCCCTTAATCTCCTCTTATCAAGAGAGAATAAATTCAGTTCCTCTAATCTCTCCTCATAGCTGAGCTCCTCCATGCCTCTTTCTAGTTTGGTTGCCCTTCTCTGCACTTTCTCTAGTTCCCCAATATCATAGTTACTTGTTCTGTTGTCTGCTGGCTGTGCCGGGTGGAGGGATATGTCTGTATAGTCTCAGACCCAAGTCACTGAGTGCAGTCTCAGGAGATGGGAGGCAGCGGTGTGGGACCTCTGCAACTTGTCTCATGTAAACATTTCATCTTCCACTGATTACTGAATACTAATATTATGAGTCCTGACCCTTACACTGTATAATTTATATTGTATATTATATACTCCTGACCCCTGCACTATATATTCTATGGTGTACATTACATACTCCTGACCCCTGCACTATATACTCTATGGTGTACATTACATACTCCTGACCCTTACACCAGGGCTTAAAATTTCATGTCCTGAGCTACAAGCCAGGTCTTAAGGGTTACTCGCCACCAGTTGCTCCACCCAACCCAACCAGTCCCCGCCCCTAAACACGCCCTCATAAATTATCTTATGAAATAATACTTGTTTTGTTTTATGCAGAATTAAGTTACAAAAATAAATATTAACCACTTCCGAACCGCCGCACGCCAATTAGAGGTGCGAATCTTCACTGGCATTTTGATTCAATTACGATTATCATGTCAACGATTCGATTCTGCGATGCATCACGATTACTGCGCACGGTTTTCATAAAAAAAATTCAAGCAGTCAGGAGAACTTAATTTTATATGTTTATAAAAAAAGACAACACTGAGACAACAACTTAGAGGAGTTCCAGGCTCCCCCCAAAAAAATACTAGAGATGGTCAGAGACTTCAGACATTATACAGGAGATGGTCAGAGATTTCAGACATGATACAGGAGATGGTCAGAGACTGCAGACATGATACAGGAGATGGTCAGAGACTTCGGACATGATACAGGAGATGGTCAGAGACTTCGGACATGATACAGGAGATGGTCAGAGACTTCGGACATGATACAGGAGATGGTCAGAGACTGCAGACATGATACAGGAGATGGTCAGAGACTGCAGACATGATACAGGAGATGGTCAGAGACTTCAGACATGATACAGGAGATGGTCAGAGACTGCAGACATGATACAGGAGATGGTCAGAGACTGCAGACATGATACAGGAGATGGTCAGAGACTACAGACATGATACAGGAGATGGCCAGAGACTGCAGACATGATACAGGAGATGGTCAGAGACTGCAGACATGATACAGGAGATGGTCAGAGACTACAGACATGATACAGGAGATGGTCAGAGACTGCAGACATGATACAGGAGATGGTCAGAGACTGCAGACATGATACAGGAGATGGTCAGAGACTGCAGACATGATACAGGAGATGGTCAGAGACTGCAGACATGATGCACCAAGTAGCCAGCACTAGGTTCTAATGTGCTGCTGCTGTCATGGGAAATGAGACCAGCGCTGTCAATAGCGATGCCAGGACAGCAACCCTGGTTGTTCGCCCACTGGTCCACTGTCGGAAGATTTCCCCATCCACCTGGAATATGTAGATGGGGGAATTGGATCATATATTTTTTTCCAGTGTAATGACCAAACCAAAAAAGAAAAAAGCGATCAATATATGGGCTGCATAAGTGGTTTAGTGGTAACTGGATCTTGGAAGAACAGAGCGGGGGAGGGAGACAGATAGGGGAGAGAAAGGGACAGTTCAGTGATGAATGTGTAATGAGAAATGTAGAGCTCACTCATTGGAGGGATGAGGCTGGAAGTTCACACAGCTTGGAATGTGTATCTGCTGACTGTTCTTCATATCTCCCGCTCACCTCTCCCACTCTCTCCTCTCTCTCCTTCACAGCTGTATGTCGAGATAGGAGAGTGGGCGGACCGGGCAGAAACAGGGGGAGAACGGGGGCGAGAGGAGGAGGAGGGGCAGCTGTATGCATCGTTCATCTCCCGTCCGTTGCTGGGAGGGGGAGTGAACTTCGCTGGGCTGTGTGAGAGACGAGTGTCAGAGACTCTCCGTTCAGCTGCAGCCGCCGGCCCCTAAATGTACACACTGATCCTCCTGTCCTACGGATGTCACTGCATGGGCCCCCCCACAGTGCAGGATCTCCAGGGCCCAGTCCCAAGTGCGACATCGTTAACCCTGATTGTTCTGCCACTGCCCTTATCCCACGCATGTGATGACAGCTAGTGATCTGTCTGACAGCTCCGTGCGGCTCTGCGCCCGCCCATCGGGGAAGATGAGAGGGGTCACTGTCCACAGGTACAAATCCTGAGGAGGGGGCAGCATGCTGAGGCTACATCATCTATTGACGGGGGAACGGGGACAGGCTCAGGCAGCCGATCGGTGCAAAGACACTGCTGTGCGGAGGGGAGGAGCCGGAATGACGTCATGCATAATCGATTATGCTGGCTACCGCATCAATGCGAATCGGGAAGGGCAGAATCGTGATGCATCGATGCAGCGATCATTTTCAACACCCCTAACACCGATATATGTCGGTTGTTTGGAGAGGGATCTTTTTGTTATGAGAGCAGCTAGCTGCCATAACCCCGGTATCCTCTTCTTCAGCCGGCGGTCTGGTTTTCGATAATAGTGTTCTCTCGGATAGATTTGCCGCAAGATCACTTTTATCGGTGGCGGGAGAGGGCCCCCCTCCTGCCGCTCTCCGGTGCCCTCCCCTCCTGCCGCTCGCCGGTGCCCTCCCCTCCCGCGGCTCTCCGGTGACCTCCCCTCCCGCCGCTTTCCGGTGACCTCCACCGCTTACCGGAGCCATTAGCAGCGGAGGCAATCGGATCCTCTTCCTTGTGTGGTATGGAGACGAGTGAAGGGAAGATGACCCCCACCCGTCTCCATACCATTGCCGGGCAGAAGTGGCGTCAAAACGTCACTTCTGCCCATAGCTCTTAAAGGGCCATTTTGTTTTTATTGTGTCTTAGTGTAAATATGAGATGTGAGGTCTTTTTGACCCCAGATCTCATATTTAAGAGGACCTGTCATGTTTACATTCCTTGTAATAGGAATAAAAGTGACACAATTTTTTAAAAAGAACAGTGTAAAAATTTAAAATAAATGGTAAGAAAACCAAATTACATTTTTTTAAACCCGCCCTGTCCCGTCGAGCTTGCGTGCAGAAGCGAATGCATACGTGAGTAGTGCCCGCATATGATATATTCAAACCACACATGTGAGGTATTGCTGTGATTGGTAGAGCGAGAGCAATAATTCTAGCCCTAGACCTCCCCTGTAACTCAAAACATGCAACCTGTAGAATTTTTTAAACATTGCCTAATGGAGATTTTTAAGGGTAAAAGTTTGTCGCCATTCCATGAGCGGGCACAATTTTGAAGCGTGACATGTTGGGTATCAATTTACTCGGCGTAACATTATCTTTCACAATATAAATAAAATTGGGCTAACTTTACTGTTCTCCTATTTTTTAATTTAAAAAGGTGTATTGATTCCACAAAAAGTGTGCTTGTAAGACCGCTGCGCAAATACAGTGTGACAAAAAGTATTGCAACGGCCGCCATTTTATTATCTATGGTGTTATTTAAAAAGTATAGTGTTTGGGGTTCTAAGTAATTATCTATTAAAATAAAAAAAATTAAAAAAACAAATCTCAGAAAGAGGCTCTGTCCTTAATTGGTTAACAAATTTATCAGTGCCCCTCAGCACACCCTCACCAGTGCCCTTCAATACAGAGCGACCAGTGCCCATCAGTACAGTCTCGCCTGTGCCCGTCAGTACAGTCTCACCTGTGCCCATCAATACAGCCTCACCTGTGCCTGTCAGTAGTCTCACCTGTGCCCATCAATACAGCCTCACTGGTGACCATCACTACATCCTCACCTGTGCCCGTCCGTACAACCTCACCTGTGCCCATCAATACAGCCTCACCTGTCAGTAGTCTCACCTGTGCCCATCAATACAGCCTCACCGGTGGCCATCAATACAGCCTCACCTGTGCCCCTGTCAGTACAGTCTCACCAGTGCCCGTCAATACAGTCTCACCAGTGCCCGTCAATACAGTCTCACCTGTGCCCATCAATACAGTCTCACCTGTGCCCATCAATACAGCCTCAGCGGTGGCCATCAATACAGCTTCACCTGTGCCCGTCCGTACAGTCTCACCTGTGCCCGTCCGTACAGTCTCACCTGTGCCCGTCCGTACAGTCTCACCTGTGCCCGTCAGTACAGTCTCATCTGTGCCCATCAATACAGTCTCACCTGTGCCCATCAATACAGCCTCACCTGGACATTTTATATCTAATGATCTGATTGGAGCACAGACTTTTACATGTTGATAATAATGTGATAACATCCTCCAACTTTGGAACCTTAAACAGAAAGTGATAATGAGGGAGGAGTCAATAACCCAATGATGGTGATGTTCAGGATCAGTCCAGTCTTCATCTAGGTTGTTCTCCCCCATCCTCACTCTCTGACCTCTGGTGGGGCTCAGCCCCGCTGTTATTCATGACTAAATCATGGACTAAATAAGGAAGTGCAGGACTTCTTGTGTTGGGAAGATGATAATGAGTGATAGAGGGGGTGGGGACACTCGTCCTATAATCCCCTCATCACTGTCACTCCTATAAAAGACAGTTCTCGTTGTTTCCTCACTCTCTGACTAAGGTCCATGAATAAAGAAATGAACTGGTAGGAGATCAGAGGACCCATTTACTAGTTACCTTGAGGGGGGAATTGTAAGATCCTCAGAGACAAAGCTGCCTGATGTGGGCGGAGTCCTGGTTTAGGGGAACCAATCAGCTCATGTCTAGTAATAATCTTTGTATTTCTATTTTAGTAGATGGACGGGAGATGAGGAAAACCTCAGAGGATTGTCTCACTTTGTCTCCAGACTGTAAAGTAGAAGATGAGGACATCACACAGTATAGTCCAGGAGAAAACCCGACTACCTCAAATGTCCATCCGGCACCACACAGTGTAGATGGACCATCGTATTCCTCTTATCCTGAGGAACCTCAGACTGTGAGGGACGGTGCCGTCCTTCCAACAGAGAAGAGCTTTTCCTGTACTGAGTGCGGGAAGTGTTTCCCGTCTAAATCCAAACTTAATAGTCATATAAGATCTCACACAGGAGAGAAGCCATATTCCTGTCCTGAGTGCGGGAAATGCTTTTCACAGACATCCAGTCTTTCCAAACATCAGAGATCTCACACGTTCCAGGAGGACTTACCTTGTAATTTTTGTTTTTTTATCTTTTTTTTTTCTTTTTTTGACTTGGAAGGCAAAATGAGCAGCAAACAAGGAGATCAAGGCAGAAAGAGTGCTGCTGCTGGGAGAGGAAGAGCTTCGAGCCGGCGTAAATTGTTAAAGAGTGTTACAATAGTATATTCAGCTGGTGGAATTGTAATTTGCCTCAAGGTTTACATGTTCCCATGGTTACCCGTTTAGCCAATCACTTAGTACTTAGTCTATGTGTATATATGAAAAACCCTCTTCAAAGATGGCCCCCAGCAGAGCCTGAGGAAGGAGGACGCATGCTCCGAACACGCGCACCTCCCCGCTGACCCTGTACCCGGAAGTGACGTCACCCTGCCGTGTTCCTGTTACACTGGTGGAGCCCACCGATCCCGGAAAGCTGGGACAGGGATCGGCGGGCTCCACCAGTGTAACCGGATAAAGGACAGACACACGGACATTCCAGGCAGCGACACCAGGCAGTTCCCGGGACGGTGCGGATGACACCAATATCTATGCTGTTTTATATCGCTGGTTTGTGAGTGTTCCCATTATGATTTTAATTCATTAAAAGGTTTTAACTGCTACACTTAGAAGGCACTGCTTTGTTCCTGTTTTTGACAGTAATAGGCAGTGACAGGTCCTCTTTATGGATAGATCGGGGGTCTATAAAACCCCAAATCCCTCCTCTAAACTTGAAAGTATTCAAAACGACAAGATCGGCATTTTGAATACTTTTCTATTTTATAAAACTGGCGCCTTTAGGATGCCAGTAATCAGGAAGTGATATCATGACATCGCTTTTGGGTTACTAGAGCCGAGACCCGAACAGTGCCGATTCCGGCTTTGTTGGGGCCTCCGGCCAGCTGGTGGGACGGGAGACCCGGGCAGAGAGGCAGGAGGAGGGAGGGGTCTCCTCTCGCTGCTTGTAATAACAGCTGAGCGGCTGCTTAGCCACATCGGTTGTTATTACAACAAAGCTGACCGTCCACGATAAAGAACGGTACTGGGTTACCTGTATCTTCATGCATCACTCTGGTACAATCCCTTGAAGAAATATCGCTAATATCGGTAAGTATGTTAGCGATACCGATTCTTAAAAAAAACGGAATATCGGCCGCACTGATAATCGATCGACCCCTAAGGTGGATGTGAGGGGGGGTAATAGGAGGGTTGCTGTACATTTAAGAAATAAGCTATTGTCCCCCATGGGAACACATTTAGTCTGGATTGTGTAGTATTTGTTACATCTTGGAGGACCGGGGACCTTCTTGGCCTGCCGGATCAGATATTCCTCATTACTCTGTTGAGTTTGTTTTCTTTCTGAACTGGTTTGCAGCCGAAACAGAGCTCCTCTAAGAACAAGATCCCACCACCGAGTAAAGGAATGTCCTTCTTCATCTTACCTGATATTCCAGAAAAAAAAAATCACATGACCATTGAGACAGTAAGATGGTTAAGGTTGTAAGTTCTGGAAGGTCTGAAAAATAAGTGGGGTGGGAGGGCCATCACAGACCCACAGACCCCCTTATGTCCCTCAGAGACCCCTGAGCTCTCCAGCCCCCTATTCCCTCAAAGCCATCCAGCCGGACTACCCCCTCAACGGTCCCACTCTGCAGACGGACTACCCCCTCAAGGGTCCCACTCTGCAGCCGGACTACCCTCTTAAGGGTCCCAGAGTCCTTCAGCTACATTACCCCTTCAGAGGCCCCTAAAGTCTTTCAGCTTTACTAAACCCTCACAGCCCCTCAGCTCCTCTACTTCCCTCAGTATTTTCCTCCCTCTGACACCAATGATTCTTCCTCCTGACCAGCAATATAAGGGGCTCTATGCTCCGTACTCCTGACCCCTGCACTCCATCATTGTGTTGGCTGCGTATTGTAATGATTGCCCATTGGCTGCTTGTGTAGTGTAATAATTGTCCTTTGTAGGCCATGTATGGTCAGGATGGTCATTGTCTTGTCTATTTATTGTCAGTGCTGTTTGTTTAGAGGAACATATTACTAGAATTTATCTATAAAATAATGTTCCGGCCCTGTACGTGAGTAAATGTTCTGCCCCTGAAAGAGTTAATCTAGGTTCTCACACTATATATGTGAGTATCATCATCTGCTTGAGATAAAAGACATCACAGTGACTATGGAGTAAGAGGACAGACATGATGGGGTTGTTACTGGGTGTAAATAGAAAATAAGATCTTATTACCTCGTCTGCTGCTACTTCCAGCAACGTCTTCTCTCTACTTCCTCCCGACTCACCTCTCACCCAGGAACTTCCTGTCTGTACCTGACATCACTTCCTGTCTTCCATAGAGACTTCCTATCTGGGTAGAGGTGAGATCACCACCTTGTGGAGATCAGAGGAACTGCATCCAGAGAAACATCACATATTGTGAACACGGCTTGTGCTATGTGTGTATGTACCTTACACAGATCAGCCATAACAGTCTGACCACTGACAGGTGAAATGAATAACATTGATTATCTCATTATAATGGCATCTGGAAGCGGGTTGGATATATTACACACCTCCCAACTTTCTGAGATAAGAACGAGGGACACCTATTAGCAAATGTATGTAGGTGTAGGACACACTGCCCCACCACGCCCCCTTAAATGCAAGTTATAAAAAAAATATTAGTTATAAAAATAATTATTAGTTAAACACACAAGTAATTTTTTTTTTACCACTATAATTCCTTTATATTGGCTTTTGAAATGTACAAATACAGCAATTTAGAAATTGAATGAAAGGTTTAGCACTGGGAGATAAATAGTGCATTTTATATACAACTATATAGATAAGACCAGAATGAGGGACAAATGAGGAGGAAAGAGGGACCTTGTTCTAAATCAGGGACTGTTGGGAGCTATGATATTAGGCAGCAGGTGAACATGTTGTCCCTGAAGTTGATGTGTTGAAAGCAAATAAAATGGGCATTACAGTTTGTTGTGTATGGGGCTGTGTGGGATGTGGATGACCAAGTGTGTGTGTGTCACTTACCTGGGGAAGAGATGGCACCAGGATGCAGTATGGGAAGAAGACAAGCCAGTGGAGGCAGTGTGATGCTTTGTCTGGGGGAGTACATGTCTTGATGGCAGAAAAAAGGGGGACCAACTCAATATTAGAGGGATGATCATAATGTTCTGGTGGGTGGTCATAATGTTCTGGTGGGTGGGTATAATGTTCTAGTGGGTGGTCCTAATATTCTGATGGGCGGGTATAATATTCTGGTGGGTGGGTATAATGTTCTGGTGGGTGGGTATCATGTTCTGGTGGGTGGGTATCATGTTCTGGTGGGTGGGTATCATGTTCTTATGGGTGGGTATAATGTTCTGGTGGGTGGGTATAATGTTCTGGTGGGTGGGTATCATGTTCTGGTGAGTGGGTATAATATTCTGATGGGTGGGTATAATGTTCTGGTGGGTGGGTATAATGTTCTGGTGGGTGGGTATCATGTTCTGGTGGGTGGGTATCATGTTCTTGTGGGTGGGTATAATGTTCTGGTGGGTGGGTATAATGTTCTGGTGGGTGGGTATCATGTTCTGGTGGGTGGGTATAATGTTCTGGGGGGTGGGTATCATGTTCTGGTGGGTGGGTATAATGTTCTGGTGGGTGGGTATCATGTTCTGGTAGGTGGGTATAATGTTCTGGTGGGTGGGTATAATATTCTGGTGGGTGGGTATCATGTTCTGGTGGGTGGGTATCATGTTCTGGTGGGTGAGTATAATGTTCTGTGGGTGGGTATAATGTTCTGGTAGGTGGGTATAATGTTCTGGTGGGTGGGTATAATGTTATGGTGGGTATAATGTTATGGTGGGTGGGTATCATGTTATGGTGGGTGGGTATCATGTTCTGGTGGGTGGGTATCATGTTCTTGTGGGTGGGTATAATGTTCTGGTGGGTGGGTATAATGTTCTGGTGGGTGGGTATCATGTTCTGGTGGGTGGGTATAATGTTCTGGGGGGTGGGTATCATGTTCTGGTGGGTGGGTATAATGTTCTGGTGGGTGGGTATCATGTTCTGGTAGGTGGGTATAATGTTCTGGTGGGTGGGTATAATATTCTGGTGGGTGGGTATCATGTTCTGGTGGGTGGGTATCATGTTCTGGTGGGTGGGTATAATGTTCTGTGGGTGGGTATAATGTTCTGGTAGGTGGGTATAATGTTCTGGTGGGTGGGTATAATGTTATGGTGGGTATAATGTTATGGTGGGTGGGTATAATGTTATGGTGGGTGGGTATAATGTTCTGGTGGGTGGGTATACTATTCTGGTGGGTGGGTATAATGTTCTGGTGGGTGGGTATAATGTTCTGGTGGGTGGGTATAATATTCTGGTGGGTGGGTATAATGTTCTGGTGGTGGGTATAATGTTCTGTGGGGTGGGTATAATGTTCTGGTGGGTGGGTATAATGTTCTGGTGGGTATAATGTTCTGTGGGTGGGTATAATGTTCTGGTGGGTGGGTATAATGTTCTGGTGGGTGGGTATAATATTCTGGTGGGTGGGTATAATGTTCTGGTGGGTGGGTATCATGTTCTGGTGGGTGGGTATAATGTTCTGGTGGGTGGGTATAATGTTCTGGTGGGTGGGTATAATGTTCTGTGGGTGGGTATAATGTTCTGGTGGGTGGGTATAATGTTATGGTGGGTGGGTATAATGTTCTGGTGGGTAGTACATGAATACACAACTTAGTAAGAAAAATAAAATGAAACAAAGGAAAAAATAATTCCACCATGATTTTATTTGCAGCAGGAGAAATAGATGCTAATAGGCTGCAGGAGATCTGCTGAAGAAAAGGGGGATGTGTGGCAATAAGCTGCAGAAGAGCTGCTTCTCTTCAACCCCCTCCTTTTTTCTTATCAGATCTCCTGCAGCCTATTAGCACCCGTTTACTTTTTTTTCTGTAAATCTCCTACATCCTCTATATTTTTCTCCTTTCTATGCCTCAGCAAATCTCCTGCAGCCTATTAGCACCCATTTCCCTTTCTATGTCTCAGCAGATCTCCTGCAGCCTATTAGCACCCATTTTCCTTTCTATGTCTCAGCAGATCTCCTGCAGCCTATTAGCACCCATTTCCCCGTTAGAGAATAAAATGGTGGTAGCTCCAATTTTTTATGTCACACAATATTAGTGAAATGGTTTAGGAAGCACAAAATGTCAGTAAAAAAAACTCAGTAAAGATAATTTTGGGGCCACAGAGACAATGAAACCCCCGACACTCCCAGCTGAGAACAATGAAGGAGATTACTATTCCAGTCCTCCAAGCAGTGTTCTGTCTGGGAAGGTCGGGGAGTCAATATTTCCCCAGCTGAGAACAATAAAAGGTTTACTATTCAAATCCTCAACGACTCGTTCTCCCACTCGCTATTTCCCCAGCGGGCAGAGACAAGACTTCTTATAGAGTGTCAGCTTCTCGCATCGTCCAGAATCAGGAGATGGGTGATAAATACAATGACCCCTCCCCTTATATCCATAAATCCCGCCCTCGTATCATCAAAGTAAAAGATGTGACAACATCTGTGATAAATCATCAACGCATTTCACCTCATCGATAAACCATAAAGTGACATCAAAGTCCATCCAACGTCTCCTTTATACTTCAATAAATGATATCACCACCAATAAATGTCTCCAACACCTCCAGAACTTCTTCCTCCAAATCTCAGTATATGTTCCAGCAAACCGTGTGTAGTGGACTACAAAACACCTCCTTCTCCAAACACCAATCCCGTGCTCTCCTAGTTCTCACACTCAGATTGTGCGTTCACCAGACCTCCATCACCCTCTTAATAAGTGGCTCCACAATAGCTTTGGAGGAACCCTGGCTAAGAAAGGCTGGACTTGGCAGTAATATATTTCTATCCCCCTTGGTGGGAGTGGCGATGACCCCATCTATAAGGATATAAAGTACACACACACACAGCACAAGGCCGTGTTCACACTACCAGAAGTTTCTGCAGTTCCTCTGAGCTCCACAAGGTGGTGATCTCACTTCTAACCAGACAGAAAGTCTCTATGGAAGACAAGAAGTAATGTCAGGTACAGACAGGAAGTTCCGGGTGAGAGGTGAGTCAGGAGGAAGTAGAGAGAAGACATTGCTGCTGGAAGAAGCAGCAGACGAGGTAATAAGATCTTATTTTATATTTACACCCAGTAACCCCCCGTCATGTCCGTCCTCTTCCTCCATAGTCACTGTGATATCTTTTATCTCCAGCAGATGATGATACACACATATATAGTGTGGAAATGTAGATTAACCCCTTCAGGGGCAGAACATTCCCCACTTACAGGGCCGAAACATTCTCTTCATTTTGGAGATGTGTCACCTTTCCCACCAATCACCTTCTCACCTCATCAGTCTATACCAGAGATCTCCAAACTACGGCCCTCCAGCTGTTGCCGAACTACTCATCTCATGAGACATTGTAAAACTGACATTCACAGACATGACTAGGCATGATGGGAATTGTAGTTCCTGAACAACTGGAGGGCCGTAGTTTGGAGACCCCTGGTCTATACTAACAGATTATACCACTTTTATTAGTGCCGACAATTGGAGAATCCTATGACTTCACACTGACCTCATAGCTCCTCCTCCAAATGTCCCTCCATCTGGCACTTTTCTTTTTATTCGGTGGTTTAAGAATGTGTGTGGGTGGACCCTTTGCATCATCACAAGAAAAACAGGACTGTTGTAATGACACCAGAATTCTTTTGTGTGGGTAAATTATACCTCAGCCTGAAGTGGGGCTTTAATAAAAATTGAGAATTAAAAAAGTTAGCTGAGGAAGATTCTGGGAATAAAGTTTGATTGTAGTATTGTTTTTCAGATCTAGAGTTTTCCTCCTGTGAAATCTGGAGATCATATGACCATCACATTGCCTCCACCTCCCTCCCTGATAGAATAGAGTAATAAAAAGAAGATTCTAGAAGTCACCAGAGAGATGATGGAGGAGAGGTGAGCGGTGCTTGGAATTCTGGGACATTATCCATTAACTGACAAGGGATGTGTCTGGATGGTGACTGTATCATTGTGTGTGTCAGGTTCCTATAAGGTGTCAGGATGTCACTGTCTATTTCTCCATGGAGAAGAGGGAGTATTTAGAAGGACACAAGGATCTCTACAAGGACTTCATAATGGACAATCAGCTGCCCCTCACATCACCGGGTAAGAGGAGACTTTATTGTAAAGGAGAGAGCAGTACGGAGGGTCCGCCTAGATCCCCCATAATCTGATAAACACATAGAAACAATGTATTCAGTCAGTGTGTATGTGTTTCCTACAGATGGATCCAGTAATGGGAACCCACCAGAGAGATGTCCCTGTCCTCTGTATTTCCGGGATTCCACACAGGAAGATCACACCATCCCTCACCATCATCAGGTAGATGAAGAACAATCACTGGTAGTATCATTAGGATCTGTACATTATCTGCATTGTTACCATTGATGTAATTTTTATTCTATATTCAGAGTGGAAACTTGAGAGAGTCTAAAACTGAGGTTAAAGAAGAAGTAATAGAGGAGGATGGGGTGATGGAGGAGTCAGAGTTTCTAAAAGAACACAAAGATCTGTACCAGGACACCATGTTGGAGTCATCCAGCTACAGAAACCCACCAGAGAGATGTCCCCATCCTCTGTATTCCCAGGATTCCACACAGGAAGGTCACACCATCCCTCACCATCATCAGGTAGATGATTGACAATTATTTGACAATTATTGGTAGTTCTGATTTATACACAGCATGTTTGTTACAATGAATGTTTTATTATATATTCAGAGTGGAAACCTCAGGGATGATAATATTGATGTTAAAGAAGAGCATAAAGAGGAGGATGAGGAGTATGGACTGATGGAGGAGTTTTCAGAAAGAAACAAGGATATGATGGAGCCACCAAATACCAGGAACCTACCAGAGAGATGTCCTCATCATCTGTATTCCCGGAATTCCACACAGGAAGATCACACCATCCCTCACTGTTATAAGGTTGGTGGGACGGAGGTTATAAAACACAGACTCAAAGAAAGAAAAAAGTCCCCCCAGGAGGAATTGGTGTGTTTTTTTGGCAGCGTTTGCCAAAAAACCCCACCAATTCCTCCTGGGGGGACTTTTTTCTTTCTTTTTATACCCTAGGGGTGAGCAGCAACCACACCATCTCCAGTGAGTGTCTTTTTCCTTCATAAAACACAGACTCATGGAGACAATGTGTGGATTGTTTATGTGATGTCACAATAATAAAGCTTATATCTTACAAATGATATTCTCTCACATTTTCTTGGTTTAGAGTGGAGATCCAATCGATATAGAATTTGAGATTAAATCAGAAGAAGAAGAGAGGTATGTGAGGGATGATCAGCAGTCTATGGAGGAGGATGGAATAACAGGGACATTTATAGAGGAGGACACTCCTACAGAGATCAGTACAGGTGGGTCATTAACACTAAACACATTCCTCCACCTACACTGCTCACTGATTGGTCCAGAGTAGGGTGGGGACTGGGTGATTTCAGCCGGTAATACCCTTGTCACTTTCTTGAGCTGTGTTCCTGATCCTGTATTTATTCCTGTATTTCTCCCGGATAATCTTCCTTCTCTGTGCTGCTGACACAATTTATGTATCTAGACTGGATTTTTGGAGCTTCTGGGGTTCAGCTGGCAGCAAAATTTTAATTTTCACCATAGGCGATACTAGATCTAGGCACCTGGGGTATGTGATTTGGGTCTTCTGCCCCATTCCCAAGTATGGCAAGACCTCTGACAGAACAGTTCTCCCAGGGTGACTTGCTCTGTTGTTTACTGTCTCTGCCGGGTGGAGGGATATGTCTGTATAGTCTCAGACCCAAGTCATTGAGTGCAGTCTCAGAAGATGGGAGGCAGCGGTGTGGGACCTCTGCAACTTGTCTCATGTAAACATTTCATCTTCCACTGATTACTGAATACCAATATTATGAGTCGTGACCCTTACACTATATTCTATGTTGTACATTACATACTCATGACCCCTGCACTATATACTCTATGTTGTACATTACATCATTCTGATACTATATAGTCCTATCTGTTATATCTTATACTCTATGTTGTACATTACATAGTCCTGACTTCTGATCTTTCCCCTCTACCCACTGCTATATATACATATAATATATTTTCTCTTTTGTTACACCCATTTCCTACCAGCTGGACATTTTAAATCTGATGATTTGATTGGAGCACATACTTTTATGTGTTGATAATAATGTGATAACATCCTCAAACTTTGGAAGCTTAAACGGAAAGTGATAATGAAGGAGGAGTCAATAACCCAATGATGGTGGTCTTCAGGATCAGTCCATTCTTCATCTTGGTTGTTCTCCCCCCATCTTCACTCTCTGACCTCTGGTGGGGCTCAGCCCCGCTGTTATTCATGACTAAATCATGGACTAAATAAGGAAGTGCAGGACTTCTTGTGTTGGGAACATGGCAATGAGTGATATAGGGGGTGGTGACACTTGTCCTATAATCCCCTCATCACTGTCACTCCTATAAATGACAGTTCTCGTTGTTTCCTCCCTCTCTGACTAAGGTCCATGAATAAAGAAATTAACTGGTAGGAGATTCAGAGATGTAAGGCTGTAACAACGAATCGATTATGAAAATAGTTGTCAACTATTTTCATAATCAATAAGTTGGTCAGTCGATGGCCTGCATACAGAATGTATTATTTATTTACACATCAGAAAATACAGCTCAGTACACCATCCATACATGTCAGTAAATGCCTGAGAACTTGAATGTGTGAGGATTAATTCCTCATGGGACATGTAGTCCTGGACAAGAGAAGGAAGCAAGTGATTTTAAAGGCAGACATTTTTTGTACCTTCCTATAGGGGAACTCTGTACTATCCTTTGTACCTTCCTATAGGGGAACACTATACTATACTTTGCGGCTTCCTATAGGGGGACTCTATACTATACTTTGCAGCTTCCTATAGGGAAACTCTATCCAAAAAAGGATAATTAGGGCTGCTCTGTGCAGAACCATTACACATTTACAATGACTTTAAGGGCTCTGTGCAGGGAAGATCAGCATATGACCCCAGAGAAGGTGGAGGCTGATAGACCGGAGGTGATAGAAGGCATTACTATTATATAAAGTAAAAGTTTACTAGTATTGTACATTATATATCAAATTATTATATCCATGAAAAAAAGTCTCAGCTTTTAGTATTACTTTAATATAAAAGTCCCCCTCTAACTTCCATATATCTTCATGTGTGGCTCCCAGGTAAAATCCCCATATATCCTACTTCTGGGTATATTTATTATTATTATATATATGATATAAGATATATTACTTTCACTATTTCGCAGTATAAATTAATCCCTTATAGTAGTGATTATCTGCTGTTTTGTACTATAAAGGACTATTTTTTTAATGCCATCATAACAGATGATTAAACAAAATCATGCTGCTACTCCTAAATGTCCTATGCTGGCCATACACGGATCGATTTTTGGATGAGAATATTCACATAAATATTTGTATGAAAATTTTTGTACATTCGATGAATGGACGAGTGTAGATCAAAAATTCCACTTGCTTGTAACATTCAGTTATAAAATGAATGTAACTTCTTAGCAAAAACTACATACACGATATGAAAATTTGTTTGATGGAGAAAAGTATTCTGTTCTGCTCCTTTGAATTTTCCTGTCACTGTGGTGGAAAATGAACGCCGATTTGACCCCACTAATGGTTAGAAGATTAGATGAATGTTTTTTTGAAAGAAAAATGAGTTTGTGTACGGCCAGCATAAGTGACATCAGGTGCAGGGAGCTTGTACCCACCTACCTGCCTATGACAAGGGAGTCTGTCATCCATCATATTATATTACACTACTGTCTGATCATCTGCAAAACAGCGTTTTACCTCTTTTTTACATTTTAATAATGTTGATCTCTGATTCTGATATGTAGCAGATTCTCCTTCTTATAATACACCTATCTGTCTGTTATTCTCAGAGTGGATTAAATATCCAACTATATATCTGGATATTTATATTTACCGCTGTATATACAGTATCTCACAAAAGTGAGTACACCCCTCACTCACATTTTTGTAAATATTTCATTCTATCTTTCATGTGACAACACTGAAGAAATGACACTTGTCTACAATGTAAAGTAGTGAGTGTACAGCTTTATAACAGTGTAAATTTGCTGTCCCCTCAAAATAACTCAACACACAGCCATTAATGTCGAAACCGCTGGCAACAAAAGTGAGTACACCCCTAAGTGAAAATGTCCAAATTGGGCCCAATTAGCCATTTTCCCTCCCTGGTGTCATGTGACTCATTAGTGTTACAAGGTCTCAGGTGTGAATGGGGAGCAGGTGTGTTAAATTTGGTGTTATCGCTCTCACTCTCTCATACTGGTCACTGGAAGTTCAACATGGCACCTCATGGCAAAGAACTCTCTGAGGATCTGAAAAAAATAATTGTTGCTCTACATAAAGATGGCCTATGCTATAAGAAGATTGCCAAGACCCTGAAACTGAGCTGCAGCACGGTGGCCAAGACCATACAGCGGTATAACAGGACAGGTTCCACTCAGAACAGGCCACGCCATGTTCCACCAAAGAAGTTGAGTGCACGTGCTTAGCATAATTTCCAGAGGTTGTCTTTGGGAAATAGACGTATGAGTGCTGCCAGCATTGCTGCAGAGGTTGAAGGGGTGGGAGGTCAGTCTGTCAGTGCTCAGACCATACACCGCACACTGCATCAAATTGGTCTGCATGGCTGTCGTCCCAGAAGGAGGCCTCTTCTAAAGATGATGCACAAGAAAGCCCGCAAACAGTTTGCTGAAGACAAGCAGACTAAGGACATGGATTACTGGAACCATGTCCTGTGGTCTGATGTGACTAAGATAAACGTATTTGGTTCAGATGGTGTCAAACGTGTTTGGCGGCAACCAGGTGAGGAGTACAAAGACAAGTGTGTCTTGTCTACAGTCAAGCATGGTGATTGGTTCCTAGAGACAAAACTATCATATCAAATAGTGATAAAACAACAAAAAGCAGTGTGGGTGTAGGTATATCCTGGCCCGACGCGTTTCGTCTGTAGCAGACTTCAACTGGGGCATATAGGCTATATGTCTATATGTCTATATGCCCCAGTTGAAGTCTGCTACAGACGAAAAAAAACGCGTCGGGCCAGGATATACCTACACCCACACTGCTTTTAAATGTGATCTCTTTTATCTTATTATTTATTTTTGTAAATGGTTTTTTAAATAAAAACCTACTCTATTGATCTATACTATTGGAGTATCCTCCGATTGTTTTTTTATCATTTTTTGTCTATATGGTTGGACACCTATTGGGAGAGCATTCCAAGATAATTCTCGCCCCATCCGTGAGCGAGCGTTCACCATCCGCTCGTTCCATTTTCCATTCATCAAGTGGCCCTCCAGGAATTTCCATTCCATCCAGGGATATCCAGATTCTATGACATTTGCCCTCATCTCGATTGACCGCATCCTGTTGGCGCAGCTGTGAGGGATTCTACACAGGGATATCCAGATTCTATGACAGTTGCCCTCATCTCGATTGACCGCATCCTGGTGATTGGAGTGTCATGGACTGGGGCTGCATGAGTGCTTCCGGCACTGGGGAGCTACAGTTCATTGAGGGAACCATAAATGCCAACATGTACTATGACAGGGCTTGACAAATTTGCTTGGAATCTAGGAGCCAGCTAAAAAAGTTAGGAGCCAGTTTTTAATTTTTTTTTACTTTCTTGAGATCCGCGCTGTAGCCATCGTTCTGCTTAGCCGGGACCACATCCTATGACGTTGTCCCCTGTACGAGCGGCCTGCGCGCCCCCTGCTCTGTGATCAGCGAGTCTGTGAGACTCGCTGGATCACCGATCCGAGTAAGGGGTCGATCCCGACCCCTTACCATGTGATCAGCTGTCAGCCAATGACAGCTGATCACGTGATGTCAACACAGCCGGTAATCGCTATTTTTTTTCCTCGCCCTGACAGCACGAGAAGAAAAAAAAAAGCCGTTCAATAACGACCGACAATGGTTAATTTTTATATTGAAAAAAAGCTATCTTAAAATTTACACAGAAAGACGACTAGAACCAAAGTATACATACACATATTACTATATATATATATATATATATATATATATATATATATATATATAAAATATGTGTGTGTATTTTGGTTCTATTCGCCTGTGTAAATTTAAGATTGGTTAATTTTTTACAGCAGGCAGGGCTCCATTAGCATTGCTGGATGTCATACCAACGACCACCACTAGATGGCGCCAAGATCTTAGAAGTATAGGCTTGCAGAAGGCCGCAAAGCCGCGGCCTCGATTAACGGCCGGCACGGCCCGGCGCAATCGCGTGCCGGGGAGGGGGTCCGCACGGAGACAGGATACCCAGGATGAGCTGCCTGGGTGCCAGGTCACTAATTCTAGTCGCCATGGTGCCCTGGGGCCTGGGGATTGTCGAGCCCTGACTATGACATATTGAAGCAGAGCATGATCCCCCTCTCTTCAGAGACTGGGTTGCAGGGCAGTATTTAAACATGATAATGACCCCAAACACACCTCCAAGACCACCACTGCCTTGCTAAAGAATCTGAGGGTAAAGGTGATGCACTGGCCAAGCATGTCTCCAGACCTAAACCCTATTGAGCATCTGTGGGGCATCCTCAAACGGAAGGTGGAGGAGCGTAAGGTCACTAACATCCACCAGCTCCATGATGTCGTCATGGAGGAGGGGAAGAGGACTCCAGTGACAACATGTGAAGCTCTGGTGAACTCCATGCCCAAGAGGGTTAAGGCAGTGCTGGAAAATAATGGTGGCCACCCAAATAATGACATTTTCACTTAGGGGTGTACTCACTTTTGTTGCCAGCGGTTTAGACATTTATGGCTGTGTGTTGAGTTATTTTGAGGGGACGGTAAATTTACACTGTTATACAAGCTGTACACTTACTACTTTACATTGTAGCAAAGTGTAATTTCTTCAGTGTTGTCACATTAAAAAAATAGAAGAAAATATTTACAAAAATGTGACTGAGGGGTGTACTTACTTTTGTGAGATACTGTAGATATTCAAGAATATTAACTAAATTATACACCAACCTTTATTTGTTGTTTTTATCCAATTAGTCGAATAATCAAAACAATAATCGGGCAACTAATCAATTCTAAAAATAATCATTAGTTACTGCCCTACAGAGGACCCATTTACTAGTTACCTTGAGGGGGGAATTGTAAGATCCTCAGAGACAAAGCTGCCTAATGTGGGCGGAGTCCTGGTTTAGGGGAACCAATCTGCTCATGTCTAGTAATAATCTTTTTATTTCTATTTTAGTAGATGGACGGGAGATGAGGAAAACCTCAGAGGATTGTCTCACTTTGTCTCCAGACTGTAAAGTAGAAGATGAGGACATCACACAGTATAGTCCAGGAGAAAACCCGGCTACCTTAAATGTCCATCCGGCACCACACAGTGTAGATGGACCATCGTATTCCTCTTATCCTGAGGAACCTCAGACTGTGAGGGACGGTGCCGTCCTTCCAACAGAGAAGAGGCTTTCCTGTACTGAGTGCGGGAAATGTTTCCCTTCTAAATCCAAACTTAATGTGCATAAAAGAACTCACACAGGAGAGAAGCCATATTCCTGTCCTGAGTGCGGGAAATGTTTTTCAGTGAAGTCCAGTCTTTACACACATCAGAGATTTCACACGGGGGAGAAGCCGTATTCCTGTCCTGAGTGTGGGAAATGTTTTTCAGTGAAGTCCAATCTTTACACACATCAGAGATTTCATACGGGGGAAAAGCCGTATTCCTGTCCCGAGTGCGGAAAATGTTTTTCACTGAAGTCCCATCTTTCCACCCATCAGAGATTTCATACGGGGGAGAAGCCGTATTCCTGTCCTGAGTGCGGAAAATGTTTTTCACAGAAGTCCGATCTTTCCAAACATCAGAGATCTCACACGGGGGAGAAGCCGTATTCCTGTCCTGAGTGCGGGAACTGTTTTTCACGGAAGTACCATCTTTCCACACATCAGATGTCTCACACGGGGGAAAAGCCGCATTCCTGTCCTGATTGTGGGAAATGTTTTTCAGATAAGTCAGATCTTTCCAAACATCAGAGATCTCACACGGGGGAGAAGCTGTATTCCTGTCCTGAGTGTGGGAAATGTTTTTCAGCTAAGTCAGATCTTTCCAAACATCAGAGATCTCACACGGGGGAGAAGCCGTATTGCTGTCCTGAGTGCGGGAACTGTTTTTCATGGAAGTCCAGTCTTTCCATACATCAGAGGTCTCACACGGGGGAGAAGTCGTATTCCTGTCCTGAGTGCGGGAACTGTTTTTCACGGAAGTCCAGTCTTTCCAGACATCAGAGATCTCACACGGGGAGAAGCCACTTTCCTGTCCTGAGTGAGGGAATTGTTCCTCACTGAAGTCCTGTCTTCCTGTACATCAGGGATCCCACACAACCCTTGAGGTGTATTAGTGCCTTGAGTGTGGGAAATGTCTTCTATATGAATGTTGCTGGACATCACAGCTCTAATGTGGGGAAGAAGCACACCCTGATATACACCTCAGATATACTCCATGGCTGATCTTCATCATGTAAGAAACAGTTGATAAGGAGATCAGAGATCACCAAAGACATGGATAAAGTGTTGTACCATGTTGCCCATTGATAGCAGGATAAAAATAAAAATAGAGTCATTACCTTTCATTGGCTGAGTACATGTTCTAGTGTTAGATTTCACAAACACTTAGAGGTTTATTTATTTTTTTTATTTGTTGAACGCATTCACCCAGCCGTGATGAATATTGGATGTATTTTATTTCATACATTGATTTCTTTGGCTCAATCTAGCGGCCACAGTGCAGTAATGTACTATTTTTACTAATGTCAAGACAAATGTCCACTAGATGGAGCTGGCGATCATAGGAAATTACGGTGCTGCATTAATGCCAGATTTTGTAATGTTTGAATGAATATTTGTCACATTGAATACATTTTCTATAAATAGACTCCTTAGTTTCCGTCATCAAGTATAGATTCATATAAATAACTGGGTAGTGGAAAACGCTGGACCGGTGGTTGTGGACATTGGCCCTGTGTGTCCCTCCTAATTGCATGCTACAGAGGAAGATGTACATTAACACGGGAACCCGAGAGTTATCTAGAGGACAGTTATTGTGCAAGTGTACACAGTGTGTGTTCATCTGTAAGTGTGTGTTCACCTTAAGTTTGAGTATTCCCCCACAGCGGCCTCAGCCTGGTCTCAGGACATTGATGGCACAGAGAAAAGATACCCCATGTGTGAGGCAATCACCCTGTTACAGGTGCCTAGCATCGTCCAGAAGAACCCACCCTGGGGGGGGGGGGGGGTAGTCCTCGCGTGTGACCCACACATTGTGCCCAACGAGTTATTGGGGAACATAAAGGAAAGTGATTAACCCACCACTGTCTGGGTGTACGTTGTATGTCCAAAGAGCTGAACTGGTTAAATAACATTCCTGGGGGGGGTATTGGAATAGAGACATGGACTTTGTAGGCACACATTTGTATACAATGGTTTTAACTTTATCCAATGAAAATCTTCCAATTTTTTTACTAAATATATGGGTGTGCCTACAAAGTCCATGTCCCTATTCCAATTTCTTCTAAACAATACCGGGACGTTGGCACATTGTTATTTGTGTATCCACAGCATCACCCTGTGATGATACACGTAGTTCCCACTTATTTGTCAAACATTCCTGGGGGGTTCTAATAATGCCTGTGAAGGGACATCTCTGTGATGTACAGAAAGTGATGCAGCTGAGCCGACATTTACAAAAGAAAAAAATGCACACAGCCCCCCCCGAGGTTCTTCTATTGCCGTGTAGACACGAAGGGACTATCCCGTGGGATTGTCTGCTGGACACGAGTCTGCCGGACAATCCCCTCGTGTGTGGGCGCCGGCGGACTTTTTGGCGCCAAAAGTCCGGCGGACTAGGTTTTAAGTTTTGTTTTAAAATTATCCGCTGGACTTGGCAGTCCGGTGGACAATCCAGCCGCTAGTAGGCTAGTCCGCCGGACTTTTGAAATGAACGGACTTGCCGCTCATCGGAAAGTCCGTTCATTTAGCATGTGACTTCAGGTAGACGGGGCTAGCGAAGGCAGTGAATGCCGCTGCGCTAGCCCGTCTCCTGGCATGGATTTAAAGGGAATCCCCACGCCGAAAAAACGGCGTGGGGGTCCCCCCCAAATCCATCTCAGACCCTTATCCGAGCACGCAGCCCGGCAGGCCAGGAAAGGGGTGGGCACGAGCGAGCGCCCCCCCCCCTCCTGAGCCATACCAGGCCGCGTGCCCTCAACATGGGGGGGTGCCCTGGAGAAAGGGAGGCCGTGTGCCCCCCCCACCCCAAAGCACCTTGTCCCCATGTTGATGAGGTAAAGGGCCTCTTCCCGACAACCCTGGCTGTTGGTTGTCGGGGTCTGCGGGCGGGGGCTTATCGGAATCCGGGAGCCCCCTTTAATAAGGGGGCCCCCAGATCCCGGCCCCCCACCCTATGTGAATGAGTATGGGGTATGATGTACCCCTACCCATTCACCTAAGGTGTAAAATGTAAAGAAAAAAAACACAATTTTGAAAAAATATTTTATTGCACTGCTCCGGGGGTCTTCTTCCGTCTTGGGGGGTCTTCTCGCTGGACTCCTCCGCCATTTAGCTAGCTCTTTTACCGAGCAGAGGAGGCCGGCTACCTTCTTCGTCGTTGACACCGTCGTCTGGGGGTCTCGATCCACCTTCGGGGTCTTCCGGGGTCTCTTCTGTTCTTGCCGCGGTCGTCTTTTTCCGCGCCGCCGGCGCTTCTTCTTCTTCTTCTTCTTCTTCCGATGTTGACCCTTCGCTGTCTCTGGCCGGTATGCCAGAGCCGCGCTGTGCTGGGACTTATATAGGGACAAGGGGACAGGGTCACATGCTCATGTCACATGGTGACCCCGCCCCCCTGTGATGTCACAGTCCCAGCATCCTCCGAGATGGAAGAAGACCCCTGGAGCAGTGCAATAAAATATTTTTTAAAAATTTGTGTTTTTTTTTTTCTTTACATTTTACACCTTAGGTGAATGGGTAGGGGTACATCGTACCCCATACTCATTCACATAGGGTGGGGGGCCGGGATCTGGGGGCCCACTTATTAAAGGGGGCTCCCGGATTCCGATAAGCTCCCGACCGCAGACCCCGACAACCAACGGCCAGGGTTGTCGGGAAGAGGCCCTTGTCCTCATCAACATGGGGACAAGGTGCTTTGGGGTGGGGCCCCCCTTTCCCCAGGGCACCCCCCATGTTGAGGGCACGCGGCCTGGTATGGCTCAGGAGGGGGGGGGGGGGGGCGCTCGCTCGTCCCCACCCCTTTCCTGGCCTGCCGTTTTTTCGACGTGGGGATTCCCTTTAAATCCATGCCAGGTGACAGAGCTAGCGCGGCGGCATTCACTGCCTTCGCTAGCCCCGTCTACCTGCAGTTACGTTCTAAATGAACGGACTGCTCCGTGTGTGGGTAAGTCCGTTCATTTTCAAAAGTCCCGCGGACTTTTTCCCGCGGATTGTCCGCCGGAGAAGTCCGGGCGTGTGTGGGCAAGTCACACGCTCGGAAGTCCGGGCGTGTGTGGGCAAGTCCCCCCTCGGAAAGTCCGGCGGATTGTCTGCCGGACTAGGTCCGGGGGACAAAGTCCGAACGTGTGTACGCGGCATATGTATTTGGGGGACCTTTGGAGGGTCTCTCTGCTGTTTAACCAATTCTGGACCGAGCCTCTTTTTGAGATTTGTTGTTTACAAGTTAAAATCATTTTCTTTTGCTAGAAAATTACTTATAACCCCTAAACAAAATATATATTTTAGTTTTTGTTTTTCAGACACCCTAGAGAATAAAATCGCGTTTGTTGCAATACTTTATGTCACACCGTATTTGCACAACGGTCTTACAAGCACAATTTTTTTGGAAGAAAATATACTTTTTCAATTAAAAAAATAAGACAACAGTAAAGTTAGCCCAATTATTTTCTATATTGTGAAATATAATGTTACGCTGAGTAAATTGATACCCAACATGTCACGCTTCAAAATTGCGCCCGCTCGTGGAATGGCGACAAACTTTGGCTCTTAAAAATCTCCATTGGCGACGTTTAAAAATTTCTACAGGTTACCAGTTTCGAGTTACAGAGAAGGTCTAGTGCCATAATTATTGCTATTGCTCTACCGATCGTGGCGATACCTCACATGTGTGGTATGACCGCGATTGGTAGAGCAATAATTCCAGCCTTAGTCCTCCTTTGTAACTCAAAACTGGAAACCTGTATAATTTTGTATTTTTTCCAAAAAAAGTACGCTTGTAAGACCGCTGCGCAAATACTGTGTAACAGAAAGTATTGCAACGACCGCTATTTTATTCTATATGGTGTCTGAAAAAAAATATTTATAATGTTTGGGGGTTCTAAGTAATTTTCTAGAAAAAAAATAATATTTTAACTTGTAAACACTGAGTCTGAAAAAATAGGCCCGGTCCTCAAGTGATTAATGTGAGATCTGGGGGTCAATAATACCTCATATCTCACATTTAAATGCAATAAAAAAAGTCTTTATTTTTATCAATAAAAACATTTCCCCTTTAAGACCATTGGGGTGGAAGTGATGTTTGACGTCGCTTCCGCCATCTGATGGTATGGAGCTGAGTGGGGGACATCTTCCCTTCACTCAGCATCCAGCCTCTCAGGGGACAGCTTCGGATTGTGTTCACCGCGACCGACGGCTTCGGTAAGCGGTGGAGAGGACCGGAACATGGCGGGATTGGGGGGGCCTCTCCCGCCCCCAATTAAAGTGATCTTGCGGCAAATTTGCCGCTGAGACCACTTTTATTCTCAAACCGACCGCCTGCCACTCAAGAATATACCGGGGTTATGGTAGCTATCTACTGAGATATCTACTGCCATAACCTGTATAACGACGGTGGGCGGTCAGTAAGTGGTTAAAGATGTAGGTGCAAAGTGAACGCAGTGGATATGCAGGGAACAGCATCTTGAGCACAAAGCACTTTATGTTGTATATGAATTTGCACATGGATCAGTTTACTTCATTTATTGATAAACACCATAAGATCAGTGAAGTAGGTGTAAAGTGGAAGCAGTAGATCTGCAGAGAATATTATTTGAGCCCCTAGCACTTTAAATATGAATGTCTCCACCATTTAGTGTATTTGTGATGATTTATGTGCACACACAATAGGACAGCGCTGTGACACATAATGCTCTTCTAAGTGATAAAGGGAATACTTACCTTTGTTACAGCAGCAGTCCGGTATAAGTTATTTCTGTAGGTATTTGAGTTGTTACACAGAGTTAAAAGGAAAGGTGGAGTCTGTCTGTATGTGAGAAGTGATCTCAAAGCGAGTGTGAAAGAGGACCTGGGGGATGGAGAGTGTGATGAGTCTGAAGCATTATGGGTGGAACTGCATACAGATGTGCGTAGTTCAAAGTTAATCATTGGAGTTTGTTATAGACCACCCAATGTTAATGAGGAGGTGGAGACTCAGCTCCTTGCTCAAATAGAAAGGGCTGCAAGGGCTGGGACAGTGATAATAATGGGGGATTTTAACTACCCAGAAATTGACTGGAATAATGGCACTGCTGGGACAGTTAAAGGACAAAAATTTATAAACCTATTACAGGACAATTTTATGGTCCAGTTCATTGAGGCCCCAACCAGGAATGATGCTCTGCTGGATCTGGTAATCTCAAACCATGCAGAGCATATTACTAATGTTCAGATAAAGGAGCATCTGGGTAGCAGTGACCATAACATGATTTCATTTGATGTTAGCTGTAAGCAAAAATCACATACAGGAAAGATAAAAACACTTAATTTCAAGAGGGCAAATTTTCCAAGGATGAGGGCTGCTCTCCAGAACTTAGACTGGGAGAGAATATTGGCAACAATGGGCACAGAACAGAAATGGGGATTCTTCAAAAAGACTGTTTGTGAACTCACTGCAAAGTATATTCCCATGGGCAATAAATTTAAAAGGCTAAAAATAAAACCTATGTGGCTCACGGCCAAAGTTAAAAAAGCTATAAACTATAAGAAAAGAGCTTTTAAAAAATATAAAAATGAAGGATCACTAGTGTCATTTAAATGTTACAAAGAACATAACAGAATATGTAAAAAGGAAATCAAGGATGCAAAAATTCAAAACGAAAGACAGATTGCAAAAGATAGTAGGACAAACCCCAAAAAATTCTTCAAATATATTAATAGTAAAAAGGTCAAGTCTGAGCATGTAGGCCCTTTACAAAATAATCTAGAGTGGGTGACTGGGGACAAAGAGAAGGCTAATTTATTAAATACTTTCTTCAGCTCTGTGTATACAAAGGAGCATGGGGGAGCTCATGTCCACAATGGGGGTGGTAGTGACACAGCCCTAAATCCACAATGGCTCAAAAGTGATATGGTCCAGAAATATTTAGACAGAATAAAGGTGGATAAAGCACCTGGACCTGATGGCATCCACCCACGGATCCTAAAAGAATTGAGCTTTGTCATTTCAAAGCCATTGTATCTAATTTTTAGGGAATCATTAATGACAGGAATAGTACCACTGGATTGGCGCAGGGCGAACGTGGTGCCTATATTTAAAAAGGGAACAAAGTCTTTACCAAGTAACTATAGACCTGTTAGTTTAACTTCTATAGTTGGGAAGATACTGGAGAGATTATTAAAAGACCACATAGACAAGTTCTTGCAGGAAAAAAATATTTTAAGCAACAGACAGCATGGGTTCATGAAAGACAGAAGTTGTCAGACAAACCTCATTTCTTTTTATGAGGTGGTAAGTAAAACCTTGGACAGAGGCGTGGCTGTGGACGTGGTATACTTGGATTTTGCAAAAGCGTTCGATACAGTTCCCCACACAAGGCTCATGTGTAAGGTAAGGTCTACAGGTTTGGAAATATCGGTTTGTAAATGGATAGAAAACTGGCTAAAAGACAGAATTCAGAGAGTCGTGGTTAATGATTCTTACTCTGAATGGGCTAAGGTTATCAGTGGTGTACCCCAAGGTTCAGTGCTGGGACCCTTACTTTTTAATATCTTTATAAATGATATTGGGTCTGGGATCAAAAGTAACATTTCTGTCTTTGCAGATGACACCAAGCTATGCAGTGGAATAACGTCCTTACAGGAGGTCTCCAATTTACAAGCTGACCTCAATGCTCTGTCAAATTGGGCGACTATGTGGCAGATGAGGTTTAATGTTGATAAATGTAAAGTTATGCACTTGGGGGCTAAGAATATGCATGCATCATACATGCTAGGGGGAGTACAACTGGGGGAATCCGTAGTGGAGAAGGATCTGGGGGTTTTGGTAGATCATAAACTCAATAATAGCATGCAATGCCAAGCTGCGGTTTCCAAAGCGAGCAAAGTCCTTTCTTGTATTAAGAGAGGTATGGACTCCAGAGAGAGAGATATCATTTTGCCCCTGTTCAAATCATTAGTAAGACCTCATCTGGAATATGCAGTTCAGTTTTGGGCACCAGTTCTCAAAAAGGATATTGGGGAACTGGAGAAAGTGCAGAGAAGGGCAACCAAACTGATAAGAGGCATGGAGGAGCTCAGCTATGAGGAAAGATTAGAGGAACTGAATTTATTCACCCTTGATAAGAGGAGATTAAGGGGGGATATGATCAACATGTATAAATATATAAGGGGTCCATATAGTGAACTTGGTGTTGAGTTATTCACTTTACGGTCAACAAAGAGGACAAGGGGGCACTCTTTACGTCTAGAGGAGAAGAGATTTCATCTCCAAATAAGGAAAGGTTTCTTCACAGTAAGAGCTGTGAAAAATGTGGAATAGACTCCCTGCAGATGTGGTTCTAGCCAGCTCAGTAGATTGCTTTAAGAAAGGCCTGGATACCTTCCTAAATGTACATAATATAACTGGGTACTGACATTTATAGGTAAAGTTGATCCAGGGAAAATCCGATTGCCTCTCGGGGGATCAGGAAGGAATTTTTTTCCCCTGCTTTAGCAAATTGGAGAATGCTCTGCTGGGGTTTTTTTTGCCTTCCTCTGGATCAACTGTGGGTATAGAATGGGGTATATGGGATTGTATGATATATATATATATATATATATATATATATATATATATATTTTTTTTTGTTTAATTTGTGGTTGAACTGGATGGACTTGTGTCTTTTTTCAACCTAACTAACTATGTAACATAGCGCAGGTTTTATTCTATTTATATTGGTGACATAATTGGCCAAATCTGGGGATCAGGAGCCATTTCCACCCTTTACTCTCGGCTGGGGATCTTTGTATCCATATAACAGATGTTCTACATGACTAAATCTGACATCAATTTTACTGCAAAATCAAAGGGGCCAAAATGTCTCCCCCCCCCCCCCCCCCCGAGCAGTAATATATTTTTATCCCCCTTGGTGGGAGTGGAGATGACCCCATCTATAAGGATATACAGTACATACACACACAGCACAAGGCCGTGTTCACACTATGAGATGTTTCTCTGGGCTGCAGTTCCTCTGAGCTCCACAAGGTGGTGATATAACTTCTACAAAGATAGGAAGTCTCTATGGAAGACAGGAAGTGATGTCAGGTACAGACAGGAAGTTCCGGGTGAGAGGTGAGTCGGGAGGAAGTAGAGAGAAGACGTTGCTGGAAGAAGTATCAGAGGCGGTAATAAGATCTTATTTTCTATTTACACCCAGTAACCCCCTTTTAGTGAAGGTCAGAAGTATTAGATATTTGTATTTAGTTTTATAAAATGGACAATCTGTAATCCGGATACAATGTATAACGCAGTCAGTTTATCTGTATAATGTGGAGTGTGAGTTCCGGGGTCCCCACAGGGGGAGGACATGAGGCTCCCTCAGTAAGAAGCACATAAATGGTTGTATATTGTGTCAGGATAGAGCCAGACACCTCGGCACCACCTGAATCTGAGGGGAGGTCTCTGGCTGAATTCACAACACAAAGAAGGGGGTCAGTCTGGTGAGAGTCTCCTTCCATGATGGACACAGAGAGGAGCTGATGGCTTCAGACCTCACTGGAAGGGGCTTAGAACTGCTGAGTCTGATGGATCAGTATGGACTGGGTGCCGCTCTCTGCACCCCGGGACATATAGTTCTGTATTGTCTGTGCTGCTGAGCTGTGGCCAAACTTTCCCAGCCCCCTCCAAGGGCCCATGGACTTCACCCTGCCTGCCCTGCTTCAGCTACCAGCCCCTACCCCTGTTGGCCCGGATATCTGCCATTTCCTGGACTTAACCCATCCTGCCCCGATCTCTGCCCTTTTTTGGACCTGGATCTCCGTCCCTGAGTCGGGTTCCCCATTTGTCTGGCCATCCTACGTGGACTACCTGTGTGGTGTTACATTGTTATCCGGTGTAATTTTTCATTGTACTGTGTCTTGCTACCCTATGTGCCAACACTGCTCTGCCCTGTGGACCCCTTTGCTGTCCTGTGGAGCACTCTTCATTTCTGTGCCTTCTGTTTGCCCCGTTGAAATAACAACCCTTATCTGTCCCATATTACCGCCCTGAGGATCTCTCTTCATTGCTGTGACTATTGTTTGTTCTGTGGACTAATTCTCCTCCTGCCTGTACCCCGAGTCCCCCAATAAACGCCCGCGTGTCGGGTTCCTGGTGATTCGCCTCTGTGTGCTCTCTCTCTGCACTCTTCGTTCATCTCACCCCCGTTATGTCCGTCCTCTTCCTCCATAGTCACTGTGATGTCTTTTATCTCCAGCAGATGATGATACACACATATATTATTATACAGAATTTATATAGCGCCAACAGTTTATGCAGCACTTTGCAATATAAAAGGGAGACAATACAGTTATAATACAATAAAATACAAGAGGATTAAGAGGGCCCTGCTCAGAAGAGCTTACAATCTAATAGGGTGGGGCAGGTGGTAGAAAAGGTTGTAACTGTGGGGAATGAGCTGATGGAAGTGATAAAAGATCAGTTGGAGACGAGATCGACTTCCCTGAAGAGATGAGTTTTCAGGGATCGCCTGAAGGTAGCAAGAGTGGGGGATAGCCAGACGGGTTGAGGTAGCGAGTTCCAGAGGAATATATATATATATATATATATATATATATATATATATAGTGTGGAAACCTAGATTAACCCCTTCAGGGGGATCAGTTGGTGATTAATATATCTTCCCTCCAAAGCTGGCCATACATGGTTCAGTTTTATCGTTCAGCCAGCGGGATGAGAGGAAAAATCTGAAGTGATTCCCCCATCCACACATTGGAGGGGGATGGGGGAATCCTCCCCGCTGCACTATTGTATTCTGACCATGGGGGGGGCGCTCCTCCGCTCTCAGAATACACAGATCAGTGATGAAGCTATTGGCTGCAGCCACTGATCGAGTGACTTTTATCCGGCAGTGACCACACATGGATGGAAATGTGACCGATCCCTGCTGAACCAGCTGAATTTCCATGTCTCTATGGTCAGCATAAGTGATTTCCTCCCCTCCCCCTCATCTCCTTCATTATGTAAGTCATGCTGAGATAATCTCCCATTGGCTGAGCAATATTCTCATTTGTCTCTGAGCTCCTTCTTCCATTTTTTCTGATACTCCTAGGATGTGGGCGGACCCTTGGCATCCTCACTAGCAGAGTGGGACTGTCGGTCCTGCATTGTATGTAATGACATCAGAATACCTGCAACAAGCTTTTATCCTGCATAGTGTGGGGGTCTTGTGTGGGTAAATCATATCTCAGCCTGAAGTTGGGCTTTAATAAAATGGAGACCTGAATGGTGAGGTGAGGAGGATTCTGGAAATATCATTTGATTTTACTATTTGTGTTCAGATCTAGAGTTTTCCTCCTGTGAAGTCTGGAGATCATATGACCATCACATTGCCTCCACCTCCCTCCCTGATAGAATAGAGAAATACAAAGAAGATCCTAGAAGTCACCAGAGAGATGATGGAGGAGAGGTGAGCGGTGCTGGGAATTCTGGGACATTATCCAGTAACAGACAAGGGATGTGTCTGGATGGTGACTGTATCATTGTGTGTGTCAGGTTCCTATAAGGTGTCAGGATGTCACTGTCTATTTCTCCATGGAGGAGTGGGAGTATTTAGAAGGACACAAGGATCTCTACAAGGACGTCATGATGGACAATCAGCCGCCCCTCACATCACCGGGTAAGAGGAGACTTTATTGTAAAGGAGAGAGCAGTACGGAGGCTCCACCTAGATCCCCCATCATCTGATAAACACATAGAAACAATGTATTCAGTCAGTGTGTGTGTTTCCTACAGATGGATCCAGTAATGGGAACCCACCAGAGAGATGTCCCCGTCCTCTGTATTCCCGGGATTCCACACAGGAAGATCACACCATCCCCCACCATCATCAGGTAGATGAGGAACAATCACTGATAGTATCATTAGGATCTGTACATTATCTGCATTGTTACCATTGATGTCATTTTTATTATATATTCAGAGTGGAAACCTGAGAGATTCTAAAGTTGAGGTTAAAGAAGAGATAAAAGAGGAGGATGATGAGGATGGGGTGATGGAGGAGTTTCTAAAAGAACACAAAGATCTGTACCAGGACACCATGGTGGAGTCATCCAACTACAGAAACCCACCAGAGAGATGTCCCCGTCCTCTGTATTCCCAGTATTCCACACAGGAAGGTCACACCATCCCGAACTATTACAAGGTTGGTGGGACGGAACTTATAAAACACATTTATAGAGACAATATGTGGATTTTCTATGTGATGTCACAATAATAAATCTTATATCTTACAGATGATATTCTCTCTCTTTTTCTTGATTTAGAGTGGAGATCCAATCGATATAGAATTTGAGGTTAAAGCAGAAGAAGAAGAGAGGTATGTGAGGGATGATCAGCAGTCTATGGAGGAGGATGGAATAACGGGGACATTTATAGAGGAGGACACACCTACAGAGATCAGCACAGGTGGGTCATTAACACTAAATACATTCCTCCACCCATACTGCTCACTGATTGGTCCAGAGTAGGGTGGGGACTGGGTGATAATCTTCATTCTCTGTGCTACAGACACAATTTATGTATCTAGACTGCATTTATAGAAATTCTGGGGATCAGCTGGCAGCAAAAGGTTGATTTTCACCATAGATAATACTAGACCTAGGCACCTGGGGCATGTGCTTTGATCTTCTACCTAATGCCCAGGTCTAACATGATCTCTGACAGAACAATCCCCCCAGGATTACTTGTTCTGTTGTCTGCTGGCTGTGCCGGGTGGAGGGATATGTCTGTATAGTCTCAGACCCAAGTCACTGAGTGCAGTCTCAGGAGATGGGAGGCAGCGGTGTGGGACCTCTGCAACTTGTCTCATGTAAACATTTCATCTTCCACTGATTACTGAATACCAATATTATGAGTCCTGACCCTTACACTGTATAATTTATATTGTACATTACATACTCCTGACCCCTGCACTATATACTCTATGTTGTACATTACATCATTATGATACTATATAGTCCTATCTGTTGTATCTTATACAATATGTTGTACATTACATACTCCTGACCCCTGCACTATACACTCTATGTTGTACATTACATCATTCTGATACTATATAGTCCTATCTGTTGTATCTTATACAATATGTTGTACATTACATAGTCCTGACTTCTGCTCTCTCCCCTCTACCCACTGCTATATATACACATAATATGGATTCTCTTTTGTTACACCCATTTCCTACCAGCTGGACATTTTATATCGGATGATTTGATTGGAGCACAGACTTTTACATGTTGATAATAATGTGATAACATCCTCAGACTTTTGAACCTTAAACAGAAAGTGATAATGAGGGAGGAGTCAATAACCCAATGATGGAGGTCTTCAGGATCAGTCCAGTCTTCATCTTGGTTGTTCTCCCCCATCCTCACTCTCTGACCTCTGGTGGGGCTCAGCCCCGCTGTTATTCATGACTAAATCATGGACTAAATAAGGAAGTGCAGGACTTCTTGTGTTGGGAAGATGGCAATGAGTGATAGAGGGGGTGGGGACACTCGTCCTATAATCCCCTCATCACTGTCACTCCTATAGAAGACAGTTCTCGTTGTTTTCTCACTCTCTGACTAAGGTCCATGAATAAAGAAATGAACTGGTAGGAGATCAGAGGACCCATTTACTAGTTACCTTGAGGGGGGAATTGTAAGATCCTCAGAGACAAAGCTGCCTGATGTGGGCGGAGTCCTGGTTTAGGGGAACCAATCAGCTCATGTCTAGTAATAATCTTTTTATTTCTATTTTAGTAGATGGACGGGAGATGAGGAAAACCTCAGAGGATTGTCTCACTTTGTCTCCAGACTGTAAAGTAGAAGATGAGGACATCACACAGTATAGTCCAGGAGAAAACCCGACTACCTCAAATGTCCATCCGGCACCACACAGTGTAGATGGACCATCGTATTCCTCTTATCCTGAGGAACCTCAGACTGTGCGGGACAGGGCCGTCCTTCCAACAGAGAAGAGCTTTTCCTGTACTGAGTGCGGGAAGTGTTTCCCTTGTAAATCCAAACTTAATGTGCATATAAGATCTCATACAGGAGAGAAGCCGTATTCCTGTCCTGAGTGCGGGAAATGGTTTTCAGCGAAGTACAGTCTTTACACACATCAGAGATCTCACACAGGAGAGAAGCCGTATTCCTGTCCTGAGTGCGGGAAATGTTTTTTGCAGAAGTCCGATCTTTACACACATCAGAGATCTCACACAGGGGAGAAGCCGTATTCCTGTCCTGAGTGTGGGAAATGTTTTTCAGTAAAGTCCAGTCTTTATTCACATCAGAGATCTCACACGGGGGAGAAGCCGTATTCCTGTTCTGAGTGCGGGAAATTTTTTTCAGATAAGTCCAATCTTTACAGACATGTGAGATCTCACACGGGGGAGAAGCCGTATTCCTGTTCTGAGTGCAGGAAATGTTTTTCAGATAAGTCCAATCTTGACACACATCGGAGATCTCACACAACCCTCGAGGTGTATTAGTGCCTTGAGTGTGGGAAATGTCTTCTATATGAATGTTGCTGGACATCACAGATCTCATGTGGGGAAGAAGCACACCCTGATATACACCTCAGATATACTCCATGGCTGATCTTCATCATGGAAGAAACAGTTCCAGGGGTGTTGAAATTAAAAACAAAACTAGTTGCTTAAAGGACTAAATTGGGGTCCCAATCTCCTCACCTCTTATGACAATCTCCTTGTTCTGATAAAATAATTTTTTTTTTTTAACCAAAACTGTATATAAATCTGAGGTGCTTTTAGGAATGTCGGGGAATTTTATATCTTGGGTGCTCAGTACAAGCGCATGCTGAGCAGACAAATCACGCTCTGGTGTCCTCTTCATTAAAGGAAAAGTTCACCTTTTATAAAAAATGCTAAATGCACATTTTCTGCAGGTAAAGAAATTTTAATTTGTTATTTTTTTAGGAGCCGGGAAAGTATTGCAGCCATGATGTGGTGATGGCTGGTGCTATGCAGGACTCCTGCAGACTGTCCGTGTAATCTGTCTGCCTGTACATTATACGGGAAGACAGTTACAGTGACGGGAAGAACCAATCATCTACCAGAGAGCTCAGCAGAGGTGTGGGAGTTCATTGAAAACTACAAGCCGACATCGGCAAAGGACAGAACTGTAAAGTGACAGCCGGTACGGGAACTTCTCCCCGCACTGCTGTCACACAGAGGACTCTGTTGTGATTTTTAATGACAGCTTCCCGCATTTTTATTAAGTAATTTTAACGAAGATATTTTTAAGATACAAAATCAATCTATATGACACAGTCTATATATGTGAAACTTATTCATGGAGACGAGTGATCATACGAAATAGTTACATTTATTGGTTGACAGAAAACAAATATTTACATGAAGTTAAAATACAGATTTCATTACTTGAACATTTTGACAATTAATGGAAATACCATAAACTGGGCGTAGTAGTACCTTGGACACAATATCACCATGATAACTTCTTCAGTAGAATCAATAACCTTATACTTGACAATATAACAGAACGTCTGTATTTCACACACCCAGCCGTTACTATGCTGCAGGTAAGTAACGCTGAACAATGTGAAAATAATTTAGACATTTGTTTGTCAATAAAATTTGGCAACTATGCAAAAGTAATATATGATGAAAAAATTGAATTTTAGAGAAAAAAAAATCTAAAAGGCGGTTATTGATTCTGGAGAATGATTATCAATAAGAGAATATTCAATACATCAATAATTAAGAGAACATACCAGATAAAATCAACATGACATATTTACCCATTCCAAAATGGCTATTAGTCTGGATTGCTGGTTACCAGGATTTAAGATGGCTGCCGGGTTCAGGAATCTTCTTGAATGTTACAATATATATTCATGCATGGTGCATGGGTGTCAGTCTGTCTGGGAGTGTATGTTTTCTCCCAGTGTCCCTTCCCCAGGGTGGGTCCCTGAGCTTCCTTCCAGGGTGGGTCCCTGAGCTTCCTTCCAGGATGGGTCCCTGAGCTTCCTTCCAGGGTGAGTCCCTGAGCTTCCTTCCAGGGTGAGTCCCTGAGCTTCCTTCCAGGGTGGGTCCCTGAGCTTCCTTCCAGGGTGGGTCCCTGAGCTTCCTTCCAGGGTGGGTCCCTGAGCTTCCTTCCAGGGTGGGTCCCTGAGCTTCCTTCCAGGGTGAGTCCCTGAGCTTCCTTCCAGGGTGGGTCCCTGAGCTTCCTTCCAGGGTGGGTCCCTGAGCTTCCTTCCAGGGTGGGTCCCTGAGCTTCCTTCCAGGGTGGGTCCCTGAGCTTCCTTCCAGGGTGGGTCCCTGAGCTTCCTTCCAGGGTGAGCCGAACACCCCCGGGTTCGGTTCGCACCAGAACCCGCGAACGGACCTAAAGTTCGTGCGAACACTAGAACCCTATTAATTACAATGGACGCGAACGTTCGAAATCAACAAGTGCTAATTTTAAAGGCTAATATGCATGTTATTGTCATAAAAAGTGTTTGGGGACCCGGGTCCTGCCCAAGGGGACATGTATCAATGCAAATTTTTTTTTTAAAAACTGCCGTTTTTTCAGGAGCAGTGATTTTAATAATGCTTAATGTGAAACAATAAAAGTGTAATATTCCTTTAAATTTCGTACCTGGGGGGTGTCTATAGTATGCCTGTGAAGGGGCGCATGTTTCCCGTGCTTAGAACTGTCCCTGCACAAAGTGTCATTTTTGCAGGAAAAAAAGCTATTTAAAATCACGCGCCGCTAATGAATTGTCGGCTCCCGTAATACAGAGAACAGTCATTCATTGAAAGTCATTGATAAAAAAAAAAAAAAAAAGTCATTGATAAAAAAAAAAAAAAGCGTGGGGGTCCCCCCAAATTCAATTACCAGGCCCTTCAGGTCTGCTATGGATATTAAGGGGAACCCTGTGTCAAATTATAAAAAAAAAATGATATAGGGGTCCCCCTAAATATCCATACCAGACCCTTCAGGTCTGGGATGGATTTTAAGGGGAACCCCGGCCAAAAAAAAAAAAATGGCGTGGGGTCCCCCTCAAAATCCATACCAGACCCTTATCCGAGCACGCAACCTGGCAGGCGCAGGAAAAGAGGGGGGACGAGAGCGGCCCCCCTCCCTCCTGAACCGTACCAGGCCACATGCCCTCAACATTGGGAGGGTGCTTTGGGGGTCTGTGACCCCTCAAAGCACCTTGTCCCCATGTTGATGAGGACAAGGGCCTCTTCCCCACAACCCTGGCCATTGGTTGTGGGGGTCTGCGGGCGGGGGGCTTATCGGAATCTGGAAGCCCCCTTTAACAAGGGGACCCCCAGATCCCGCCCCCCCCTGTGTGAAATGGTAAGGGGGTACAAAAGTACCCCTACCATTTCACCAAAAAAGTGACAAAAATGGTAAAAATGACAGGAGACGGTCTTTGACAATTCCTTTATTAAAATCTTCTTTCATCTTCTTTCTTCTGGTCTTCTTCCTTCTTCCTTTCTTCATCATCCTTCGGTTTCTTCATCTTCTCCTTCCGGCATCTTCTTCCATCTTCTTCTTCCATCTTCTTCTTCCTCCGATCCGCTTCTTCTTGCTCTGGTCTTCTCGTCCGGCATCTTCTTCCATGGCGTCGGCGTCTCTTCTTGGGCCGCTCCGCGCAATGGGAGGCTCCCGCTGTGTGAGGCTTCGCTGCGTCTGACAGGTCTTTTATAACGGAGGGCGGGGCCACCTGGTGACCCCGCCCCCCCCCTCTGACGTCATGGGGAAAGCCATAGGGAAGTCCCCATGACGTCCCCGTGCGTCAGAGGGGGCGGGGTCACCAGGTGGCCCCGCCCTCCGTTATAAAAGACCTGTCAGACGCAGCGAAGCCTCACACAGCGGGAGCCTCCCATTGCGCGGAGCGGCCCAAGAAGAGACACCGACGCCGTGGAAGAAGATGCCGGACGAGAAGACCAGAGCAAGAAAAAGCGGATCGGAGGATAAGAAGATGGAAGAAGATGCCGGAAGGAGAAGATGAAGAAACCGAAGGATGAAGAAAGGAAGAAGGAAGAAGACCAGAAGAAAGAAGATGAAAGAAGATTTTAATAAAGGAATTGTCAAAGACCGTCTCCTGTCATTTTTACAATTTTTGTCACTTTTTTGGTGAAATGGTAGGGGTACTTTTGTACCCCCTTACCATTTCACACAGGGGGGGGGGGGGGGCGGGATCTGGGGGTCCCCTTGTTAAAGGGGGCTTCCAGATTCCGATAAGCCCCCGCCCCCGCAGACCCCCACAACCAATGGCCAGGGTTGTGGGGAAGAGGCCCTTGTCCTCATCAACATGGGGACAAGGTGCTTTGAGGGGTCACAGACCCCCAAAGCACCCTCCCAATGTTGAGGGCATGTGGCCTGGTACGGTTCAGGAGGGAGGGGGGGGCGCTCTCGTCCCCCCCTCTTTTCCTGCGGCCTGCCAGGTTGCGTGCTCGGATAAGGGTCTGGTATGGATTTTGAGGGGGACCCCCACGCCATTTTTTTTTTGGCCGGGGTTCCCCTTAAAATCCATCCCAGACCTGAAGGGTCTGGTATGGATATTTAGGGGGACCCCTACGTCATTTTTTTTTTTTTTAAATTTGACGCAGGGTTCCCCTTAATATCCATAGCAGACCTGAAGGGCCTGGTAATTGAATTTGGGGGGACCCCCACGCTTTTTTTTTTTTTTTTTTTTTTATCAATGACTTTTTTTTTATTACTTTCAATGAATGACTTTTCTCTGTGTTTCGGGAACCGGCAATTCATTAGCCGCAGATGGCTGCCTTAGATGACACAACAGGCCAGAAGGGTAAAGGTGGTTTAATGTGATACTGCAATGCTGTACTAACGACACGCACACACTAATCCCCAGAATCACAGCAGATAATGTCAGCAGTCAGCAGCACTCAGCAGAATGATCACAGCACAGATAATGTCAGCAGCACTGCAGAATGGATCACAGCAGATAATGTCACTAACGCCGGAACACACTACAATGCCGGCGGCCTTATATAGTGTGGGGCGTGTACTAAACCCCCTGAGCTATAATTGGCCACAGGCATCCTGCCTGTGGCCAATTATTGCTCTCCTCGCCGCTGGCTCTATGATTGGCCAAGCATGCGGGGTCACAGTGCATGCTTGGCCAATCATCAGCCAGCAATGCACTGCGACTGGCGCAGTGCATTGTGGGCCGTTCGCATCACACGAATTTGATGCGAACGGCCCAAATAGTTCTGGGCTCGACGAGCGGTCGAACGCCCGATGTTCGATTCGAACGTGGGCTCGAATCGAACACCGGGCCCATCCTTTGTTTTCAAAATGGGACCTTATTGTCCTGCAAGTTTCTGTCTCAATACAGGCTTGTAAAACTTTTCAATAGTTGAGTTGTAGCAAAAGTCTCCAGGAGGTGAACAGGTCAACTATTACGAAATTATAGTTCCTCCACTTTTTGAGGCCTTTTTGGGATTATACATTTCTGCCAGTGAATACATTTTTTTATTTTTGCACACATTTAAAAAATAATTTCAATATCATACATCATGGGACACAGAGCCTTAAAGAGGAAGTAAAGCCTATTTAAAAAAAAAAAAACGGAACCTGCAAGGCGAAGGCATAATGAGCTAGTATGCATAGCATACTAGCTCATTATGAATGACTTACCTGAGAATGAAGCCCCGAAGCGTCCCTCATCCACGATCTTCTGCGCCGCCATCAAACCCGGAGTGAGTTCCAGGTCTCGCCGCTCCAGCGCTGTCATTTGCTAGAGCGGCGATGATGTCACTCCCGCGCATGCGCACGAGAGCGGCATATCGCCGTGATCTCGGCATGCTCAGTGCGCTTGCGCGGCGCTGTCTACGGCGCACGCGCCGTAGATAGCGGTGCCTTTTCTTTTCTAAATATCTCCTAAACCATGTAGGTTTAGGAGATATTTATTGGACCTACAGGTAAGCCTTAATCTAGGCTTACCTGTAGGTCAGAGTGGTTTGTAAGGGTTTACAACCACTTTAAGTAATTACTTAATGGGTTATAGGCCACCTTCAGGTGTTGACACTGGTATACCCAATCCAGGAAGTTCACTCCCTATATAACCCCTAGTCCTTCCAGGAGCACATCAGTTTTTTCGCCAGTGTCTAAGGTGTTGGACACGAGTGAAGAAGGGATCTCGTACCTGAAGCACAAGGTTTTGCCTGTAACGCCTCTCTTTGTAGGGCTGGAACCCAGGGCTTAGGTCTTGTTATATTACCTAAAGCTTCCTGATGTGGGGTGCTTGTACATGGCCCAAGGCAGTTGGAACCCTGTTTTAGGGACCCAGTCCTTGAAGGTTTGCTAAACACAGCCCGCCGTAATGGGTTAAGGTTGGATTTTTTGTTAATTCAGCAAAATCCTGTAGCGAGGATAAGGTAAGGGAAGAAACTAAGGGGAACAGTGGGCTCAGGATGAGGTGTTACCCTTCAATTGATCAGGAAGAAAAGCAAACCGATGATTCCTGCAGAGGAAATAATGGTAGATGAACTTTTTTCAGCCTCTGAATCAGAGAAATTGCTGATACATTCTCTTACGGAGATGGTTTGTTCCACTTTCATGCTGCCCCTAAGGGAGTCTGCTGAAATCTTGGTTTTCTTCTTCGGGTTCCTTAAAACCTTCTCAGCCTTTGCATGCGTTTCCAGCACATGCATTACTAGAACAGCTTATTTTTGCTGAATGGGATCACTCGGATAAGCATTTTCTCCCTCCTAAAAGGTTTTCAATTCTCTATCCTCTGGAGGAGATATTCTCCAAAAAAATGGAAAGTACCAGCAATTGACGCTGCGATTTCCAAATGTGAATAACAACTTAACTTGTCCTGTAGACAATGCACAGATGCTTAAGGATCCAACAGATAAGAAGTTGGAATCCCTGCTAAAATCTGCCTTTTCCATAGCAGGTGCCGTCACTCAGCCCGCAGTCGCCGCGATAGGCATCTACCAATCCCTAAAGGACCAATTTAAACAGGCCCTTAGCTTCCTACACAACAAGCTTGGGATTTGGCTGAACTACCTAAGGCATTATGCTTTGCCATAGATGCCATTAAAGATTCTATTCACCAGGCATCGCGCCTTACGCTTATGCTTGTACATGTGCATAGAATCATGTGGTTGAAAACTTGGTCAGCTCACATATGGTGGGAATGTCCTAGAATACGCCCCTTCTGGCGACGCATATTCAAATTAATAGATAAATTGGTTGGTAGTCGGATTCCCAGAAACCCAATGATTGGTCTCTTAAATGATCGAATACCATCGCTCTCCAAAAACTCTAGGAGACTGATCCACTTTATCTTGCTAGGAGCTAAGCTCACTGTTGCTAAGGCTTGGAAAACTCCGACGGTTTCGTTCTCTGCAGCAAAAAGGAAGATCTCGTGGATAATGTCACAAGAAAAACTATCCAGTATTTTGCTAAATACCACTATAAACTTTGATATGGTTTGGGAACCCTGGGCCCAACATGTAGGGGTCACCTTAGTTCACCCCCCGCAACAAATCCAATGACTTCTCAGTGTATTAGGTGTTGCTCTTCTCTTTCTTTCTCTTCTGCTCGCCCTGAGCTTTCCTGCCTTTCCTTTTCTGTCCCACTTTTCTTTTCTCGAACCGTTACGTTCTAAGACATGAGGTCCACAAATTTTGAAACTCAGGAAGAACCTACATACTTTGATATGATTTCCGACTTTTAGCCCCGAGTCTCTGGTAAACATTCGTTTTCTATTATAGCACCAGACTTCGCTCTGGCTCGGTTGTTGGACTTAGACAGACGGGTGGGCTCGGGAGTCCCCCGTCCGGCACAGCATGTTCCCATTAGGGGTGCCGGATGGGGGGCGCTCCATCCTAACCCTTTTCTCCCTTCTTTATTTTATGAAGCATAGTCTACTTCTGTACTTAGGCCAGCAAGAAATTATATCAGTTCTCACAATTTATGATGCTTATGTGTCTTCCATCCTTTGTAATCTCTACACTCGTGATCTCATCTCACATGTTATTGTTCATTTGTTCTACTGTTTCCTGTTTGTATGCTTACTGCATTTTTCTGAAATAAAAATTTTTCGAAAGAAAACTTGGTCAGCTGAAACACCATGTAAAAACCTCCTAACTGGGTTCCCCTTTCATTGGGAGCGACTATTTGGAGAAGACTTGGATAAATATATCAAGACAATTTCTAGTGGGAAAAGTACACTTTTACCAGTAAAAATAAAATATAAACGCCCTTCATTTAAATGGGCTCTTTCCCCTGCACCAGGGCGCCTCTAGGCAGTGGCGCCAGCCTCCGCCATCAGACTCTAGAGGAAAACCTCAGCGTCAGACCCAGGCTCAAAAGAAGCCCTGGAGTAGGAAATCTGCAAAGCAGAATCCTAAAGCCTCATCATGAAAGGCAACCCCCCTCACCAAGGTGGGGGGAAGACTTCTGCAATTTTCAGAAGTCTGGAAAAAGGAAATTCAGGACTGATGGGTCATCTCCATGATAACGCTGGGGTACAAGCTGGAATTTCGGGACTTCTCACTGTCTCGTTTCCTGAGTAGGGATGGGCCTGGTGTTAGATTCAAACCCATGTTCGAATCGAACATTGGCCGTTCGTCCGCTCGTCGAATTCAGAACTCAGGCCGTTCGCATCAAATTCGTGTGATGCAAACGGCCCGCAATGCACTGCGCTGATGATTGGCCAAGCATGCACTGTGACGCCGCATGCTTGGCCAATCATAGCGCCAGCAGCGAGGAGAGCAATAATTGGCCACAGGCAGGATGCCTGTGGCCAATTATAGCTCAGGGGGTTTAGTACACGCCCCACACTATATAAGGCCGCCGCGCCGGCGGCCTTGTGTAGTGTGTTGCGGCGTTCAGGGAAAGAGGATTGATTAGGCAGGGACAGTGTAACTGTGAACTATTGATCATTAATTTCTGTGTGGGCAAAGTGCAGGGCAAGAGGATTGATTAGGCAGGGACAGTGTGAACTGTGGTCTGTGAACTATTGATCATTCATTTCAGTGTGGGCAAAGTGCAGGGAAATAGGATTGATTAGGCAGGGACAATGTGAACCATTGATCATTCATTTCTGTGTGGGCAAAGTGCAGGGAAAGAGGATTGATTAGGCAGGGACAGTGTAAACTGTGAACTATTGATCAGGGAAAGAGGAATAATAGGCAGGGATAGTGTGTTCTACTCAGGCATCTGCGTGTGGGGAAAGTGCTGTTCTCTATAAATACAGCCATCTGCAGGAGTTAGTGTGTGTGCTGTGTGAGTCCAACAGCACAGTATAAACCTGCACCTATATCTACCATTTTGTGCAGTTCTCCATTAATCCAGCCATCTGCAGGAGTTAGTGTGTGTGTTGTGTGACTCCAGCACAATATACACTACCCAATAGCTGTTTTTACCATCTCCCTGCAGGCCATTACAATGTCTGGAAGGCCAACAAGGAGAGGCAGACAGTCACGAGCCAAGAAAACAGGGCAAGCAGGCTCTGTGTCTAGAGACAACAGTGCTGCTTGTGGACGCGGTGCATCATCATCAGCACGCGACCATGGGACACGCTTGTCCTTATTTTCGGCAGCTGGACATGTTGAGCCGCATCATGCCGAAGGCTTGGTAGAGTGTATGACCAAGCACTCCTCATCCTCTCTCACCCAGGCTCAGGGTACTGGCAAAGCAGCTGCCAACACGTACTCAATGTCATCAGGCACCCCTTCCCTAGACCCACCATGTCCTCCTGAGGAGTCCCCCGAACTGTTTGAGCACAGTGTTGGGTACATGCTCCAGGAGGATGCCCAGCGTTTTGAAGGCTCCGATGATGATACCCAGCTAGAGGAAGGCAGTAGCGTGGGCGCAGAGAGAGGGGATGCTCAAGGACAGCAATCTGGCAGTCATGTTCCACCAGCTGCAGCTTACTGCCAGGTTTGCTCCAGTGGTGAAGAGGGAGGGGATGATGAGGTCACTGACTCCACGTGGGTGCCTGAAGGGAGAGAGGAGGAGGAGAAGGCGGCACATCTCCAACGAGGCAGGATGCCCTCCGGGGGCCAGCTTGAGGCCAGCACACCAACTGAATCACACCGCAGAGCTACGCCTGTGCAGGGTGCTGCCTCTGCACGTTATTACAAAAGTTCTTTGGTGTGGGCCTTTTTTGAGACGAGTGCATCAGATCGCACCGTTGCTATTTGCAACATATGTCTCAAGCGTATCTCGCGTCGCCATAACATCATCCACTTGGGCACCACAAGCATGACCAGACATATGTTGACCTGCCATGCAGCTCGTTGGCAAACGCACCTTAAAGACCCACACCAAAGAACAAAGCGGACCTCTCCTTGCACCTCATCAGCTGGGATCTCCAACCCCACTATACATTCAGTCCTCTTTGAAAGCTGCACTGAGAGGAATGAAGGTGTAGAATTAGGTGTGTCACAGCCAAGTACTTGCGGGCACTCTGCTAGCAGTACACCGACATCCGATTGTACCAGGCAAATTTCCCTGCTCCAGCTGCTGGACCGTCGAAAGAAGTTCACTCCCAGCCATTCACATGCCCAGTGGTTAAATGCTAGCTTGGCTAAATTGCTAGCACTTCAACTGCTGCCTTTTCAGTTGGTAGACTTGGCCCCCTTCCGTGAGTTTGTTCAATGTGCGGTTCCTTAGTGGCAGGTTCCCAAACGCCACTTTTTCTCATGGAAGGCGATTTAGGCTCTCTATCGGCATGTGGAAGGCAATGTCTTGGCCTCGCTGGACAGGGCAGTCAGCGGTAAGGTGCATATTACCGCTGACTCATGGTCCAGCAGGCATGGACATGGACGTTACCTATCTTTCACGGCCCATTGGGTCACTCTTTTGGCAGCTGGGAAGGATGCAGGACAAGGTGCAGTAGTGTTGGAGGTTGTTCTGCCACCACGCCTCCAAAATGCTACAACTGGTTGTGACACACCTCTCTCCTCCACCCCTCCTCTTCTTCTTCCTCCATGGCCTCTTCAAGTGCTCTGTCCTCGGAACCAGCGGTGCTTCATAGGCGTCCAAGGGGCTACGCAAGTACGCAGGCAAAAAAATGCCATGCCGTGCTTGCGCTGGTGTGTTTGGGGGAAAGGAGCCACACTGGGGCAAAGGTTCTGTCAGCTCTGCAGGGGCAGGCCGAGAGGTGGTTGACGCCACGCCAGCTTAAGCCAGGAATGGTGGTTTGTGACAATGGCACCAACCTCCTCTCCGCCCTGCAACAGGGACAACTGACCCATGTGCCCTGTATGGCTCACGTCCTTAACCTGGTGGTGCAGCGGTTCTTGGGCAGGTACCCAGGCTGATGATTGGATATGATATGGATCCTTCCTCATCTCATTCCTGGTTATGGAAATCTATAATATTACCAGTCTGGTATCAGAGTATCGGCAAACACAAAGATTAGATACCTTAAAAGGTTTCTACCCGTGTGGCAAGTGTAGAGCGTGTAGATTGAACTCCCAGCGAGGTAGGAGATTTGTTGATTTCACATCCAGTGGTACTGGTTTAACGCACCCTATTCGCACATTCATCACTTGCTCCACAAAGTGCGTAGTCTATCTCCTCAGGTGTCCATGCGGCTTAGAATATGTAGGGCGTACTGTCCGCAAGCTGCATATCCGTCTGGGGGAGCACACTACAAACATCTGTAAGGGCTATGATAAGCACAATGTCAGTAGACACTATGACCTGGTACATAAACATGATCCAACGGGTACCACCTTTCTGGCCATTGAGAGATATGTTCCCCATTGGAGGGGTAGTAACGGCAAGCGTTCAATTTCGCGTGCCGAATTTTTTTTTAAATTTATTTATTTATATTTTTAATGGTACATACAACAATTAATTAGTCCATACACAACATTAACTCACTCGTCTCTCTATCGAGCGTACATATATCTCGTATTTCTCTTCTATTCCATTTAGTGTAGTTATACCGGGGAAAAATATATTATGATCATTTCCAAATGTCTATTTGTCTTGGGGTCTATCTGATCCCCAACTATTTGGCCAAAAAATTAGAAAAGAAAAAACCGAGTCGTATCTAAGGAAGAAAAAAGAAAAAAGAAAAAGAAGAAAAAGAAGAAAAAAAAGAAAAAAAAAAAAAACAAAAAAAAAAGAGGGGGGGGGGGGGAAGAGGAGAAGAAAGGTATTTGCCAACACCAATATATAACCGCCCTCTGGGAAGACCAAAGCATCAACTAAACATCCCAACCTATCTTTAATCTCCTTAGTTTACAAAGAGAGCCTTCCCCTCCTCTGAAAGTTTGAATTCATTCCATTGAACCCAAGTTTCTGAGTATCTCTCATGATTATTTTGAGCCGAGAGTATCAGATCCTCCATCTTATTTATCTCCTCCACTCTCGTTAGCCAGGAAGCAATAGAGGGAGGGCTCATATCCCTCCACTGCCGTGCAATACATGATCTAGCGGCATTAAAAAGGTGGCACAAAATTGATTTGTTATATATCTTTTCTGGTATATGGGAAACGTGTAGTAAGAATAGGGCTGGGTCCTCAGTTAAGATATGATCCGTAAATTTCTGAGAAATACGATACACCTCCTTCCAGAAATATTCCAATTTCGGGCAAGACCAGAAAATATGAAATAATGTCCCCTTGTCTTCCAAACATCTCCAACATTTGTCCGGAATCAGGGGAGAATATTTATGGAGTATTGAAGGTGTACGATACCATTTTGTCAAAATTTTAAAGTTGGTTTCCTGAACCCGTGTACATATTGACGATTTTAAGGCCCTATTTATTATTTGTTTCTGTTGCGCCGGGGAGAAGGTCCTATCTAATGTCGTTTCCCACTTCGTTATAAATGGAGGAATATATCCCTCAACGGGAGTAATCAGTAGCGCATACATTTGTGAAAGTGTATGAGATAATGGGCCTTTCTCTTCACATAATTTTTCTAGCTGAGTCAGTGGTCGTTGAAATTTATCTGGAGTGGGAAGAGTATTTAAAAAGTGTCGGAGTTGAGCCCCGCTCCAGTAGTCAAGACTAAATCGGTCCCTTGATGAGGTCAACTCCGTTAATGAGGGCCAAGTTCTTGTTTGTGCAAAGTGCGAGGCCTGATAACATTGTGACTCCAATAGTGTTTTAAATGGTCCCTCCTGTAATCCCGGGGGGAAACGGGGATTCCCCACAATGGGATACAAGGGGGAGTAAACAGGTGATAGCTTAGTATTGGCGCATATTCGTGAGCAAGTACGCAGGGTAGGGCCTATGATTGGGTGTTTTCTTAAGGTCCGATTCAGGTCTGCATAACACCAGACTGCCCGTTTTAATGGGATCTTGCTTTGAAGTTGCTCCAACTTTGGCCACAGTTTAAAATCTGCGTGTCGACACCAGTCTATTAATCTCCCCATATGTACTGCCTGGTAATACTTCTGGATATCTGGTACCGCCATCCCTCCGTGCTGTTTTGGCATGGTCATAAGTCGGCGTTGTAACCTGGGTTTTCTATTAGCCCAAATAAACTGGGTTATTATTGTATTAATCTGTTTGAAAAATTCTTGGGGGATGAAGATCGGTAATGTTTGGAACATGTACAGTAGTTTAGGTAGGATTGACATTTTGATTATATTGCACCTACCAAACCAGGAGAAAAAGCCCTGATGCCATTTCACTAGTAGGTTCCGTATTTTATTAAGTAAAGGTGTAAAATTTAGTGCATATACTTGGGATATTTTAGGTGGAATAAGCGTGCCCAGGTATTTAAGTGCTATTGTGGTCCATCTGAACTTAAAATTAGCCTTCAGAGTTTCAGTCTGCAATAGTGGGATCGCTATTCCCATGGCCTCGGATTTTGACATGTTAATTTTTAAATTGGAGAGGTTTCCATATTGATCCAGTTCTCTCATAAGGTTTGGTAGGGATATACTTGGTTTCGTAAGTGAAAATAAAAGGTCGTCCGCGTAGGCGGATACCTTATATTGTGCAGCCCCAATTTGTATCCCTGTAATATCAGGGTTTTGGCGTACCTTACAGAGGAAAGGCTCTAAAGTTAGTGCAAATAAAAGAGGTGATAGGGGACACCCTTGCCGGGTTCCATTTGTAATTGAGACTATATCTGATAGGTGTCCATTTATTTTAATTTGAGCTGTTGGTTTCGAGTATACACTCGAAATCCAACCAATCATCCTTTCCCCTAATCCCACATATCGTAGTACCGAGAACATGAATGACCAGTCCACCCGGTCAAACGCCTTCTCGGCATCCGTGCCCAAAAATACAGATGGTGTATTGGAAGTATCAGCTAGGTGGATAAGGTTCAAAACCTTTATAGTGTTATCTCGGGCTTCCCGGGTTGGTATGAAGCCTACCTGGTCTGGATGAATTAGGTCCGTCAGGTGTGGTTGTATACGTGTGGCTATAATCTTGGTGAATATCTTTAGGTCCACATTCAGCAGAGAAATAGGGCGGTAACTTCCACATACTGACGGATCCTTGTTCTCCTTAGGTATTACCGTGATGTATGCTTTCAGGGCTTCCTTAGAGCATATCCTCTCCCGTCCCAGAGCATTAAATGTTTGTATCATCTGTTTACCAAGTTGGGGAAGGAATGTCTTATAGTATTTATAGGTATACCCATCCGGGCCCGGTGATTTACCAGGTTTGGATGTGCTAATTGCCTTTTGCAGTTCTTCTAAGGTAATGGGTGCCTCTAATTCCTCTATAATCTGTTCTGTTAACTGTGGGATCCCTGACGATGAAATATATTCCTCTATATTCTGTTGTGGTTGCTGTCTTGTAGGTAAGTTATATAGGGATTGATAGAACTTCCAGAAGGTAGATGCTATCTGCGTAGGGGTATGTACCTTTCTATTCTCTACATCTACAATAAAAGGTATATATGCTTGTGTTCGCTGTTCCTGTAAGGCTCTAGCTAATAGACGGCCACATTTGTCTCCTGATTCATAGTAATATTTCCGGCAGTGCTGCATTGCTGCCTTGGCTTTATAATGAAGTAAGGAGGTCACTTGTCTGCGTAAATTGCCCAGTTCAGCCTCCGCAGTAATGTCCGGTATCCGTTTGTGTTTAGTCTCTAGAATCTTTATCTCTGTCAGTAATTGGGTCAGTTCTGCCTCTCTGGCCTTTTTAATTCTAGAGCCGTGTTTGATAAGTATCCCCCTTATTACGGCCTTATGCGCTTCCCAGATAGTCCCTACGTCCACTTCAGGTGTAGTATTGTGTTGGAAATAATACTGTAGTTCTTTAGTCACCTCTTCGATTACTAACTTATTGTCTAATAGGCTCTCGTTAAGTCGCCACTGTCCTCTATTAGAGCTTGGGCCTTCGTTCACTCTCCATATCAAGGTGATCGGGGCATGATCTGACCATGTGATATTTCCAATATCCACAGCCCTAATTTCCGGTAACATTTGATGTGGTATAATAAATAAATCAATTCGAGAATACACCTTGTGTGGAGAGGAATAAAAGGTATAGTCCCTATCCTCAGGGTGAAACACTCTCCAAGCATCTATAAGTTGAGAGTTATGAAATGCCTTCAGTACTTGTTTACGACATCCCCTGGTGATTGATGATTTGCCAATCGATGTGTCTATTTTGGGTTCTAGTGCTAAATTGAAATCCCCACCCATCAATAACTTACCTACAGCGAATTTCGTGAGGTCATTAAGAGTAGAGCATATGAAATGGTCTTGGTTGTAATTTGGTACATAAACTGTGGCAAAAGTTACCTTCATGCCCTCGATCGTACCTTTAAGAAACAGAAATCTACCTTCTGTATCCGCTCTTATGTCTTGTAGGCTCCACGGTACTCGTCTGGAGATAAGGATTGACACCCCTCTAGTTTTGGAGATCTTATTTGCAGCATGATATACGGATGAATAAAGGTTATTTTTTAAAATTGGTATCTTGCCTTCTTTAAAGTGGGTTTCCTGAATATATGCCACATCAACATGTGCTCGTTTCAGCTCTTGAAAGAGCATTCTACGTTTCTCAGGTACATTCAATCCTTTAACGTTTATCGACATGATCTTCAATGACTCCATCTTCCCAAAAAACGGTTAAAGAAAGAAAAAAAAAAAAAAAAAAAAAAAAAAAAAAAAAAAAAAAGGAAGATATACAGAAGGAGAGGAGAGAGAAGAAGAAAAAAAAAAAAAAAAAAAAAAAAAAATGACAAGAGGGTTCTATTAACCCTAATGTATCCGTGAGAGATTAACGAATCTCTCACCTTTCCCTCTTACAGAACAAGAGGTATCTAAGAAGAAAAAAAAATATAAGCGCTCACATACATATTACCATTTAAGTGAGCGTAACCCTAAATGGGGGCGTGTCAACTGCAGACAGAGAGGGACTACTCTCCTCCCTCCGCTGGCCGCCGGTCCTATTGTTTTTACCTTTATCTATCTACACCGGCCTGTATATCCGAGAAATACTCGTAATTAATAATATCTGTAATCTGTACCGGCTACAATCATCTTATATAAAATCATATACCAAGGGGGGGGGGGGGGGGGGGGGGGGGGAGAGAGGAAAAAAAAAAAAAAAAAAAAAAAAAAAGAGAGGCGACAGGGGTAGGGGGAGGCATACCGAGATGGGTAGACCAGAGTGGGCGCAGGAGCAGCATCCCACCCCAGTCGCCGGTATCCCCCAATATTGCCCAGCCCAAATCATTCATGTGCATTACATAACCACATTCACACCCTAAAACACCAAAACCCCACTACTCCCAAACTCATTGGTTGTAAAAATATTCCACACAAAAAAATAAAAAAAAATAAAAAAAAATAAAAAAAAAAAAAAAAAAAAAAAAAAGAAAAAAATAAAAAATAAAAAATAAAAAAAAATACCAAATCTATATATATATATATATATATACATATCAGCCACTCCAAATTCCTTCTAAGTGTGTCTAATTCTCTGCCCCAATACCTTTTAAAAAAAAAAAAAAAAAAAAAAAAGGGGATCCTTCCCAATAGGAACCTTCCTTGTCCTATCCGGGTTGGATATTAGGTACCACTCGATGGTGGTATTATTCGTGATTAAGGTGTACTATACTTTTGCATCCACATAAAGATGTGCAGACAAATATATGTGCCCCCCGTGATCTATTTATACATTTAGCTAATTTGTGATTGTGTTGTGATAAATGTACTGTTATGACAAATTGTGTAAAAAAAATAAGTGCGTCAAAGACATAGAAGTGAAAAAACACAAAAAAAAAATAAAAAAAAAAAAAAAAATAAAAAAAAAAAAAAAAAAAAAAAAAAAAAAAAAAAAAAAAAAAAAAAAAAAAAAAAAAAAAAAAAAAAAAAAAAAATAAAAAAAAAAAAAAATAAAAAAAAAAAAATAAATAAAAAAATTTAGTTCATAATATAAATTAAATTATTCTATCCTTGAATATTTATATCTTAATCAAATACCCCCTTAAATTGTGCTCTGTATCAATCCCTCCCCATTTGATCCCCGCACCGCTCTAGTCCCCCCTCCAGTACTCTCCCCCGTCTCCCCCCCCCCCCCCCCTCGGAAAAAAAAAAAAAAAAAAAAAAAGGGGAGGAGAGAGGGAGGGGAAGAGGACAGATATATTTCGGACAGTTTGACCTATATTTGCAGTCAGTCATCTCTCACTTAATAAGTTTCTCCATAGTCCTTCTGATATATCCCCTCCAAAAAAAAAAAAAAAAAAAAAAAATAAATAAAAATAAAGACAAAAAAAAAAAAAAAAAATAAAAAAAAAAAAAAAACAAGTTGGGATGACAGTCTCCCAGTTTAAAGTGAGGCCAACTATGTTCCCAATTTGGTCCTCTATTACAAGTCCCATCTCTCTCCCACAGTTGTCCTTCCTATATTTCCATTTCCTTTGGGGTATCACCCCCCCCCCAATAAAGAACAAAAACAAACGTTAAAAAAACAAATATTTTGGGGGGGGGGGGGGGGGGGGGGAGAGAGCAATCAACCAAAAAAAAAAAAAAAAAAAAAAAAAAAAAAAAACCCCATGAAAAAAAAAAGAAAAGAAAAGGAAAAAAAAAAACGGGGAAAAAATAACAGAAACAACACCCCCACCCCCACCCTCCCTTAAGCATAGGTCTCTCCCGCTTTTCTAGTTTTTTTTTTTTCCCTTTTTTTTTTGGGGTCAACTCCTCTTTCTTGGTCCTGGGGTCTCCTTCCTGATCCTATACAGAGGTATGTCCTCAATCCTGTGCTATCCGACCCCCTCTACCCAGACGAGGCTGCGGTCCTTGTTGATTCCGGGTAGGGGCCTCCGCTCGGTATAGGCGTGATAATGGCTGTAGCCAGTCTGGTACCTCTATAGGTGGGGTCCCCAGGAAAGTAAATAGATTCGGAAGATCTGTCGGTCGGTTTAATATGAATGTGGATGTTCCCTTCCGTATAGTTAGTGCAAATGGGAATCTCCATCTGTACGTATAGCCCATATGTATCAATTGATCTAATAGTGGTCTTAACATCGCTCGGCGTTGCAAGGTCGCCTTTGATAGATCTGGCAAAATTTTAATATCTGCTCCTTTGAAGGTAATGGTTCCTATTGACCAGGCCTTACGTACAATGTCCTCTTTATATGTATATCTATATAAGCGACATATAATGTCCCGGGGCCTATTCAAGTCCGTTGGTCTCTGGCCGCTTACCCTATGCACTCGGTCAATTTCTGTCAAGTCCAACGCTCCCCCCTCCATAATCTGGTGAAATATAGCAGTGACTGTAACTCTTAAATCTTCCATACCAGTAGTCTCAGGGAGACCTCTTATCCGTACGTTCTGTCTACGGCTTCGGTCCTCCAAATCTTCAATTTGTAATTGAAAGTCCACTGACCTTTCACTCTGCCGTATCTGTGTTTGTTCCACTCTCGTCAGCCTCCCATCCAGCGCTGCTCTCGCGGTATCTCCTTCCACCACTCGTTCTGTGAGCTGCTGAACGTCGGCTCGGATCCCCTGTAGTTCTTGTTGTTGTGCCTCCGTCACTTTCAGGATAAGCGCTTCTATATCTGCCCTCGTGGGGAGAGCCTCGATGTCGGCCCGCGTAGGGAGCGCCCGAAGGAGTTCCCTGATTTCCATGTCCTTTTCCCGGTCCGTAAGTTTCTCTGTGTGCACGTCTATAGCGGGGGCTTTAGACACCTGTGCTGTCATACGTCCGGCACTCTGCTCTATGGCGCTCCGGGGATCTGAGCTCTGCATTACGGCCGTCTCCGTCTCTAGATTGCTGCCCGTCTCCATATTGCTCTCCGTCCCCCTCGTCCTCGCACTGCGGGTCCGGGCTCCTGGGAAGTATTGTTTGATGTCAGGTCGTGTTGGGGTATTGATCGTTGGGGAGTCTTTCTTGGTCTTAGCCGGGAACATAACGTTTTCGGTCGATGGGTTAGTCGGTGGGTTAGTGGATCTCAGCGGCCATCAGAGGGAGAGCATAGCTCCAGGAGAGCAAGACCTCACACCGCCATGCCTAGGCCACGCCACTAGATGGAGCCAATGATCATATGAAAAAATATGGCCAAAACTTGTCACATTCGTTCAACTAATTCATTTTAAAATAGACCTCTAAGTGTTTATGAGAGTTTACACCACAAAATGTACTCAGCCAATGAGAGGTAATGACTCCATTTTTATTTTTCTCCTGCTATCAATGGCAACACGGTACAACACTTCATCCATGTCTTTGGTGATCTCTGATCTCCTTATCAACTGTTTCTTACATGATGAAGATCAGCCATGGAGTATATCTGAGGTGTATATCAGGGTGTGCTTCTTTCCCACATGAGAGCTGTGATGTCCAGCAACATTCATAAAGACATTTCCCGCACTTAAGGCACTAATACACCTCGAGGGTTGTGTGAGATCCCTGATGTACAGGAAGACAGGACTTCAGTGAGGAACAATTCCCTCACTCAGGACAGGAATACGGCTTCTCCCCCGTGTGAGATCTCTGATGTGTGTCAAGATTGGACTTCTGTGAAAAACATTTCCCGCACTCAGGACAGGAATACGGCTTCTCCCCCTTGTGCAATCTCTGATGGTTGTAAAGACTGGACTTCTGTGTAAAACATTTTCCACACTCAGGACAGGAATACGGCTTCTGTCCCGTGTGAGATCTCTGATGTCTGGAAAGATTGGACTGCACTGAAAAACATTTCCTGCAAACAGGACAGGAATATGGCTTCTCCCCTGTGTGAGATCTTTTATGTCTGTAAAGATTGGACTGCATTGAAAAACATTTCCCACACTCAGGACAGGAATACGGCTTCTCCCCTGTGTGAGAATTCTGATGCATTAAAAGAGCGGATTTCATTGAAAAACATTTCCCACAACTCGGACAGGAATAGGGCTTCTCCCCTGTGTGAAATCTTAGATGTTTGTAAAGATTGAACTTCAGTGAAAAACATTTCCCACACTCCGAGCAGAAATATGGCTTCTCCTCAGTGTGCAACCTCTTATGTTTTTCAAGATTGGACTGAATTGAAAAACATTTACCGCACTCAGAACAGGAATACGGCTTCTCCCCCGTGTGAGATCTCTGATGTGTGTAAAGATGGGCCTGCTGTGAAAAACATTTCCCGCACTCAGGACAGGAATACGGCTTTTCCCCCGTGTGAGACCTCCGATGTATTAAAAGTTGTGATTTTACTACAAAACATTTCCTGCACTCAGGACAGGAATACGGCTTCTCACCCGTGTGCACTTTTTGATGTGTGTAAAGATGCCCGATCCGTGCATAAGATTTTCCACACTCGGAACAGGAATACGGTTTTTCTCCCGAATGAGATATTTTATGTTCGTTTAATCTTGATTTAAAAAGAAAACACTTCCCGCACTCAGGACAGGAATACGGCTTCTCCCCCTTGTGAGACCTTTTATGCACACTAAGTTGGGATTTAAAACGGAAACACTTCCCACACTTAGGACAGGAATGTGGCTTCTCTGCTGTGTGAGATCTGTTATGCCTATTAAGTTTGGATTTAGAATGGAAACACTTCCCGCACTCAGTACAGGAATACGGCTTCTCTGCTGTGTGATGTCTTATATGCCTATTAAGTTTGGATTTAGAAGGGAAACACTTCCCGCACTCAGTACAGGAGAGCCTCTTCTCTGTTGGAAGGACGGCACCGTCCCTCACAGTCTGAGGTTCCTCAGGATAAGAGGAATACGATGGTCCATCTACACTGTGTGGTGCCGGATGGACATTTGAGGTAGTCGGGTTTTCTCCTGGACTATACTGTGTGATGTCCTCATCTTCTACTTTACAGTCTGGAGACAAAGTGAGACAATCCTCTGAGGTTTTCCTCATCTTCCGTCCATCTACTAAAATAGAAATAAAAAGATTATTACTAGACATGAGCAGATTGGTTCCCCTAAACCAGGACTCCGTCCACATCAGGCAGCTTTGTCTCTGAGGATCTTACAATTCCCCCTCAAGGTAACTAGTAAATGGCTCCTCTGATCTCCTACCAGTTTATTTCTTTATTCATGGACCTTAGTCAGAGAGTGAGGAAACAACGAGAACTGTCTTTTATAGGAGGGACAGTGATGAGGGGATTATAGGACGAGTGTCCCCACCCCCTCTATCACTCACTGTCATCTTCCCAACACAAGAAGTCCTGCACTTCCTTATTTAGTCCATGATTTAGTCATGAATAACAGCGGGGCTGAGCCCCACCAGAGGTCAGAGAGTGAGGATGGGGGAGAACAACCAAGATGAAGACTGGACTGATCCTGAAGACCACCATCATTGGGTTATTGACTCCTCCCTCATTATCACTTTCTGTTTAAGGTTCTAAAGTTTGAGGCTGTTATCACATTATTATCAATATGTAAAAGTCTGTGCTCCAATCAAATCATCAGATATAAAACGTCCAGCTGGTAGGAAATGGGTGTAACAAAAGAGAATACATATTATGTGTATATATAGCAGTGGGTAGAGGGGAGAGAGCAGAAGTCAGGACTAGGTAATGTACAACATATTGTATAAGATACAACAGATAGGACTATATAGTATCAGAATAATGTAATGTACAACATAGAGTATATAGTGCAGGGGTCAGGAGTATGTAATGTACACCATAGAGTATATAGTGCAGGGGTCAGGAGTATGTAATATACAATATAAATTATACAGTGTAAGGGTCAGGACTCATAATATTGGTATTCAGTAATCAGTGGAAGATTAAATGTTCACATGAGACAAGTTGCAGAGGTCCCACACCGCTGCCTCCCATCTCCTGAGACTGAATACATATGGGGGATATTTACGAAAGGCAAATCCACTTTGCACTACAAATGCAAAGTGTGAATGTGAATATCCTTTGCGCTAAGAGAATAAATAAATGTCGGTATACAAAATTGTGATATATAAAAATAACTGCTGCAAAATGTAAAGTGTTCACAATAACACAAAACAAGAGATAAAAAATGGATAAGTAATTTTGCGCAATGATATATAGTCACTAATGGTTAGAGAAAACAATTCTCCAAATGCTGAATAAAGTGCAGTACTGTAAGGATTCCTGAATATTGCTTTTATGATGGGTGGATGTTGTTATTAATACAGAGTTTCACCTTTTTTTTCCTGTATTCTGGTCTCTCAGAACTCTCACCTCAGATCAAGATAATATCTCGCTTCAGTAGGTAATTGGTTTGGAATTAACTGAATACTTCTGTGGGGATCCTAGTGTCCAAGTATATATTATAAATGGTGCCAGCAGTATCTTTCCCTTTTGAGATCCTTCACACCTGTGTCCTGAATTGCTCCAATGTCACCATGGTAAAAACAGGGGGGAAGGAAAAGAGAAAGAAAGCCTCCACTAGTGTAGTATTTAAAAAAAGGTCTGGACTCATTTATTAAGTGTTAACAATTGGACTCTTACAATAAAAAATTAAAAGGTAGGCAAAAAGGTAAATAGTAACAGCTTGGTGTCCTCAGCGCCCTCTCACATCACCTCCAGGCATTCCTCTGACTCCGGCCACTCCCTACGCGTTACGACATGTCACGTGTCTTCATCTGGGGAACCGGATTGGTTGTATAGCTCTGGGTTATGTGTCTTGAGAACCGGAAGTGTCTATGCAGCCATCTTTAGTGTGGTATTGCATTGTTTACATCACAGCCATTTTGTTGGTGATGGACGTGTTGTATATAGCGGCCATTTTCTTGTAGCTATACCGAAAACAAACTACAATACATATCGCAGCCATTTTGTTGGTCATATATGTAGTTCAAATAGCGGCCATTTTCTAGTGGACAAAACGGAATAATCGCTTGTGTCCTGTATGTAGGAACGTCTATATACTAAATAGAGAGTGTTTAATATTAGTATTGAGGACTGGGTAGTGTAATATACTGCAGTGTATTAGTCAATGCTAATGGTCATAGCGACAGCCAAATGGATAGTATAATAAATGATGGTGAGATCTGGCACCGTTATAAGATCTATCACCGATATCTAGTTGTCAAACACATCTATTAAAATCATAATATGATAAATAGACTTGGGTAAATGGGTCAAAGCCACACAGGGGCTTAAAATAGTAGATGATGAAAACAGTGACCCTAAACAAATACTAAGATGGGCTAAATCAGTCGTACACATTAGGTGGGACGAGAGAGTGCCTTAAAGTATTTAAAATAAAGAGTATAAAAATAAACTAGTATTGTCAGAAAAAGTAATAAGATATGGCAATAAATATTATCGTATTAAAACATGGTGTAATGTTAAAACGTGTATAATAAAATATTAATATAATAACTGAGAGGGTAGCAGTTTGACCTGGGTGTGAGGACCTCTATATAAAAACCAGAGTAAATTCAAAGGTTAAAAATTACTCAAAAGGCAATTTAGGTTGAACTCTACGTTCATTCCTCCGGGTACAAGAGTCCGCATGGTGTGTATCCATTGTGACTCTTTTTGGCTTATAGTTCTAACTTTGTGGCTGCCCCTCCATGCCCTGTTGTATTTTTCAATGCCCCAGAATTGGAGTGAAGAGGGGTCTTTGTTATGTATCTGGGCAAAATGCCTCGACACATTGTGCTTGGGAAACCCATTTGTAATATTTTGAACATGTTCCTCAATTCTTATTTAAAGGGCCCTTTTTGTTCTACCTACATATTGTAGATTACAACTGCATTGTAATACATATACAACACCTTCAGCGTGGCATCCTATAAAATATCTAATATGGAACGTTTTTCCTGTGTTAGTGGCTGTAAATTCTGTCCGTTTTCTTTGAAATTTCTGAGCATTAGGACAGGCATAGCAATTACGACAAGGATAGAATCCTTTTCCCAAGAAAAATGAATATGTTGGTTTGGGAGGTGGTTCAACCACAGATTTTACAATTAAACCCCTAATAGTAGGGGCTCTTTTGTAAACTATGTTGGGTTTCTGTGGTAGAATTGTTTTTAGGTCTTTGTCTTTCTTCAGAATGTGCCAGTGTCGCTGAATACGTTTGGCTACATCCCTATGTTGAGTATTGTAATCCAGTATTAGGCAAGGTGCTTCATTTTGGAATGTCTTTTTTGATTGAGTTTGTAGCATAGTTGTCCTGTCCATTTCGTTTACATATTGAATTTGGTTATCTATCCATAGATCATCTTAACCCTTTGTTTTAAATCCGTCTGGTTTTTCAATACCATGAGATTCCTATTCCTATCAACTTTACTATATATTTTTTTTTTTTTTTGCATCGCCATTGTCACTTTATATTTTAGACACTATTCACTTTATGCAATTTGTTATATATTTTAGACACTGGTCACTATATATATTTGTCACTTTTGCAACTGGCACTTTATACATTTGGCACTTTTTTTTTCTAACCATTAGTGAATATATATCATTGCGCAAAATTACTTATCCATTTTTTACAAATGCAAAGTGCACTTTAAATTGCACTGAAAGTGCACTTGCAAGTGCAGTCACTGTAAATCTGAGGGATAGATCTGAAATGAGGGGAAGCTCTGCTGATTTTATTATCCAATCATGTGCAAGCTAAAATGCTGTTTTTTTTTATTTTCCTTGCATGTCCCCTTCGGATTTACAGCGACTGCACTGCCAAGTGCACTTTCAAGTGCACTTTGCACTTGTAGTTTGCACTTGTAGTACAAAGTGGATTTGCCTTTAGTAAATAACCCCCATTGTTTCTATGTGTTTATCAGATGATGTGGGGGATCTAGGTGGACCCTGCGTACTGCTCTCTCCTTTACAATAAAGTCTCCTCTTACCCGGTGATGTGAGGGGCGGCCGATTGTCCATCATGACGTCCTTGTAGAGATCCTTGTGTCCTTCTAAATACTCCCACTCCTCCATGGAGAAATAGACAGTGACATCCTGACACCTTATAGGAACCTGACACACACAATGATACAGTCACCATCCAGACACATCCCTTGTCTGTTACTGGATAATGTCCCAGATTTCCCAGCACCGCTCACCTCTCCTGTCAGCAGCTCCATCATCTTCTTGGTGACTTCTAGAATCTTCTGCATGTTGTGTCTTGTAGGGATCGGGGATGGAGGTGGGGGGATGGTGATGGAATTCTGGATTCTCGAGGATCTTGTGGACATATTATGAGATCTCCTTCTTGTGTAATTTTCAGTAAATTTCTTCATTATTACTGTACAGTTCTGTGTTATACAAAGATAAATATCACTCTCCCATAATCCCTCATCTCTATGGTCAGCTCTATATTTATTCTCCAGGGATTGGCCTCAATGTTCCCAATTAAGGACAGGCATCTCCATCCAATGATATGATTACAATGTGGTCAGATTTATAGCTCCTTCTAGAAGTCATATAATATATAAGGAGTCACTAATGTTTTACTAGTAAAGGCCCATACACACGATCGGACTTTTTGACAACCAACATGCAAATTAGCTGTTTTAGACCAACATCCGACCGTGTGTACACTCCATCGGACCAACTTTTCCAGGTTTCATCTGACTTTTGTTGGCTGTGCGAACGGACCAACTTTCTGCCAACAAAAGTCCGATGGACCAAAGTCCGACCGTGTGTACACAAAACCAACGGACTTTTGTACAAACCAATGCAGAACCAATGCAAAAGATCAGACAACAATACAGAAGTTGACCAAAGGTGGCAATAAAGAGCAGAAAAACCAAGTGATTTGGTGAAAGTTGGCTGAAAAAAGTCCTGCCGTGTGTATGCAATACCAACTTGGGGCCAACGCCCTTTGGACAAAAATCCACAAGAAAGTTGGTCCACGGTCCGATCGTGTGTATGGGGCTTAAGGCTCACTGACCCACTAGGAAATGTTACCAATGGATTTAGTGGTCAGTGGGCGTGGCATGCTGGTAATCATGGGTCTCACTGATTGGACTAAAGCTGGCATTGTTCTTTTCTATACCCAATGCCGCCATCTTGTGCTATAACCAAATATCAGAGTACACTTTATGTATTCATAGTACTTGTGTGCAGGGCCACTGATAAGGGCTACCACCGGCTCTGCTGTATGGGGCCCGGGCCCTGTCAGTTCCAGAGGGGGTCCAGGAAGCCAACATGTCCATCTGAAGCCTGTAAGCTACATTCTGTTGTCTTCCTGTCATCCTATGACAGAGCGGCTCATCAGTGCTCTGACTGTTAGCTGCATTCCCTCTCTGCTCTCTGTGTGACTCGTTCATATTCCCTTCTGATTGTAACTTTGTTTCTCTTCACTTCCTCCCTCCAGATTCTTTCTATACTCACTCTGCTTCTCAGATATGCCCCCCATCCCCCTTTCCTACAATCAAGCTCCAATCCTTCTCCCTGATATCTCTGATTGTGTCCTGGTGGCTCCCTGCAGTCCTTCAGTCCTGTACTCCTTGTTTTGTCTGATCTATCCGGTCTCCTGTCTGCCCAGACTATATATCTTCCCTGTTGTCTCCTTGTTGCTCTCCCAACCAGCTGTATTCCGTTCTGCCTTTATCTTCTCCCAACACAGCTTAGTGTACTATATGTAGCTGGGCTTCCCACTCCTCTCCCACTATATGTAGCTGGGCTTCCCACTCCCCTCCCACTATATGTAGCTGGGCTTCCCACTTCCCTCCCACTATATGTAGCTGGGCTTCCCACTCCCCTCCCACTATATGTAGCTGGGCTTCCCACTCCTCTCCCACTATATGTAGCTGGGCTTCCCACTCCCCTCCCACTATATGTAGCTGGGCTTCCCACTCCCCTCCCACTATATGTAGCTGGGCTTCCCACTTCCCTCCCACTATATGTAGCTGGGCTTCCCACTCCCCTCCCACTATATGTAGCTGGGCTTCCCACTCCCCTCCCACTATATGTAGCTGGGCTTCCCACTCCACTCCCACTATATGTAGCTGGGCTTCCCACTCCCCTCCCACTATATGCAGCTGGGCTTCCCACTATATGTAGCTGGGCTTCCCACTCCTCTCCCACTATATGTAGCTGGGCTTCCCACTATATGTAGCTGGGCTTCCCACTCCTCTCCCACTATATGTAGCTGGGCTTCCCACTCTGGTTACACTCAGTTCACTGCCTCTATTCTATACAACTCTTCTTTCCCCTCCATACACTCTCATTACCAAATCTATATCTCACTGATCAACTATTTCTATTTAACTGTTTACTGACTTATCTAGTTAAAGCAGAAAGTTCTGCTTTAAGTCCTCCCCCTCCTCTGCCACATTTGGCATGTCATTTCCTTTGGGGGGGCAGAGTAGGTACCTGGTTCTGACAGGTACCCGCTCCCACTTCCACTCAGACTGCCTAGGCGATCTGAGCAAAAGTTCTCCTCCTTCCTCCAGCCTTCTGGGACACATCACAGGTCCAAAGAGACTGCAGGGCCAGTTAGATAAAGCAGCGTGGCATGCGCATGCACAGTGGGCAGGCGGCTGTGAAGCAGAAAGCAGCACAGCCAGTAGGGATGAGCCAAACCCACCCCCCCCCCCGTTCGGTTTGCACCAGAACATGCAAACTGGCAAAAAATTAGTTTGAACGGGCGAACACCGTTAAAGTCTATGGGACACGAACATGAATAATCAAAAGTGCTAATTTTAAAGGCTTATATGTATGGTATTGTCATAAAAAGTGTTTGGGGACCCGGGTCCTGCCCCAGGGGACATGTATCAATGCAAAAAAAGTTTTAAAAACAGAAGTTTTTTTTGGGAGCAGTGATTTTTAATAATGCTTAAAGTGAAACAATAAAAGTGTAATATCCCTTTAAATTTCGTACCTGGGGGGTGTCTATAGTATGCCTGTAAAGGGGCGCATGTTTCCTGTGTTTAGAACAGTCTGAGAGCAAAATGAAATTTCTAAAAGGGAAAAAAAGTCATTAAAAACTACTCGCGGCTACAATGAATTCTCGGTCCGCAATACACATAAAAGTTTATTGATAAAAACTGCATGGGGGATTTCCACACAGGGGAACCCCGAACCAAAAAAAAAGTGTGTGGGGGTCCCCCTAAATTCCATACCAGGCCCTTCAGGTCTGGAATGGATTTTAAGGGGAACCCCGCACCAAAATGTAAAAAAATAAAAAATGGCGTGGGGTTTAACCTTTTTGTCACTTTTTTTGTGAAATGGTAGGGGGTACATTTGTACCCCATTACCAATTCACACGGGGGTGGGATCTGGAGGTCCCCTTTTTAAAGGGGGCTTCCAAATTCTGATAAGCCCCCCACGCGCAGACCCCCACAACCACCGGGCAAGGGTTGTGGGGATGAGGCCCTTCACCCCATCAACATGGGGACAAGGGTTGAGGCTACCCCAAAGCACCCTCCCAATGTTGAGGGCATGTGGCCTGGTATGGTTCAGGAGGGGGTGGCACTCTCTTGTCCCCCCCCTCTTTTCCTGCAGCCTGCCAGGTTGCGTGCTCAGATAAGGGTCTGGATTTTTGGGGGGACCCCACGCCATTTTTTTTATTTTGGTGCGGGGTTCCCCTTAAAATCCATACCAGACCTAAAGGGTCTGGTATGGATTTTGAGGGGGACCCCCACACATTTTTTTTTCATTTTGGTTCGGGGTTCCCCTGTGGGGAAATCCCCATGCCGTTTTTATCAATGAACTTTTATGTGTATTGCGGACTGACAATTCATTGCAGCCGCGAGTAGTTTTAAATGACTTTTTTTCCTTTAGAAATGTCATTCTGCTGTCAGACTAAACACGGGAAACATGCGCCCCGAAATTTAAAGGAATATTACACTTTTATTGTTTCACTTTAAGCATTATTATAAATCACTGCTCATGAAGAAAAATTCAGTTTTTAAAACTTTTTTTTTGCATTGATACATGTCCCCTGGGGCAGGACCCCGGTCCCCAAACACTTTTTATGACAATATAATGCATATAAGCCTTTAAAATTAGCACTTTTGATTTCTCCCATAGACTTTTAAAGGGTGTTCCGCGGCTTTCGAATTTGCCACGAACACCCAAAATTGTTTGCTGTTCGGCGAACAGCCAATGTTCGAGTCGAACATGAATTTGACTCGAACATAAAGCTCATCCCTGACAGCCAGCTGCCCACAGTTGAAGACTACTAAGGAACTAGCCATGGTGAGGAAGGTGCTGGATCCCTAGACAGGTAAGTGTCCTTTTATTAAAAGTCAACAGCTACAAATTTTTTTGCTTCTGACTTTTAATTGTTTTTTTCTAGAGTGATTCCTTGTTGAACGTCACAGATAGTTCAATTCAAAATTCCAGATCTGTCCCCACCCCCTACCTAAAATAGCCTTTAGGGCTTGTTCACCCCCTTTAATGGTAATTTTCCTGTACTGCAAGGAAACACACTGCCCCTGGCAGGTGTGCGCGGTTGCCACAGTACCTGCCTTGACCTGGTGACTCCCCTCTGCCCTGACCTGGTGACTCCCCTCTGCCCTGACCTGGTGACACCCCTGCCCTGGTAAAGTGACTCCTCTGTGACTTGCCATGGTGAACTCCCTGTGCTCTTCCCTGGTGACACCCCTAATTGTAGAAGATATAATTTGTGTGTGCATATCACAAGTTCAACCCAAAATCTAGCATTTCTGTAGAAAAAAGCCAGCCTAAGTTCCACATTAAAGAAGTACGTTTTAATATTTATTCTATTATTTAATGCCATTTCTAAAAATCAATAATTGTTATATCAACAGCTCATTGATCACTATGTTCCATGAGGTGTTGCCAAGGGTTCCTCAAAGGCAAAAAAGTTGAGAAATACTGGATTAGAAGAACATCAGAAGACTTAAAGTGACTCTGAATACTCCCCAGTGTACAACGGAGTCAGATTTAACCCCTTCATTACACTCACCTCTCCAGTCAGCAGGCTGAGGCTCTCCAGGGTTAGGTTCAATATCATCTCATTCCGGGGAAATTTCTTTCTTACATTCTTCACAAAACTCAAATACTGCTGATTGTCCATCATGACGTCCTTGTAGAGATCCTTGTGTCCTTCTAAATACTCCCACTCCTCCATGGAGAAATAGACAGTGACATCCTGACACCTTATAGGAACCTGGCACACACAATGATACAGTCACCATCCAGACACATCCCTTGTCTGTTACTGGATAATGTCCCAGAATTCCCAGCACCGCTCACCTCTCCTGTCAGCAGCTCCATCATATTCTTGGTGACTTCTAGAATCTTCTCCATGTTGTGTCGCTCATGTTTTAGGGAGTCACATGGAGGCACTGTGATGGTCATATGATCACCTGACTTCACAAGAGGAAATCTCTGTATTGAGGAAACAATAGAAATATCATGTTAGAATCCCAGAATCCTCCTCACCTCTCCGGTCAGGTCTGTGTTTTATAAATAGAGATAAGAGTGAAGTCATGTGACCTCCCAGAATCCTCTTCACCTCTCCAGTTAGCAGATAGATGATCTCCAGGGTGATGTTTAGTATCTTCTCAGTCATGTGACTCCGGTCCTCCTCCATCCTTATTGGTGCCATCATATGATCTATACAGGTCTCCTTGTAGACGGATAACTTTGGTAAATTAAAGTAAGAATTATTTGGATGGTATTGGTCACACAATAATAGGATGTGAGGGGGGTAATAGGAGGGTTGCTGTACATTTAAGGACTACTCCCCCCCATGGGAACACATTTTAGTTTGGACTGTTTAGAGTTTACTATATTTTCAAGAAACTGGGACCCTCTTGGCCTCTTGGATCAGAAATTCCCTTTTCTCTGTTGGGTTTATTTGGTTTCTGAACTGGTTTTGATCCTCCCTTTGACTTGTTTGCTCTGAGGCCCTGCTGTGAGGTCGATCTAGGGTCATAATTATGTGCAGGAAGGGGAACTTGCTGACTTTTGGCCAGAGTTGCCGGATAATTGCCAGAACTCTGGCTACAAGGCTCCAATCTCCGGCAGCCTGCTGATTGACACTGGGACTCCGAATTCCAGCACTGCGCACTGCCAGTCATGGACATTCCCATGTGTCATGGGAAGGTATTGGACTGGCCAACCATTAAGTGATGCTGTGCAAACAGACCTCCTCAAAGTGTCCTTCTTTGTTCTATTTTGTGTCCTGCAACATATTTCTTGACCAGTGAGATGGTGAGGTGAAGGCTTCCTTCACTTGCTTGCAGAAGTTCTTTGAGGAGTTCATACAAGTAAGTGCAGGTGACATGAGAGGACCATTAGAGACCAAGAATCTCTCTGAGCCTTAAAGCCCCCTTTCCTCAAAGCTTTACAGTCTGACTATCTCTTCAGAGGCCCCCACAGCCCTTCAGCCCCACTAACCTCTCAGAGATGTTCAGCCCGATTACTTCCTAAGAGATCCCCAAAGTCCTTCAGCTACACTTCCTCCTCAGGGGTCCCAGAGCCCTTCAGATGCAGTAAACCCTCAGAGTCCTTTAGTCCCACTACCCCCTCGGCTCCTCTACTTCCCTCAGAGCCCTCAGTATTTTCCTCCCTCTGACACCAATGATGGAACATATTCTTCATGGCAGGCTGGTGAACGTTTTCTTCCTTCTGACCAGCAATGTAAGGGCTCTATGCTCAATACTCCTGACCCCTGCACTCCATCATTGTGGTGGCTGCATATTGAAGTGATTGCTTGTGTAGTGTAATAATTGGCCTTTGTAGGCCATGTACCAGCTTGGTTCGCAGAAGAACATGCGAACAGGCAAAAGATTTGTTCGAACACGCAAACACCATTAAAAAGTCTATGGGACACTGGGAAGAGTAGCCGAGATGGAGGAACTAATCCATATTGCACGAGACTCCCCATTGAAATTCTCCCAGACATGGGCCTGCTGGAACCATTTTTGTACCACAGAAAGATACACCTCCATAATGGGTTTAAATCGCCCTGATCACTCCAAAAGCTAACCAAGATACCTCAAATAGATCTTTCTTGAAAGGTACTTTGCCAATCTGACATGCAGAATATCTCACACTTGCCCTGCAGCTGATCCCAGGAGGAGACACCTCTGGTCAGGGATCCTCGCATGGGACCCTTCATATCCTTAATGCTCGGTGGAGGACGAGGAGGCGACACCCTGGGACTCACTTCTCCTGCCTTCTTCCCTTGCTCTTCACTAAGCCCCCCTTCCCTTATTTAAAAATTATGTAAATGCGGCGCTCGCAAATGTTACATAAACATGTGTAACCAAATGTGGATAAGTGCAGATGTGAATATACAAAGCAAAAAACATGTCAACATGTCAATAAAGTCCAAATAAATGTGCTGAATGTTCTAATACGCAATGGGAAAAAAAAAAAAACGTTTGAAGTGCAATGGACCACAGACGCTCCAGGACTTTTCAGGTGCTGAAACGCCACCGCCACATGTGTCCCCACTCACCAAATGGCGATGACCCCCAGCTTTGCAGTCTAGGTGTCACTTCAGGCTTATGTGATGGTATCCAAAGAAGCTCAGGAGTGGTGTTGTGCACATCAGATCAAAGGATTTCTTGTTGGAATTTCTCAGCAGAATCTCCAGGCACCAAAATAAAAAAGGATAAAAATTGGAACTAATAGTTAAAAGTACCATTTGAAATGGGATTTATTCCATATACAAATGGGTACTTACAAAATAGTTGGTAAAAACAGGCATGTAAAGGGATTAGAGATGGATCCGGACGCTGCTCATGGCGTGAGTTCCAGAAACCAGGAAGTGTGTTCCAAGGAGCAGGAAATTACGTCAGTGCCACTGGAAATACGTCAACGTTTCGCCAATCTACAGGGCGTTACCAGGGATCCTTGCATGGGACCCCTCATATGCTTAATGCTCAGTGGAGGCGACACCCTGGGACTCCCTTCTCCCCCTTCTTCCCTTGCTCTTCACTAAGCCCCCATTCCCTTATCTCCCCCTCCTCTTGCTGCAACCCTCTACCCCCCAGATGATGACCTACTTATTTATGTCCATGCCTACTTCAGCCCAGGTGACTGACCACTCCCCTTACTCCCCTCACCAAACAAGAAAGATGAGATCACCCCTCCATACAGCGTCTCCCCACCTGATAAACTCAACACATCCATTCCTACTCTGACGTTAACAGACCGACATACACATATGTGATTGATACCTCCTTTACATTTAGCCCTACACCCCAGGAGCTATGGTCAAGGTGACTTTTCTGCCTTATTCGGTTACAGGTCTCAGTTCACGGTGGATACTTCTAGCTTTCCTAAATAGCTTATCTGCTTTGCTAGGTTTTTGCGAGGAAGGCCAAGTATGATCACTCTATTCACAATAAAACTTTTAAAGGAAAAAAAAAAAAAAAAAAAAGTCTATGGGACACGAACGTGAAAAATCAAAAGTGATAATTTTAAAGGCTTATATGCAAGTTATTGCCATAAAAAAGTGTTTGGGGACCTGGGTCCTGCCCCAGGGGACATGTATCAATGCAAAAAAAAAAAAAGTTTTAAAAACTGCAGTTTTTTTGGGAGCAGTGATTTTGATAATGCTTAAAGTGAAAAAAAAATGAAATATTCCTTTAAATACCGTGCCTGGGGGTGTCTATAGTATGCCTGTAAAATGGCACAGTTTTCCCGTGTTTAGAACAATACCACAGCAAAATTACATTTCTAAAAGGAAAAAAGTAATTTAAAACTGCTGTAATGTATTGTCGAGTCTCGGAAACATAGATGAACATCATTGAAAAAAAGGCATGCGTTTCCCTCCCCAGTCCAAAAAAAAAATGGTGTATACATATATATATATATATATACACACACACACACGGCCTGCCCTATATACTCTGCAGAAAATTGGGCCTTAGGTGGTGGTACCAGAACACTGTAAGCCCTCACAGATACTCTTGTTGGGTGCAGGAATGGGCCCTGCTGTGAAATATTAGATCAAAAACTGTAATTACATGCCCCTGTTAGACAGGGGCAAAAAAATTAAAAATTGGGCCTTAGGCGGTGGTGCCCTAAACCAAAAATATTGTTGGAAGCTAGCATCATCAAGATTGAGGAGGAATAGGATAGTCAGCATAGGCAATCTTGAAGGGATCCCACATCTATAGAAAATTCAATCAGTTACATCAGCATCAGGTGCTTGATAGCTGCTGATCCAAGACTGATTCATTTTTATGAATGTGAGCCTATCAACGGAGTCTGTGGACAGGCGCACTCTATGATCCATTACAGACCCTCCAGCAGCACTGAATGTGCATTCAGAAAGAAAATGCAGGACAGTAGCTCAATTGCATATTGAGCAAGTTCTGGCCAGAGGTCCATCCCCAGTGGATGCTCTGTTGGAAAGGTCTCCAAGTCTGCTCTTGCCCCTAGATATTCCTGTACCATGTAATGCAGATGCTGGTGATGGTTGCTTGAACCGATCAGACCTTGGCTCTAAGGACTGAAAAGTTGTTTAAAGGCATTGATCAGCCGGCCACCTTCTCCACCACTCTTCCTCTGACTGAATGAAGCCTCAGCAACATGTTGTCCAGCACTAGGAAATTGTAACCTCCTAGGGTCTGGAACAAACCTTTCTTCAAGGCCTCCTGAAGATGTTTCATCCTCTGCTCCCTCTGCAAAGGCAGGGCGAGTTCTGCAACCTTACCCTTGTAACGTGGATCAAGAAGGGTTGCCATCCAGTAATGATCCCTCTTCTTGATACCACGAATCCTAGGGTCCTTTCGCAGGCTTTGCAGAATCAAGGAGGCCATGCAGCGTAAGTTTGCAAAGGCATTCCATTCTGAGTTCTTTGGGTCACTAAGGATCACATGATCCGTAACAACCTCCTCCCAGCCATGTACAACTCCTTGGGTTTATGGGGACTGAAAACCATCCCTTGAAGACTCCTGCTGAGTGTTATCCTCCACGTCCATGCTGACACAATCCTCCTCTTCTTCCTGTGCCTTTGGCGGGCCCACAGGAATGCTATCTAGATAAAGGGGGCCTTGAGAGGTAAGGAAGTCCCCCTCTTCCTCCCACTGTTTTGCCTCAAGTGCCCTGTCCGTTATTCCACAAAGCCTGTGCTCCAACAGGAAGACTAGAGTGACAGTGTCACTGATGCAAGCATTGTCGCTGCTCACCATCCTTGTGGCCTCCTCAAATGGTGACAGGACATTTCATGCATCCTTGATCAGTAGCCACTGGCGTGGCAAAAAAAGCCAAGCTCCCCTGACCCTGCCCTGGTGCCATACTCGCACAGGTCCTCATTAATGGCCCTCTGCTGCGCGTGCAGTCACCACAAATGAGGCAGTCGTGGGCAGGTTGCATTCCCTTTGAATGTCAGCCAGCCGAGCACTGGCATTGTATGACCAGCGGAAATGATCGCAGGCTTTTCTGGCCTGCTTCAGGAGATCCTGTAAGCCTGGGTACCTGCTCTTTTTGCCTGACTGCTTGCGTAGCCCCTTGAATTCTTACGGAGCACCGCTGGTTCAGAGGACAAATCTGCAAAAGAGGCCATAGAGGAAGAAGTAGAGGAGGGGGTGGAGGAGAGAGCTGTGGCAGAATCACCACTAGCATTTTGGAGGCGTGGTGGCGGAACAAGCTCCAACAATACTGAATACCTGCATCTTTCCCAGCTGCCAGCAGAGTTACCCAGTGCGCCGTGAAGGAAAGGTAATGTCCCTGCCCATACCTGCTGGACCATGAGTCAGCGGTAATATGCACCTTACTGATGACTGTTCTGTCCAACGAGGCCAAAACATTGCCTTCCACATGCCGGTAAAGAGCTGGAATGGCCTTCCGTGAAAAGAAATTGCGTTTTGGGACCTGCCGCTGAGGTACTGCACATTCCACAAATTCACAAAAGGGGGCAGAGTCTACCAGCTGAAAAGGCAGCAGTTGCAGTGCTAGCAATTTGGCCAAGCCAACATTTAGATGCTGAGCATGTGGATGGCTGGGACCAAAGTTCTTTTTAGGGTTCAACAACTTTCGTAGGGAAATTTGCCTGCTAAAATCAGATGGTGGTGTACTGCTAGCAGATTTGCTGCAAGTACTTGGGACACGTATTGCTATACCTTCATTTCTCTCAGTGCAAGTTTTTGAGAGGACTGAAGGTATAGTGGGGTTGAAGCTCCCAGATGAGGAGCAAGAAGTCTGACTTTCTTTGCTGTGGGTCTTTCAAGTGCTCTTGCCAACGGACTGCATGGCAGGTCATCATATGTCTGGTCAAGCATGTGGTGCCCAAGCGGCTGCTGTTCTGGCCATGCTTGATCCGCTTCAGACATGCGATCTGCTGCACACGTGTCAAAAAAGGCCCACACCAAGGAACTTTTAAAAGTCAGTAGGGGGTCAGCAGTGTCCTGCACCTGCGGAGCTCTGCGGTGTGATGCAATAGGGTAGCTGCCCTTAAGCTACTCCCTAGAGAACATCCTGCCTCATTAAAGTTGTGCCTCCTCCTCCTCCCTTCCCTCAGGCACCCAAGTAGAGTCAGTGACCATATCATCCCCTCCCTCCTCATCACTGGAACAAACTTGGCAGTATGCTGCAGCTGGGGGAACATGACTGACAGTTTCTTGTTTTTTTGGGCACCCCCTCTCTCTAGGCTCACGTTACTCCCTTCCTCAACCTGGCAACCAACATTAGAACCTTCAAATGGCTGCGCATCCTCCAGCAGCATGTACACGACAATGTGTTTAAATAGTTCGGGGGACTCCTCCGTGCATGATGGTGGGACTACGGAAGGAGTGACTGTGGACAAGGAGCCGGTGGAATAGGCCGCTTTGGCAGCTGCATTGGAAGGCAAACTACTCTGAGCCTGGGTGACAGGGGATGAGGAGGATGAGGACGGCTTTGTTATCCACTCCAGCAACTCTTCTGCATGCTCTGGCTCAATAACACAGCCAGCAGCAGAAAAAAAGGACAAGCGTGCCCCACGGCCACCTGCAGAGGATGCACCATGTCCACGACCATCACTGTTGACTGTAGACACAGAGGCTGCTTGTCCTCTTTTAGTGGCCTGTGAGCACTGACCCCCAAAGGAGCTGCTGGTTTGATTTGGGCTTACCGTTACCTCACCTGCTGGCGTCTCCACCTTAAGGGTCCCGTGGAAAATGGCCCAAAGAATGTTGAATCTGACACTTGGTCCTTTTTTGGTTATTTATTTGAAATAAAGGCAAAGTCTCTCAATAAAGGGGTAGAGGGTTAAGGGGTGAGTTCAGGCACTTGGTAATTGTGGGGTAGAGGTATTAGAAGAATCCAGAGGATAAACAGTTCCACAGACTGGATCCAGCAAACCCTGGCTAGGCCCTTCTCACTTGGCCTAGCAGCCCATGGGGTGCTCGGTAAAGTCTCTGCCACAGACTTGTTAATTAAATTTAAGCATTACTGAGAGGTTTTGAGAAATTCAAAGAACTGCCATACAGTACCAGTCTCTTTCAGCCAGTCTGGCAATACTGTATGGGTGTTGATCTGGGTTGCGTCCTCTAACTGAGTTTCCATGCTTTTCAAGAGATACCAGCCTTGGGCTCGGATCCTCCAGTTTCTGACTCTCTCTCCGCAGGCGAGACAGCACCGGATCATCCCTGGATCAGTAGGTCCCAAGACTTTTTTGGGCCTACCCCCTCAGTTGCGTAGCTTCGGGACAGCCAGCCCCGAGACACAGGGTACATACATAGGCTGCGCACCCCAGGCCAGGGGGGCCACGAGGTCGGGGCAGCGGACCCCTGGAGCAGCCAGGTAAAAGCCCCAAAAACAAGCCCCACTAAAATGGCGTTGGTACCTTAAATACCATCTCCCAGAATTCACAGCAGAAAGAACACTCACACAGGGCTATTTCCAAGCAATAGGTGGCATTCAATACATCCAGCTGAACTGCGTTTCTACACCTACCACCGGTGACGGCGACACCAACGGTCAAGGAGAAACCAGTGCAACCCAGCTGAACTGGTACAGAAACCAGAACTTTTAGAATAATTAGCCTGAAGCCCAACTGTGGCTTCAGACAACTTAATTTTGAAAAACAATAGCGTCTGTTCGTTGTGTATATATATATATATATATATATATATATATATATATATATATATATATATATATATATATACACACACACACACACACACACTAGACTGACTGTGTATATATCTTAAATACACTGCCACTAACTGAATAAACTGCCTGCTTAATGTAAATCAAGCTATCTCTCCGTCCACACCAATAACACACCGAAGTGTAGGCAGCCTTATATAGTGTGGGTACCCTGCCTTTGGCCAATTATGGCTCTCTTAGCAGAGGGCGCTGGGATTGGCCAAAGCATGCAGGTCAGGAGCATGCTTTGGCCAATCATCATACAGCAATGCAGTGCGATCTCGCAGTGCATTATGGGGTGTTCCGCGGTGCTCAAATTTGCTGCGACCGCCCCATAATGTTTGCTCTTTGGTGACCGGGCGAACATCCGATGTTCGAGTCGAATGTATGTTCGACCCAAACACCAAGCTCATCCCTAGTCAGGATGGTCTTGTCTATTTATTGTCAGTGCTGTTTGTTTAGAGGACCATATTACTAGAATTTATCTACAAAATGAAGAGAACGTTCCAGCCCTGTGAGGGGAAATGTTCTCACCCTGAAGGGGTTAATCTAGGTTTCCACACTATATATGTGTGTATCATCATCTGCTAGAGCTAAAAGACATCACAGTGACTATGGAGGAAAAGGACGGACAGGATGGGGGGTTACTGGGTATAAATAGAATATAAGATCTTATTACCTCCTCTGCTGCCACTTCCAGCAATGTCTCCTCGCTACTTCATGCCACATGGAACCTCTTGTCTTTATTCCAAATCACTTCCTGTCTGTTCCTGACCTCATTTCCTGTCTGTATTCCATAAAGACTTCCAGTCTGGATAAAAGTGAGATCACCATCTTGTGGCGTTCAGAGGAACTGCATATAATAACCATTCCTGTATTATATCAATCTTACAGGGCTACGTTAAAAACAAAGGTATGCCTAAGAAAACAGATAACTCCAAAATTGATCTTTTTGGTGAAGAAAATGCAAAAATATATCATAAAGAATAAAAATGTATATCAATGCACTCATAATGAAGATGCTAAACTAAATTGCAATGATGTAATGTTCACATAGAAATGGTGGTGGAGATCTCTCAAAGTAAGAACACTTTGTTGAATGCTTATATCAGGGGTGTCCAAACTTTTTTCAAAGAGGGCCAGATTTGATGAACATGTGGTGAACATGTGTACGGGCCGACCATTTTGCCTGACATTCTTTGAACCATTAAAATTAAATATAAATTAACTAATACACTGCCAAACAAGAATTCTCTTGCCTTTGTGGCTGTGTGTGATGAAGAGTCTAAGGATGAGCTTAGGCATGTTGTTTAGATATACCGTATTTATCGGCGTATAACACACACCTTCACTTTAAGAGGGAAGTTTCAGCAAAAAAACAAAATTTTAAATAAAGAACTGTGAAGCAAAATAAGGGTCAGTGCCCATCAATGCAGCCTAATCAGTACCAATTTGCAGCCTCACCATTGCCATGAATGCAGCCTCACCATTGTCATGAATGCAGCCTCACCATTGCCATGAATGCAGCCTCACCATTGCCATGAATGCAGCCTCACGATTGCCATGAATGCAGCCTCACCATTGCCATGGATGCAGCCTCACCATTGCCATGGATGCAGCCTTGCCATTGCCATGAATACAGCCTAATAAGTGCCATGAATGCAGCCTCTGAATGCAGCCTCACCATTTCCATGAATACAGCCTCACCATTGCCACGAATGCAGCCTCACAAGTGCCATGAATGCAGCCTCACAAGTGCCATGAAATGAAGTTTCAGGAAAAAAATTAAATTTGAAATAAAGAACTGTGAAGCAAAATAAGGGTCAGTGCCCATAACTGCAGCCTAATCAATGCCCATCTGCAGCCTCACCATTGCCAT